>JBBBDQ010000895.1:425000-1165000 GCA_037127315.1 Ascarosepion bandense | reverse complement strand
GCAAGATTTCAAACATGCGACCCCCCCTTCCTAGGAGGCAGTCATTGAATCATTGGTGCTTTACACCTCTTGACCACAAAATGCGTCAATGTTCAAGTTAAGCTGAATAGTGCCTTTAAACAGATTTTACCAGACTCTTCAAATATACACATCTGGTCAGTTTTATATTCTAATATAAACAAAGCAATTTGTAAAAAGGGGTGATTTTTTTTAAATTATTAATCCAGCAGATTTTATTACTTCACTAAAGATAAATTTTAATTAATAATATATAACTTTACAATGGCGTTCAGCCTGTACAAGGACCAAGAGCCACTCGAGGTAGGAAGTTACCAATAAGAGGCACAGTTTATGTCGATATATAGGGAAGATAATGGTTATCCTTAGACTTGAACAGATTATGTTTGTGGTGATCAGGGAAGCATCCTCTTTGGAGTCGGTTCCATAAAGGAGCGGTGTATGGGAAGAAGCTGTTCAAAGAGAATGTAGAAATATTAAGTTTTCTAGACTTTTTTTTAAAAAAAGATACCACCAAATAAAAGAAACCACATCACTTGAGGACTTTCAACAGCAGCAACAACTAAAATGGATAGCACATGTAAGTTGAAGAGAAGATAATGAGATAATCAAGATATTGAAATTCCACACTACATTGGGCATTAAGAAGAAACCCCCTTTAAAAGACAATCCTTGTTTGAACCTTGTTAACTGGTGATACACAATCACAAAGAACTGTAGCAGATAACAGAAACCACATCACTTCAGGACTTTCAACAGCAGCACTAACTAAAATGGATAGCAAATGTAACTCAAAGGGAAGATAAGGACATAATCAAAATCTTGACGTTCCACACCATTGTATTAAATAAATTAAAGTTTAATCTACATTTGTCTGAGTTTGAGGTTATCTGATTTCCAGATTACATCCATTTTATTCAAGGCGGCCAATTATCACATCCTTTACAGGAGAATTTATTACACGTCTGCCCCTCTGTTGAATCCTGCCATCAGCCTAATACATCTGGAACCATGACTCATCGTCTGAAGCTATAGACTTATAACTCGACAGGGTCTGTACCTCTGCTGAATTCTGCCATCAGGCTAAAACAACCGGAACTCTGACTCATCAACTCATGCTACAGGTTCATGGTCTCACAGGGTCTGCGCCTAAGCTGAATTCTGCCATCAGGCTAAATCAACCGGAATTCTGATTCATCAACTTTACAGGCTTATTGTCAGATGTTAAGAATTATAACCTTTTGTCTGAGTATCACTGACTTCTATAAAGCATTTTCATTCTATAAAGTATTCTATAAAGCATTTTCATTCTATAAAGTATTCTATAAAGCATTTTCATTCTATAAAGTATTCTATAAAGCATTTTCATTCTCCCAAACAACTCGCTGTCTGTATTCTGATCCGGTTGGAGAAAGCTTTTCTTTAAAACTAAATTTTCATTTATGATTTTGGAAAAAATGGCACAATAAAGAAAATAAATAGAAAAAATGACATTTTATAACTAAATGGAAAATTGTATTAAAGTCTTCAAAAGGAGGTTTCTGTATGTGCACGCGTGTGTATGTATATGTATATAAAGTGTGCACATATTTTTGCGTATGTATGTATGTTTGTGAATGTGGGTATATATGATGTTTTCATGTTTGTGCATGTGTTTAATGTGCGTACATGTTTGTACACTGGTGTAAGAATGTGCACATGCTTGTGTGTGTATGTGTTTAAAATGTGTAGATGTGTGCGTGTTGGTATGTTTATTTGTATGTTTGTATGCAAGCGTGTATATTAACGAAGATTAACGAAACTTGGTTATAAACAACCGACAATTTGAAATTAATTTCCGTAACATGCTTACATTTGTTGACATTACGATACATTTCAGAGCAGATATGGTTATTGCGATAAATCGAAAACTGTTTATATATAGGCTTCATTAAAATCTCGTTTAGACTAATGGTCATTCGTGGTCGAGAGGTCTAAGACGTGCCAGATCACATGGTAGCTTCCCCTGTGTGGATAGGGGTCGCAGGTTCGAATCCTGCCGAATGATACACGTTTTCGTAATAAAAATTTATCGTAAATAATCAGGCCAGTAGATATAAATATATAATACTGTTTAATTAAAAAAAAAACAGAATATCTTAAGTATCGATAAAAAATAATGTTCAAACAAATCATTTCAAACATGTATATGTAAGTGTATGCATATGTCTGTGTAAATGTGTATATAAGGATGTGTTTATGTATCTACGTATGTCTATGTATGTGTTTATGAATGTAAGCGTGCATGTATATCAGTGAATGTGTAAGTGCTTGCATTAATGTGTCTGCGATTCTTGCTGGCACATACGCATGTTATTACCTGTAGAGCAGGGTTGATGAGTATTTGCAGGAATAATTTGGATGCCATCGTCCGAGCGACTGCAGCGGCAAGGTTTCCTCCAGCACCATCACCGGCAACCATAAGAAAAGATGGGTCGACATTTAAGGCACGAGCATTCATTGAAACATATTTGGTTACCCGCAGACAATCGCGATAGGCGGCCGGAAAGGGGTGTACAGGAGCCTTGCGGTAACTGTTTTAAAAGAAGTCGTAAAACAAAATTAATTGACATATATCTCTCCGTATGTGCCTATTCAATAAATCAATAAAAGTTCAATTGACTTATCTGATTGAGTGACTCAAGAGTTTCACGACGAAAACGTTCATCGAAGCTAGATGATTAATAAAGGTTTATCGTATACCTGGTCCTAATGAGCATTTCGACATGATTGCATAAAAAGTATCTTGAAATACTAAAGATTAAATTTATTCAATAAAATCGCCATTGGCTTTAACTACAGCCTCCAGACGACTCCTGAATCTCCTGCAACTCTTCTGGACAGTAACCTTTTTAAATTGGTGAATTTTGCTATAATCCTTATTATCTCTCATTGATCTCTCGCTCAACTGCACCCCAAACATAATAATCAAGTGGGTTGCAGAAATTGTGTGACAGCCATGACTAGGTCAGGTCAATGGCTTGATTGTGATGAGTTCGCCAAACATATCCCAAAGCCAAAATTGCATCAGCAAAAGATTATAGTGACTGTTTGGTGGTCTGCAATTGATGTTATCCAAAACAAATCAGAGCATTAGTGCAGAGCTTCATTGCAATCAACTTGCTGAAATTCATGCACGCCTACAAAATATGAGAGCTGCATTGATGAATCGACGTGGTCCAATTCTGCTCCACAGTAATGTGCGCCCACATGTTGCAAGAATGACGTTGCAAAAACTCGAAAAAACTACGAAATATTACCACATCCTCCATATTCTCCTGATCCTTCACCCACTGATTAGCATTTTTTTAAGCATTTAAGCATATATTAAATGGTAATACATTTTGGTCTAAACCATAAATGGGATCAGTTTTCAAAAATTTCGTTGCATCTAGCCAATAACTTTTTATCAATGAGGAATAAATAATTTCGTCAATTGATGGCAGAGTGCATAGATGCTCAAGGCATGTATTTTGACTAATTTCAATATTTCTAAAGTTATTTTCAAGAACAAAACTATGTTTCTGAAATCGACCGTTATTTTTGTAACAACCTATATATATAATAAAAAGGCTAGAACTTATTTTATAAACAAAGCAATTACTTACTCAACTGCAAAAATTGTTATCTGCGTCTTATTAGCTAGGGACAATAAAAAGTTTTCATATGCATCTGAAAAAATAAACACACAGATATATATATATCTTTCCCCTTCTTTATTTTTTCTCTATATTTTTTATATCCCGCCCCTTCCCTTTCTGTTCTGTTTTGTTTAACCCAATTCTCAATTTAACGACTTCCCTTCCTTAACTCTTTTTCTTTGTAAAGCTAGACATACCAAATTTTCCATCTCTTCACTTACAACTCCATCTAAAAGTAAAAACCAAAAATAGACTGATTTACAAAAAATATTTTTGTGACGTAAATTTCTCAAATCTTAACCGTTATTTATTTTTTAAGTTTTTTATTTCTCTTTTTAATCTTATTTTTATTCTCATTTTGGAATATGGGCTGCTGCTGAGGATACGTGAAATCTCTCTTGGGGATTTCATGTTGAAATGTTCATTCAACATTTTTGAATTTTTAAAATATATATATATATATATATATATATATATATATATTTTTTTTTTTTTATAAGCGTTTCACCCCGAGCAAGGCATGTCACTGCCACTACTGTGCAGGGGGCTACGTAGAGAGGAGAAAGGCTGGTTAAATATAGGACATAACAGAGGGTGGGTGATAGGCGGGTGAGGATACCGAGAATGAGGGTTGGGTAGATGAGAGTGTTGTGAGAATAGTTGGGAGTTAGTGTGATAGGAGGTGTCTATTGACCCTACATTTAAACACCTGGAGATTGTAACTGTCGGGAAAGCAGAGTTGTGGAAGGGAGTTCCACAGGCGGGAAGCGCGAGAAAAGAAGCTGTTGGAGTAGAATTTACGGTTACATCTTATTTGTTTAACTGTAAAAGGGTGGGACCTAGTTGCTAATCTAGTATCTCGTGTAAATTCGTGCTTGGGCGGCACCAGTGATCTAAGCTCATCGGAGTAGAAGCCATGAAAGTACTTGTAGAAGAGGCACAGGGAAGCTACATCACGCCGGTGTGAGAGCGGCTGCAGCCGGTCTGCCAAGTTAGTATCAACCACGTTACAGATCCTCCTTTGTATTTTGTCAAGAAGCCCAAGGAGAGCAGCAGGGGCACCCGACCAGATATGGCAGCAATATTCAATACACGGGCGGATGGTAGATTTGTATATGTGCAGAATAGTTTCAGGTGGGAAAAATTTCCGGGCCCTGCACAGAGAGCCGACTTTCATAGCAGCAGATTTGGCAATGGATTCAATATAGTCATTCCATTTGAGGTCCGCCGAGAGTGTAAGGCCAAGGAGGCGTAGTATTTTACTCTCTGGGAGGCTAGCCTGTCCCATGCTAATGGGAGGTAGATGCGATAGTCTATGGTGGTTAGTTGATAACAGCTTTGTTTTGGAGGCATTGAAATTTACCAACCATTTCCTACCCCAGGTCACTACAGATTGGAGGTCCCTTTCCAGTGCGGCAGCGAGGTTCACTTTGTCGTCCAGACCTGGTTTCTGATATATATATATATATATATATATATATATATATAATGATAATAATAATAACTAGTGAGACTCTGTAAGAATGCACTCCGTAAATTTATGCCAATAACCTTCGAAAAAACCAAAAACAAACAGAACCTAAATCCGTTACAATCCGGCGTACTAAGTCGTCGGATAAATGGGGAGAAAAAAATAAGAAACCAGCGGAACAAGAACAAACATTCAATATTCCGCAGTAAAGAAAAAAAACCCAAACGGAACCAAACACAAGAAAAAGTGCTCAATACGAAAGTACTAAAATACAATAGTAGAGCAAAAACACACGAAAAATCTAAAGTGAGCCAAAACCTACCGCGGTTTCACACTACAGATCCCTGACGATCCGTAGTGTGAAACCGCGGTAGGTTTTGGCTCACTTTAGATTTTTCGTATATATATATATATATATATATATACACTTTTTTATAATAATTTCACTCCAAGCAAGACAGTACTGCTACTGGTGCACAGGGGATTGCATGAGAGGAGAGCGAAAAGAAAGCGGAATAAGATATAGAAGGTGTCGAGGAAAGAATAAGAGGAACATAGGAGTTAAAGAAATAAAAGATTGAAATTGATGTTGTACTTAAAGTCTTGGAGATTCTAGCTATCAGGGAGGCAAGTATATGGAAAAGAGTTCTACGGGTGGAAAGTGCGAGAAAAGGAACTGTAGAGTAGAAGTGACAGCTACGTTAGAGTGATTTTATGCAAAAGTTGCCAGTCTAGTAGCTCGAGTAAATTTGTGCAGATGGGACACCAGGGAGCTAAGTTCATCAGAGTAGAAGCCGTAAAAATATTTGTAGAAGAAACAGGGAGACCACATCCCGTCAGTGAGAAAGTGAGTGGGGTCGAGCTGCCAGATCAGGGTCGATTACATTGCAGATTCTCCTTTAAATTTTGTTGAGAACCATAAGATGAATAGGGGTGCCCGACCAGATATGACAACAGTATTGAATGCACTGACGGATGGTAGATTTGTATATGTGCAAGATTGATTCTGTCGAGAAAGACTGCTTGGTCCAACACAGTGACCCGACCTTTCTAGCAGCAGATTCAGCTGTTGATTCAATGTAGTCGTTCCACTTGAGGTTAGCAGATATAGTGAGGCCGAGTAGACGCGGTTTATTACTTTCAAGGAGACTAGCATGATCCATTCTGACGGGAAGTAGGAGAATGGATAAAAGAGAGCAGCTTCGTTTTGGAAGCATTAAAATTTACGTGCCATTTTCTGTTCCGGTCCACCACAGATCAGCGGTCCTTATCAATAGCGGCAGCAAGGTTTACTTTATCAGCCTTAGGAGAATTTTTTTTTTTGAGGAGGGAGTAAATGGTGGTGTCATCAGCATAGATGCCTACTTGTGAACTGATTCCATCAAGAAGATCATTGATGAGGATCAGAAAAAGCGTATGATAGGATCTGGAAGCATGCCCGTTCAATACGATCTTTATTACGCGATTTGACATGAACGATTAGATTAGATCGAACAAGCATCCATTTATACCATAGCTTGTGACGTAGGCCAGCATGCCAAACCCCGTCAAACGCTTTCGAGATATCCAGGGCAACAGCTCGAGCTTCGCCGTTCTTATCGAGAGCCTGATATATGTATTCGGTGATGGTCGTTAGCATATCAGCGGTAGACTTGGCGAATCGGAAGTCATACTGTTTGCCCGAGAATAGGTTGTGGGCTGTGAGATGCTAAACTACTTCGGCATTAATAATAGCCTTGAGCACTTTGCCAAAAATCGGTAGGAGGCTGAAAGGGTGATAATTAGAAGGGTTTAGAGGTTTATCCAGAATTTTTAAAGACAGGAAGTACAGAGGAGGACATCCAACAAGCAGCAAAGCATAGAGCAAAGAGGCAATAGTTGTAGAGTTCGGAGAGAACAGAAGAGAGTTCAGAGGCACATTTCTTAGGAAGAACGACTTGAATTCCGTCACCTCCGCTTGCTTATGGGTGTCAAACGTAGAAATCATGTTAGAGAGCAGAGAGTGGGTTATGTATACGTCACTCAGTTGAAATAACATTTATGATTTAATTTTCTGAATTTATCATCGCTGGTAGACATAGGCTTGTTGATGGAATCTCTCTTTCGCTCTCTAACATGAAAACACAAAATGGAATCTCTCATGTGTAACTTTCCGTTTTATTCAACGTCAGGCTCTGTCAATTAACGTCAGCCAATGTGACACCTAACCCCTCTACAAACATGGACTCTTAGATTTTTGTCCGGTTGTCAAAGGCTGTACGTATACAGAAAGCTATTATCTTCTTTTTGTTGAGGGTGACGTTATGAGGGTGACGTGATGGCCGGTGTGTCATGTTAGGGGATAGAGTAATAAAGACAAGTTGCGGTATAAAGCCCGGAGTAGAAGGACATACCTAGCCCACAGCGGTAGGTCGTGAAGCAAAAAATCACATGGCCTCAGCAAGTTCATAAAGAAAACGCCTTACCTCTAGTTTTCCCTTTGGGAAATATTACAAGTATTCAGATGATACAGTGCTGATTACAGACACGGAAAGAAAACTACAAGATCTCCTACAGAAGGTAGCTGAGGAGAGTGACAAAAAAGGACTACAAATAAACAGCAAGAAAACTGAATGCATTTTTATCAGCAAAAAGAAAAACTCAAAATGGCAAATACAGGTAGGGGATATTAGAATCAAGCAAGTACAAAAATATAAATATCTAGGAAGTGTTCTTACAGAAGATGGAAAGTGCGACACAGAGATCCGAAGGCGAATTGACATGGCGAAGGACGCGTTCTAGAAGCTGAGTAAAGTACTAAGACAATTTCACTAGAAACAAAGAAGAGAGTGCTAGATTACTATGTGATGTCAGTTTTTCAATACGGCAGTGAATGCTGGACAATATCATCGAAGATGAGGAAAAAACTTGAAGCAGCGAAAATGTGGTTTTACAGAAGGATGCTGCGGATATCGTGGACCGAACATGTAAGCAATGACGATGTTTTGGAAAGGATGGAAACGAAAAGAAAATTAATAGTGAGCATCAGGAAGAGACCACTTAAGTTCCTGGGACATGCAATGAGGAAGGAGTGCTTGAAGAGCCTGATACTGACAGGCCAGATAAAAGGAAAAAGAGACAGAGGAAGGCAGCGGATAACATATTTGAAGAACCTGATCAGGTGGATGACGGAACGAGGGTTGCGTGGAGTAACAGAAGAAAACATACTAAGAGCCACTAGGGATAGGGAGACGTGGAAAGCCATGATCGCCTAAGTCCTGAAAGCATATATATATATATATATATATATATGTGTGTGTGTGTGTGTGTGTGTGTGTGTGTGTGTGTGTGTGTGTGTGTGTGTATTTTCGGCCAGAAAACCCAAAACTTATATAACCTGAAATTTCCACACATTTCCGCCTTCTCGGGCTTTTGTTTGTGTCATCTATGCCCAGGCACATTTGTCAATCATCTTCGCCGGCTATTTATATATATATATATATATATTCGTCATCCACATACAAGCTTGTTTCGCTGTATCACAGCTCATCAGTGTGGCTAGACACATCCACTTGCTTCTGGCCGGGATCGAAACTCGACCGATTTGGTGTCAGTCGGAGTCGCTACTCTCTAAGCCATATTAGATCATTCATTTTATTCCAAGTAAATTGAACAGTTCAATACTGCTATTATTTTATAACGGCTATGATGATAATTATCATTTTTCTTTGAAAAAAAAATACTTACCTGGAGAAAACCAGATCCATCCACCTCCATGAAAATAGACAATTGCAGGTAAAGGGTGTCCCTTGGCTAATCCGTCTCTCTTTTGAACTCGAAATACTTTGACACGAATATCGGATATTTTCAGTTCAGAAACCTGACGGATACAAAAACTGATATTTTTTTAATTCTCTGGGCAGGCATATTTCCCAATAATTTATGAAAATCTGTGAATAAGAATATAAAACAGACAACATCTACGTTAAAAATCATGAATAGAAATGAAAGAATTATACAAGTTAAGGCCATGTGCAATAATATTTGATATGATCATTTAATACAGTCAGTCAGTTAAATGCCATACGTGATACACGCTTGGGTGATCATGTCTCGAAAGAGACATGACTTGACTGGGCAGAAGATTATCCCGCAGTAGGTTGCCACTGCTTTCTGCGGTAGACTGGTTGCCAGCCAAGGCCATAGAACCCAATCTGTTCTATTATTTAACCCATAACTGGAGGGAAGAGACGGATTAATACCTTTCCCAAGGGTATTTGCGCGTAAGTGAATGCAATGGCTTCAACTGGAATTCTAGACTCTAGTCGCATGATTTAAGTATAGGTACGGATGTGCGTTGTGGTGCATTGGATATCGGCTCGGAACGAGAAATCGAGGAGCTGAGTTCGAATTCCAGCTGAATTCATTGCATTCACTTACGCGCAAATACCCTTGGGAAAGGTATTAATCCATCTATTCCTTCCAGTTATGGGTTAAATAACAGGACAGATTGGGTTCTATAGCCTTGGTCGGCAACCAGTCTATCGCAGAAAGCAATGGCAACCTACAGCCGGATAATTTTCTGTCCAGTCAGTCATGTCTCTTTCGAGACATGATCGCCCAAGCGTGTATCACCTATGGCACTTAACTGACTAACTGACTGACGTATGATGTGATTTTAACAGCGAAAATTTAATTTAAAAAAATCAGTAATCCACATCTTTATTGCCATGTTTACTACGTTTCGGCCGTTGTACGCTCCAGTCTTCTTCAGTTGCTAGAAATTTCGAACCAAATCCTTTATTTCGATCACTGGGCTATATCATTCTCATTACATGTGCGATGCCACTTACAGATGTCATATAGTTATCTCCCTTTAGCTTAACTCTGTAAGTTATTTGTTCATCACTTTTGTAGCCTGGTATTGAGCTCACAACTCTTTGGGTCAAGTCACTGGAACTAAAAAACGCCTTTCACACTCCACCCTCGTTTATTGAACAGGTTAAGAGGCTCATCCCTTGTTCCCTGTTTAGGATGTGGTTTCCGGCTTTATCTTTTCCAATCTTTTCACTTTGTTTTTTCTTTTTTTTCAATTGGAGTAGATAGATCTATCTATCGCCCGGTTCACACTCCACCCTCGTCTATTGAACAGGTTAAGAGGCTCATCCCTTGTTCCCTGTTTAGGATGTGGTTTCCGGCTTTCTCTTTTCCAATCTTTTCACTCTTACGTAGCCCCCTGCACATCAGTGGCGTTACCGCCTTGCTCGGGGTGATACGATTAAAAAAAAAATATCCAATGGGCCATGTATTCTTGAGGACACGTAGTCCAATGATCGAAATAAAGGGTTTGGTTCGAAATTCTTAGCACCTGAAGAAGTCCGGGGCGTACAACGACCGAAACGTCGTAAACATGGCAATATAGAAGAGGACAACAGTCTAAACAATGTAAATACTACCTCATCTCAGAAGTATAGACAAAAAAAGAAAACAGTAAGAATAAAAAAGACAAAGGCTCTCACTGACCTACTTTGCGAATGGTCATAAGATTTAAAATAATGAAACCTTTTTTTTTTTTTAATAACAAAGAAAAGGGTACTGAACTGTTACGTGGTACCTGTCCTCCCTATATGGCAGTGAGTACTCGACAATCTCTTTGCAGATTAAAAAGAGACTTGAACCAACAGAAATGTGATTCTACAGAAAGATGCTGAGGATACTATGGACCGAAAATGGAAGCAACGACGATGTTTTAATGAAAATGGAAACAAAAAGAAAACATATACTTAACACCAGCAAGAGACAGTAGAAATTTATGTGGCACATAATGAGAAAGGAGGGCTTGGAAAATCTAATATTTACAGGACAGAGGTAAACAACACATAACCTACTTAGTGGGCTTGTGTAAACGGATGGCGGAACAAGGTTTAGCAGAATTAAGAAAAAGACAAATTTATTAAGATCTACAAAGGAGAGGAAAATGTGAAGAGCCATGATTGCCAATATGCTGAAGGGGCATAGAAGAAAAGATCAATCACGTTAAGTTTGTGCGGTTAGTGTAATGGTTGTCGAAACTGAAAATGAAATCAGCTAGTTCAAGCTGGTCTTTTGGGTTCAATATATTATGAAAATTTCACTAGAAACAAAGAAGAGAGTGCTAGATTGCTATGTGATGTCAGTTCTTCAATACGGTAGTGAATGCCGGACAATATCATCGAAGATGAGGAAAAAACTTGAAGCAGCCGAAATGTGGTTCGACAGAAGGATGCTGCGGATATCGTGGACCGAGCATGCAAGCAACGATGAGATTTTGGAAAGAATGGTAACGAAAAGAAAATTAATAGTGAGCATCAGGAAGAGACCACTTAAGTTCCTGGGACATGCAATAAGGAAGGAGAGCTTGGAGAACCTGATACTAACAGGTCAGATAGAAGGAAAAAAGAAACAGAGGAAGGCAGCGGATAACATATTTGAAGGGCCTGATCAGATGGATGACGTAACGGGAGTTGCGAGGTGTAACAGGAGAAAACATAATAAGAGCCACCAGGGATAGGGAGATGTGGAGAACCATGATCACATACGTCCTGAAAGGACAGGGCACATAGAAGAAGAATATATTAGAATTAAAATAAATTACCGTTAAAAGGAAGTAAGCCTAGAAAAAACAGGAGTTATGCCCCTTATTTTGAGGAATCATGTCACATGTACTGTAACCTATTAAGGTTATAGAGACACCGCGTGTACTGCAGCCCTTGCAACAGTGGTGTGCATAAGGCAAGACAGTCTGATGGAGCCTATTTCACTTTTCCCTGGTTTTGAAATCAGAGTTTCTTTCTCGTAGGATAGTTGCTCCCTCCCCCCAAGTGTGTTGGGGGATTAATTCACGCCATAGTGTGAAAGTGAATGCAATGGCCTTAACTAGAGTTTGAACTTGGCACATGTTGGACTATATAAAGTGAGATCATTTTTAATACATAACTTTATTTTTAATTTAAAAATTTATTGACTAAGAATTTCTGTTTTCGGTGTAATGTAACGTTTGAAAACTAAACACCAGTCAGCCAAATAAGCTGTTATAACTAATAAATCACTAAGACAAACAGCCAAACTTTCAAAACCTCTCCGAGTCAAAGCCGATCTAAGAAATGTGGACTCTATTACGGCCAATACCGGTTGGCCGGTTATGATGAAATGTCCTCTCCAGTCGAAAAAGCAACGTGAAATCACTTCACTATTTTTCCTAAGAAGTCTTGGTAATTTACAGATGATAAAAGGAATCTACAGAGTCATGATGTCCTATAGCAAGAAAGAACACGGTATTAAAAGAAAATGTAAAAAATAAATCAACCATTTTAACCAAAGGATAATTTTAGTGGCTATAATTACCTGTACATTTGACATTTTATCATTCCACCTCGGAGACGTTAGCAGACGTAGCGCTTCGTTAGCAAAAGAATGAGCAATTCGATAATCAGCCATATTTATTCCATATTCCAATCCTTTGGAGACCTGTAAAAGAAAAGAAGCACCAATGTTATTTCGAAGTGATTCATTATTTTAAAAACGGTTTTAAAGGATGAAGATTCTTCAGTTTATTTATGCATTAATATTCATACACACCAAGGGATATCATGAAATGCAATGACGTTCTCTGATATTTGACTGGACTGGATCAATAAGTCCATAGCAAGGTATTTAGCTATTAGCTGAATTCCGATTTGGATATTTTTTTTTAATTTTTTTTTTTGTATAATGCTCGATCAACAAGAAGATGCTTAAAGTTTCTCAGTTTGATCAAGAAAGGAATTTCTTTATTTTTTCATTAATTCTGACACTTGGCCAGATTTGGGGAAAATGAGTTCTTTTGAGAACTTTACATCATCCACCCCCATATATTGTTAAGGGCATTGACAAGAAAAAAAGTTGTGCCAAAAATACATTATTTTTATAAAACGCTTCTTTTATTATAAGGTTGTCGGATTTCGCAATATTTGACTGCACAGAAAATCCAAGCTTACACACACCTATACTTTTCCACGAGCCAGTAAAATAAATTTATACATTTATTCATTCACCAATAAAAAATCTTTCTTTATAAAATAGTTGGTCACCGAATTTTTACCATATGCAGACGTCATCGAAAAGAAAATGGATGCAATCTCTCATTTATTAACCAATCAGGAGTTAGAAAAATAATCTTAAAATCGATTCGATTCTATTCTCAAAAAATGTATAAAGACGCGTGATTTTTTTCTTTATCTTTAGAGAGCCATGGCTTGTCCACCAAACACCAAGTCCTGGAGACCTTCATTTTTTTACTCTCTCTTTCAAACTGCATTCTCTCCTTTTTCCTCATTTACTTGTCAGCAACAAAAAAGAAAGAGACACAAGACATCATTTTCGCCTACTACAATTGTACACACGGCGAAACAAACTTACCAAATCTTCCCAAATCCATTTCGTCTAAGAAAACTGAACTCTAAATGCTCATATTCAAGAAAAGTTTCATGAAGAACTTTAAAAAAAAAAATTATTTCGTTACGGAAAGTTCCGGAAATTAACGAAATGGAATTAACAATCGACATATTTAATTTATTTGTTTGAACATTATTTTGAATCGATATTGAGTAGATATTGTTTTTAATGAAACAGTATATTTATATATATTTCTACTGTCCTGATTATTTACGAGAAATTTTGTTACGAAAATGTGTGTCATAGAAATATATATATAAATATACTGTTTAATTAAAAATAGAATATCTACTCAAATACGAGTATCGATTAAAAATAATGTTCAAACATAAATTAAATATATTGGTTGTTAATTTCATTTCCTTAAACTCCGTAATTTTCCGTAACATTGTTTACATTTGTTTACATTACGATACATTTCAGAACAGAGATGGTTATTTAGGAAAAATCGAAATTTGTGTATATAAGGCTTGATTTAACTTCGATAAGGTCCTCTCGGCTGCGCTGCTTGGCTGAGAGGAGTAGGCGGCAGTCTGAAATTTGTAAATATGACTTAATAGCACATATGGTTTCGAAATCCTATCCAAAACATTGTAAATATGTAGGATGTGCGTTGTGAAGCAGTGGATATCGACGAGAAATCGGGGTGCCGAGTTCGAATTCCAGTTGAATTCCTCGCATTAACTTACGTACAAATACCCTTGGGAAAGGTATTAATCCGTCTCTTCCCTCCAGTTGTGGGTTAAATATCAGGACAGATACTTACCGCAGAAAGTAATGGCAACCTACTGCGGGATAATTTTCTGCCCAGTCAGTCATGTTTCAAAAGAGATACGATCGCCCACGCGTGTATAGCACTTAATTGACTGAAGAAGCACCAGATCAATTGGTGTCTTCCCCTATGCTGTTAGGGGTCGCAGGTTCGAATCCTATTGAATGACACACATTTTCGTAACAAAAATTTCTCGTAAATAATCAGGCCCGTAGAAATATATATATATATATAGTCATCTGCAGACAGATCTGTTTCGCAGTACGGTTAGACTCCGATTGCTTCTAACCCAGAATTGAAACCCGACCGAATTGGCGTCAGTCGGCGATTCTACCTCTGGGTTATGGGCGTTCGGTAGAAGAAGGCAGCCTTTTTAGCATGTATATTATCATTATACACGCCCAATAGCCAGAGTGCTCTAATTCATTAGTGAATGAGCGATGTGTGTATGCGAGAGTAGTTACTGTTTTTCAAAGTCTACCATTCTTCCAGAGTGCTCAATCAGGGTGTGAGAGTGTAAATAGTCATCCACAGACAGATCTGTTTTGCTGTATCACAGCTGATCAGTACGGAGTCTAACCGTACTGATCGTTACTCGAATTTGAGTACATATTCTGTTTTTAATTAAACAGTATATATATATATATATATATATATATATATATATATATATATATATATATATATACAGAATATGTACTCAAATACAAGTCACGATTAAAAATAAAGTTCAAACAAATAACTTAAAAAACATTACTTCATAAATAACAACACTGCATGGAGACTGTAAGTTTCATTTTCCAAAGTGTGCAGATCATTGTAAAACTGATAGTAACCATACAGTGTTTATTCCTATGTCTGATATTGAGCACTCTTTCTATAAATATAGCAAAATTTAAATGATATATGCAAATAAGTCTTAAAATAGGGATCATAATTTAATGAATAGAATCGAATACAAAAGTATAATTTCGACTAAAATCAAGACATAAAATTTAATGCTCCCTTTTTTCCAATGTTTTGTCAGAAGTAAATAAATCGTTGGAATTAAATTACTGAAAGAGAAATATCCTCACACCAGGTCTTAAAAGAGGACTTGAGGAGAGGGGAAATAAAAATAAATAAATTCAACAAGAATCTGTGAAACTAACCGTGATCCTTTTATCCCCTCATGTGAGTTCTGTATCCCTGGTTAACTTCCTCAATGCCATAAGAGTTTGTCAGTGAAAGTGTTTAATAAATCCTAGCTTTGATATCATGGATTACATAAAGTTATAATTATATAAAACTACTTACCAAATAATCACCAATATTGAGGCATTCATCAAGAAGACGAAAAGATCTCGTGTCTTCGATATTGGTAGGTAATGGCCGGTTCAAAATATCGTGCAGACGATAGGCAAAAAGCAGAACAAGCAAAAACTGAATAGAGAAGCCAAACACTGGAGAAGAAAAAAAAATGACAAAAATATTTGTAAATATTTGAACTTCCCAATGAAATCTACCAATTTATTAACAAATGACGCAACACAATAATAAAAGTCAAATAAAAGAAAGCGTTCAAAGAGAAACAAATTCAAAATGCCTGCCTGTTTTCTGTTGCACGAGATGCTGATTGTTGGTGCCCATGTTTTGGCAGTTAAATGAAAGCATTTGTGGTGATACCGACCGAGCAAAAGCGATGGACCGGATGTTTGCACCCTCACAACCAACAAGAAAATGACCAAAAGTCGTCGGTGCGCAGCCGGATTCGCGCAGTTGCTCCGGTTGAAAAATAAAAATTAATTAAATATTAAATTTCCAGTTCGCGAGCCTACGCGAATTTTATTTATCGGCCAATGGAATGCCAGAATCAAATACAAGTGTAAAATCCCAAATGATCTGCTGCGATCCAAAAAGAAGATATAAAAAGCCGATACAGAAAGCATCGCCAGACAGAAATACAGACAGACTCGAGACAGACCAGAGTAATTAGTATCTCCCTTGACCAAGTCAAGTGGCTTACTATGCTCGTCGCCTTCACCTCCCTTTTCCTTCGTCTTTGTCTCAAAACTACTTACTGACCTACGGAACGAATACATCAAAGACATTCCTTACTTACAACGCTCCCACATTCCTAAGTATTAATTCTTCTCTTTTCAGCATTTTATTGCCATGAACATTTTAACGTCCGTTGGACCTATACTTCAAGTATTACTTTAATTGTAAAAACCTTAATTGATATGTGTATATATACAATGTTATTTTTCAACTCAATTTGCTTTTCTTGATTTATAATCATTTCGTGACTTATAGTGGGCTATCTACAACGAGGCCAAATTCCGTTAATCTGCAACAACATACTACTACCCTTCACTAGACCGGACTCCCCACTATAAACTGGAAAAGAATGGATAACCCGCTATACATTTACTGGGAAAAGGATGATGATGTTTTGATTGACAGCACGCCAGAGAAAGAAAGACCAAACAATCCTGCATATGTCCAAAACAAAGAAAAAACATTTTCCAGAAAATTTAACTTTTTTTATAATCATCTCACCCCAAGCAAGGTAGTACTGCCTCTGGTGCGCAGGGGGTTACATAAGAGGTGAGGGATGAGAAAGAGGAACAAGTTAGAGGAGTTGTCAGAGAATGGATAAGAGAAAAATGAAAACACTGATGTGAAGAGAGCTGCATGAGAGTAGAGTGGAAAGGGAGAAGAACATGATACAAGGGTTGTAATTTATGTGATTAAGTGATATTTTATTAAAAGAAACATCATAGTATTTTTTTAATAAAATGTCACTTCAGGATGTAAGTGACCGTGGCCCTCCACATATTCATTTTCTTTATTATCTGAGGATTGTCATGTCATCTTAGGAAAGATAGTCAAGTAGTTTCAGCTTGCCTTTTCTATGGTTTTCTAGTCAGAGTAGTTCTTTGTTTAGAAAGGGTATGCTGTGTTGCTTCGTTTTGGTATAATTAGAAGATAACACAAATTTGAATTAATGATGTTTAAATTTTGGGTATAAAACTTTAGGTTTTTACATCAAGTTGCAACCTTTAAATTTTGTGTTGATACAGGAGCAGACTAGCTAAATTCTCTTCCCTGTAGTAAACGAGCCTATCCCTTCTGAACTCTAGTGGTCAACTGACTAACGTCTTCCCCATTTTAAATCTCCTACACAAAACTACTGTCCTTCACTCCTACTTCTTACTCCTACTCTTACTCCTACTCCTACCAAAAGAAACGGTTCCTTATTTTGCCGCCCAATTTTGAATTCTTGACGTCAGTGTGTCTACCTTTTTCTCTTTTTAGAACACTCGCCATTTTATAAACCATAACAGGTACAACGCAATGCTTGGCATGTTATAAATATTGGTTGATCTTTATTCTTCACAAAGTATGTGTTGTGTCGTGAAAATACGATACAAGCAAATGAGTGGTTAGTCCGAGTGGTAAAGACTAAGGAACACACGATTAAATCAACAATAAGGTTTATTGTACTAAAGGTACAAATATTAAGAGTCCACACAATAGTCACTATGTACAAAAATAGAGCGTAGAGTACTTCCTTCCGTTCCTGATCGTCTTCCGGTCCAGCTCACTCGCAGTATACTGCGTGGTGTATTTATAATGGGGGTAACAGGTTCTTCCGTTACAACAGTATGAATGGATGAGGTATGTGTTGCAGAAAGAGAGAGGGGTAATCCTTTACTCCCTCAGAAGATCAGTATAACACAGTCTTCCTACTCCATTTCACTCCACTTATTTAATTTTCTGTTGTACTAAACAAGGATGGTATAAAAGTGTTTGATAAACTACATCACAAAAAAACAGTTGAAACTGTTAGGTAATCATGACATATTTGGGAAGGATATTAGAATATTCCAGAACGTATACTGACAGCAAACCGCCTGCATAGAGATAAAAAAATTAATTCAGTAACACACAAAAATATAAAGAGGTGAAAGACAAGAATGTGTCTTCTCATTAGATGTATTTTAATTACTGAGGTGATTCTGGGAGAATTACGAATCCTATCATGATTCATTAGTGGTGGCTGCAATCTTAACAACATAAGGTATGCAGATGACACAGTGTTGATAACAGACACAGAAAGAAAACTTATTTTAACTTAAACAATGAGGTGATTCCGAGAGAATTAGAAGTCCTACCAAGATTCATTATTGGTGACCACAAGCTTAACAACATAAGATATGCAGATGACACAGTGTTGATAACAGACACAAAAAGAAAACTTATTTTAACTTAAACAATGAGTTGATTCTAAAAGAATTAAAAGTCCTACCAGGATTCATTATTAGTGGCTACAAGCTTAACAACATAAGATATGCAATTTTTTTTATAATCATTTCACCCTAAACAAGGCAGTACTGCCGCTGTTGCGCAGAGGCTTACATAAGAGAAAGAGGAATAGATCACAGGGGGTGCCAGAGAATGGGTAAGAGAAGGATGGTAACACTGGTTTGAAGAGAGCTGCGTGAGAGTAGAGTGGAAGGTGAGAAGAACAAGATACAGAGGGTGTCGGGGAAAGGATGTGAGTCAAGGAGAAAAGAGATAACAGTTGTCGTTGCATTAAACTCTTGGAAGTTGTAGCTCTCAAAGAAGCAAGTATACGGAAAGAAGTTCCACAGGCGGGAAGTGCAAGAAAAGAAGCTGATAGGGTAGAAGTTGCGGTTATATTTGATTATTTTCACTGTAAAAGGGTGGGACCTACTTGCGAGTAAATTTGTGTAGAGGGGGCACCAGGGAGCTAAGCACGTCGGAGCAGAAGCAGTGAAAATATTTGTAAACGAGGCAGAGGGAAGCTACACTTCGTTGATGAGAAAGTGACTGGAGTCGATCTGCCAGGTCAGAATCAATTACATTGCAGATTCTCCTTTGGATTTTGTCGAGAACCTCGAGATGAATAGCAAGGGTGCCCGACCAGATGAACAGAAGTATTCAATGCACGAGCAAATGGTAGGTTTGTACATGTGCAAGATGGATTCAGACGAGAAAAAACAGTGTTGATAGCAGACAGAAAGGAAACTTATTTTAACTTAAACAATGGGGTGATTCTGAGAGAATTAGAAGTCCTGCCAGGATTCATTATTGGTGGCCACAATCTTAACAATATAAGATATGCAGATGTCACAGTGTTGATAGCAGACACAGAAAGGAAACTTATTTTAACTTAAACAATGGAGTGATTCTGAGAGAATTAGAAGTCCTACCAGGATTCATTACTGGTGGCCACCATGGCCGTATCTGACTACCGGGCACACCGGGCATGGGTCCGGGCCGATCCGTGCAATCATAGTGAAAATCAGGGCAAGGAGAAATGTCTTCGTCAGAAATCAAGCTAAACAATTCACAAAGAAAGAAAGAAAGAAAGAAAGAAAGAAAGAAAGAAAAAGGAAGAAAACATCCGAATGAACGCAGTAAAAATCTATTTGTTTATTTATTAATTTTGGGAGAAAATACTGGTTCTACTCAGAAAGTCCAAACCCGATTTCCTGCTTTCGTTCACGTTCTGTGCCTAATTGGAATAGCCGAAAAAATCCGCAAAAATCATAGTTTCTGAAAAAGGATGACACTGATGACGTCATCATATTGTCAACTAATAAATCCGGGCAATTTTCTCTGTGCCCGGTGTTTTTTTTAGCATCAGCTACGGCCCTGGTGACCACAATTGTAACAACATAAAATAAGCAGATAACATAGTGTTGGTAACAGTCACAGAAAAGAAACTACAAAGTAACAGAAGGTAGTGAAGGAAAGTGAGAAAAAATTACTAACCATCAACTGCACGCAGAAGGGGGTAGAAGGTGCGATGCCCATATCTGAATGGCATCCAATCAAAGAGAGAAATAAAAATTTACGTTAAATTTATTTTGAATTTTTTTTTTTTTTTAATCATATTACCCCAAGCAAGGCGAAAACGCCACTGATGCGCAGGGGGCTACGTAAGAGTGAAAAGATTGGAAAAGAGAAAAACCGGAAAACCACATCCTAAACAGGAAACAAGGGATGAGCCTCTTCACCTGTTCAATAGACGTGGGTGGAGTGTGAACCGGGCGATAGTTTAGTCTATCTATTCCAATTGAAAAAATAAAATAAAATAAAAAGAGTGAAAAGATTGGAAAAGAGAAAAACCGGAAACCACATCCTAAACAGGAAACAAGGGATGAGCCTCTTCACCTATTCAATCAGTGTTTATTTCATGTTTTATCTATTTTTACGTGCTTAAAACATTTTCCTTTCTCACATTTCTCAGGAATTGAGTCTTCGAGGAATACAATCAAGGAATTGGCCTTGGACATCACCAAGTCTCTGCACGTCATTAACTGCAAGAAGGCAGAATGTATGACTGTTTGCAACAAGAGCAGCCCAACATGCCAATTACAAATTAAATATACCAAAATCAACCAAATACAATAATTTAAATATCTGGGAAGTTGGAGACTGCGACACTGAAAACCGAAGACACATTGGAATAGCCAAAGATACCTTCTAAAAGCTAAGCTGAGTATTAAGAAAAAGAAAAAAAACTTGTTAGAAACAAAGGAAAGAGTACTGAACTGTTCCATGATATCTATCCTTCTATATGGCAGCAAATGCTGGGCAATCTCCTCATAGACGAAGAAGAGATTTGAAGTAACAGAAATGTGGTACTACAGAAGGATGCTGAGAATACCATGGACTGAACATGGGGGCAACGACAAAGCTTAAGAGAAAATGGAAACAAAAAGGACACTTATACTTAAAATCAAGAAGAGACAGTTTAAATTTCTCGGGTACATAATAAAGAAAGCATGCTTGGCAAATTTGATACTCTTAAGACAGATTGAAGACAAGAGGGGTAAAAGAAAACAACACATAACCTACCCAGAAAGCTTGAATAAATGGGTGGCGGAGCAAAGTTTAGGAGAGGTAACAAAATTTATTAAGAGCTACAAAATGCAAGAAATTGCAACGTCTTGAAAGGACATACGAGATACACGCTTTGGGCGATCATGTCTCGAAAGAGACATGACTGACTAGACAGAAGATTATCCCTCAGTAGGTTGTCATTGCTTTCTGCGATAGACTGGTTGCCAGTCAAGGCTATAGAACCCAATTTGTCCTATTATTTAACCCTTTAACTGGAGGGAAGAGACGGATTAATACCTTTCCCAAGGGTATTTGTGCGTAAGTGAATGCAAGGAATTCAAACGGAATTATGAAGAAAACATTGTACTTTGTTAAGATTGAAAACAGAAACAAATATAAAATTATAAATATATATATTTTTTTTTGTAAACAATTTGTTATCACCATTTGCCAACTTTGTGTTTTATTATCTACTAGCAGTATAGCCTGGCGTTGCTCGGGTATCATGAAATCTTTAAAACTAATCCATGGTCCTCGAGTTCAGACTCTTTGGACGTTGGCACGAAAGACTAAAAAGCAATAGTTGTTTCCAGTTAAAGCGAAACCGTAGACTGAAAGAAAAATGAATGGATGTAAGTCAAATTTTGATTTCCTGGTATCAATATCAAATAAGTTTTTTTCGTCGTAAAATGAATTTTGAAGGCTAAATAAGTCCTCTGAGTAAATGGTATCGTGGCTGAGACTAAGAACTACAATTACACCTACTTAGAGCCAAACCCAAAGCAAAACCTAAAATAAAAGGGCTGAAAAAAAAATACACACATACAGGCAGATAAACAGACACACACAAACATCTTGCCTTTTATATATATATATATATATATATATATATAATCGATTTTCTGCACTATTGTAAGAACTGCAACCTTGAAACTTCTGAATATCGTTTCTTATGTCTTTGTCTATGAGTGTATCAAATATGATTAAAATCGGACCACTCCTATAACCTGATTTTCGATATTTATCGGGGGTACCTCAACACAAAACCTAGCTAAGAACACTCGCAGACGCTTATAGTACAACTGTGTAAATTTTCAAGAAAATCGGTTCAGCCGTTTTGGAGTTTATAAGTAACGGACACACACACACACACACACACACACACACACACACACACACACACACACACATACAAAGTTCCATTTATAAATAAGGTTCGATTTAGATTGTGTTGAGTGAATTTGCAATCTTGCTGTTTCACATAGCTTAAAAAAACTGAATAAAACTTTCCGAAAACGTGTTTGTGTATAAATGTCCCACTTTTTGCCTATAATTTTCATTCCAAATGTCTCGTATTATGCACTAGAAAATAAGATAATCAGAAAATAGTAAAACCTTTTTTAATATTTTCTGACTATCTTATTCTTATTTTTTACTAAAAAGTAAAAACTCCATAGAGAGAGTCACAAAAACAAAAATTAAACTTACTTTTTTCCAGGAACCTTTCTCCTTAGAAGAAAAATAAAAAGTTTCTTTCTTTAAAACTCGATAACTCGAGAAATTAGTATCTATTCTAAATAAATTATTTTTACTTCCATTCAACGTTATCTTCCCACAGTATATGGTGAACTTATTAATGTACTTTGTACTAACACGTGATACTGTGTGATATCTCAATTCACTTGCTTGTTAGTCTTGTTTTGACCGAAAACATAGAACAACCGATAAAGAAAAACTTCAGTGCTGCTTGTGTGTGTTTTTAGAAGACAGAGAAGAATGAAAATTAAAATAAGTTTAGCTTAGTCTGGCACAAGGTCACTCTATTAAATGAGTGCTCAATAAGTATGAAATTTTGTTCATTAACAAAGCTAGAGTCTAGCTTGCTATCACTCTCTACAAACGTCTCAGTTTTTTCTGTCATTTTACTCCAAACAAGAGTTTACTAGGTATTTTACCAGTAATCTCACCATTGAGGTCAGGTATGACACAAGGTCGGTTTTTATCGTTAGAATCCCGACCCCTTAAGCTCAGACAAAAATTTCCCGTAGACTTTGCATAAGGCAGGGTTGAGCTACTCTACCCTGCAGCATAGCTTCATCTGGGTTTGTGGCGATTGAATAATAAACACAAAATAAAATAAAAACACAAAATAAAATAAGATAAAATAAAGACACAAATAAAATAAAATAAACACAAAAAATAATAATCTCCCAGGAGGCCTCTGACAGGAAGGATGATATGCAGATGCATTAAAAAAGAGGGTCTTCCTGTCGCCAAAAAAGAAACAAAGAGAATCCTTCTTTTTTTCTGGGTCTCTTGACTGGACAAGAGATACCTTTTGCTCAGGAAGACATTTCCCTCGAAAGATAGTTGCGACCAAGTAAATTGTAGGGATAAGAAATTAAGGACTAAAAGCATTGTGGAAAAACCCAACTAAGAAAAATTCACAAGTCAGTGCGAAAGGCAAATTCTGAATCCTGATTGGATTAAAAACAGCAATGACGTATTTTCACACCTAGATGTGAAAAGCTTCCTTGGAGCCGGCATCATGAGAAGTTTAACTATTTAAACCACGACACTAACCTGTCAAAAGTCAGTCGGCATGGAAGCGGTTAACTGGGACTTCATGGCAATGTAACGAAAGAAAATTCAAGAAGCCGACCCGGACGCAGGGCACGTCACAGTTTCATTCGACCTCTTCTTTCAATTGTCTTTTCTTCTTTTTCACTCCACGCTGAGAACAAATGGATACGTGTTAAGTACCACTCTTTTATTTGTTTTGCCTTCTCTTTCTCTCAACCTGTCGCGACTTACTAAAAAGAGGAAGGAACAAAGCCTTTACATTCCGCTACTACACAATCATGAACTCTAAACTTCGGAGGACATTTTAAATACCTACATTACTACCACGAACATTTTCTACAACTTGATACTCTAAACTCTCTAATTGCACATTAACTTCTACAACTTGTGTTAATATTTCCTTTTAATAAATTTCTATTTTAAAATGCAAAATGTATATTTTATTCTTACGCTATTCCACACATTCCATCCTGCCGACAACCAACCTTCTGATAATTCTGATAATGATAAATTCTGCATAAATCCTGTAGGGAGTTTGGTTAAGTATGACACAAGGCCGAATCAAAGAAAAATTAACCATCACCCTACGCTGCAAAATAACGTCAAGTCCTAAAAGTATTTCTAGTGTCTCCGTCTCTTTCTTTCTTTCTTTCTTTCTTTCATATATTTTATTTCAGCTTACATGAGCAATGAGAAAAATTTCACATGTATTGGGGGTTTAAACAAAAGAACCAGACCTAACCCCAGGAATAACCACAACATCCATAGGCTCCTCTGCCCGGAGGCAGAGAGTCCAACAAGGTTATGTTCAGGTGGAAGGATTTACTGAGAGTGAAAGAAACAAAAAAACATTATCCAGTAAAAAAGACAATAAAAGAACAGGTTTTCAAAAAGAAAGACAATGACTGACGTTGCATTTCAACTTTCAAACATCATAGTAGATGGGAAAGCAAAAACCAGAAGAGAGCTCCATAAGTTATAACTGCTCGAAGAAACTAACAAAAACTTATGCTCAAATCTCGTAATTCTAATAGTAAAATGATGAAACCTAACTACCAATCGAGTACAGCGCTTAGATGTGTCATAGAAACGGGGGCGTTTCTTTTTATTTTTAATCTCTTTGATTCCCATTTCTTTCTTCAACATCCCCTGTACCGTTTTTTTTTTTTTGTTTTTGTTTTTCTGTCTTCCCTCTCCACTCATTGTAACCTCCTGCACACCATGGCAGTACTGCCTTGCTTGGGGTGAAACAATTATAAAAACAAAAACATAATTTTCCAAGTCCCCATTCTTCTTAAGACGACCCCGTTTGTTAATTTCATACCACACCCTCCTAAGCTTAAACAGGAAGCAGTAATTATTACAGTTGATTCAAGTTATCACTTGCACACTTTATGATTGTTTAAATAAGTTGCATAAATTTCTTTTATTTTGAAGTCTGATTGCAACTTTGTCCCAGGATTTCTTGCATTTTCTGATAAAATGATGATACACGAATATACTTTTGAATTTTTTTATGTGAGTTACACGAGTCAATATTTAATTTATCTGCAAGCTTTTTTGCATACTAAATACGTTGTTCTAGGGCTTCTTATCAGAAAGGTTCAGGGTATCATGTTGGGTATTATAGTACTGATTCGGAAAAAAATAATCATGCTTCTTTACTTGAATTCTAAATTTCTGACATTTTAAATAATTCCCCGGTCCACCTCTTTATTAAGACTTTGTAGCAGAAGGAGTGTAGTACTCGTTGCCGATGCAGGTGAGAGATTTCAACATTAATGAATTCAACAAAGAGGGTTTTTTTCCATATATTTTTATGAAGATCGCACAAGAGAGAATATATTTTTACGTATATAAAGATAGTTAAAAAAAGATAAAAAACACGAGTTTAACATATATATATATATATATATATATATATATATATTTATATATACCTCTTCTTCTTCTCTGTCTATGATAGATATAGATATATATATAGACAGAGAGAGAGAGAAAAATCTGAGGAATAATCGATGAAGTACGCTACAATTTCTGTAGGAACTGCGTAGCAACCTGGACATATTTGAGAGGATTTCAGAATAATTAAGAACCTGAAAACTATCTGCAGACGAATAAAAATGATTTCAACAGATGTACAAAAATAGAAAGTGATGTAAGACAATGATGTGTTTTCTCACCAGTCTTATTGAACCTATATAGTGAGGCCATTCTCAGATAATTAGAAATTCTACTAGGATTCATTATTGACGGCCACAATCTTAACAACATAAGAAAACAGATAACAGAGAGATGATGAGATGCATTCCAAAATATATATATATATATATATATATATATATATATATATATATATATATATATATGCAGAGTACTAAGAATCCAGAAAACAATGAAAAAAGTACTGAATTGTTGTGTGATTGTCATACAATAAATGCCGATAAAATGATGGACAATCTCCTCAAAAATTAAGAAAAGACATGAACCAAGTGTCCTTAAGGATACATGGCCCAGTGGATATAGATGTCGGTTAGTTCCTAACTTGACTCTTAGAGTTGTGAGTTCAATACCAGGCTACAGGAACAAGTAACTTGCAGGGTTAAAGGGAGATAACTCATGACTTTCAATCGAGGCTTTACGCAACTAAAGAGGATGATATATCCCAGTGATTGTAATAAAGGATTCGGTTCTAGCACCTGAAGAAGGCCGGAGTGTACAACGGCCAAAATGTCGTACAAATGGCAACAAAGATGAGGACAATAGTCTGAATAATGTAAATACTGCAATAAAGGAAAGACTTGATGCAACAGAAATGTAGTTCTACAGACCGATGTTGAGGATATCATTGTCCCAACATGTGAGCAATGAGAAAGTTTTAGAAAAACTGGAAACAAAAAGGACACTTATACTTAACATCAGGAAGTGACTGTTGAAAATTCTAGTGCACATAATGAGGAAAGAGGACTTAGAAAATGTGATACTCACAGGACAGATTGAAGGCAAGAGGGACAGAGAAAAACTATACATGACATACTTTTTGTAAATGTAGGGCAGTACAAGGGTTGGAAAAAATAACAAAAAGTCAAGATACAAAGAACAAAAAAATTGTGTAGAGCCATGATAGCCAACATTCTAAGAAGACATGACACACAAAGAAGAAGACAGCGCCGCCTAATGCCTTCTTGGTAAAACTGGCAAAGTTACGTGAAGAAAACCTGAAAACTTCAAGAAATAAGAAATACGTAATACTAATCAGAAGAATTATTAAATATGTTATTTGATACTGGATTCAAAACTTCTTATGTGCCGTGTTCGTTCAGAATGCAGGCGATCATGGCTCTTCACATTCCTCTATCCCTTGTGGCT
The DNA here is from genome assembly GCA_037127315.1 of Ascarosepion bandense. Taxonomy (NCBI): domain Eukaryota; kingdom Metazoa; phylum Mollusca; class Cephalopoda; order Sepiida; family Sepiidae; genus Ascarosepion; species Ascarosepion bandense. The sequence continues at coordinate 1,137,795 of JBBBDQ010000895.1, read as the reverse complement.
CTCCACTTGCTAAAGCCCATTAAGTATGCCATGCGTTTCTTTCCCCGTCTCTCTTTTTCTCTATTCATCCTGTGAGTATCACATTCTCCAAGCCTTCCTTTTCTCATTATGTCTCCCAGAAACTTCAGTTGTCTCTTCCTGATGTTAAGTTTAAGTTTCCTTTTCGTTTCCATCCTCTCCAAAATCTCGTCGTTACTCGCATGTTCGGTCCATAGTATCCTCAGCATCCTTCTGTGGAACCACATTTCGGTTGCTTTAAGTCTTTCCTTCCTCTTTGATGAGATTGTCCAGCATCCCTTGCCATATAAGAGGACAGATATCACATAACAGTCCAGTACTCTTTTCTTTGTTACCAATGAAATTTTTCTCTCTCAATACCCTGCTTAGTTCGAATTCCAGTTGAATTCATTGCATTCACTTACGCGCAAATACCCTTGGGAAAGGTATTAATCCGTCTCTTTCTTCCAGTTATAGGTTAAATAACAGGACAGATTGGGTTCTATAGCCTGGGTTGGCAACCAGTCTACCACAGAAAGCAATGGCAACCTACTGCAGGATAATCTTCTGCCCAGTCAGTCATGTCTCTTTTGAGACATGATCGCCCAAGCGTGTTTCACGTATAGCACTTAACTAACTGACTGACCCTGCTTAGCTTCTGGAATACATCCTTCGTCTACGCAATACCCTTTCAGATCTCAGTGTTGGACTTACCATCCTCTGTCAGGACTCTTCCCAGGCATTTAAATTTCTACACCTTCTTGATTTTAGTACCCCTGACCTGTAGTTGACATTTTGGGCTCCTCTTTTTTTCTATTATTTTTATTTGTTCAGTCATGTCTTTCTTGTGTATTTATTAGAACTATTCATAAAAAAATAAGCGAATATTTAAGCAATACGAGTATTGGTAAAAAATTCATTTGCTTATAGAAAAATCGTGAATTATTTGGCTTTAGGTAAATGATCAGAATTACAAGATTCGTTGGTTGTTTTTGTTTAGAGGCATAGCAACACTTATGAGTTGTCTAATGTCAAAGATTTGACTAATTGTACACAAATTTTCTTTTATTTTTAAAAGATAATAATGGTTTAGTGATACAGGTCTTACTAATGAACTCACAGAGTTCATAGAGGGAAAGAAGAGGTAGATTCATACCTTTTCCAAATGTATTTGAGGGTTAGTGAATATAACGAACCCAATCAGAATTAGAACTTTCTTTTTTGCTCCAGGATCTAATAGTAATAGCAGTCAGGACTTAATTTCACTAGGGAAAGATTTCCTCTCTCGAGCAGGCGAATGACTTGATTTCACCAAAACTACGTGGCATATGTACATTCTACCACTAATCTCATAAATCATTTTTATGAGCTATCTCTATACAGGAAAACATACTTTTCTCTTTGTCTTCTTTTACGAGTTACGTTATATATATATATAATCCCATGTCTCAATAGTTTTATCAGATCCACAGATCCTGATAAGCATTGTTACATGAAACTAAACTCTACAGTTGGTCAATAAAATAAATCATTTAATTTATTTATTTGGTAAGAATTTCATCTGCTACAAATCATAACTTCTCCCACTACCAACTGGTGTCCAACAGTAACCGTGTTCATTGCAATGTATAGCACAATGTTTGCTACAATAGCATGAGAAAAATAGTTTCACGAATTTGCTGATGTGATTTTTCGCCAGTGAATTCATGCCAGACAAAACTGCTCTTTAACAAATAAATATTGATCTTCACCAGTTTTCCTGCCTTTTTTCCGCAACATTCAGTCGGCTAAGTACCATAAGTGATACACACTTGGATGATCATGTCTCTTTCTATCCATGACTAGGCAGAAGATTTTCCCTACTGTAGGTTGCCATTTCTTTCTAAAGTAGACTGGTTGCCGACCAAGGCTATAGAACCCAATCTGTCCTGCCATTCAACCCATAGCTAGAGGGAGAAGAGATGGATCAATACCTTTCCCAAGGGTATTTGTGCGTAAGTGAAGGCAACAAATTCAACTAGAATTCAAACTCTGCTCTTCGATTTCTCATTCCAAGCAGATATCAATAGCACCACAACAAAAATCTCTGCTGAGAGTAAATATTCCTCATTAAATGTTTTTTTAATCATCTCACCCCAAGCAAGGCATTACACTGCCACTATTGCGCATGGGGCTACATAGGGGAAGGTAAAGAGAAGGAGTGGTTAGACATAGGGAATGTCAGGAGGAAGGTGACAGATGAGTAAGGATACCGAGGATGAGGGTTGGGCAGATGGGAAGAGTGTTTGATAGAATGGGAGCAGGTTAGTGTGTTAGGAGTTGTCTATTGACATTACATTTAAACTCCTGGAGATTGTAGCCGTCGGGGAAGCAATCGTGTGGAAGAGAATTCCACAGTCGGGAAGTGCGAGGAAAGAAACTGTTGGAGTAGAAGTTACGGCTGCATTTTATCGGTTTCACTGTAAAAGGGTGGGATCTAGTTGCTAATCTAGTATCTCGTTCAAATTCGTATTTAGGGGGCACCAGTGATCTAAGTTCATCGGAGCAGAAGCCGTGAAAGTATTTATAGAAGAGACACAGGGAAGCCACGTCGCGCCGGTGTGAGAGAGACTGCAGGCGGTCTGCCAAGTCGGTATCTATCATATTACAGACCCTCCTCTGAACCTTATCGAGAAGCCCGAGGAGAACAGCAGGGGCACCCGACCAGATATGGCAGCAGTATTCAATGCACGGGTGGATGGTAGATTTATAAATGTGCAGGATAGCTTTAGACGGAAAAAACTTCCGGGCCCTACACAGAGAACCGACTTTCATAGCAGCGGATTTAGCAATGGATTCGATATAGTCATTCCATTTGAGGTCCGCTGAAAGTGTGAGACCAAGGAGGCGTAGTGTTTTACTCTCTGGGAGGCAATTTTCCAATTTTCTTGAAGATGACATTTGACTACTAGTTAGTTTCTCTTAATCTGTATTGCTAATCCCTTTAAGAACTGTGGAACCAAATTACACTTCAGTCACTTCTGACATCTGGACCTATCTGAATTTCTTAGGTGAGGATTTACTGTCTACCTTGTCCATCATCACCACCACTGAGCAAACCCTGACGTTCACCTATCATGATAGATGGATCTTCCTTCAAGTAAACTCTTTGCCTTCAGCCTCTGTTAGGACTCAAGCTCTCCCTTGACCTTGTAAAACTCATATATACAACCAATTTGCTAAAGGTGATAGAAAAAATGTTAGTTCATTGTAAGTATCTGACCCCCCTCCCACCACTCCCAATATACTTTATATTTATCAGGACCAGATCAGACCAAAAATGGAATATTGCCACCATATCTGAGCTGGAATTGTACAGTGCTCACATACCTGTCAAAAAAGTCTACACTGCTTTGTAGGTTACAGTATTTACATTATTCGAACTATTGTCCTCATGTTTGTTGCAATTTGTATGATGTTTCGGCCATTGTACACTCTAGCCATCTTCAGGGGCTAAGAATTTTGAACCAAACCGTTTATTACAATCACTGGGATATATGAACTCCATTCCTTGCCTAGAGCCTCCCCGGGAAATCATGAGTTATCTCCTTATAACCCTGTAAGTTACTTGTTCACCACTGCTGTAGGCTGGTATGGAACTCACAACTCTTTTGGGTCCTTAAGGACACATGGCCCAGTGAATATAGACATTGGTTAGTTCCTGACTTGACACAGAGTTCAATGCCAGGCTACAGCAGTGGTGAACAAGGAACTTGCAGGGTTAGAAGGAGATAATTCATGACTTCCAATCAAGGCTTTATGCAAGGAATGAGGATGATATACCCCAGTGATTGTAATAAAGGATTCGGTTCAAAATTCCTAGCACCTAAAGAAGGCCAGAGTGTACAATGGCCGAAACGTCGTACAAATGGCATCAAAGATGAGGACAATAGTCCGAATAATGTAAATACTACCTCATCTCAGAAATATAGACAAAGATTTAAAAAAGGATTTATCAAAGTTTTATTATAGTCCCCAAGTCAACTGTCTACCTAGTTTTCAAGAATATAGGTTAGCGCTCATCCCTCTTACAATATAGACCTATCAGTCTACTCAGTGTCATTAGCAAATAAGAAGGTTGTACATCGCTACAATAGGAACAATCTCTTGCGTGAAGAACAGTATGCATTTCAGTTAGCCTGGTCCACTGCTGATATCTTAACTGCAATTATTTGCAGAATTAGGCACTAGACAACAAATACATCTCAGAGACAATCACATTAGATATTTTAAAGGCTTTTGACAATGTTTGGCATAAAGTGTTAATGCACATGTTCTCTAAACGGAAACACTGGAAGAGTCTTTTCAATTATAAAGTCCATCCTAACATGTAGATTCCTGAAGATAGTTGTTAACAGCCAGTCCTCCAAGGCCGAAGCGTCAATGCAGGCATCTCTTAAAGTTCAGTTTTTGGTCAAACTATCTTCTTACTATATATAAATGATCTACCTAAGAGTATACTTTGATCATTTTTTCAATATCCATACTGACACAAAACCTTGGATAACCAGAGCTTGGAAGTTGATCTCTCCTCTAAACTAGCTCTAACAGCTCAGTCAGAAAAACTTTTTAGTCACATTCAATGCCTTGAAAATCAAACTAGTGACATTCCACTATTGTGAATATATATATATATATATATATATATATATATGTGTGTGTGTGTGTGTGTGTGTGTGTTATCTCCCAGGAAAGAGAACCAACAGTTTCAGAATTCCGAGTTCTCCACCCTTTACTTTTTCAAAAATTATGAAACGTTTTTACACTGGAAAAATTAAATCAAAAATTACTAAAATTTTCCTTGTTGGTCGTTTTTAACAAAACATGTTTAAAGGAAAGATTGCAGCAAAAAAAAAAAAAAAAATATATATATATATATATATATATATATATATATATATATATATATATATATACACACCCCTCTTGCCTTTAATATGTACTATGAGTGTCAAATTCTCTAAACCCTCTTTCCTCATTATGCACTCAAGAAATTTCAATTGTCTCCTGATTCTAATTGCCCTTTTTGTTTCCTTAAGACTTTCTTGTTACTCACATGTCCAGTCAATTGTATTATCAACGTCCTTCTGTAGAGGCTTACGGCCATATCATGTTGAATACACTGGTTCATGCTCGATCACCAAAGTTAAGCAACGTTGAGCCTGGTCAGTACTTAGATGGGTGACCGCTTGGGAATACCAGGTGCTGTAAGTGTTTAGTGACGAATGTGCATTCTGGTGCAGTGGATATCGGCTCGGAAAGAGAAATCGGTGAGCCGAGTTCAAATTCCAGTTGAATACCTTGCATTCACTTAAGCACTGGTACCCTTGGGAAAAGTATTAATCTGTCCCCTCCCTCCAGTTATGGGTTAAATAACAGGGTAGGACTTGGGGACTCTGCCCTTAAAAACAAATCCCAATGAATCTTGATACTCGAAAAGAAAAAAGTATTACTAGACACAAAACTTATATAAAAAACAATAAATTGTTGAATGAAAAAGGTATTACCAGCACTAAATAAATAAATAAAAATTTAGTTGGCAATAAATGACCCGCCGAGGTTGATATGCCATAAGAACAAAACAACCAACCAACCTTCTGTAGAACAATATTTCTACTGCCTCAAATCTCTTCTTCATCTATGTGATTGTCCCGCATTCATTCCCATATAAGAGGACTAATATTACATTGTAGTTTAGCACTCTACTCATTTCTAACATTTTCATGTTTCTTAATATTTTAGTTTTGGAAGACAAACTTTTACTATTTCAATGAACCTTCAGATTTTAGGGTCACATTTTCCGTTTTCTGTTAAAGCACTTCCCAGATAGTTCACCTTCTGTACTTATTTGATTGTCTGCTCTCCAATTCATAGCTTGCATTTTGGGCTGAACCTTTTGCTACCAACCATGCATTCTATCTTATAATCATATGGACTGACATTATGTAACAATTTAGCATTCTTTTCTTGATTTCTAATATGTTCCTGTTTCTTAATATTTTCTTTAGCTTTTGGAAGGCCTCTTTCACTTTTTCAGTTTTCCTTCCTATTTCTCTAATTCATGGCTTGCATCTTAGTTATCAACAAAACACACAGCCTACGAACAAGAACAGTGTGGTTTCATTAAAGACGCGGAAACAAGGAATGCCATATTTATGATTAGGATGCTCTCCGAAAGGGCAATACAAATGAAGAAGGACTTATACCTGTGCTTTATTGATTATGTGAAGGTGTTTGACAAAATACGCCACAAAGAACTGATGGAGATGCTCGGCAGCCTGGACATACTTGGGAAAGACTTGAGATCAATAAAGAATCTTCACTGGCAACAAACCACTTGCATACAGACAGGTAATGAAGTGAGTAGATATACAAAGATAGAAAGGGGTGTAAGACAAAGATGTGTCTTTTCACAGGATCTGTTCAACTTGTACAGCGAGAATATCTTGAGGACCCTAGAAGTTATGCCTGTATTCGTAATCGGAGGCTACAATTTAAACAACCTAAGGTAAGCAGATGATACAGTGCTGATAGCAGACACAGAAAGGAAACTACAAGACCTCCTACAGAAGGTAGCTGAAGAAAGTAACAAGAAAGGACTAGAAATAAACTGGATGAAAACCGAATGCATGGTCATCAGTAAAAAGGGCAGCCCAAAATGCCAAATACAGGTCGGGAATACCAGAATCAAGCAGGTACAAAACTTTAAATACCTGGGAAGCGTTATAACAGAAGACGGAAAGTGCAACACAGAGATCCAAAGGTGAATTGGCATGGTGAAGGAAGCATTCCAGAAGTTGAGTAAAATATTAAGAAACAGGAAAATTTCACTAGAAACTAGGAAGAGAGTACTGGATTGCTACATGATGTCATCCTTCAATATGGCAGGGAAAGCTGGACAATACCATCAAAGATGAAGGAAAAACTTGAAGCAACTGAAATGTGGTTCTACAGAAGGATGCTGCGGATATCATGGATTGAGCATGTGAACAATGATGAGGTCTTAGAAATGATGGAAACGAAAAGGAATACTGAGCATCAGGAAGAGACAGCTGAAATTCCTGGGACACGCAATGAGGAAAGAGGGCTTAGAGAATCTGATACTAACAGGCCAGATAGAGAAAAAAAAGAGACAGGGGAAAGCAACAGATAACATATTTGAAAGACCTAATCAGGTGGATGACAGAACGAGGATTGCATGGTGTAACAGGAGAAGGTGTGCTCAGAGCCACCTGGGATATGGAAACGTGGAAAGCCATGATCACCTACGTCCTGAAGGAACAGGGCACATAGAAGAAGAGGAGTCACATTAAGATAAGTCTTCAATAAGGGAGTTACAATGTAAATAAAACCCTGTTTATTTTCAATCCACTTTGTTTACTAACACCTGTACAATGAGTGGGGGGGATGTTGATAAAAAGTGTAATAATCTTCAATGGTTCATCTCAATATTTTAGCTTTATTAAATGTTAAATTTATCTACTCTAGTTAAATCACAATCCACAGAAGACAATTGCTTGTAAGATCAATCCATTTTCAAATTCACTTGAGCTTTGGAAAAGATTAGACAAAAAAGATTCAAATCAAGTGAGAAAGAAGATAATCTGGTGAAATTTTTTTTTTTAAAACTTTATAGTTGAATTTAATACAGTTATTTTTTTCCTAAAAGTTATCTAATGTTTAACATCCTCAATTCAAAACATTAGAGCACGGAAAACTAAATTTAGTTAAAATCAGTCCAAAAAGCTTAAATGAAATATAGACAAAAAGGTTTATTCACAATGTATTTTTCTTCAATAAAGCCACCAAAAAGGTGTACATAAAAATAAAATTTTAAAAAAAATTTTTTAAGGAAAAAATTATTTTGAGCACAAAAGAAAAAAAAAATCATTATTTCATTAATTTTCTTCGGAATTTTTGTTTTTTTGACTTACTCCCCACAAAAAAAGCTTTAAACTTTAATTTGAAATAAAAAAAAAGAAAGAAATGGTTGGAGGTATGAAACAAAATAAATAAATAAATTGAAATAATTTTTCCTGGTAAAAAATAGGACATGATTTTAATGTTTTTTTCGTTTGTTTTTTTTTTTTTAACTGTGACTTTTCCTTTAAAAAGGAAAAAAGTACAGATTGTCCCTTGAATAAATCCTGACCATGTTCAGCAGGTGTAAGAAGAATGTTCAAGAATTAAGGGTAATCTAGGCAGGTTTTGAAACTTTTCACTTGGAGGTTCACTTTCCAAACTGAGGAGGAGGAGAAAAGAAGCCAACACCCTGTTTGTTGGCAACACGTGAGGGTGCCAGACCAAGCATTTTCTGAATGTTCTGAAAAGAAAAAGAAACAAATGTTTATTATTGAATTATTTAAAACAATATACTTTTGTATGTATAATCCCAATTTTAGTTCAATTTAATTTATTCCACTTTGATCGCTAGGAAAAATGAAAAAGGCATATCAGAAATTCTGTCTGGTTTTGGTGAGAAAAATCAGAAGTGGCAATAAGACATGTTTAATAGTTGCTTCATTAAAAAGGAACACCTTGACAGTTTCTAATCTTTTCATTTGCATTATCTTACTTCTTTAACAACCTACATTAATGATTGCTATGGTAATATTTCCTTGTTAAGTTGTTCAGCTCAAATATTTAACAAAGCAATAGGGCATGTACCACAGGTATTTTATAGTTGTGCGACTTATTCTAGCGTTAACTTAATGGTTTATCAGAAAATTCCAATAGCAAAACCATGAAATTTTTATAAGTATTCCTGTAACAAAACAATGGCTCTAAATTGAAACATGGAAAGTGATCAGGGAGTCAATGAGACATTGCACTTAAACTTTTGGAGATTGTAGCTATCAGGGAAGCGAGTATATGGAAAGGAGTTTCACAGGTGAGAAGTGCAAGGAGAACTGCTAGAGTAGAAGTGACAGTTACATTTGCCTATATGATGGTAAAAGGGTGGGACCTAGTTGTCAATCTAGTAGCATGAGTAAATTCATGTGGGTGGGGAACCAGGGAATGAAGCTCGTCAGGGCAGAAGCCATCAAAATATTTGTTGAAAAGACATAGAGAAACCACATCCGTTGGCAAGAAAGTGATTGAAGTCGAGCTGCCAAATTAGGATCGATTACATTGCAAATTCACTTTGGATTTTGTCAAAAACTCTAAGATGAATAGCAAGAGCACCCAACCAGATATAACAACAGTATTCAATGTGCAAATGAATGGTAGATTTATAAATGTGCAAGATAGATTTCTGAGAAAAACTTCCTGGCCTGGCACAGTGACCCAACATTCTAAGCAAATATAGCTATTGATTTGATGTAGTCATTCCACTTGAGATCGACTGAGAGAGAGGCCAAGGAGGTGCAGTGTATTACTTTCCAGGAGACTAGTGTGAGCCATACTGATGGAAGGTAGAAAAGGTTCTCTATGATGATTAAAGACGGTGCAGCTTCGTTTTGGAAGCAATAAAATTTACAAGCCATTTTAGATTAGAGGTCTTTTGTAAAAGCAGAAACAAGGTTTACTTTTTCAACCTTGGCAGATTTCTTATTGAGGCCTGAGTAAATGGTGGTGTCAGCTGCATAGATGCCTACTTGGGAACTGATTACATCAGAAACATCATTCTTGGCGATCAGGAAAAGCGTAAGACCTAGGATAGAGCCTTAAGAGACGTCTACATTCACATGAAAAGATTTGGAAGCACACCTGTTTAAAACGAACTTCATTTTATGATTTGACAAGAACGATTGGGTTAAATCAAACAATCGTCCAGTTATACCATAGCCTTGTAGCTTGCACAGAAAACCAGCATGTCAAATCCTGTCAAATGTTTTGAGATATCCAGGGCAAGAGCTCAAGTTTCGCCATTCTTATCAAGAGCAGTATATATATATATATATATATATATATATATATATATTGATTGTTTAATACTTAGTTTTTGGTCACAATAGATTTAGACCAGTGCACATTTGTATTAAAAAGTGTTTAATACAATTATATTGTAGAACTTTTGAATATTTTCCATTTGTAAACGAGTTATTATGAGACCTAGGTTTCTACCATGAGTGGTGTCTTCAGCCGATTTTTAATAAAAATTTTAATTAAAAAAAATAAATAAAAAAAAAAATAAAAAAAAGATTGCCTGAAGACACCACTCATGGTAGAAACCTAAGTCATATAATAACTTGTTTAGAAATGGAAAATATATATATATATATATATATATATATATATATATATATATATATTCAGTGATAGCCATTAACATATCAGTAATAGACCTGTCAAAGCAGAAACCATACTGCTTGTTAGAGAATAGGTTGTTGGATGTAAGATGATGAATCAGTCCAGCATTGATAATAGCCTCAAACATAACAAAGAAGCTGATAGAAGGGCTCTTCAGAGTTTTTAAAAACAGGAACTACAGAGGAGGACATCCAACAAGCAGGGAAACAAGAAACAATAAGGCAATAGCTATAAAGTTTGGAGAAGACAGAAGAGAGTTCAGGAGGCACATTTCTTAAGGACAATGCTTGGAATTCCATCACATCCACTTACTTTATGGAAGTCAAGCTTAGAAATAATGTTAGAGACCAGAGACTTGGTTATATATACACCACTCAGTTGGGCCTCAGTTCTAGGTGAGAAGTTGGAGCCAGAAACTCTAGATGAGTCAAGTATGGAGCTGGAAGAAAATTTGTGAGCAAAGCACTCAGCCTTATCTGCTGTGCTTGTGAGGACCTAAAAGTTATTGAATAGAGGAGGGATCAAGCACCTGTTGTTGTTTAGCACACTTTTGCAGAGCCACTAGTAGTCTTTCGAGCAAAACTTGCGGGATGCTATACATTGCTTCATTCTATCAGTGAACCAGAGTTTAGCATCATTTAGGACATGAAAGAAAAAGGTGCCTATATAATCAGACACATCACTCTGCTAAAGTTGGAACATTCTGCCTAGAATGAAAGCATCAATGCCAGCTTTCACACAGGAGGAGACCTCAGAGGTACAGTTTTCAACAGAGAGACTAAAAACTTTGTTCCAACGGACATCACAAAGGAAGTCGTGGAACTCCTCCTACTCTTTGATAACAGTAAGATATTCTGCTGGAAGGAGTGGGAGCAGAAGTAGCATGGTATGGCAAGAGTCAAAGATAGAAGTGAAGCAAAAATCTAGCAGTGAGGTGAGTCCATCAGGATTATTGAGAAAATGCATGGGGAAATCCACCACTTGCATGAGAGATTGAGAAGTTCAGAGAATATACACCAGAAAGATCAGTGACAATTTTCTAGCCACTTGGCATGGTGGGCACTGAAGTCCCCGAATACAAATATATTAGCGAATTGACAAGAGGAAATGGCCTTGTCTATATTATCTGAAATACTGTCTAGCATGGAAAAGTCAGGAGAAGAAGGGGAGTGGTAGAGAAAGAAAAGATGGTCGAGTTTAGTAGAGAGAGACACATGTAAGAATGGTCTGGAGAATCAAGAGAAATCATCCTAGCCAGAGGGAGATGTTTGCACGAAAGTGAATGCAATGAATTCGACTATGACTAATGAGTTTTCCAAAAATCTACAGGACTTTCCAGTCCTTTAAGATTTGTTTGTTTAGCAACCTATCAGACATAATCATATTGATTTCAATGTAAATTTTGAAAATGTAGAAATCCAGGAAAATTGAAAAGCACTTCATGGTATGACTATCTGGATGAATTAACAGGAGGTTCTTTTTTTGAGAAGTTTAATCATGTCTATTCCTGGACCAAGGTCTATAGAGAATACACATGCACAGAAATCAGAATTTTCAGTAGAGTTCAAGTTACCCAAAGAGAGTGTGTGACTCATACATGAATGCTTGGGAGAAAATGAACAGTCCCCCAATTCATTATGCGTTAAAGAAACCCCATTGTAGAATTCATTTGTTAACACTCCAACATTACTTAATAAACAGATGTCTCCCATTGCCTCAAGAGTAGAAAAGAAATGACTGTAATGAAACTATAGCTGTTGTATGATTTTTTTACATTTTACCTTTACTTAAATTACTGATAATTTTTCAAAAGTGTTGTTTCTTCCATTGGCAAGTTTACACCCTTTCCAGCAAGAATACTCAACATTGAAGAAACAGTACAATGGAAGTCTTGCCCAGATCAACAAAACCACAGCCTGTCATTTTCTATCAGGTATACAATGAACAGAATCCACTAGACAACATGAATGATTGATATGCAAGCCACATTCACTGAAGTGTAGCCAGAGTTTGATATTCAAAATGTGTTGTGTATTTGATGAGCAGCACAAGTACAGGTTGTGTCTGGTGTTTACGGCCCAGGTTCATGTATTATTCCTAGTTTTTATAAAAACCTTCCTAACGAGCAAAGACCAAAGTAAAACTGTTCTAGGCTTATATGTTAAACATAGGTACTATTGGCTTATTAGTTGTATCTTTTTAATACGCTACCCCTCTCAAACCTCATTTCCCTTGTTACCTCAGAGTTGCCCACATAATTATATCTTAATTTTGGTACAAGCATCTTTGTTTTAACATTGTTTCACATATGAAGAAAGGATATCACAGGCAGTATTATCTACAATCCAGTATGTCATTTAGTACTGGAATCCATTTTACAACATGGAGTCCCACACAACTCACCTGTGGGTTGTTGGAAAATTCCCAATGTACAAGTATTACATTGATATTAAATCATTTTCTATATTCAAAAATATTGCAATTTAAAAAAAAGATAAAATTCAAGACAAAACAAAGTCAGTATTCACTCTCACCTGTCGGATGGACATGGTACACAGGATGTAGAGGAAAATGAATGAACAATGAGTGTAGTCATCTCCACCCAGATTTCGATGTGAAAGACCCTGCATCAGTGATATGGGGGTGAAGGGCAACTTGGCTACGACTCTACCATCAAATCTGGGGAAACAATATGCAAACGAGATTAAATAAACAAAATCAAAGGAGCAAAAATCTGGACAATTAAAAAAATAAATAAATCCACAAGACTAAGAATTCAAACAGATGACAACATAAGAGAAAAATTTAACTCCAAGTTTTGTGGTGACCAATCAAAAGCGAGGATTAATATTACCCATAATTTATACATGGCCATGACCCACAATAGATATGTTCTTTGTTCATTCCAGTTATTGACCACTAACAATTGAATAAAGCAGCTTATAACAGAATCCTGATCAATTATTCCTAAGCGCGTTCAATATATTTAAATTGATTGATTTTTTTTGACAACTTATCTACTTTTTGTAGGTTATTTTTAACTAGAAAATATTTTTAGAATATAAAAATTTATTGGAGACAATGATTAACTGATATAATTCTTACTAATTAACCCATAGCTGGGGAGACAAGAATTAGATTTATAACTTTCCCAAGGGTAGTTACATGTCAATGAATATAACAAACTCAACTAAAACTTATATCTCCAATTCTCAATTCCCAGCTGTTATCACCTGTACATCCAATGTTACAGCACCTGGTATTCCCAAGCAAGTAGTGACCAGGCTTGGATTTGATTAACTTTGGTAATTGTACAAGAATCAGTGTTTTCAACATGATATAGCCTAATTTATAAGATTTGGAAAAAGTCAAGATGAGGATAAAAAAAAAAAAGTACAAATATTCTTTCTGAAAATGTCATTATTTTGTCACAATTTTAAATATTGGACAAGTTGGTCAAATGCCCAATATACATTTCATATATTGTGTCATCATCCTTAAAGTTCCCTATTCCTCTATTCAAAACAACTGACAACACAAACTAGATTTTCATCTATACCAAAGTATATATATATTTTCTAAACATATACTGTCAAATATAAAAAACAATGAATGTCTATTATGTTTAATCATGAGCCGTTCTAAAAATAGTATTTTGGCTTTAATTTCAGGTGAAAATAAAGACAAAAATTCTCTAACATCTGGACACTTTTTTCTTAAATTGGTTCTAAGCTTTCGGCTCACATGAGCCATCTTCAGAGAGGTTATAGGGACTTTAACATAAAAACATCCACCCTCAAAGATGATTCTATCTTGTGTTGACATAAAACTTTGCTAAGCAAAGATAACAGTTACCAAATAGCAAATATTTATACCAACAAATACTTCAACTCGAACAAGACAACCATATTACTACACAGGTAGACTTAAAAGAATTACTCAAAGCTGAATCAATCAAACACCGTTACCATAAAAATCCTAAAGATATTATCAATACGCCTCTAATAAAAGCAGCCACACATCTAAAAAATAATAAAACCAATACATTTGTTATTTTAAACAAACATGAATATCACTCCAGATTACAGGCCATTCTGGACAATCACAAAAAGTTTCAAAAACTAACTAGTAATACCACCTCCGAACTTAAAAACATTAATAAACTTGTTACTGCAAACAATGCTGAAATAGAATCCTATAAACTTCAAAAGATTATAGGTGACTATCAGGCTGGAAATGTAAAAATCCATAAAAAAGATCAACCCCTCCAACCTATCATTTCACAAATACCCACACCAATATATAATCTTTCCAAAACACTGAAACTAATTACTCCCAACCTTCCAAGTAAATATAGTATTAACTTCATGAATGAATTTATACAGATTCTCCATTCCGTAAAACCTAATAACCAAATAATTGCATCTTTGGATGTCCAAAATTTATTCACTAATGTTCCTGTCCATGAAACAATTGACATCATTATCTGATGTATACAATCATGCTACTCTCTCACCAATTAATATTAAACCCACTGTATTAAAAAAAAAAACTTATTAGTATGCACCACACAAGTACCCTTTCATGACCCCTTAGGTAATATTTATACTCAAATAGATGGTATTGCAATGATATCTCCTTTAGGTCCCCTCTTTTCTAATGACACATTTAGAAAATAAAATAATTAATGACAACAATAAACCCTCTATATATGGAAGATACATAGATGACATTTTCATTTTAGCTAAGAATATTGATCAAATTACATAACTTAAGAACAAATTTGAAAGTCACTCCGTCCTCAAATTTACATTAGAACTTAATATTAATAACGAAATTCCATTCCTTGATGTATTCATTGATTCTAGCACACATAGATTTACTACTTCTCTGTATATGAAACCAACTAGCATAAACTAGTGTCTTGTTAATTATAATAGTGAATGCCCCCAACGATATAAGTTAGCTGTTATAAAAAACTTAATTCAACGCACACAAATGATATCTTCTTCCAAATCCATATTTTATAAAGAATTACACAACATTAAGCAAACACTTGTTAACAATGGGTTTCCTAACACCATCATTGGTCAACAAATTAAAATGTATCTCAACAAACTTAACAATATCTCTAACAATATTGATAATATTAATAATAATAGTGTACATCAAAATAAACATGATACTATTAACTTATACTATTGCAAACCAAATACATAATTACAAACAAGATAAAAAAAACTTAAAAACATAATACGTAGAAATGTTAAACTAATAAATAATAATAATCAAATTAAGCTCATCATATATTATAAAAAATTTAAAACAATTGACCTCATATTTTGTAAAAACCCTAGACTTACCTTTCTGATCAGAGTTCAATTAAACACCATTTCTTAGAAAAACATAGCCATGTAGGTAATATCAGACAGATTTTAGTCAACAATACAATAATACTCACTCATACACACAGTAAAAAGAATCTTCAAATATTGGAATATATTCACTTAATGAAATCACGTTTAAATCTGGTCATATTACATTGCATTGCACTTAAATATATGGTTCTGTTAACATTTTGAGCACTCAAGCGGTGTGACGTTATAGAACCGCATTACAAATTTACGAACTGCGTTTCCTATTTGGTAACTGTTATCGCTGCTTAGCAAACTTATGTCAACACAAGATAGAATCATCTTTGAGGGTGGATGTTTTTATGTTAAAGTCCCTGTAACCTCTCTGAAGACGGCTCATGTGAGCCGAAAGCTTAGAACTAACTTAAGAAAAAAGTGTCCAAATGTTGGGGAATTTTGTCTTTATTTTCACCTGAAACTAAAGCCAAAATACGATGTTTAGAACAGCTCATGATTAAACATAATAGACATTCATTGTCTCTTATATTCAACAGTATAGGTTTAGAAAATTATCTGCTGTCCCGATACACTATATATATATATAAATGAAATGATTTGTTTGAACATTATTTTTGATCAATACTTGTATTTAAGTAGATATTCTATTTTTAATCAAACACTATTATATATTTATTTCTACCAGCTTGATTATTTACGATGTTACCAAAATGTGTGTTATTCTGCAGGATTCGAACCTGCTGAATGACATATTTTCGTAACTAAAATTTATCATAGCCATAACAAAATGTCAGGATTTACTTGATGAGGTCAAGTAGGGTTAGATTTCCCAACAAATGTTCCAGGGAACAGAAGTTATGGGATCAGAAGACTGATGATGTAATCGAAAGAAAGGAGACAGAAAGACATTACGTCATGTGAGCTGTTGATATTTCATTCATCAAGCCATGACTCAACGCAAATCGTGTGGGTGGAAAACAATCTCATTGGTCGAAGGCTTCCAGTAGGCTAGATCCCCCGAGAGGATTGGAGAGGGTTATAAAAATAGAGACTCAGCGAGAAAAATCAGATAAATTGGGAGAGAGCTTCCAGGTGACAAGAATAAACCAACCCTAACACCGCTGCCGTCACGTCACCGCCATTAGCCGCCTCTGATTCAGTAAATTCCGTTAAGCTCCGATAAGGACCCGAAAGAACTTTGTTGTTTTAAAAGTTGCATAGAGAATCGACAGCTCTGGTTATAGAAAATATATGAAAAGACTTTAAAAAGAAATTGAAAAGCTCTGATATTTTTAAGCGAATCTTCTCTCCATTGTAAACTGGCGTTCCAACAAGTGTACTTTCCGCTTTTGTAATTAATAATTTTTTTCTTATTTTATTATATAGACTTTATTCGCAACTCTCCAGGCATCTTCAACCTTATTCATTTATTTAATTTTTTTTTTTTTTGGTGTCGTGTTTATTTTTAACCACAAGTGTACACAAATGTCCAGTCTGGATCTGGTACGGCTACTGGAATTGCACAACGCGACTTTCTGAGATCAAATCACATTGTGGGCAGTGGGTCCATTGTTGCAACAGACGTATTGAGAACCAGCTTCTGTGACGAGATCATCATGACCAGCAACAGCAGCCCGAAAGCGTTGACATAACTGGTACCATTTTGACATCATCACAGCAGGATCCGTTCCCGAACCAGCAAGCAACCGAACCAACCAGTCAGCCAGGTGGCAGTGTACACAGAGGTAAGTAATTTGTATATTAAATAATAAAAAAAAATCTATTGCTATTCAATGTGGTCTCTTAAATTCTTAGAAATGAAAAATTTTGTCAATTTTTATAATCTCTTAATTATTTAAATAAAGCTCTTTTCCACCTTCAGAGTGGTAACTACCTTTGCATTTAGAACACAGCTTCAGAGTAAAAGAAAACAAACAATACTGATATTCTAGATAGCACATTTTGAAAACCTAACAAATTATAATATGTTAATATATGAGATACATGCTATCTAAAATGTTTAAATCAACCAAACTACTTTCATTAGAATAATTTCTGAGATACCATTTTATAGTCAATACAAATATCTGAAACAAAGAAATTACTTTGCAGAGTAAAAGAAAAGCCATTGGCCTGCACAACATTGTGCATCAGTGCAAGTCTTAAAAGACACACATATACAATTTTGTTCAGGAATCAGACATGTAAAATAAAGTTGAACTTCTGAATCATCAGATTTTCCAAGTTGCTATTTATTCTTCATTCTCGTCAGTATTGACAGAGATTTGATGATCTACAATAAAACACTTCTATTACTGCCACTGATACCAACAGATTCCAAGGGCATATAATTATTGTGGGATGAGAAAAATTGGAGAGAGTAATCAAATGGTTGGTGGGAGTGCAGTGCCACTTGTAGGGAAAGGTTTGAAGTTGCTGAATCTTATCAGAAACACAAAAGGCAACAGACTTACATGGAATTGAACATGCTGAGTAAGGCGGTAAAGGCAAACCCAATGGCAAACATGGACTTCATTTTGACCTACAAAAAAAAAAAATTCAGCATTTAAAAGTTGCTTATATATATATATATATATATATATATATATATATATATACACACACACACACACACACACATATACTAATGTATCAAGATTAAAAGCTTGTATTCAAAGAAAATAGATTTGTTAAAATTCATTAAATAAGCTGGTTAATAAAATACAACAACAAAACTAGCAAAGATAAACCGATATGTAGAACTCATGACATTCGAAATGCATTTAAATTAAGCAAGATGGTTCATACCAAGAATGACGAATTATTAATCAGAAAGATATATTTCTAAGCCTTGTGACTGGACAGTTTTTAAGTTTACTAAGATAACCGCCATTATATAATTTTATGTAAAAAATTTAATATTCCATTATAACCAACAGTACCTCACAAAATGCGGGGGTTTGTGGGGGGGGGGGGTACATATACATATATATATATATATATATATATATATATATATTATTGGGATTATATAGCTAGAAAGAAATAAAATGGCTGGCATTTCTCATTTTCTAAGCCAATCCCAATCTCAGACATGCAGAACACCCACAGAGTTCCCCTAAATTTTATACTACAACAATGCTGAGCACACCTTAGTTATAGTATCTGAAGAAAGAGTGCATAATCTGTCATGATCAGTAGTTTGAACAATGCCAGTACAATCAAACTCTCAGTCACGATGACTTGTAACTTTGTAGTAGCACAACCAATCACAGCTTCAAAAGAGTTTCGTCTACCCAGTTTCACAGGCTAGGTTTGGGTCAACCCACGTTACAGCTTCCAGGCACTAACAAATAGACCAATAACAAATCCTAACAAATTGACCATTGTTAGAAAGTCGATGTTCTAGCTACTCAGCAATGCATCCATGTACATACATATACTATAAAATAATCACAATTGCATAGCTAGCATGTCTACATATCACTTCCACAACTCTTGATTTTTTTATGCAGTAGCAAACATCAGGTAAAAATGGCTGCTCAATGATTGCTATCCACATGAAACTCAAACTGACAAGGTACTGCGGTAATTTTTTTTTTTTATTTAATTTTTGTGTTCTTGTAATTTTCTTCTTTTCTGGACATAAATTGTTAGAAAGTTCTGCATATTCTAATATTTTTGGCTATACAGGGAGCAATGGGTAACTTGTTGCTATTTTATATCTTTAATTTCGCACATACATGCTGTTTGTTTTTGATTTTGTCAATTGCACAATATAGTAGGGTCAGTTGGGCACAGTCTATAAAAAACAAATGACACAATTCACTCTCGCAGAAATTTGGAAATTACATGCTGTACTGTTTGATATTCGACCCAGAAGCTACAATACGAACATTTCAGAGTGCTTGGACGTCAATCTTAGGACAGTGCAGAGGATATGGAAAGAGTTGGATGAGTCTAATGACAATTATGAAAATACAGCAGCTCGGAAACCCAATCTGATCATTCAGATAAGAAAAGAACAATCAAATTTGTTGGTGAGGACCTTAGACTCAAGACAGAGACCTACATCAAGTGCCTTGAGGAGGTAGTGCTGCCCTGAGTCAAGAGGGTGGCTGCTATGTCTTGCAACAGGACTCTATACCAGGAGAATGCAGTCATGGCTGTCAGACAATATCTGACACCATATCACATCTTATATCTGGCCACCTAACTCCCCAGACTGCAACCACCTTGAGGATTATGTGTGGGGTGCAGTTGAGCAAGAAACTAACAAAGCTCCTTGTAGCACCAAAGATGAACTGAAGGCAAGGATGATGACAGCATTCACCAGCTTAAGGAGACCATCCAGAAGAGTTGCAGGTGATTCTGAATAAATCTGAAGGTTGTGGTTAAAGCCAATGGCAATTTTATTGAATAAATTTACTCTTACTCTTTAGTATTTCAATACATTTTTGTGTAATTTTGGTAAATATATCTGTTAAAATGAAATGTCAGTGTTATTTTCATTTTAGAGGCGACAATTTATCCATCGCACCCTGTACTTTTAGCTGTTAACAAAGAAGATTTTATTTTTACTTTTAACTGAATGTATAGATTGTTTTATGTATGCATGTAGAGTTATAGGAATGTTCTATTTTCCAAACATGGTCAGCAGGTTGTGGCTGTGTTCATAGTTGATATTATTGAGTGTTGACTTTTTCTACATTATTATTAATGCTTCCATTATTTTCAGCCTTTTTTTTTTTTAACATGTGGACAAGCCTATTATATTTGCTATATTTAAAAGTAAAAACAAAATCATCCTTGATGATGGCTAAAAGTGTATAGTTGAAAGTGCTAAGGCATACAAAATATTTGGACAATTTCTACATAACTTATGTCCAGAAAAAAAGAAAATTATAGAAGAAAAATTAAATAAAAAACTTAACAGCAGTACCTTGTCAATCATTTTTAATGAAGTGTGTGTGTGTATTTATATATATAACGTAGAACACTTGGTATATTATCCAGGTAAATTCTGATAGAGATGAACTCAAAAGAACTCAATGTTAAATTTATTTAATTTAACAGAGTAATATAATTTAGAAAAATTTTTAGATATACTACAATTCTCATCTTTCCATTTATCAATTGTCTACTTTTTTCTCTCTTTTCTTTTTACTCTCTTTGGGATTTTTTTGAAAGAGCGAGGAATTTTTTTGGAAATTACCGTTACAAATGTCTATTCTAAATATGGACATGTGAGCATCTGTGTATAATAATATTTGGGTGGGGGGATATTTTGAGGATTAATTGTTGTATCATTTGGGTCTGACGAGCCGCAGGGTCATCATGTGGCGGCGAAATATTTATTACTCATGAAATTGGAGTATATCTAAAAATTTTTCTAAAATATATATATATATATAAAAAACATCCCCAAAAGATTTATGAAGACAAAGATTAGATTTTATTCACAATAATCTTGTAAACCTCATGTAAAAAATATCAGTGAACATTATAAACTCACAAATTGTCATTTGTCAAATCTGTTTAATAAAACCTTTGATAACAAAATCTTACAGAGCCAAAATTTGAAAAAAAGTAAATCTTAAAAACCATGTTGAATTGTTGAATTTTAAAAGAAATAAAACCAAGATATACACCAATTAAATCTGAACATTTTGAAGTTTTATCAACCATTAAAGTTCACTTCCTTCTGTCTTTATTATTTAGAGAATTGGTATCAAAAAATGGTATTTTATCAAAATAAACAAGGCAAATGTAACCAAGAACAAATCTTCTGTAAATAAGTCCATAAAATAAGCACTAAAAATATTATTACAAATGATTCTTGAAGGATTTCAACACCTACTTACCAAGGACAAATCTCGGCTGTTATTTTTCAATTTCTCTTCTTGACGTTCTAAAATTATAAATGAAACATTTTTTTTTCATAATTGATTATTAAAGTGATTCTAATTGTCATGTGAAGCTTTTCTTCATCAAGTCATCATCAATCAAGAAACTTCAGAAAATTTAACTGGCGAAAGTGAAAAATCTAAATGGAAATCAAAATGTGTAAATAAAGTCTTTTGTGAAACGTTACAACATTCAAAGTGTCTGTAAAACTTATTCTCTTTTGGAAAAAAAATAAGAGAATGAAAAGTAAAGAAGCTTCTTTAATCACCATCTTACAAAAATCGTAATAAATATTTTGCTACAGCACAGGCCCACTCATAATAATATAAAATTTAAAATTACACCCAACAAAAAGGAATATATTTGAAAGGCAAACTGTCCCTCTAATTTTCTAATAATGTAATTAGCCATTACATACTTTGAGAAACTGAATTTAGAAGCAAAGGATTTCTGTAAGATTGGTTTTAGCCTTTTATTACAATGAATCAGATTCAATATTTTCACGAGGCAAATGCTACCATTTTGGGAATAATTTCTACAAAGAGGATTTATGGAAATTCCAAAAGGTGTCCTTTTAATTTATACTGATTGAATTCTCAACTCTGTCAAGTTACATTCAAATTACACAACTACCCTGATCTGATTAAGAACGAGCAATAATAATGTGTCATACAACTTGAACTTTTCTACTACCTCTAATTGAGTAATGTATATTTTATCATCAACTCACCCAATTTTTTCTTTTGACTCCTGTCAGCTCCATCCATACCAGCTTCCCTTTGTTTTTCCACTAAAAAGAAAAAAAAAAATATCAATCAAATGACAAATTCAGAAACAAAGAAAAAATCTGTTGCTGAGGAAAGTGGCACTTGTGGGAAAATTAAAATAGAGCAATAAAGGCAGAAATTTGTCTATAGTGTGTAGCCATCCAAACTTTTCCTTCAAACAATTTGTCATCATCACATTAATTCTTGTACAATATTTTTTATATATTGTACAAGATTTGGTTACTATTAGTTTTAATATTTTTAACATGACTCACTTGTAATTAGCAGCAAGTATTTGTATTTAGAGGTAAATAACTTTGGTAAAAAAGCTTTATTAACCTAATAACTTTGTTAGATGAGAATTTGAAAGCACACTGCTTATCTTCCTTTTAATCATTAATGAATTACAGTCAGTAAATTTAATGTTTTATAGGGTTTTATTCTAATCTACATCTGACAGATCAACATTACATGTACTACAACCATAAGGGCAATCAATAGCAAATCAGAAAAAAGAGCAGAAGAAGTTTTGAAGAAAACTTGAACACAGAACCAAGACCACAGTAGCCAGTCTCTCATTGACATCACCTTATGCAATTTATGAAAGGTAAACTCAGAACATAAAGATCAAAGTCTTATTAGAAGCTACTGTTTTATTTTGAATTTCATGTTGTTTATTCTAGTAAAGTATATTTTGTAATACAAAAACAGTAAAAAGATGCAAGTACAGCTAGAATGAAAATGTTTCATCTAAAAAAGATATTTCAGCTTTTTAAAAAAAAAAAAAAAAGGAAAGAAACTGCCACATATTTCCCAATTTACAGGGACAGCAACATGGTTCAGTTTCTAACAATTCAGCTTTCTCTTGGATTGATTTTTCCTCTCTTTCAAAAAAAAAAAAAAAAGATGTTAAATTCTTATATGACTTAAAAAGAAAACATATCAGTCCAGCAACTGCAGGACTCATAAGTATTCTTCCATAATTTTTTCTTTGTTACATTTGATCAATTGCAGATATAAGCATTGTCCTATTTGACTGCCAGTTATAGGCATACATTTGATCAATTACAGATATAAGCATTGTCCTATTTGACTGCCAGTTATAGGCATACATTTGATCAATTACAGATATAAGCATTGTCCTATTTGACTGCCAGTTATAGGCATACATTTGATCAATTACAGATATAAGCATTGTCCTATTTGACTGCCAGTTATAGGCATACATTTGATCAATTGCAAATATAAGTATTGTCCTATTTGACTGCAAGTTATAGGCATACATTTGATCAATTGCAAATATAAGTATTGTCCTATTTGACTGCCAGTTATAGGCATACATTTGATCAATTACAGATATAAGCATTGTCCTATTTGACTGCCAGTTATAGGCATACATTTGATCAATTACAGATATAAGCATTGTCCTATTTGACTGCCAGTTATAGGCAGACATTTGATCAATTGCAGATATAAGCATTGTCCTATTTGACTGCCTGTGAAAGTCAGACAATCATCTCTTGAGATGGACATTGTTTAAATTAATCGTAGTGTTATAATCATGAGTCCATAAATTGATAACCAAAGATATATTGATAACGTAATCTAAGGATCCATCTAAGTGCAATGGTCTGAAAGTTAATTTTGATATATCAAAAGAACTATATTACCTTTGGGGAGTAAATAATACATCCCTAGTAACACAAACTAGGAGAGATACTTTAAATAAAAGAACTTCAAGGGAGTCCAAAGAATTAGCATGAGAGTCAGTCAAGAGTATTTCTAACAGTGTCATGGTGAGTAACCCAAGCAAGACTAATATTATAACTGCTAGAAATGAGTTGTAACAGTTACATTGTTCTATAATGATGTACTATATTATTAAGACAATGACTTGATGTTGTTTCCATCAATGATTAAATTATTAGGATGAGTAAAGCAGAATTTTAAATTCACTCTATGTGAAAGTTTGTTTTGTTTTACGACATATCAACCCATCTTGGGTCATTTAACACCGAATTGAATTATTAAAAATCGAACAAAAAGTTAAGAACAATTTCAAGAAGTTTGTATATTTAACAAATTAATATATATATATATATATATATATATATATAAATTTGTTAAATGTATTATTTTAACAAATTTATATATTTAACACATTTTAAATTAATAAAATATTGTATAAAAATGTATATATTTAATTTGGCTGTTTAGATTTTATGCTAAGTGAAAGAAATTAAATGTGTAACTAAGAAATGTCTATTTGACAATCTTTGCTTTCAATTAAAAACAAATTATTTCATTTTCAACATTCACATATTTTAATGTCAAGCAATTTGTACCAAAAAGGAAAAAAGTAAATAGCTTAAAAATAAAAAAGGAAAAAGTGGAATTATTTTGGGTAACTGCTTTTTCAAAGCTCATCAAATAATAATAAAAGAAATTATAATCTGATACCAAACTTCCTTTTTCCATAAGAAAGATTTTTGTTGTTTTGTTTACATTAAAACCAATAAATATACGAACAGAAACGGGCTGTTCCCAATTATATACAGATGCCATCCTATGATAGAAAGAAGAGGCGATGTCATGTAGATTAAACAAACAAGTTAGTAAAGCTCCCAAAGTCAACAAGAATGTAATGTAAAATGTTTTTGTATAAGAAAATGATTTATTGATCGATACTTTTGTTGGTTTCAGTCCTGATTTTTATATCAATTTATTGTCAATCAAAAAATAATCTATTGTTGCTATATGAAATGATTTTCTTGTGAAAATAAAGACAAAAAACACTGAATACTTACATTTCTTGCTTTGCTTTTCTACTTCAGATTTTAACTTTTTATACTTGTCTGTTCGGTACACCATTAACCATGTCAGACCTTGAAAAAGGAAAAGAAAAAACTTGAATGAGGAAAAATACATAGGAAAATCTATTGGCTTTAGTCAATTAAAAATTAACAACTTCAAAGTATTTTGAAAAGTTGAAGCAAGCATTTGAAACTAAAAAGAAAAAAGTATTAAATTTGCTTCCAAGTAAAAAGCTAGAAGCAAAAAGTCTTTTTTGCTTGATAAAATGTTTTTTCAATTTTTAATAATAAACAAATGTGAGAAAAATGTATCTGTAAAATTTCATCATTATTCTGAAATAATTCCAGAGAACCTACTCTACACATTATATTTCAACTAAATGATTCCAAATGAATTAAGAGTTTCTAAAAGAGCCAGCATCATATTACTTTTATGTGGTGTTGGACCTTTTAGAAAGACCATACTTATCAATTAAAATGTGTATTGACAAATGGTAAGCTATGTAATGGCCTATTCAAAGGTAATTTTCTCAACCACAATTGTCTGGTTTTAAAACAGAAGAAAATAGAAAACAGTAACAATTTCGCTTAGAAATGTGCTGTCTACTAGAAGACATTTTTGGAACAGAAACAACAATGAAGGTCAAACCATTCTTTGACATTCAGAACTACAAGCGCCATTTTGGAGCTTCCCTATTATCTTAGTTACAGCTCTCACAAATTCGTGATAATAATGTTAGCGATTCTGTGGGTGAAAATACTTAACGTTATGATTCCAAATCTGGCATCCACAGATTTACTCAAAATAGTAGACATAAATAATAACTTTCTGGGAGAAGGTACTTATGTCAGCATGTTACAACAACTAATAAAAGAATTTATGATCTTTAGTTAAGCCTAGACTAGCACACATGCACCTTTTATTTCTCTTGGGGGTCACTGTGGCCTCACACAAGGTCTCCATCAATAAAATTGTTTTATTAGGTTTTATTGTGAGGAAACAATAAAACCATGTCTTTACTCATTTGTCATTAAATTTATCAGATTTTAATGTATTCACCTACATACTTTAACTCTTGTTCTTATTTTTTTATTATTATTATTGATATTTTTATAGATATGATGTTTTGATGAAGTATTCTTTGGCCATCTTCAACTGCCCATTATTTTAGTTGATGTGTGATATTTTATGAGTCAGTTATTGTGTTATTTCGTCCCTACTGAACCAGGGATTAAACTCACAACCACTAAATTACAACAACACTTGATAAAGTAACACTTATATTCATTATGCCACCATCCTAAAGAATATCAGTGTGATATTTCTAGAGTCTTTAGATAGTTCGGACATTTGGTTGTTATAGTCAAGGTCTCTGCTGTTGTACTCTCATGAAAAACTGATATGCACATATGTCAAGCCTTTAACTCAAAGTAATTTTAACCAAATTTTTGTAAAGTCACAGATACAAAAATAATAACGCCTTTGAACAGTATTGTGTTAGACAATTATTCTTCTCAACGCTAATCATCAAATGCTTAGTATATACCCATATATAAATTTTTTTTTTTTTTTACACGTCACGTGATCCTAGCAGCACGATAATTACTTTAAAATGAGGTTGACTGTGTTTGCTATCTGACAAAAACCAAGTGTTCAAAACCAAGTGTCAGCAGTGACACTTGATTCCCATATGACACAAATTAAGTGTATTATTTGCAAGAGAATTTGATAAAGTATATATTTCCTAGCAGAACAAAATAATCATTTTATTCTATTTAACAGTTGCATCATATCGGGACATTTGCCATGTAACACATGGGTTGTTGTCCCTGTATGTATTTCCAGTGAGAAACCCCAAGGTCACATTATGATTTAATCTTAGCTATGTTCTGACCAGTTTGTATGACCAATGACAACTGAAAGTGAAAATTATTTTGGCTTTTTTCTTTTTAAAAACAAAATCCTCTCATGACAAATACAATGAAAAGAAATACCAGAAAAACCATTTAAAAAAAAAAAAAAAAAAAAAAAGAAAAATCACCTACTCCCAACCCCAAACTTTCTTTCTCCAATATTCATGATATCTACTGTCATCTTGATTCCTTTTTTATTGAACTCACTCTTTAATGTTTTTTTTTCTTTTTCTTTCACACTCAGTAAGCCCCTGTGTCCTAGTGGCTTTATTGCTATGACTGGGGGGAAATGATTAAACTAAAAAAAATGACAAATACCATATCAAAAAATTATTGCTATTATTTTTGTAATAAGTTTGGGGCAATTTTTTTTTTCAAGTGATAAAACTTATTTCAGCTTAAGTTATCTTTAAGCATAAATGATAATAAAAACAAATAATCTAATGTCACTGGAGTAAAGGAAGAGAAGTCAATGTTTGAATAGATTCATTTGGACTGCTATTTTTATCCTGGTTGTAAATAGTCAACACCTCAGCTGTTGTATCCCCTCCACACCCATTACTTCCTCAGTTGCTTGTCATACTCAAAAGAACATTACCAAATATGACAGGCTGGAGCTTACAATAGCCAGGACATTGTAACTATAATAATAACCAACATGAAAATAATACCAGTTCATATAAATCAATGTTTGTAAAGAGAAAAGCATTTTTAGTTTGCAATGTCAAGAATAAAGCTTGAGCAATTCATTGTCCCTCACATTTTATCTGTTAAATAATCAAACATTACTTTAGATCTTTACAAAAGACCAATGCAAAAATAATGTAAATTAAAATAAGATGTAATGTTTACAGATCTTATTACAATAGATTTAAATGATTTAAAATAGACATTTTTTATAAAGGTAAAAGAAAAGACTAACTTTTAAAACTGCTGTACTAAAGTGTGCTGAGGTCACCAAGAGCTGCTTATGTAATTTTACCAGAAGCTACAAGTAGTAAAAAAAATTAAACAATTTCATTAAACAGATAAAAGAAAAATGTTTTGTTTTTTTGATTATTCTCAAAAACATCCCATTTATCTGCTACTTTACAAGCATGTATGATTACATCAGATGATTAACATGAAGGATGCTATGATAGACATTTTAGGGTGGAGATATTTAAAAGGAATTTAAACTCAGTTTTTATAGCAATTCAGATTATGTTATGTGGTTTCTGTAAAAACAAGCCTATTTTCATAGCTTAAAAATAAATAAGGATGAAATTAGGCTGATTATAAAATGGACAGACTTGATTATTGATCTTAAGATAGAATTTTTTTTATTTTTTTCGTGATTAATATCATTATTTGTAATAATGCACTTTACAATTAGTTTTATTTGAATGTAGTGTTTTTTTAATGGACTTGTCATAAGGATTTGACATTTTTTTTAAATGTTATTGTCTAAATATTGTTAAACTTTCTTAGTTTATCAATATTTATGATGTTCATCAAGATTATAAATCAAATATTTAAAGTTAAGAACAGGAAATAAAAAAGTGAGCAATAGTTATAAGTCAGGAAATATTTCATTCACTCTTGAATGTCTTATATCATATGACTATAATTATTAAAAAATCAATTTAATATTTGGAAGTGTTTCAGTAAAATATGCATTAAGTAAACATAAACAAATGCAGTTTAATGATTTAAAAACTGAAGTTTTGAGGAAAAAAATGCTTTTTTTGCAATATAGGACCAGATTCAAGAAAAATTAAAATTAGAAAAATATCTTTTTCAGGGGTATTTCCTAAGATCATTATAATGAAGTGCCAATTTGAAAATTAAATCTATTCTGAGGAGACTCTACAACTAATTTGTTAATCACAACTTTACATTTGTTTTATAGTGCAGAGTGCTAAAAGCTAAAATGTTACTTTCAGCCATTAGAAAAAAAAATATTTTGATTATCTGCAATTTTACACAAAATTGACAATTACAAAATACCCTTTTTAAAATGCACATTAGTATTTTTGATGATGTAGACCTTTTTCCTTTTGTTAGAAGAAAAATCTTTCCTTAAACAAAATGGCTAATGCCTTTTCTTAATTTTTACTTTCTCTTTCTTTACCTACTGTACCTTGCACAAAAGATGCTTTCTCTCTCTTGTATTTATCGCCATAATTTATTAATTTAATATTTCTGTCTTTACAACAGTAAAATATGTTTCAGCTTTCAAACAAATTATTTCTTTTTCATGCTTCTCAGTAATTAAAAAATACTTTTGTTCTATCACCCATAGCAACCAAATCAATCCAAATGTAATATTTTAATCAAATTTTGAAAGATTTAAATTTTTTTTAAATCTGCAAAAGTATTTTTAAAAAGTTTTCAAAATTATACAGATTTAGAAATTTTGTAACTTTTTTTTATTAACTCTTGATTTTCTTTCAATATT
Organism: Ascarosepion bandense; assembly: GCA_037127315.1. Taxonomy (NCBI): domain Eukaryota; kingdom Metazoa; phylum Mollusca; class Cephalopoda; order Sepiida; family Sepiidae; genus Ascarosepion; species Ascarosepion bandense. Next base: position 1,108,292 of record JBBBDQ010000895.1, on the reverse strand, counting down.
TTTCATAATTGCTGAATATTAATGAAAGATTCTATGTTTTTGTCAGTAAATAAATTGACAATTAGATTTTAAAATGTTCACTTAATATGTCTTAATCATTTTAAAATCAGATTTCTTTTTCATTATTTCTTAGGATTTTCATTTTGTCTAAAATATTTTGGCATCAAAATTACCATTAAAAACCAAAACTGTGTTTACTAAAATTTGTACACAATAAAACCTATCCAAGTACCAACTGTGAAAACAATCACACCCCAGTTGTATGTAAGCCTAGACTGAAATTACGATGATTGAAGAGGCCTAAGGCAGAATCAAAGCTGCAATATGACAGACTCTAAAATAACCAGAATCTGAAGAAGAAATAGATGGTCAATGTGAAAAGTAGATACAAGGAACAAAAGGAAAATTGAAACTCAAAGCGAGACAGACTAAGAGAAGACTTAGTGACATCAGCAAACAAAACCATCCAAAAAAAACTAGACAAAGAAAAAAAAAAAAATGAATGGAAGACAAATGAAAATATCTTGGTTTTCTGGCATTAATGTAGAACTATGAATTAATATGGGAAATTTGAGAGTTATTTTGTGGTTAAAAAACATGTTGACTTGAAAATTTTTGTAAAAAGATAATTGTTGGATTTTAATGAAATTTTCAGGACTTAATTTAAATTATTTGAGAAACATTTTATGTTTAGAAAATATTAGTAAAAATATATTTATATTTTTTAACATCTATTACTCCCTCAATTTTATGAAATTTTTAGAAATTCTTTTCTATACTGTTTAATGTTTATATTTGTTATAAGGACAAGTCCTCAGAGATCTTTTTTCTTTTTTTGCTTAAGCAAGACACCTGGTTATAGAAAATCTGCTCTGAACCATAAAATAAAATTTTAAAAAATGCAATAAAATGAAGACATTATTCAATCAGAAAAGCTTTCAATTGTTTTCATGAATAAAATATATTAGGGACACTATTGTCTTAAGAAATAAATGTATTTTTACAAGAATTGCATCATTTATTTGTTTTTTTCTTTAATTAGAATAATTTGTAAACTTTTAAAATCTATCTAAATGTATTAGTTTCTAGTGGACAAGTTATATTGTTATTAAATTAAAACTGTATTTACTAATAAATGGAAAAACTAACTCCAATTCAACTGTATTTTAAAAATAATTTTTATTTTGTTTTTAATCATATAATAAATGCATCAATTTTTGTAAATACAGATGCCCATATGTGACATTATAACAGTGGTACTTATTGTAAGTTTTAAATTTATTGGGAATTTTCTAACATATCAAAGTATCTTTGAAAGTTTTATAAAACTAAAGTACCTATAATTTGATGAAATATTTTAAAAGATTGGTGTATAATTTTTTTAAAATTGATATAAAGAAGGTATTAATGTTGTATTCATCATGTAATTTTTCCAGTTAGTCCACCTTAGTTACATCTCTCAAACATCAGACTGTCAATAAATCACTCAACATGTCAAAAAAAACAAAACAAAAAAACACCCACTCAATCTAACAGAAAAAAAAAAAAGGAATTGAGACATCAAGTTTTTAAAAAAATCACAGAAATATGTGATATTTTAAACTTGAAGTAATGTTTCAATGTAGATTAATTATACTTTAAATCAACTTTTCAAAAAGTTGCATATTTAATTTTTGAAAGATTTTGAAGAGAATTATGTTGACAGATGTCAATATGAACAAACTTATTGATTTTACTGTTTTCTCTTCGTGACATTGTATAAGCAAGTGTTGGTCAAGATTTTAGTTTGGGGTTTTGTAATACAAAAATTTTATAGCATGTATTAAAATCTTCCAGATAGTGATGTAATTTTCAAATTACATTAGCTAATAAAGAACACATATTTAAATGTGCCATGACAATACAGAAAATACAGGTTTGTCAGATATGTCTTCCCAAATCATCAAGTTCCAAACTACTTACAAAAATACACAGTAGTAAAGTTTATTTTTCCTTTATCTTGTGGATACATTTCTTGCAGAGAATGTATGTCGTTAATGCAGACAAATTAAAAATTCAGTAGTCATGCCTTTCATTGCCATTGTTTTTTATTCTAATGTCAATTCATTGAATGCTACAGTGCAGTTAACCTGATTCCTTCTCTCATACAACTTCTGTTTTTTAATGCTATGTCTCCTTGAGGAATTTATGCCTTTTCCAAGGGCATTTATCTGAAAGTGAATGCAACAGACTAATTCAGAATTTGATCTCGGCTCACCAATTCCACTTTTTAGACTGATATCTGTTACACTAATACCCATCCAATAAAGGTACTAAATCTTGGAAAGACAATAAGAGAGAATTTTCTAGGTGAAATACTTTAGCAGGATTTTCTTATTAAAAATCAAATTTAAGCTCTTACAGCTTCTAAAATATCTACAAAATCTTAATTCATACAGCAGGAAATATTCTATTTTTCAAAAGTACCACATTTTTAAATAAGGTATTGCTTTCTTTTGCTTGAAACAGGGTTAATGTTTTGCATTGTACATTAAATACATGTTTTAATCACTTAATGCCTCTTGAGACATTCATGCTCAAAGTGTTTCATCCTTTCCTTTATTATGGAGGGATGCAGCATCTTGCAAGACAAATGTCTCAGGCATGCTCAGATCAAGTGTGATCTCCAAAGAAGCACTCACTTAGATTTGCCAACTGATATGCAGACTTGGAAATGTGGTGCATGTGAGCGTATGGTGTTTGTTTGTTTGTTTTTGTTGTTACAATGATGTTTTCCCTGTAAGGCCCACTTACAGTCACTTAAGGTCGAGGTTACAGAGTAAGAGGCAGAGATTACATAGATGCATGTGGAAGATAATGGTTAACCCTAGACTTGAACAGGTTAAGATTGTAGTGATCAGAAAAGAATCCTCTTGGAAGTCAGTTCCACAAGGCAGAAGTTCTAGGGAAGAGCAGCTCGAGTGGAACTTAAATGTCACCAATGGGACATAAGTGAAGTAAGGGTGATCTCACTACAATGGGCATGGTATGGTGGGTATTAGTCATGAAGGCTATGAAAATAGTGAGAGCAGTGAGAGGCTTGCAATGTCTTGTCTGTGAGAAACGGGTTGTTGGGTGGAAAATAATTTGACATTTTTTAACTCTATATTTTTTTTTTTAATCATATCTCCCAGAGCAAGGCGGTCATGCCACTGATGTGCAGGGGGCTACAAAGGAGTGAAAAGATTGGAAAAGAGAAAACCAGGAACCACATCCTAAACAGGGGACAAGGGATGAGCCTCTTAACCTGTTCAATAGACGTGGGTGGAGTGTGAACCGGGCGATAGTTTAGTCTATCTACTCCGATTGAAAAAAAAAAAAAGAGAGTGAGAAGATTGGAAAAGAGAAAACTGGAAACCGCATCCTAAACAGGAAACAAGGGATGAGCCTCTTAACCTGTTCAATAGATGTGGGTGGAGTGTGAACCGGGCGATAGTTTAGTCTAAAAGTAGAAAGTGAAAACTGAGTTGTTCCTATCTACATAGGATGATAGCACTCCATTTTTTATTTTTTTTATTGTAAAGGTAGATGATAGCAGGAGTCAGGTACTTGCTAAAGTAGTAAACCAGCATCTTTAGAGATGGATTGTATGTACGAGTTCCAGTTAAGGTCTCAGCTGAGTAAGTCTGAATAGGAGGCTCAAGACACAGAGCATCTATAAGGAAATATCTGTTCATCACAATGATGAAATGTCACTAGTTTGGTTTTCAAGGTATTGAATGTGACTAAAAAGTTTTTCTCTGAGCTGTTAGAACTAGTTCAGAGGAGAGATCAGCTTCCAAGCTCTGGTTATCCAAGGCTTTGTGTTAGTATGAATATTGAAAAAAAAAATGATCAAAGTATACTCTTATGTATAGTAAGAAGATAGTTGGACAAAGAAATGAACTTTGAGAGATGCCTGCATTGACGCTTCGGCCTTGGAGGACTGGCTGTTAACAACTATCTTCAGGAATCTACATGTTAGGATGGACTTTATAATTGAAAAGACTCTTCCAGTGTTTCCGTTTAGAGAACATGTGCATTAACACTTTATGCCAAACATTGTTAAAAGCCTTTGAAATATCTAATGTGATTGTCTCTGAGATGTATTTGTTGTCTAGTGCCTAATTCTGCAAATAATTGCAGTTAAGATATCAGCAGTGGACCAGGCTAACTGAAACATGTACTGTTCCTCACACAAGAGATTGTTCGTATTGTAGCGATGTACAACCTTCTTATTTGCTAATGACACTGAGTAGACTGATGGGTCTATATCGTAAGAGGGATGAGTGCTAACCTATATTCTTGAAAACTAGGCATACAGTTGACTTGGGAAAGATTTCTCTTTCAAGCAACGATTAAATCCTTTTACTAATATCAGGGATAATGCCAAGACAGCCACTTCAATTATGGTTATATAAAACATCTTCATAACAGCCATAAGACAGAGGAGGCAGCTGGTAGTAGACAGGAGAACTGTAGGGCATGCAGATCCAATCAAGGATACTGAGTTTAAGTGTCGTAAATGCCTGATACCTATGAAAATGAATGCTGATCTCAAGCGTCATCTTGGAAGAGTCATGGACATGGCTCTAATCAAAGTAATATTTGGCAATCACCTAGTGCTTCTTATAGATTTGAGAGCAGATTCACAGGTATAATTGAATAATCGAAAAAAAAATGACTGACTTCTGCATACATATTTACATTACATTTTTCAAAACCTAAGAAAAAAAAACAAAGGTACACTCAAACAATCTTTGAATGGAAAATACAATTTCAATTTCCGAAATATAAATTAATTTGAAAATTTTGATTAAAAAAATAAAAAATAATGATGACGACGATAATAATTGATGCCGTTTATCAACATCACTTCTCTACGTAATTAATCACAAACAAAAAGTTTAGAAATATTGGTTTTAAAAACCACAGCTCAAGAAAAAGACCATAACTCACTGTCAAACCCGATAAATTAAAGATTCTCATTAAACAAAAAAAAAGTTTTAACAAGCCTATCCAAAACAAATACAAAAATATTTTTTTTAATTTTCTTTCGGAATTAGTCTTTTTTTAACTTACACAATTTCTAAAAACTAGTTCAACTGTTAATCAGCTACTATTTTCTTTTAGGTACACGAGTTTTTTTAAAGAGCTCGTCATGCCGACAACGTAATTGATCTGTTCAATAAAATAAAAACTCGTTTAAGCCGAGTCTATCATTAAATTAAACAGAGATTTTCACGTTTACTTAATAGATATTCACCTATACACAATAAAAACTAATGCTACCAATACATTTTAACGCAAAAGTGGTTTATAAAAATAAAACAATAAACAGTAACGGGTTGTTTTTTATATAGTACGGATGAGTGGATTGATATTATTATTGATATATTGTTGAGGGTCTGAGATTTAAGAATAATGAATCATGTTTTTTATAAATCCCAAAAACATACATTTTAATTTGCGATGTCGAAGAAAAAATGTAATAATAATATTCTTAAAAAATAAATCCTATATTAAAAAAAATAATAACTAAAAAAGTTAAAATATTTTTATTTTTGTTAGCTTGTTAACGACAAATTACGTGTTGTTTGGGTGAAAATTTAATTTTTTTTTTTAAGGAAAAAGTTTCTTACACATTTAAACAGAAACACAGAGCTATCAGAACGTCTTCGTTTGTTGTATAATTCACAAACATCGAAGTTCTCAGAAATTCTCGGCTCAGCCCATTTACTCCAAAAAAAATCTAACCAAAAATCTTTTTTTAAAGAAGACATTTAAATTAAATGTCTTCTTGTTCGAGCCGATAATTTTTTTCAGCATCCTCTTTTATTTTGTGCACATTTTTCCTTATCCCTGGGTTCTAACGGTGATATATTCGAGCGATTTCCAAGTTTTCATAAAACTTGTTCATTTTCTCAGTATCATTTACACTATTTTCATTCTATGTATTGTAATCCCATTGAGCCTTAGTGGCTTTGTCACCTTGCCTGGGATGAAATTATTAAAAAAAATTATTAATCAAATGTTGCAGAATGTATCTCCTACGTTTTTTTTAATATCATCGAAAAATCTTACGCATAAACTCGACAGGTGCACACAAAATAATTGTGAACCTAAACAATTTTTTTATGCTCATACTGGGCTTCGGTAGCAGAAAAATCAAGAAAATGGGTCAATTATTTCGAATGGAAAAACTAAGACGCGAAAAGTACGTTTCCGTTTTTCATTAATCAGAAACGGACATTTAAATGAAAACTACACCCAAATTATGCCACTAAAACCGAGAATTAAGTCTTTAGGAACAAATAATCATCAAAACCTAAACTAGAGAGAAATTAAGTTCCGTGTCGTAAAAAGACTGTTTGAAGAAAAGAAAGGCGTGTCGTTTTTTTTCCATATCAATATTTATTTTACGTAAGGTTAAATTTAACAGAGTTTTTAAATCACTTATTTAGTACTTACCTTCACCTAGTAAGGCTGTACAGATGGAAATAAAGACGATTAACAGACAATCCACCAACATTGTATGTTTTTTTCAAGGAATGAAAACTGCAACAGTAAAAAACTAAAGAAACACACCGAACGTTAATAAAATTCTGTTAGTCAAAGAGTTCAAGGGAAGTAACTGCTATGAAAATTCGCATTGAAGATTCTCAAGAGACATAACTGCAATTCAAACATGACGTGGCATTTGTTTTTTTAATTCCAATACTAGTCAGTCATTGTTCTCCATAGTTTCCTTATCTTTTAATATCTGAATTTTCATTCGGAGTTGTCCTTCTAAACAAGTTGTTAGTAGAAGAAATGTATTTGTAGATATAGGGGTGCGTCAGTGATGCCTGGTACAAGGCCACTTCCAAACATAGCCGACAACCCCTCATTTATCATCAGGTTGCTGAAAAATAAATGGAATGTTAAATTCTACTTATTTTTCAACAACCTGATGATATCTTTAAATGCGGAGTTGTCGGCTATGTTTGGAAGTGGCCTTGTACCAGGCATCACTGACGCACCCCTATATCTATATAGCGGGTATCTCTTCCCTTATTTCATTTGTAGTGAGGGGTAGTAGGATTCCGTAGCATGTTAACGGAATTCGGCCTTGTGGGAAGATAGCCCACTATAATTCATAAATTCAAGAAAGGCAATTTTTGAGTGCAAAATAACATTTATATATATATATATATATATATATATATATATATATATATATATATATATATATATTTCAATCAATGTTTTACAAAATAAGTGATGCTTGAAATAAAAGTTCAACGGAGGTAAAAGAGTTCATGGAAGGTATGATGATCTGAAAGAAAAGAATGTTCATTTTCAAGTTGCCGTTTCTAAGGTCAATGAGTCAGTGAGTTGGTTTTTGTGGAATGTCTTAGAAAAGGTCAGTTAGTACTTTGAGAACAGGTGAGGAAGAAGAAGGCGAGCATAGTAGCAGCTTGACATAGGTCAAGGAAGAAACTAGTTACTATCTTCTCCTCTGTCTGTGCCTGTCTGTTTTTTTTTTATGCTTAGTCTCTGCTTTTTATAACAGCATTTTTGGATCAACTGGCTCGTTTCGAATTTCTTCCTTGTATTTGGATCCGGGCTTCTCATTGGCTGATAAATAAAGAATGGTAATTTGATATTTGATTAATTTTTATTTTTCAACCGGAACATCTGCGCGGATCCGGATGCGTACAACGATTTTTATTCATTTGACTTTTAGTTGTGAGAAAGCACACATCCGGTTCATCGCTTTTGTTCGGTCGGTATCACCACAAAGGGTATCAAGCGTTATAGAATGTTCGTAGTATCAATTTGTTGAAAAGAGTCTATGAGTACGTAGGTATGTATGTTTGAGCGTTTGTTTGGTAGGAATGTCTTTGGGTGGAGACGAGAAAGAAGGAGAAAGAGGATAATGTGTGACGCGACCTTATGTCCGGGTCGACTTTAAGTTTTTTTCCGTTACATTTTAGTTGTGGCTCTCGCTGCCCCCATCTGACCGTCTGACGCTCATCGAAGCCATTTATATAGTCCTTTAGATTTTTCGCACTGGATCGCGAAGGCTTTATGGTCTTGCAAACCACTTCCATTGGTCAGAATATCAATTTAGCATCTACTTGCGAAATCCAGTTTCGACTTTTTCTTTAAGCACATGATGAATCCTTTTTCTATTTGGGAATTTTTGTGAAAGTGAAGAAGATTGATTTTAATTCTTAATTTCCTATCTGCCACATTCACGCTTTCTCAAATGTGAAGTAAACTATAAAAAAATATTTTTCCTATTCTAAAAATGTTAGCATTCAATAAATATTTAACCGTCTAGGTTTTTTTAATACATGTTCTTTTTTAGAGAAATGTATTCTTATGAAGGTATAGATTCCACAAAAAAAAGCAGTTACGACAATTTACATATCCCACATGTAGTGAGTCCAGATAAAAAAATTATGTTAGTACAAAACTTACTTCAGAACGATAACTCGTATTTCTTTAGCTCAGACGCTAGATTGAAAAACAAAGTTTGAAGTTCACGTTAGTCTTCACGGATTGGTCAATAAATCAAAAGCACATGAGAATATGTTTAGATACATATCAGGCCAAAAATTTCAACCTGTCTTCTGATCCACTTCATAAAAAAAGGAGACCTATTAGTAACATATCCAGTGATAATTCGAACGTTAACCGAGTGCCACAGAAATCCACGCAACTACAAATTGTTGAATTCTGCAAAGTTAAGTAACTCTTAACAGTAACAGTAACACACATACCAAAATTACAACACACTCACTCACTCATACAATTACTATATTCATTTAATCACTCACACAATGATATTAATTTCCTCAAAGGAACAAACGTTCAATATTTCCTACATATACCTTTGAACTCACTTACAAGCAACTCTTTTGCAACAAACTGTTTTGTGTTCTTGCTTTTTTTATTGAACATAAAAAGAGAGTGAGTTTATTCTTACATTAATTCATGAACAGTTAATTTTAAAGTCACAATTACTTTCTTGACTCACTCTCTCAACACATCATTTCAAATTCGCTTGTTGTAATGTTATGAATATAAATATTATTTGTTTTGTTAATTCCAAAAACAAGAATTTTCTTCGTTCATTATTTTCCCGTGTGTTCGTTGTTATTCACTTAAGCCATAAAATTAAAATCTGTGGAGTATAAATCCGTATTCCACTAAAAAGACTTGTGTAAAAAAAAATGTTACACTTGTACATATTTTTCGTCACAGTTGTTAAAACTAGTCAAAATGTGAGAAGGATCTGTTTCCAGTTTATGCAAAATTGTTTTTTCGCATATATTGACCAATGAGAGACATGGTCTCGAGCTCTAGCAACAACCTGAATGGGAGTGGGGTACATGCAAGCCTAATTTTCCAAATATGTAGAGCTCAGGTCAGTAGATGTGAGAAGACATTTTAACAGCAAGAGAACAAGGTAAATAAACATCAAGACGTAGAAGGCATTTGACATCAAGAAGAGAACCCCAAGAAGGTATAGGAGTTATGGGAGATGCTTAATTTCACTATATTTTTTAGGCACACAAATGAATGACGAAACTTGCTTTTAGAATAACAACAAAGAATGGTTTATTACATAGTAAACGTACAAGATTGGTAGTATGTAAGTGTCCATGGTGAAGCTAGCAGCAGATAGTATGTAAGTGTCCATGGTGAAGCTAGCAGCAGATAGTATGTAAGTGTCCATGGTGAAGCTAGCAGCAGCGTCTTCCGCGAAAGCATTCCATGGGGAATCAGTGGCAGCGATGTGAGAGAGGCGTCCGTTACTCTCGCTGGCTCATGGCTCTCTGGCTTTCCTCCGTTCTACAAACAGGACTAGGAAAAATAGTTCTAGAGAGGAATCAATGCGCTCCGCCCGTTGATTGGTCAGTGAGTGACCGAATCTCCCGTCGGGGGCATTGATTCGCTAAAGGAAATAGATCTGTGGCTGCTACAAAGGCACCAGTTACCAGTCAGCTGCAAAGAAATTAAAGAATTTTAAAATTTAAGTGAATATTTTCCTGTGCTCGGATAACAAAGAACAAAATATTTAAAGAAATTTTCCCAAGCACGAAGTGTGAATTTAATAGTGACTTTTCAAAAAATTGCTATGTTTCGGAGATGTTCGTGGGGCAAGTAAAAAAAGGTGTTTTCGTTTTTTTATGAAAGTTGGCTGCACCTTTGAATTTTACTGCTTTCTGGAATTGTTTTCTCTTTTGGTCTTTTTCAAAAACTTTGTCTTTCCTCAAACTTTTTTTCCCTATTATTTGATGGTACAGTAATCCTTTTTATTTTAAATTGTTATCCTTCCTTTATAGGTACACAAACGGAAATTTTTGTGCAAACTTTATACTTTTTCATAGTTATGTAATAAATGTGTTTTCCTTCGAAAATTTTACGCAATGATTGAGGCTTGTTTGCAATTCAGTGCTTATTATGATTTACTTTTCCTACTACGTTTTTGTGCTTGACACAAGAATTGAGAATTGGTAGAGAATAACATTTTTATAGAACATAAAAATAACTCGGTCAGAATTTGAACTCAGTTTGCCTATTTCACATTGCAAATCATTAAGAATTATGTTACCCACTTAAAAATATCGAAAAAAAAAACAATGACAAGACAATATAGTGTAGGAATCCTTCTATTCAGGTTTTTGTTAAACGTCAAAATTCGCAGTGCCTGGATTTGATACAATAGCACAAAATATTTTTTACGAGACTACTCTTAATTCGTGCGTGGTGGTCCAGTGAATATCGGCTCGGAACAAGAAATCGGGGAGCCGAGTTCGAATTTCAGCTGAATTCATTGCATTCACTTACGCGCAAATACCCTTGGGAAAGGTATTAATCCGTCTCTTCCTTCCAGTTATGGGTTAAATAACAGGACAGATTGGATTCTATAGCCTTGGCTGGCAACCAGTCTACCGCAGAAAGCAATGGCAACCTACTGCGGGATAATCTTCTGCCCAGTCAGTCATGTCTCTTTCGAGACATGATCGCCCAAGCGTGTTTCATGTATGGCACTTAACTAACTGACTGACTGACTGACTCTTAATTCTTACGTGATAAGCTGTAGATTTCATGTGTCAAATTCTGAGTAGGTGATTGAATTCTCTAAATAATGTAGACTGAAACTGAACTCCTCTGTCTGTTGTGAGTACTGAAGGTACTCCAAATATTGCAATCCAATCAGTAAGGGTAGTTTGGGCTATTCTTGTGGCTGTGATATCTTTGATTGCGATTGCAGCAGACCAATGGATAAACTTAACTATGACACTAAAGATATATGTATATACTTAAAAACACGGTAAGGGTCCCACAATATCAACATGTATGTTGGTGAAGCTTGCATCAGGTATGCTGAATGTACTTTCTTTTTTTTTTTAATCGTATCACCCCGAGCAAGGTGGTAACGCCACTGGTGTGCAGGGGGCTACGTAATAGTGAAAAGATTGGAAAAGAGAAAGCCGGAAACCACATCCTAAACAGGGAACAAGCGATGAGCCTCTTAACCTGTTCAATAAACGTGGGTGGAGTGTGAACCGTGCGATAGATAGATCTATAAGTGATTCTGTGTGCTTCTTTATCTTATTCTTCTGATGTGATAAACAAGTTTTTTCCCACAATTTCTTATGTCAGTTGACATGTTTGGCGAGAGAAAAGTTTAGTAATTAACTTCCTGCCTCAAATTGGATGGTATGTAAGGCCATAGTGGAGTTTGGGAAATTTCACAATAAAAGTTTGTATCACTGAATGGAACAAGTAGTTGAAACTAATTTTAGTGATGCGATTTGTTGTACTTCTTGTAGTGAAGTGTCTGTGGTTTGTTCTTTAGCAATTAATTCGAGGTTCGAAGAACTAGAATTTAAAGAAGAAGTAATTATGGTACATGATAGAGCATCTGCCACTATATTTTCTTGACATGTCACATATCTGATATCTGAAGAGAATTGGGAAATGCAATCCAGGTGTATGATTTATGATCCGAACAACTTCGTCAGAGAAGTTTTGTGGATGTCCTCTTTTGCAACTGGTACTTGGTAATGCACCTTAACCAGATTTAGCTTCGAGAAAATATGAGTGCCTTGGAGAACCATTTAAAAATATGTGGAATCGGGTAAGGTTTTGACATTCAATCTACAGAAATCGTCACATGCTGTCGCATTGTTGTTTTTCTTTTTAACATGTGGAATGGTGGTGGCCATGTGCTCTTGGATAGGCGTATGATTCCCAACTGTAGCATTTGCTCAAACTCTGCCTTGGCTAGTTTATACTTGTCAATTTTAAATGTCTCGTCATAGAGTGTACCAGTTACTCTTTTGTTTTTATGTAGTATTTGGCATTGTTTTTAATTGTGTTCAACAGAAAGTTTTGTCAGATTGTCAATAAGGGAATGAGTGGTCACGTTGACTGATAAGCTGAAACTAGCTAGAAAGTCTGTACATAATATTGTTGTAGTAATGCTAGCTTGTAACACGCAGAAAATTTTGCCACATACACAGATCAATGGTCACTGCTTTCTAGCCAAAAGTAAGTATCAATTACGTGACGTTAGAAGCTTGTAGTCTTGGCTTTGAATTTTGTTTTGGATCTTGTACACAACACTCACTTCGGCTCCGGTATCTATTAAAAAAAACATATGCGTTAATTTTTAACCTGGATCCTTTTTTACAGATGATCCTTTTATGTAGGTACCTCCACTTATTTGCTGAAAAAACAGCATAGCATGAAAAAAAAAAGGCCCAAAACTTAATAAAACAAAGTTTTTCCGTCATAATGTTACTGTTTATGTTATTATTAAGAGGAAAGATCAAAATACTTTTTAAATTATTTTTTAATTCTTTCTAACACGTTCGAAATATTGGTAAAAAATCATTTTTTTTTTTTTTTTTTTGTTTTTTCGTCAGCAGGTGACCAAATTTTTACTATGGATATTAGGAAACTCATGAAACTCATTTTTCTTCTTTTTTTGTGAAAATCATTAATATGTAAATACTTGTAAAAATCAAATAATTATTGGACTTCTATGAAACTTTCAGGACTTATTCACAAATGAATTAAATTATTTTTAAATTATTATTTTTAGAAAATCTAGGTAAAAAATGTTTTTACATCTATTCCCCCCTCCCTCCCCCCTGCGCGCTTTACGTAATTTCATGAATTTCAAAAAATTAAATTTCTGTTACAAAAACGCAGGAATCTCTTTTAAACGCAAGACTCTTCTTTTTTTTTTTTTCCAAACAGCTTTTTTTTCTGAAAATCGTCGAATAGTAAGATAAAGATGCAATAAAACTATGACATTATTCGATTAAATAAGCTTTTAATTACTTGTAATATCTATATTAAGGGCATTATATTTCGAAGAAAAAATATCCAATGAATAATGAATTTTTACAAGAAGAGTTTTCCTCTTTTTTTTTTAATCATAATAATCTAAAAACTTTCAAAAATATTATTTAAATTCTTCAAAGCCTTGTTGCGGTTAGGTTATTAAGTTATTAGGTGAAGACTATTTACTAATAGAAAATTAAAAGCCTTTAAACAAATTTTTGAGCCAAAAGATATTTGAAATAATTAAAAGAAAATGTGTGTGTATGATGGTTAATTTTGTAAGTATGATATTTCGTGTGTAACATTAAACGGTCAAACCGACAGGAAAAATTTGGAGAATTATGTCAATTCTGGTCAATCATACTTAACTTATCAACACATCTGGCTGTCATCAATCACTTAACGCATGAGAAACATGATTTCCGTGATTAAAAAATAATTTTATTCTAAACTTCATGCTATAAACAAGTAATATTTGTTTCAAATTAGATTAATTTAACATTAAATTTGCTATGTTTCCAAAAATAATGTGTCACAGATGTATATTTTATTTTCGCAAGCTTTTTAAAACCGAGTATCAACTTTTGTTCACAAATCTGTCAAAATAAACGAAAAAATGATAATTTTTGAAAACTCTAAAAAAGTTGAAATTCCAATCAATATAATTTCTATTTGAAACACACCAGAGTATTTTGCATACTGGAAATAGCAAATTGAATCATTTAGCTTTCAAAATTAAAATGAAACCTGTTTTATTTTTTAAAATTCACTTTAAAACTTAGGTATCGAAAGTGAGTGGAGGTACCTACATTTGTGGGAGTTTAGCAACAGGAGTCATTTTTAATGGCTGGAGTGGAATTTAAGTTTTTCCAGCACTGTATTTACAAAAGCACAAGGTTTCAAACAGCATTTCAAATTTATAATGGTAATAGTGTTGTGAAACAGCAAATATTTAAAGGATCAGAAGGAATTTTTTATACGAAGCTTGAAGGTGTTCAAACATTCCACAACCAATAAAAAATGTGCAAGAAACAGTGGCAAGAAATAAATAAAATAATCGCAAGAAAAATACCGTTTGAAATAAACAATAACACAAATTTATATACATATATTTATATTATCATTTTTTCGTCCATTTTGATAGGTTTTTGTAGGGAAGTGAAAAAAGGTGTTGAAAGTGATAGGATAGATTGATATTGTTCGTGGGTTGACAAAAAGTCAACAATTTGTGTCAGGTCGACAGAATTAAAGTTCGTGGAGTAAAATTAAGTGTTCTGTGTCGCGATAATTTATGAAAACCATAAATGATAGAACGGGTGTGTGTGTGTGTGTAATTGGCGAGTACGAGTTGCGTCCCTTGGACTGTAAAGTAATGCAGAAATGTAGTTGACAGCAATTATCAACTGTAATAAGATTACTTGTAGTAGTCGTCGATATACCAAGCTACTGTCAATTTCGAGATGTGTTTTTGGCGAACGGGTTTTGCCTCGTAGCTGGTGGTAAGTTAGTTCGGAATGTTTGCCGCGTTTAGCGACAGGGATTCCGGAGGCAATTGGAAACTAACTGATTCATCAGAGTCAAACTTCTGCTTATATAGTTGGTCCAATCTCCGCGTTCGTTAGGGTCGTTTGGGCGGGAGGGAGCATTGTATTAAGCAATGCGATTGGTCAAGTGTATCAAACGAAGGACTTGATTGGTTGAAGTTGTGAATGGGTTAGTCTATTAATGAGTGAAGATATAGTTGGTATATGGGCGATCCCACAGTAGCAAACGTCGAATTTTCCTCTTTCTTTATCATTGCTAAAACCCCTGCCATTATTACTTCATGTGTACTTGGGTCTGCTTGTTTCACGAGGAGCTTCTTGTTGTCGTAGGTTCAAAAAGGAATTGCATATGTTTAGCTAAATTTGCAACCATTGCTTGCAGTTGGTCATTTTGTTACTGGTTTGTACATTGAGGTGTCACCTTATTCACCTCCCTGTCTCTGAAATCCACCGGACAACAGAGTCCACAAGTTTCACTAGTTCTGTTTCCTCTGCCATGGGTACTAAAATTTGTGTCATTGTGTTGAGTAATTTGTCGAACCACAATCTCCTCAGAATATTTTCTGCCATCATATTGATTCCTAACAGAGTCTTCATATCTCTCAATAACTGGGAAGGAGTCCAGTATCATGGCTTCACCCTTATAATAATAACACTATTTACATTGTTCGGACTATTGTCCTAATCTTTACTGCCATGTTTACGACGTTTAAATTCTTGTACGTTCCAGCCTTCTTCAGGTGCAAAAAATTGGGGTATATTGTAGTGATACCGAGCAAAAGCGATGGACCGGATGTTTGCGCTTTCACGACCAAAAAGAAAATGACCAAAAGTCGTCGCTGCGCCGCCGGCTCCACGCAGATGTTCCGGTTGAAAACTAAAAATTAATTAAATATTAAATTTCCAGTTTGCAAGCCTACGCGAATTTTATTTATCAGCCAATGGGAAGCCCAGAACCAAATACAAGTGTGAAATCCCAAATGAGCTGCTGTGATCCAAAAAGAAGATATAAAAAGCGGATACAGAAAGCTTCGACAGGCAGACCGACTCAAGGAGAAGAGAGTAATTAGTATCTCCCTTGACCGAAGTTAAGTGGATTACTACGTTCGCTTCCCTTACCTCTTTCCTTCTTCCCTGCCTCAAAAACTAATTACTGACATAAGGAGCGAATACATCAAAGGCATTCCTTACTTACACGCTCCCAAATTCCTAAGCATTAATTCTCTTTCAGCATTTTATTGCCATGGACATTTTAACATCCGTTGAACCTATACTTCATGTATTACTTCAATTGTAAAAACATTAATGGATATGTGTTATATAGAAAATGTTATCTTTCAACTCAATTTGCTTTTCTTGGTTCATAACCTTTCTTTATGTCTTATAGCGGCCAGATTCCGTCAACCTGCAACAGTATACAACTAACCTTCACTAGAACAGACTCTCCACTACTAACAGAAAAGAATAGATAAGCAACCCGCTAATATCATTCTTTTTCCGTGTGCGATGCCAATTCTGATAGCCATGCAGTTATCTCTCTTTTACTTAACTCTCTTCAGTTATTCCTTCACCAGTGCTGTATAACAATATTTTGTAGCGGACCGGGATGAATTAATTGTATTAATTAATTAATAACCATAACCGGAGAATCTTCACATTACTATTATAGATCATAAGCTGAATAACCTTCAGGATCTGCTGCAAATGAATTTGTTCTTGCTGAGGAAGTCACGAGAAGAAGAAAAAATCTTCATAAAATATTTTATATCTTCGATTGTTAGCATAGGCTCATTCATTCCAACAGTTGAATTCTATCTACCTCATGCAGACAACTATCTTCCCAACCCACATCTAAAGTTTAGATACAACACTTCAGCTGGTTCTGTTAAGTTTGGCAGAGTTTTTCTTAGACAGGCAGTCACATGATGTCAGGCAGTGTGGTCTTTCGTCTCAAACACAAATCTCGATATTTATTCTTGTAAGAATACAAAAATTGTGGCACAAAGCCGAAAAAAGGGGAGGGGTAGAGGTTGGTTCTCACTTAACTATCCCATACCTAGCTAAACACTATCACGACCCATTCACTCATTACAATTTGCTCAATCACCAAAAGAACCCATCCATCATCTCCCAAACCTTCATACACCATAATACCACATATTTACGAGGGGCACCTAAAAACGGGGAAAAAACCCATGACAATAAAAATGTGTTTATATACAATATAATACATAATTTGACAAATTTAATGAAGAATGAAATGATGGGAGGGGGATGAACCCAAAAGCCAAACTGAAAATACAACAAATTTTGAACTAAAATAATACACAATGTTAGTAAGAGCCGTCCAACCCAGAAAAACACAAATCTCTGGTGCTTTGACTGAACTGCTGTCTCCAACTCTTTTTATGGCACTTTGAGCTCTTCTTTATATGGATTTCCATGGGGTATGACCATTCTTGGGAAATCAGTGAATTCCCTAATTCCATTCTTTGTTGTCTGGCTTTTGAAGATTAATGATCTTTTTTCAAATCAGGGGCTTTTTCTTTTCCGTGAGCAGCAATCACAAGCATTGATCTGTCCAAATCAACACCTTCCTTTGTTCATTGGTATCTCTCACTAACACACTTCAAAGAATTCTCCGCCTTCCTTAGTTTTTCACCTCTGCTCATCACCAACCAGTTCTCCTTCAACTGATTTGATTCATCGGTCTCAGGTCGCGTTTACTTGTGGTCATTAATTAAATTATAATTATTTCAAAATTTCTACTATGCAAGGAAAATTCTGGACTCCAGTCAGAGATTTGCCAGATGTCTCTCTCTTGATTTCTTATCATAGTCATTAATTTCTCAACCCACCAAGAAATCCTTATTTCCAACCTTGTTTATTTGTTTCGTTCATTGTCAGTTTTGGTTGGTCACCAAGAAATTTTTATTATTTCACTTCCACTGCTATCATCTGAAATATTTGAAAATTTCATCCTTTTGAAACATGTTTTATGGCTTGGAAACAGAATTGATAGAGCAACATTTTCATATGGATGTCCTGCATGAAGACAAACTCATTCAGAAATATCTAAACTGTCAACAGTATACAACTAATTTTTTTTTAAAGCTCAATAGTTAATGACTTTTAGCAAGTGAAGCTAATGGTTTTTCTTGAACTTTGTAAACTGGTGATACAGAATAACAAAGATCTGTACCAAATAACAGAAACCACATCACTTTCAATAGAGCAACAACAGCTAAAACGTAGAACATATAACTTGAAGAGAAAATAACAACATCAGATGTCAATATTCCACACTACTTCAAATAAAAGGTTACAATCCCAATCAATAGTGGAAAGAGTGATCACAGCTACTGAACTTGAGAAACCTATTTTACTGAAAAATTGTTTTAGATTACAACCAACAGTAGTACAAGCAGCTTGGTCAATGTATGCTGGATATTTCTTTATAAAGAAATTACTAATATTACCGTGATCTTGCAAAAAAGAAATTCTTCAAGCTTCCCTCCTAAGTTGTTGTTTGTTTTTGTTTTGTTTTTGTTTTTGTTTTGTTTTTTGTTTTTTCCAGCACTATCTTTAATTGACAACCTCTTAATTGCTGGTATTCTCAAGTCCACTCTTATCCAAGGGTCCCAACTATGGGCAAATAGGGAACACTATAAAATTATATAAAATTACATTTTTTTAGTAAAAATATGAACAATACATTTTTACATATTAAAAAAAATTACTTATAATACATCAATCAAAATGGGATAACTCTTTCATGACATTAATCCATATAATCTACAATTTCAAAAAATCAAACTGTGTTCCAAATTGTAACTTCAACAAAACATAAAACACATATAACTTCCTCTAGTAATTATGTTCACACAAACATGCACGAAAGCTGCACATCATCTACCATGTATTCAGTTGTAAAAGCAGAATAACATGTATATTTTTATTACTTCAAAGCTCCCAAGAAAATTCAATTTCAACATTAAATAACCATAAGTTGATATGCCATTAAACAAGTTAATATAATTGGAGTAGATAGATTGACTAATTGGAGTAGATAGATTGAAATATCGCTCGGTTCACACTCCACCCACTTCTATTGAACAGGTGTAGAGGCTCATCCCTTGTTCCCTGTTTAGGACGTGGTTTCCGGTTTTCTCTTTTCCAATCTTTTCACTTTCTTTTTTGTTTATTTTTTTTTTCAATTGGAGTAGATAGACCGAACTATCGCCCGGTTCACACTCCACCCACGTCTATTGAACAGGTGTAGAGGCTCATCCCTTGTTCCCTGTTTAGAACGTGGTTTCCGGCTTTCTCTTTTCCAATCTATTCACTCTCACGTAGCCCCCTGCACATCAGGGGCCTTACTGCCTTGCTTGGGGTGATGTGATTAAAAAAAAAAATAAGAGAATACACTAAGAGAAATGTTCTTTATCCTCCGAATATGAGCAAAGGAAAACGGAGGTGATTATTAACTGATTATTAACTGTGGCGCGAAAATCTTTATCTTTAAAAAGAAAGCAGAGATGAAAAATAACATCTGGTATTTCTCTATTATTGTAAACCCGGAAAGAAGAGAAACAAAAGAGAAATGGATTTGTTTTCAAGCCACAGAAACAATAGATATCGGTTTCGTCCACCCATCTAAACATAAAGGAAAGATAAATTTATTTGTTATTGTTTCTTAGTAAAGGAAAGGGAAATTTCATTTTGGGTCTGAATGTCTGGCTGGCGTGAATCTCGTGAAAGAGTTAAAGATAAATGTTTTGATTGAGTCAAGTAATTTAGAGAAAAGGTATTTTCACTGACATCAGGGTAAAACTGATAAGGCATTCTTGACACTTGAAAATATAGGTGACTCAGAGAATGGATATTAAAAACAGGTGCGTAGAAATTATTATTTGGGTAACGATGTCAATGGACCCTTGTCGAATTGTTTTGGGCGAAGACAGTTCAAAAAGGTTAATGCCTATTGTTTTAAGAAAAAATCCCCGAAATTGTTTTGTGAGAACAAGAAAATTTTTGAGAAAAAAAATTCGGTTAAGTCCAGCCCAGAAAAGGGGTATGGGGAGATGACGTCATAAGATCGAGAGAGATTCCATTGGTCTGGTGACCAAGCCCCGAAAGGGGGAGACGAGTAACAATTGACGTCATGGAAAGAAGACTAATCCCATTGGTTAAACTACAGGCAACAACGAGTAGCAGCTAACCTCAGGATTTTATTGGTTGCCGAGACGAGGGATTAAACACCCAGCGACCGTCGGCCCCACACCATGGCATGTGCATAAATACAAGGTCTCCAGGGACCAAAATCAGTTGGACCGGAGACGAGACCAGTTGGCGTGAAGAAGGTTCCGGAGGGCAGTTGAAGTTCAGTTCCAATTACCGGCTTAAAGATGTAACGACGAAGATAGGCGCCATGTTGTTGGGCGCCAACCACAGAGCCTGCCAGCCAGCCAAAATTACAGAAAGAAGAGAAGTGATTTTACAGTCAAAGTTTTGAGTTGCAGAGAGCGACAGAGAAGTCAAAGTCGGAATGACAGAGATCGACAGAAGAGGCCTGATACCAGCTAACCAGAGATAAAGACAGACAAGAGATTTTGCAGTTAAAGTTTTGAGTTGCAGAGAGCGACAGAGAAGTTGCAGAGATCGACAGAAGAGGCCTGATGCCGGTTAACCAGAATTAAAGGCAGACAAGAAGTGATTTTGCAAAGTTTCGAGTGAAGTTGCAGAGATCGACAACTGAATGCAGTTTTCACTTGCAGTTGGAGTAGTTGCAGCTCGAGTGGCAGAGAGTTCGATTTCCCGGTCCAGAAACGTAATGACCAAGGACAGTTCCCAACCGAAGAAGTAAAGAGACAGAGAGATGATTGCCATGCCGTTGGATGCCGACCGTAGAGAAGCCTGTCACCAATCAACCAACCAGAGTTAAGAGACAGACAAGAAGAGAATTTTCAGACAAGTCTGAAATTGCTAACTGAAAGAGAATAACCCAGCACTTCGTGCAATTTCCGTAACATTCCGGAAATCAAGTAACAAGTTGACTAGACTTATAAAACGAACTTAGACTTCTGTTCGAAGCAGCGAGCTGCGGCCAGCCAGATTCCTCGTTATTGCTTAGGAGAATAATTCGATTTACCTAAGAAACGTCCATTCCGCTACCAGTTGATAGAAGCAGGGATGGGAAATTATTCAAGAGACTATTATGTATAATCCGTATATAAAGATTTATTCTGCAACACTTTTCAGCCGTCGGTCCACTTATTTTCCTTGGTGTTATAATTATTTTATTACTTAATAGTGTGCACACTTCCCGGCTTGGTTTAGTTCGGCAGAGAGACAGCTAGTGAAAAACTCACGTGACTGCCTTGTGATTAATCAACACAACGTGGGACAAGAGAGAGAACCGTGACAGAGTCAATCTACGACCAGCTGGCTGGATCGAACCCAACAGCGAAGGTCCGGGGAGGTGTCACAGCTGTAGCCTGGTATTGGACTGGAATTAGTCAGTGAAACTAACTAATGTCTATATCAACTGGGCCATCAGCATGATGACCTCAAGGACACGAGACTTATAAACCTAATATCTCATATTGCAATCTTTGACGCTAAAGATTTTCTCTGTAGCACTCCATATTACTAGTTTACATATTCTATTCATTTCTATGCTTGGTCAGCTTACGAGATTTTTGTAGCCAAGTACACTCCTGATCAAAAATTTAAGACCACTTAAAAATCTTTAAAAATAATTTTTTTTTTACAGATAGATTTTAAACTTCTCTCACTTAAGGTTACCAATACTACAATCTAAAAAGTTATGGAAACAAAAAGCTACATTCCAAACATTTTATTTAGAAATTTACATTTTTATAAAATGAGGCGATTTCTACATGATCAAAATTATAAGACCAGCGGTATAAATTGTTAGATCTATGGCAATTCCAATGTTTTTAGTTCAGTTAGAGATTAGCAATCACTGCGTAAAGGTGTTACCATGCCTAAAGCAAGCAAACTTACCAAAGTTAAGCGTTCTCGAATTCTAGAATTCCATAAGCAAGGTTTGTCACAGCGGGCGATCGCAGCTAAGGTAAATCGCAGTAAAACTGTGATTTGCAACTTTCTAAAGAACAGTGAGAATTATGGAAAAGCAAAATACTCTGGTAGGCCCCAAAAAGATTCTCCTGCATTGAGTAGGAGAATAAGACGGGTTGTTATGAAAGACGAGGGACTTTCTTCTAGTCAAATTAAGGCAGTCACAGATGCTGATTTCAGTCCCGTAACCATCAGACGACACTTAAGACAAAAAGGCATGGTAAATAAAAAGCGTAAACAAATTCCTCGGCTGCTTCCACGTCACAAGTTGGGCCGCTTAAAGTTTGGTCGTGAATACCAAACATGGGACGTTGAGAAGTGGAAGAAAGTCCTGTTTTCTGATGAGAAAAAATTCAATCTCGATGGTCCTGATGGCTTCCAATGATATTGGTATAACAAAAACATGCCTCCTGAAATCCAGGTGATGCAGGGTCGTCAGAGAGCAGCTGGTTGTGTTAACATGATACAAAAAGCATCTTTGATGACGGTGGGCCATCGTTTGTGTGAGGATGGATGGTTATTCCGACAGGATAATGCTGCAATCCATGTTGCAAGACGGACCTACAAGAAAACAAGAAAATGGGTCCATCTCTTGGGGCATCCTGCATGCTCACCGGACTTGAACCCAATTGAAAATGTTTGGGAATGGATGACAAGAGATGTTTATCGAAATGGCAAACAATATTCAACAAAAAATGAACTTTGTGAAGCCATCTTCAGAAGCAGGAGCAACATCCCCAGCACCTTAATGGAAACGCTTATTTCTAGCATGCCCGATAGAATTTTTGAAGTCATCAAAAGCAGTGGCGGTAGACTTCATTATTAAGTTTGGTTGTTGAATATTTTCATACACTTTTTGTACAATTTCGTAGAATTTTTGTCTCTGGTCTTATAATTTTGATAATGTATAAATCGCCTCATTTTATAAAAATGTAAATTTCTAAATAAAATGTTTGGAATGTAGCTTTTTGTTTCCATAACCTTTTAGATTGTAGTATTGGTAACCTTAAGTGGAAGGAGTTTAAAATCTATCTGTAAAAAAAAAATTTCTTTTTAAACATTTTTAAGTGGTCTTGAATTTTTGATCGGGAGTGTATATGCACTGATTACTTAATTTTACGTAAAGATGACAGTAAAGATGAGGACAACAGTCCGAACAATGTAAATAGTGTAAATACTACCTCATCTCAAAAGTATAGACAAACATCAGGTAAATAAGCTGTCTAACATTGTCTCGTCTTAAATTCCTGTTTGTTTAATAAATGGTTGTTTTCAATTTATTGTAGGGATTTTCTTCTGGCATTGTCTCAAGAAAGTCAGTAACCGCTTTTATGACTTCGGCTGGTAGCTTTTTTTCTCAACTAAGTAGTGGTATTTGCAAAACAAATTATCTTTGCATTGAATATGACCTGCAACTATGACTTCATGTTGTTGGGAATATATGAAGGTAAATTCAGAGTGACTGTTGTCAATGAAATTTCCATACTATTTGTGTTTTTGTTCTATTTTTTATAAAGGTACATATATTTGCGTGTTGTGGCTCAGTGGATATCGGCTCGGAACGAGTTCGAATTCCAGTTGAATTCATTGCATTCACTTCCTCAAAATACCCCTGGAAAAGGTATTAATCCGTCTCTTCTCTCCAGTTATGGGTTAAATAACAGGACAGCTTGGGTTCTATAGGCTTGGCTGGCAAACAGTCTACCGCAGAAAGTAATGGCAACCTACTGCGGGATAATCTTCTACCCAGTCATGTCTCTTTCGGGACATGAGCGCCCAAAGCGTGTCTCACGTATGGCACTTAACTGACTGACATATATTTGTGTTCTGTTTGTGGTGTTTTCAAAAGGTAATCATGCCGGGATCATCTTTTTAAGTATCTTTCTACTCAGGTTTTTGTTAAAGGTCAAAATTCGGAATGTCGGGATTTGATACAATAACACAAAATAGTGTTGGAAGACTATTTGTAATTCAACTATTTAGAATAATCCCGCAACTTTCATTGAAAGAATAACATTCAATAAGAAATGACAATGTAGTATTAACAAATAACATTAATTTTATTTTTATATAACAAAAATATGGGCGTACCTGAAGCAGACTACCACCACGTTTAATTTCGTTTTTCTTTTTTTAAAAAAAAAAAAAATTTTCAGCACAGTCCTATCGATTTTTATTTAAACTTTCCGATTATCAAAACAAATTTTGAAAAATTACAATATTTAAACGAATTGGTGTGTGTGTGGGGGGGGGGGGATCAATTTCTCATACGACGTTAAAGTAAATCGATCCTCCATTTTCAATCCACTCGTGTTGGGGTCACTTTGTTTATGTTAATTTCGTTGTTTTTCGTTTTCTTTTTTTTTTTTTTACTTTTTTCAGCGCAGTTCTATCGATTGTTACTTAAACTTTCCGATGATCAAAAAAAAAAAATTTTGAAAAATTACAATATTTAAACAAACTTGTGAGGGGTCAGTTTCTCATACAACGTTAAAGTAAACCGATCCTCCATTTTCAATCCACTATAAGGTTGTATGAAAAACTGGTCCCCACCACTAAAGTTGTTTAAATATTGAAATTTTTCAAAAATTTTTTCGTCAATCGTAAAGCTAAGGGGGTAATCGATAGGACTGCACTGAAAAAAGTAAAAAAAAATGAAAAACGAAATTAAACGTGGTGGTAGTCTGCTTCAGCTCTGCCAAAATATGAAATGTGCCAAAATATGAAATGTCAGTTGAACGTATTGAGTGAGTAATGTCCATATTTTTTTGGTGTTAGTAAAGTTCCTGGAGAGAACATAAATTGTATTGCGCATGTGAGAACAGTGAAATGTGTTTACATGTGTTTGTGTGAAAGAGACTATGTGTGTGCATGTGTAGTAATAGTGTGGGTAAAGAAGATAGATAGAATTTACTTCTTACTGTAGATGGTGGTGCTCTAGTCTGAGGCAATCTCTTTGTAGTCAACGCTGAGTTGAGCACTGCTTTTGCATGTGAATGTGAATGGGGTCTTAAATATCAGCCGCTAGAGTGATATGAACCTTAGTGGCATTTTTGAGTCTTATTCTTGGGGCTGGACTTCGTGATATTTATACCTTTTTGTCTAAGAAATCAGCTTCAGAATTATTTAATTTATTTCTATTTAGCCCTAAAATATGCGGTATATGCCTACACATTCTGGCAATATCAATTTAAATTATGATGACTAATAAAACAACTTTTCTGATTTGTATTCCCTGAACTCTCCTCTGTCCTTTCTAAGCTCTACAACCTCTGCCTATCTGCTTCCTGCTTTCCTGCCTGTTGGAAATCTTCCTCTGTAGTTCCTATATTTAAAAACACTGGAGAACCCTCTGACCCTGTAAATTACCGCCCTATCAGCCTTCTTCCGATCTTTGGCAAAGTGTTCGAAGCCATTATCAACACCGAGGTGGTTCAGCATCTCACAGCACACAGTTTCCTCTCGGACAAGCAATACGGTTTCCGCTTCACCAGGTCTACTGCTGATATGCTAACGACCATCATCAAGTACATATACCAGGCACTCGACAGGAATGGCGAAGCCCGAACCGTTGCATTGGATATATCTAAGGCGTTCGACAGAGTTTGACATGCTGGCCTTCTATGTAAACTGCGGAGCTATGGTATAACTGGACATTTGTTTGAACTAATCCAGTCATTCCTCTCTAACCGCACAATGAAGGTGGTATTAAACGGACATGCCTCCTAGAACTACCATACAAACGCAGGTGTCCCCCAAGGCTCCATCTTAGGTCCTACACTCTTCCTGATATACATTAATGATCTCCCTGATTCCATAAGAACCCAAACAGGTTTGTACGCCGATGACACCACAGTTTACTCTCGCCTCCAACAAAAATCTGGTGTGCTAAACTCGCAGCCGAGATTGAAAAAGACCTCCAATCCATATTGGACTGGGGTAAGAAATGGCTAGTAAATTTTAATGCTTCTAAAACGAAGCTACTGTCAATTAACCATCATCGACAATCTCACCTACCTCCCATTAGCATGGACCAGGCTTGCCTCCCAGAGAGTAAAACACTACGCCTCCTTGGTCTCACACTTTCAGTGGACCTCAAATGGAATGACTATATCGAATCCATTGCTAAATCCGCTGCTATGAAAGTCGGTTCTCTGTGTAGGGCCCGGAAGTTTTTTCCGTCTAAATCTATCCTGCACATATACAAATCTACCATCCGCCCGAAACAAGAAACAAGCTGATCACCTCTAAACTCATTCAAAAGAAGAGGGTGGAGTGTGAGACCGGGCGATAGTAGAAACTATCTACTCCAATTAAAAAAAAAAGAGAAAAAAAAAAAGAAAAAAATAGAAACAAAGAAAAAGTGACTGAGGTTTACAAAGTTTTAACTTAGTAAAAGTCAAAAATACCCTTGAATAGCAAAATTATTTACACAAATTAAGTGACGAAAAAAAAAATCAAAGACGACCAAAAGACGAAAAAAATAAATAAATAAAATAATTTCCAAGAAATTTCACAAAAACAGACTGAAAAATGGACTGAATCCCGGTTGACTTACCACAAGCAGCTAACACTGTAAAGTTGATTTAATTCAATTTCTGAAGACAACAATAGAAATTAAACCGTTTTTTACAGAATATAGTCGCTGTGGGATTTTTAGATGTCTGTGGGATTTTTAGATGTCTGAAAATGTCTGAAAATGTAGGGAGAACAGACGAAATTATTTCATCGACTCTCTGGTCTTTTTTTTTTTTTTTTTTTAAAAAAAAAAACTTTTCCAAGACAAATTTTAGAATTGTCTCTTGATTTCTGATTGGTTCACAGGTGTGATTCATTTGGCAATTTTTTCCCTTACACTTAGGAATGATCTTTTCAGTCACTTTTTCTTTTCTTTGCCTCAACCTATGCTAAACCAAAATGGTTCAACAAATAGTAAACTTTTATTTATCTATCACTACAAGCTGTCCTTTCTGACATTAATGAAGTAAAGATACCATGAGGCTGCAAATACCACTTGTTCCTTGGACACTCTTTTAACAGTTATGCCACCCACCACCACCACCATTAAGACCAACTAAGACAAGCTTAGTACCCAGTGGAGTATGTGAGGGCTGGGTAAATGTTGGCCAGTGGCCCAAGTATTCGTGCTCAGGTCTCCACGTTAAAAACTGACCTGGTGTCACAACTTGCCTAAAGAATAAATAGTTTAACAGTTAAGTTCACAAAAATAAATTATATTTGCAAGCCTTTTTTTACCTATTTTGCATACATATCTCTGTACATTAAACCCATTGAATTTAATAGTTGTTGAGTTATAACCCCTGGCTGTGTCCAGTCAACCACCCTGACCTTTAGCCAATTCTGCCCACACTGTGTTGTTGATCTCAGGTTAGCCAAAACAAGACCGCTTAATACCAGTTGATGAGGATGAACCAGACTTGTGAAGGATTGATATAAGATAAACACCAGATTCATGACTGCAGCAACACGGTGTAGATTTATATACATTTCAAATAATTACAAGGTTACAACTCAAAATAAGTGATGGAAAAGAAATATCAGTTGGCTGGTATTCAGTAGAATGTTCATGTTATATTATTTCTATGGGACGATCAGTTGGTTGAATTTGGTAATATCTCTCTCTGATAGTCTTCCTCTTATTTTTTCAGGCTGATCATATTTAAATCTCTTCCCAACCTGTCTTTCTCAAGACATGGGAGCCAACTCAATTCTCGTCTTGTATTGATTTTGTTAAACAGCACTCAGACCTGGGTGGGAAAGAAAGAGTGTAGGATTTTTCATTTCCCTCACTGTATAACTCTTACCATGTCAAAATGAAAACAACTACATTATCCATTTTAACTTTACACCTCTTTTATTGTCTGCCTGCTTTTTTCAACTGTCCCAGTAACCCAGTTCATAGAAAATTATCAAGGCCTCATTGTCACCCATCGTCTAAACCCACTGATAGATATTTTGACTGGAATCACTTTGATGAATTCACTTAAAAATAATTTTGTACTCAGTAATTTCACATCTGTATTTTCCACCTGTTGACATTTTGGCTACTCTTCCCAACAAAAATAATTGTAATCTCTTCGAGATTGAAAAAGACCTTCAATCCATATTGGACTGGGGTAAGAAATGGCTAGTAAATTTTAATGCTTCTAAAACGAAGCTACTCCCAATTAACCATCATCGACAATCTCACCTACCTCCCATTAGCATGGACCAGGCTTGCCTCCCAGAGAGTAAAACACTACGCCTCCTTGGTCTCACACTTTCAGCGGACCTCAAATGGAATGACTATATCGAATCCATTGCTAAATCCACTGCTATGAAAGTCAGTTGTCTGTGTAGGGCCCGGAAGTTTTTTCCGTCTAAATCTATCCTGCACATTTACAAATCTACCATCCTCCCGTGCATTGAATACTGCTGCCATATCTGGTCGGGCGCCCCTGCTGTTCTCCTCGGGCTTCTCGATAAGGTTCAGAGGAGGGTCTGTAATGTGATAGATACCGACTTGGCAGACCGCCTGCAGTCTCTCTCCTACCGGCGAGACGTGGCTTCCCTGTGTCTCTTCTATAAATACTTTCACGGCTTCTGCTCCGATGAACTTAGATCACTGGTGCCCCCTAAATACGAATTTGCACGAGATACTAGATTAGCAACTAGATCCCACCATTTTACAGTGAAACCGATAAAATGCAGCCGTAACTTCTACTCCAACAGTTTCTTTCCTCGCACTTCCCGACTGTGGAATTCTCTTCCAAACGATTGCTTCCCCGACGGCTACAATCTCCAGGAGTTTAAATGTAAGGTCAGTACACACCTCCTAACACACTAACCTGCTCCCATTCTATCAAGCACTCTTCCCATCTGCCTAACCCTCATCCTCGCTATCCTTACTCATCTGTCACCTTCCTCCTGTCATTCCCTATGTCTAACCACTCCTTCTCTTTACCTTCCCCTATGTTGCCCCATGCGTAATAGTGGCAGTGGAATGCCTTGCTTGGGGTGAGATGATTAAAAAAAAAAAGAAAAAAAAAATTTTTAGAGAAATCTTTTTCATTTTGAAAATCAAAATTAATACCAACCATCTGAAAATAGTGTTACAGAGTTGCTGGTCTTTTTCAAGTGCGTCCATCTTTGTGGAATTAACTGCATCCAAGGAAACACTTTATTTTTTGTATGTATACATGCATGGAGTTGTAATTCATTAGTTAAAATAAATATGTCACTATGAATTGTTTTTATTAAATATAAAAAAAAAACACTAATAATTATAATGCTCTCTTTTGATTGTAGAACCTGAATAAAGCTATTCTGCAGTGATGATACAAGATTCTTCAAAGTCTCAAAGAGAATTTCATCCCTGTAATGTTTTATACAGGATGCGCACATGGTGAAATTGATAATGGCTGAGAATAAGAATTTGGAGAGCCAAGTTCAAATTCCAGTCAGGTTCACTTATACACAAATAATCTCCAGAAAAGTATCAATCCATCTCTTCCTCCTCTCAGCTACAAGTCAAATAGTAATACAAACTGGATCCTATAGCCTTGGTTGGCAACCAATCTATTACAGATAGAAATGGCAACCTACTGTGAGAATCTTCTGCTTGTCAGCCATGAATCAAAAGATCAGAGTGTGCATCATGTATGGCACTTAATTTATTGTATAAAACTTTCAGTTAAGTTCTTTTTCTTTCTTTCTTTTATAGGATATGAACTATATTTTACAGCCAATAAGTGAAGTACAAACAAATCCAGTACATAGGAAAACCTTTTTACAATTCTGTACAAACAGAGCTCCAAATTAAATAAGCAGTTTCTGGAACCTGATTGGATAGTACAAGTCATGTGATGCTCTCTCTCTGATATCCATGCTGCTGAACTCTAAATAACCTGGAAAAGGGTCTGGAGCTCAGGTTATGAGTACAAACAGGATTTGGAGCCTAACAGCAGCTAGCCTTAAAAATGGCTCACCAGCAGAAAACAGTGGCTATTAGTCAGCAGTCACACACATTTTGATAGCAAGTGTCACACACACACACACACACACACACACACACACACACACACACAGGTATACACACCGTACTTTTTCCTCACAACAAAACCGCTTCAATTGTTGTAGACTTACAACAAATAATTGCAAACAATCAAACTATTGGTCTCTTCCTACCTAAAACAAAGTACAATTAAATTTAATATATAAGTACATGTATCTGCCTGTATAATGGTTATTATCATATTTAGCTTGGGTTTTCCAAAACTCTGGGCTCCTACAAAAATGGCAACCTACCAGACATAATGTTTACTAATTAAAAAAAATTTATATTATATATATATTAGCGATGCAACTTAATAAATATACATATAAAGAGGGTGTACATATGTATAGTATTATGCAGATGATAATAAAAGTGCTTAATATATATACACACACACACACACATATATATATATATATACATATATATATACATTATATATATATATATATATATATATATATATATATCCTATGCCTATGGCATGACTTGGAGTTTCATGCATTATGCAATTATCAGGTGCATATTTCAAACTGACAGTTTAATAGATTTGAATTTAAGTTCACTTGATGTTCATGGGAATTAAATCTTAAAGTTACTGCTTTTCTAATAACAAGATTTGAAATTTAAATATTTTATGGTTAAATGTGGATAAAAATTTAAGATTAAAAAAAATAGAATAAATAAATGCAGGTAGGAGAAATCAAAGGGGCATAAAACTCATGATTTACATCCCTTTGATATCACTACCTATCTGTTTTAGCCCCTTTCTTTTACGCTCTCAAATCCTGATTGAGCACTCTGGAAGAATGGTAGACTTTGAAAAAAAAAAAAAAAAAAAAAAAAAAAAGAGAAAAACAGTAGCTACTCTAGCATCTATGCATCACTCATTCAGTAATGAATTAGAGCACTCTAGCCGTTAGTGTATAATACACCTTACGCTAAAAGTCTGCCTCCTTCTACCGAGCACCCATAGCTCAGAGGTAGAATCGTCAATTGATGCCAATTTGGTCAGGATTCAATCCTGGGTTAAAAGCAATTGGATGTGTAATCGTACTGATCAGCTGTGAGACAGCGAAACAGACCTTTCTGCAGATGACTATATATATATATATATATATATATATATATATATATATATATAAATAAAACCACAACACCGAGATACTTAGAAAATAAATACGAATCTCACCAAGCCTAAAAAAGCAGTAATAGTGGTAAACTTACCTATTTTCAATCCAATAAATGTGTAACCCAGGTTTTTGCAATTAAATACAATTTTTAACATGAAGAAAATAAAATCACAAGGTTTGTGATATACCGACAACAGACGTTGTTACAGGAGTTGATCTACTTGACTACATACCAGAGGAAAAACTCTACAACACATTGAAAAAATGGGATAATTAGAAGTATTGGAAAATTTGATGAGAGAAGGTTACACAACGTATTTAATAATTTGAATCGGCGACATGAAGCCTTCACAGCTACTAAGGAAAATTGCAAGCATTACCAGAGAACAATACGATGTCCAACTATATGGAAAAAAAAAAAAAAAACTGGACAGAAACTACAACCACACATAACAGATACTGGTATCACTCCCCAATGAATTGAAGAGAGTAACAGAGATAACAGACAAAATACATGACAACCAAGACAAAAGCGTATTTGCCACATCATACTTAACAACAAACATCATCACCAACAGACAAGGCAGAAAGATCGTCTCAGCTGAAAAAAAAAAAAAAAAAAAAGCAGACCTCACAATGACAAATTCAGGATTTAGAACAAAAACTGATCCTAATCTCTATGCAGAATAAGTCGGAGTAAATCAAAATCATTCTTCAAAGGGCAGCTTATCTACAATATCTGTTTGGTATCATTATAAATTTGGAGAAGAAATGAGGAAGTACAGAGAACCATGCACCTTCAATTCAGGAATTTTCCTTACTACTGCACAACACCAGGGAAACTGTCACTCCAGCAGCAAGTAAAGACAACATTAGCTGCTAGAATAGAAGAGGTGCAGTATATATTTTACATCTAGGACAAAAGTACCAGATATTTATTTTTAGTTGAGTACCCAATTGTGGTGCAGTGGATATCGGCTCGGAACGAGAAATCGGGGAGCCGAGTTCAAATTTGAAGTTGAATTCATTGCATTCACTTACGTGCAAATACCCTTGGGAAAGGTATTAATCCATCTCTTCCCTCCAGTTATGGGTTAGATAACAGGACAGATTGGGTTCTATAGCCTTGGTTGGCAACCAGTCTACCGCAGAAAGCAATGGCAACCCACTGTGTGATAATCTTCTGCCCCGTCAGTCATGTCGTCATGTCTCTTTCGAGATGGCACTTAACTGACTGACCTGTGTGACACATGAACTAACCCAAAATATATATAAGCAGTATTTTCACTATTTAGAAAGCAGAGAGGTAGAGCATAAACTGACTGACTGAATAGTTAAAAACATGATTAAGGCATCTACAGGTCATAAATTGGGGGATCAGTTTTATATAGTTGTGAAGTAATAAACTGATCCCCCACTAATTACAACTTGATAATATAATACATCTCTTCCCCCTCTAGCTATAAGTCAAATAACAGGACAGATTGGGTTCTATAGCCTTGGCTGGCAACAAATCTACTGCAGAAAGCAATGGCAACCTACTGCGGGATAATCTTCTGCCCAGTCAGTCATGTCTCTTTCGAGACATGATTGCCCAAGCGTGTTTCACATATGGCACTTAACTGACTGACCCAAATCAATGTTTTCCCACCTGAGCATAAACAAAAACACAAATTAACTACACATACAGAGAGAGGGAGAATGAGAGAGAGAGAATGAATGTTTAATTTTACAACAATCTTTTCCATGGATTTTCACACAAGCACAAGTGAAAACAATTCTTGGAGTCAATTTTTTTATCCCATTTTCACCTGTCAATGAATATGACTACACACTCTTATTGACAATGACACAAAACTAACAGTAAAGGGAATCACTTCAAAATATCAACAGGAATTAGTTCTGCCTTACCAACTGCTAATGGAATCAATAGAAAAATTTTCTGAAATTCTTCTGGCTTCTTGCTTTTCTATGAACCTTTCCGTATCAAGTGAAAATTATTTCAGCAAAAAAATTATGAAATATTGGTGCTTTATCTGGGTAGTTGTAACAGCAATGGCAGAGGACAGAGGAATATTACCATTGACCATACTCTAATGAAACAATGCTGGAATGTTTTTTTTAGAAAATCATCATTATTGTTTCATTTGTCTTCAAAGATGAGGATGTCTGTCAAGTTACATACTCAAATATATATATTTGCCATTACTGGGTGGATTACATGTCCAAAATGCATCCACACTTTACTCTGATGTATCATGCTGTTTGGTGAGCTCACAAGAGGCTATGCAGAAGCCCAAAACGATGTTTCAAGAATCAGTTGAAAATATCCCTGACACAGGCCAATATCAACGCCTAGGAAATCATAGCTGCAAATTGACCTTCCTGGTGTAAAACTATCCATGAAGAGAATCTGCAACATGCTATCAGGAAAGCCTGACTTTTTCAGCCATATCCACCAATCACACTCCTGTGACTCCTGTTGATGACTTTTCAGGAGTAGGCTGAGCCTCCACAACCAGCTTCACCACTGCAGGAGAGAATTATGATCTTAATGCAAACATGTCTCAACTTTTGTGTGTGTGTGTGTGTGTGTGTGTGTGTGTGTGTGTACGTGTGTGTGTGTGTGTGTACACACACACACTTCCATGTAATAGTACTTTTGATAGAGAATTCAGAGAAAAGGGTTTGAATTCCAGTAAGATCCATTACATTTGCTCATGTGCAAATACCCTTGCAAAAAGTATGAACCCACCACTTTACCTCTTTCTAACTAGAGGTTAAACAGAAAGGGCAAACCTAGGACAACTCAGAAAACACAAAGGAGGGTCATTTGAAGACCTTGTGGGACATGTATGCCAGTTCTCTGTGTTTGATTATTCCAAGTGTGGTTGGCTCTGCACAAGCCTTCATCGTTATAATCAAATCCTGTGTAGGTTTTCAGTTTTGAAAAAATGAGAGTCTATTATATAATTTTTATTTTTGAAATACTAAAGTTATTTCTTTTACATTGGCAACGCCAGTGTTTATAACAATGAAAAACTATTTGAAAATGTTTACGATGCCTGGAAATGAAAGATTAAAGAACACACACCTCTGACAAAACAATTTTTTTTTTTTTTTACTTCTCAGGTCAAAATCTTTTTCAGCGCCCTCTTGTATAACCATTTTTTTTTTTTACATGAATCAATTTTATATTCCTCCACTTTTTTTCCTTTTATTTATTATAAAAAAATTAATTTACATTTTACAAGACAGACAGAAAAAAAGATTTAAACAAGTAATAACTCTGGCTAAAATAAAAAAAAAAAAAAAAAAAAAAAAAAAAAAAAAAAATTTTTTTTAAATATTAATCTTTTGTGGATATGCAATGATAAAACATTTCATTTGTTTATCTCTGAGTGAAGAATCACAAAAAGATATGAAAAAGGTCGTCTTCTTTAACAGCTGCCTATGAAAGATTATGATAAACAATATGTCCCTGTAATTGTCCAATTGTAAGTAGGTTACAATGCCTTTGTCAAGCCCTGAAAATGTCCAAATACCTAAAGATGTGTCAAAATAAACCCAAACTGTGAAAAGAGACAAAAAAAAAAAATAAAATAAAAAAAGCACCCAAAATTGATAGAATGGTGGGAGATTTGTCTCTCATGGAGCAAAACACATGCTGATAAACAAGAGAGTTTCTGCAGAAGAGTCCAATTGCAACAGGGTAAAAATAATATTATGTATAAATTCCACTATATTGCCTTCTTTTCGTTAAACTGTTACTTTCAATGTTTCAAAGAAAAAGTGTGGTAAAAATGTCATTCAAATTTTGAAACATATGAAGTAACAGTTCAGTCTTGAAAAAAAAAAAAAAAACATTTTTCTGTAACTCAATAGACATTATGGGGACATACTTATATTCTAGTATGCACAAAACATTACCTATCTGTATGTAATAATACCAGTATAAATTATATGATTTACTAGAAAATAAATTATTTATAGCCAAATAAAAATATTCAGGAATGATAAGATTGATTTGATTTTTACAGCTTATCAACTCTTACAGGTTATCTAAATTTAAAATGTACTTTGGATTGTAAGAAAGTTTTTTTTTTTTTGAGCGAATACTGAATTGACAAATTTTGAGAATAATCATTTTATGAGATACAAGTCCTACTATTTTGTTGTCATGGCTTGTACCATGTAACATCCGGTTGCTCGGTTGTATAAAAGGCAATGTGCGCTTAGCATGAGGGTGTTGTCATTATCACGGACTTTGGGAAGTTACACCAACTACTGCAAGAGATTAATATTGTATATACATCTTGGTTGTACTACTCTGTTACTAAAGTAGTTTAGCTACATCTCTGTGTATCTCTTCATTCTACAATACAACATTTTTAAACTATAGTGGGGAGGGAGAAAATGTATTCATACTTTTTCCATGACTATTTGTGCACAAGTGAATATAATGAACAAGACTAGAATTCAAACTCAGTTCTCCAATTTCACATTCTGAGTCACTATCCATTACACCACCTGCACCGTCTATGCTACGTCAATCAGAAGAAATAAATAACAAAGTCATGTTTCTTTCCTTTTAGTGAGATAATAAAAAATAAAAAAAGATATATTACATCAGCCAAAATCACAATGTTTGCTAACCAATAATGATGAAGCATATAAAGTATTGAGTCAAACAGATCATGTAAGGTTTGTGAATATAGTGCCATTCATCCATGTTGTATCTTCTGGAGTGTCTCAAATATGCACTTAACCCGAGCATC
The DNA here is from genome assembly GCA_037127315.1 of Ascarosepion bandense. Taxonomy (NCBI): domain Eukaryota; kingdom Metazoa; phylum Mollusca; class Cephalopoda; order Sepiida; family Sepiidae; genus Ascarosepion; species Ascarosepion bandense. Next base: position 1,072,303 of record JBBBDQ010000895.1, on the reverse strand, counting down.
CACGACAGCCACAAAGGACACACTCTACAATTTTGCCCTGTAAAAGAAAAAAAAAAATTGAAACAATGTTAAAAATTTATTCAATTATCAAACATAATAGTTTTATTCTGTCAGTGCTTGCATTAATTCTTAGCCCTTTCTCCCCTACATTTGTTACCCCCCCCCCCACCAAAAAAAAAAAAAACAGAGCATAGCAGATCAGCTAATATGAGAATTGAGATAGTGGGCATGGAATGCATAAGCAAAGCTAAAGCCTTGTCTATGTATTCCATGTTCAAATGCAGACAGAAATACAACCAGGATTAATGTTATCCTTTTCCCCCCCCACTTTCTTTGACAAAATTTGGTAGCAATATAATCAATAGAGTGAAAAATGTTTTGCTGCATTTGTTTCATAAATCCTACTTGTGATATCATACATTAATCACCAGTGGTTAACAGTAGACATAATCACTAAGTATCCTAAGGATGAAGTGAAAACTTAATTTTTCCTAAAATTAATTTTGCTATTCTTCTATTATAAAAAAATAAATATAAATTCTACTTCACTATACACTGAATTTTTTTTCAGAACAATCCTTTTTACATTATTATAGCAAGAAATAAAAATACCTGTAATTTGAAAGTAAAACCTTATTGGAGGAAAGATTGGTACAGTGTGGTAGAAATACCGCCCACATTTTAAATTGTCACCCGTGTGATTGCCAGTGAAATTAGGCAATGATGTCTTCATCTAGCCAATGCCTTATCATTATGTGGGAGGTATTTTTGCTGCCCACTGTATTATCGAGTAGATGCCCATCTATTTCTCTCCAAGTAACAAACAAGAAATAGTACCTAAAACAAAGAGGAATCTATGACTAAACTTAATAGGAAAAGGTGGATTCATGCTTTTTCCAAGGGCTCGAGTACAACGTGAATATAAATAACATCAACCAAAATCTGAACACTCTACATTCTATTTGCAATATTGTCAACTATGTTATCAACTTTACAGCCTTTATATTTCAGAAGGCAGCAGAAATTTTGGGCCCGGAAGAGGATAGAGTAAAGAAGATTTCCCTAACATGCCTTTTCTAGATTATTTAAAAATTTCCCCACTCAAATATTACATATGTTAATTTTTAATAAGACAAACAACAGAGTGATTCATTTCTCAATGAAATACTCACCTCTTCCAATTTGCTCTTTGGCACTCGACATATACAATTTGTTTGAAAGTTTGTGTCTCTTGTTTGGATACAACGTAAACAGCACAGGTTCTCATAGCCTTGCTTCTTCCATTTTGCTATCAGGTTCTTATCTGCTATGCCTTCTCGTAAACAATATTCATAAAGTTCTTTACAAAAAGAAAAAAAAAACGTTTTAAAATACAAAACTTCACAAGTGTTCAGACTGTTGTCCTCATCTTCGTTGCCATATTCATGACATTCCAACCATTGTACACTCTTTCCTTCTCCAGGTGAAGGGAATTTTTAAACTGAACCCTTTATTTCAGTCACAAGGGTAGATTGTTCTAGTTCCACAATCCAATACCAGATTGTGGTATCAGTTATCTGTATTTAACTTTATAAGCTTTTGTTCACTTCTGCTATAGACAGGTATTGAACTTAACACTTTGGATCAAGTTACTGGATTCAGCCAATGCTTTTATCCACTGGGCCATGTGTCCTTGGCTCATGGATCTCTATGGCAACAAACATAAGGACAACAGTCTGAACAATATAGTGTAAATAATTACAATACCTCATCTCAGAAACATAGACAAAGATTTCACATGTATATCACAAACATATTGGAAAAATGACAATAAAAAAAATCTTAATGACATTTTTGGCAACGTTTTTTCAAATATTGATCTATAAAAATGACTGTTCCTTAATTAAGAAAATCTATAAATTATCTACATATTGAACAGTTCCTTTCAAATTAATCAATTTTTAATAAAAAAAAAAAGAAACCTGATAAAAGAGAGAAAGAGGCAAAAAGCTCTTGAAATAGTAATTGTTCTAATGTATAGTAGGAAGCAAAGAAACAATAAATAAATTTACAACATCAGAACAAACAGAAAATTCCTTCATGGGTAGAAGTAAACTTAGTCCATGGGACCAAATCTCAAAATTCTCAAGAAACCGAAAAATTTCAAGTTGATAAACTTGAAATTCTGTGTTTTCTGGTTAACAAGCTTTATGGGTCACATATTTAAAAAATTTTAATATTCAATTGATACAAAGGATACCCATTTATTTTTATACCACTCTTCAATAAATAAGAGTTTAAAAAAAAACTTAAAGAGTTACCTCTACTTATGGCATGTCGTCTGTAAAAAAGGTCATAAATGTATCGAGATCGCTGGTGATGAATTCTGAAGATGGGCCACAAGGCTTCGACTTTTCTTTTACCTTCATGCGGTTCAGTTTCCACTGAAATTATGCAAAATAAAACAAAAATTGTTAAAAAAAAATATATGGATTAGTTTAACTAAAAAGATAAAAGTATTGTTAAAACACTGAGCAAACTGGTTAAAAATGAAAGAAACCAGTAAAATAATTTTTATTTATTGAACTTTACTAAATATATCAAAAGTATGGATTTCTCTGTAATTAATAAGCCATACTTAGAATGTATGCTAACACAATTATGTCAGTGTTATTGCTATAAAAACCCACTAATACCAAAGTGCACAAGTACTAAGAAGTTCTATGAATACAGACATATTTTACTGTATAATGGCTTTAAAATTATTAAAAATTATCAAAGCTTGAATATTGATTTTTTTAGATGTCAGCTTTATGCAATTTGAAAAAAAAAAAGAGGATGAGAATGTTGGACTACAGGAAAAGAATGGCCACATTTGTAATATTGTGAGACAAACTTATTATCCATTACTTTGAAGAGGCACCCAAAATGATATTTACAAAGATTAGTTTAGACAGGAACAAAGCAATATTAATAAGAAATTCTGTCAAGCTCAATTTATGGACAATAATAATCTGACATGAACATGAGATCATTAATGACATGGTAGATGCCCAAATCAGTTAAATCCATGTGGATTAGATGAATGGCCAACCTATGGCACATTATGCCCCAGTGATAACTGACAATAATGATCAATAATAACAATACAACTTAAGAAATAATTTGGATTATTATAAGTAGATTTAATCTGAAACATTATGGAAATAGAAAAATATTTTTGATATTAACAATTATATATTTAAATAAATGATTAATAATAAATTTAGTAAAAAAACTTTATTCATTTTTTTAAAAGTATAAAAATATAATAGTATTAAATTTTAATGTTTTCACGTATCACCAAAAAGTAGAGTATTTCAGGCAAGCATTTATTTCATCTGCTGGTGTCAATCGAGGAATTACAGGTAATGTTTGTATGAAATCTCCTGTAAGTAATAATGCCTTTCCAAACGGTCTGACATTTCCACGCAAATCTTGCAACGATCAATCAAGAGCCTCTAGCGATTTTTTTGTGCGCCATTGAGCACAAACAATAACTTTGCATTTCTGTACTACTTTTCTCATGTTGGAGGTTTTGGAAATGTTGCACATGGGAGTTTCAATGAATTGCATGTTTAATGGTAATTTCAAAGCATAATGAGCACCTCTTCCACCTGGTAGCAATGTCGCAGCTATTCTGGACGATGCAAGAGCTAAGGCTACGTCATTTTGAGATCGAATTGTTGCCAAAATCAATCTAATTAGAAAGGTTTTACCAGTTCTTTTCCTCCTGGTGCATCGAAGAAAAAGATTTCTTCAACCCCATTATTGACGTTCTGCATTATTTGGTTGTAAATCTCTTTTTGCTCATGTGTTAGCTTATGAATATTTGACTGCACATAAAACAAAAGATCACCCTTGTCATAATTTTTTTAACGACACAATTGTACATCAAACGAAGTAGAAGCAGATCGATTCAGTCTGGTCATTCCCAATTGATTGAGAACTTTACTCGCGATTTCTAAGCACAAAGTTTCAATCATTATCAATGCTTCATTGTAGATTTCGGCTATAAAATCCAGGTAGGTATTTGCACTTTCATTGCATATTTGACATAAAATATCTTCAGCCATGTGTGATTTATATTTTTCTCATAACTCTTTTGGAAATGAAGGAGAGCAGGCAGTTAATATGATTGCAAACAATGCACAAATTTGATTTGGATGTGACGTGTTGCATGCCTCATTAATGCACATATCCCAATGTCGGACATTTTCCAATAAATTCAGAGCTTGACATGCACCGTGAAAAGTGGCATGTGTAACGCTGTTGACAATTCCCAATTGCTGGAAAGACGTTGGCCCAGGGACATTTACCAACAGCATGCGAAGAAAAAAAACATTCATCTTGATTGGGATGAACAATGTACAATCTGCCTATTGTGATTTCTTTGAATATGCCAGGTTGTCCATTGATTTGCTCTCCTCGTTTGCGCCGTTCAAATGATTTTATACTCACATTCCATGTGTAATACATAGGCACTTCCAAATAGAGCAGTGTTTTCACAAATGCGTCATTTTGACATAATGTGAAGAAAGCCATTAATGTTGTAGCTGGTGGATTCAGAGATATTTGTTGTACATTTTCAACAGTGACGTAAACTTGTTGTCTATTTTCCAGATGTACTGCTAAGTGAACAACAGACTTTGTTCATGTATGGGAAATGAAAGAATTCGCCATACAGCTTCATTGCTGCCTATGCATCTTCCAACATGATTCTGTGCAATTTCATCAATATGTTTGACTGCATTCCTATCACTCGTTTCTGGTTGCAAGCCAAAAACTGCCATGTCACTGCCTTTATTCATGTACTTATAAATGTACTTGATTGACTTAATGGAGTTAAAGTATTCCACATTTATGTTCAATCTGTACGCTTTTGATAGCAAAGGCAAATATGGAACAGCTGACTGGTTATCTATGATGTCACCATTTTGCATTTGTATGGTTGCTAATTTACCGCCATCTTCTACTGATCTTCTTCTGTATAAAGGATATCCATTGGTTCCTGTAACTGTGTTTGACACTAATGCTCAAGAATATCGTTTAGAGCATTTTCCACTTATCATGCATGGTGTCATATGTTGCATCACAAATTCATGCAAATCTTTATCACCATCAACATCAGTTATTTCAGCGCATATTACATTGTTGATTTCATTTGAAGTGATTTTGTTATAGAACCAGATTAGTATGTGTGAGTGTGGCAATCCTCTCTTGCCATTCCACCGAATACATCCAGCAGTACACAGACCCAAACACTTTGTTTTACCATGAAATCTATCAGCGATTTCAGCTTTTGTCTGAAAACACATGCTGTGATGTCATGCCTATCCACTGGTGATTGCCCTGGAAGTAAGAGCTGTTGTATATCGTCCCAAGCTGGGTTGCATGTGAATGTAATGAATAGGTCAGGAGGCCCATAGTGACGAACATATACAAATGCATCTCGAGTGTACTCATGCGGACTGCCTGTATATGTAGATGGCAAAATCATTAGTCTTCCAACATTAGTTGCATTACCATCCTTTACAACTGCATCTTGCAAATGAACGTATTCTTCAGATCGAAGTTAAGTCTGATTCAAACAGATGAATATCAAACACTGTTTCAATTTTTGCATACATATCTACAATGTATTGATGAAACAATTGGCAGCATTTCAGAATGTGATTGTCTTCATTCTCTCAAATCATTAAGCGGTATGAATAATATTTCATTGCGCTGCATTTCATACTAGTTTCTTCACCACTGATTGGATTTATCATCTTAAAGTTGAAGTGATATCCATTGGTGCCATCCCAAAAAAAAAAAAAAAAAAAAAAAGAAAACAAACATTACTTCCAGAAAATGAAAACAACTAATACCAAACTCCTGGCCAATGCCCAAAGTAAATCAATATGTTCAAAATAAATATTTGTTGTGGATCTTTTTTTTTTTTTTTTTTTTTTTTATATATGTAAATGTATCTTTGAATTAGGTGTAAAGTTTGATTTATACATTCTTCCACCAGCATGGAAAGAAGCACACAATAACTCTCACTCTTCTCCTCTTCCTAGTCGAATGGGGAGGTCCTGCACAGAAAAACAGATCTTCAAGCTTACTGAGATTTGGCAAAAGTGACAGATAATTGTACAAGTCTGAAACTAAGCAAATCATTATTGTGCATCAAGTTCAATCCTTAACTGGATACCCTGAAGCCAAACTAACCTTAGCATACATAAATCTCTGGAGGTAAGATTAATTGAAGTGACATCAGAAACTGAGGCATATTTTGAGGCCAAAGACAAATCATTCCACAAAAAAAGCATCGAATTGTTAAAGAAGTGTTAGAATCAGTGTATCACCCTAGAAGGAAACTAAGTTGGTGAATAAAGTCGAATTTTGCCTAAAAGTTGTTGTTTTATATTTGGTTAGGCCAAGGATTTATTGAGTGATGTCTTATTTTTGTACCAGACACACCTAAACTTTTTGGCTTACAAACATGAAGAGTGGAAAAATAACTATTATATGGGAATAATTATGAGAAATTTACAAAACTAGAAGACTATCTTTAAAACACCTTATAATTTCGAACCTCAAATAAGACTTCTTTGACATTTGACAATTAATAATCATCTTACCTCAAGGAATAGTTGTTTTTTTTTAATTTTTTAATCTTTTCCAAACATTTTCGAAAACTCAATTTATATTTTTTTTTTTTCCATCAGCAATTCACGCTAACATAATGTAACTATTAAGCAAAACATTACGCAAGTTGTTTTTTGGGCATTAAAGACACATTAATTTGATAATTCTTGCAAAAAAACAAACAAAAAAAATTACTGGCTTCGAAACACATTTTTGTCTAACAAGTATTATTTTTTATAAAGGGGATTTCTTGTTTAATGTTTACATTTCGATGCAGTCGACGAACCTGCCTAATTTTAATTAGCTTTTTTTATACTTATCCTTCAAGTAACACCAAAAATTTAAGTTACTTACTTCTAAAAAGACATTTTTTTCAGTTAAAATGCGTTTATCACTCCCTTTTATTTGTTTTTTTTTTGTTTTGAAAGTCCATGGCAGTACTGAAAATTTTGTTTGAATCGGATTTGATTTGATTTTTTTTTTTTTTTACAAATATTTCAAAACAGTGGGTAGCGATCTTTCCACGTCCATTAATCTTAAATAAAAACATCCATTTTTTGTTTTTTTGGTAGCTAGTATTGTTATTTTCTTTTTAGCTTTAATGAAAGCAATCATTAAGCACACATTTTTAGGTTTCTACAATGAAAACTATATTCAGTAAATTAGTAACATTTTAAAAAAACAAAACTTAGATCAAAAATTTTTTTTTTCAAAATAATGTACAAAATTGCAAATTGTTTCCGTTTTCAAACCAAGCTAGATCTTGTGATGAGTAAAAGAACCATCACGTTTCTGTTCGAATCCAATGGTTAAAAATTGGTCAAGTATTTAATTTTAGACACTGTACATGGTCATTACTCTTTTCTTTTTTCTTTTTTTTTTTTTACCCTTCATTAAAATATGTTCAAGTGTACACAAACCTTCTCTCATCTTCTGGTCCAATTCGTCTAAAGTTGGTTCAATAAGTTCCCATCCTTCTGGTGGGGGCTTTTTACTTCTGCGTACTTTCGGCATATTCTTCAAAAATTAAACAAAAGTTTTAAAATATAAGAATAACAATATAAACAAAGCAAGCTACGAAAGCACTCTTAACATTTGGCTAAATAACAAAACAGTACTTTTTACCTTAATTCAAAAAAAAGTTAACCTAAACGGAAGTGGTGTTTCAAGATCACGTTCTAACGAGATTGGTAATATTAAATCAAAAATGATTTCCGATTTAATAATATGTACGTTTAATCGGTTTCATGTATAAATAAGTAATATTCATACATAATTCTTAGTTTAATTGAGAGTAAAAATATCATTCTCGCATGGTGTCGCGTGTATGGGAGCAGTCATTTTTTCCAAGCTCGTAAATATGGGACGGGATGTGTGTTACATCTAAATAATGAAACGCTCCCTTTTGCGTCGCTAATCACTCATTCTCAATAGAGAATAAGTTTGTTTTAACTACGGATGGAAAGTAGAAACATAATATGTTGAATTGGTTTCCTCATCATCACTTCTTTTTTTTAAAGGAGGCTTATAATTTTCTGCCTTCTAAATTAAAATGAAAAGAAACATTGGAGGTTGGAGTCATGTGATGCTACTAATAATTGGAGAGAGAGTTTTGTGAGATTTTTTAAAACTGAGCAACTCCATTATAAAATAAAAGTTATTTTTTATAAAAAAAAAAGATATTAAAATTGTATAAGAAAAATAATGGAAATTGTGTAAAAATGGATAAATAAACTATTTTCTTTTCTTTGAAAAAGAAACCACTAGAAGACAGACAGTCAGTCAGTTAAGTGTCACACGTGATACACGCTTGGGCGATCATGTCTCGAAAGAGACATGACTGATTGGGCAGAAGATTATCTCGCAGTAGGTTTCCATTACTTTCTACGGTAGACTGGCTGTCAGCCAAGGCTATAGAACCAAATCTGTCCTGTTAACACATAACTGGAGGGAAGAGATGGATTACAGTATAACCCGAATATAAGAGAAACCCTGATATAAGAGAGATTTTCTCTGGTCCCAAATTAGAGCTTGTGGTAATGTATATAAAATAGTCCAAACCCTTATATAAGAGAAACCCGGATATAAGAGTAATTTACCCTAAGGGTATCTGTGCGTAAATTAATGCAATGAATTCAACTGGAATTCAAACTCGGCTCCCCGATTTCTCGTTTCAATGCACATCCTTGAGAAGAAAGAGTTTATTCAAAAAAAAAAAAAAAAAAAAACAGGAATAAAAATTATTGTGTAAAAATTTGAAAAAAAGACACAAAATTGTTGTTATAAAAACCTACCAAAATTAAATTTGACAGTTTATTAAAAATAATACCAAAATGAAGCCAGACACTTTAGCAAAGATTTAAAAAGTGAGGCTTGTCTTTGATATCAAACTAACCAAATTTAAATTGCAAACAAGTGTCGTTTGATTGGATATTGGTTCTCGTGGTTTTAATTAATAAAGATAAAAGGTATTCACCCCCTAAGAATTTGGGTTTTGATCCAATTGGATCTGGGAGGAAAGGATTGACTGTCTCAGGCATGTAAAGTCTGCTACTACTGTTACTGCTGAAAGAATTGGCCATCTCTGGCATGTACATGGTAATGATAAGGGTAATATTAGCCATTTCCTTATAAGGAAATAAGGTCATTAACTGATTGAGCAGTCAGTGCTTCTTTTGGTTGAAATTTATTCAATCATTTTCCTAAAACAATTTTTCAAGAAAATTAGTTTCTGAAGTCAAGTAGCAGTTATCCCCCTTTCTAATGTTAAAAAGGGTTTCCTTCCTAACCTTTTATTGTGGAAAGTCAACGTCTTGATTAAGTCATTATCTTCTCTTCAAGTTTCATGTGATATCTGTGGTGAGTATAAAATAAAAATAACTTTCTTTTCTTCACTGTTTGCAAATTCCTGAGCAAGTGAGAAAATATTTATTAACCAATGAAAGGAGAGCAATTTGTAGAAAACAAGAAATTTAACTTTCAATGGCCTGTGTCATGTTTCATGCTGCATTCGGAGCCGACCATGTGATAGGCTTGGCTACATATTTAACATTTTTAGTCAGTCAGGACAGAGAGAGAGAGAAGGAAGCTGAGAGCACTCAACCCAGCACAATGTAATAAGAAAATAATCACCCTGGTGACCTACATTCACACCCTATCACTTTCTCTCTTGTGCTGTTTTCTTTATCTCTCCTTTTCCTCCTCACCTACTCACTACCCACAACAGAAAGAGAACAACACATTACTACTACCATGTCAAAAACATGGACTTATATCTTTATCTGCACAAATCACATTTCACTACAACAAACGAACTCTTAATTCTGTAAACTTTTCACTACACTTTCTCTTAGAACATTTCAGAGTTAATAATTTTACTTCCTACAAATAAATTACCATTAAATGGATGTTATTTTGCTCTATAAATAAATTTTCATTTATTTATACAAATGAAACAGTTTTATCTTTCCAACCTTTTGATGACCTGAAGTAAATTATGGGAAGTTCAGTTATGTTTGGTGCAAGGGCAGCTTAATAAACAGGCTCGAGCTCCCTACTTCATATCCATTTTAGCTGTGGCTGCTGTTGGTAGTCCTCAAGTGATGTGGTTTCTGTTATTTAGTACAGTTCTTTGTGATTCTGTAGCACTAGTCCACAAGGTTCAAAGAATGATGTCTTTTCCAAGATCCATAGGCTTCACTTGCTTGATTGTATTATGATTGTTTTGTTTTTTTTAATCATATCACCCCGAGCAAGGTGGTAATGCCACTGATGTGCAGGGGGCTACGTAAGAGTGAAAAGATTGGAAAAGAGAAAGCCGGAAACCACATCCTAAACAGGGAACAAGGGATGAGCCTCTACACCCGTTCAATAGACGTGGGTCGAGTGCGAACCGGGCGATAGTTTAGTCTATCTACTTCAATTGAAAAAAAAAAGAAAAGAAAAGAGTGAAAAGGTTGGAAGAGAGAAAACCGGAAACCACATCCTAAACAGGGAACAAGGGATGAGCCTCTTCACCTGTTCAATAGACGAAGGGTGGTAATGATTCTCTGATGATAATGTCCATTCTCACTATAAATCTATTTAGACTCATGCAAGGATTGAAAGAAAATACTCAGAGTGTTAATATATACACAATAAATTGTTATATATTTTTTTCATTATCACTTCACCCCAAGTAAGGCAGGACTGCCACTGTTATGCTGGGGGTTACAGTGAGAAAAAAAGGTACAAGGGATGTCAAAGAAAAGATAAGAGATAGATGTGAATCAAATAGATAGAAGATGACAATTGATGTTGCATTTTAATCTTTGTAAATTGTAGCTATCAGGGAAGCAAGCTAAGGGTAGGGAGTTTCACAAAAGTCCAAGAAAATAAACTCTTAGAATAGAAGAGACAGTCACACATTTAACTATTTTGACGGTGTTACGAGGATGTGTTTATATATAAGAATAACATTAATAATGTCTAAAAAGTTGTAGTAAGGGATTCATTTAAGTTCTACTTGTTATTACAAAATGTTTTAATTCATGTAGTAGTCATAAAAATAAGGAAATTAGAAATAGAACGTTTGGAAGATGCTAGAATGTCCAAGAAAATTCGAGTAAAATCTAGAGAATTCTAAAGGATTCTAGAATATGCAAATTAGGTATTACCCCCTACAAAAATAGGTTTTGGGAAGCGAGTAGTCAGTTGTTAAAAGGATTTGCTGACATTATCAACTCCGGCTTTGAGTCAAGAATTTATATCCAGCCAAAAGAATCTCTAAAAAAAGTTGCCGACCAATTAAAACTTGAAAGCGTACCTCCTGGAACAAAAAGGGTAAATAGATATTTTTGACTTTTCATTGACTATACTTGAAATTATTCTTTATATACACATTTGAGGATTTCCAAAATGTATAGCACTTAAACTTCTTTGCTATCGTAACTGGGTAAAGATATTTGACACCTTCCTTCCCCTTTGTAACACTTTGCCTGCCAGTAGTAAACTTTTTGAATGCAAAAAGTGTATATTTGTAAATATTTTTATTTAATGTTTTAGTAAATTAAATATGTGTTTGTAATTTATCCCTGAGTTTTGGTTAATACATTTTTTTTTTGTTACTCTTAACATGTAACAACGGTAAAAAGGTGAGACCTAGATACCAACCTAGTAGCACAAGTAAATACATGTAGTCGGGAAACTAGGGAAAAAAGTTTGTCAGAGCAGTTATCATGAAAATACTTTTAGAAAAGACAGAGAGACGCCACATCATGTTGGTGAGAAAGTGACTGAAGACAATATACATATTTGCAAAAGTATAGAGTAACTAGTTGAATATCCTGGTGCATATGACAGAGATAGGGAGAGAGAGAGAGAGAGAGGAGAAGAGAGAGGGGGAGAGGGGGGGGGAGAGTCCAGAAAAATATATACATATGTATATGGAAATATATTCAGAAGTAGTAGTCACCTTGCTTAAATGGGTGAAGGAAATATGCATGTTTTTGCGCCAACACAAGACCATTTAGATATCTTAGTCTCCACTGGTAGAAGGTAGATACCGCATGAATCTATGTGAGACTTTGGGTCATATTTTGACTCCTGATATGTTACAATGGTTCTTTAATTAAAGAATGGATAAAATTAATTTGCTGATTCTGATTTAGGTTGACTTTTCATCTCATGCAGAAACTTGACTTCTGATTGATCCATGATCAGTAACATTATATCTTGGTTAAAAACGAATCTTATTTCTAATTTGCTCACTAGACTATGATGTTTGTATCCTGGTTGGTATGGTTTCTGATTGGTTCACCTAGCAATTCTGAATGTGCATCTACTTTTAGAAATGTTGGAATTTTAGCTTCAGCTGTTTTGAAAAGCAGATATGTTTGAAATTTCTACATAAAGTTTTTCTTTGGAATGTGTGTTTAAGTGTTCAGTTTTCCGAAAGTCAGACGAAATGGAAAAAGATAAATCTGATGTCGCAATGAGTGTATACAATTGTAGTAGGTGAACAAGTTCGTCCTGAGTGTGTATGAAAACTTAAATGATGTCTTTTTTGTTGCCGACAAGTAAATGAGGAAAGAAGAGAATTAATTAGTGCGGTGTGAAAGAGAGAGTGAGAGAGTGGAAAAGAGCATGTCGTCTAGATGAACACCCGGTTAGCAACTTGTGACTATCATTAATGTCCTTTCTTTCTTTGTTGTCAGTACATGAGAAAGAAAGAGAATTAATGAATGCAGCGCGAAAGAGAAGGTGAGAGAGTAAGAAAATGCGTGCCGCCTGGACTTGCCGTCCGGTAGGCAACCTATGATTCTCTGAAGGGAAAGGCAAAATCACACGTATTTATACATTTGAGGAAAATTAAAATGAATCAACTTTTAAATTTTTTCCCTAACTTCTGATTGGCCAATTGTTAAAAGGGTGCATCAATTTTGTTTTTGCAGACTTCAGCACATGGTCAGCCAACTGTCTTATGAGAAGAGCTTTTCCATTGGTGAATGTATAAATGTATAAGTTTTTTTTATTGGCTCATGAAATAGGTGTGTGGGAGCTTGGATTTTCCGTGCAGTCAAATCTTACTAAATCCGACAAAATCATATATAGAAAATAAATAAACAGTTTGTTGTAGAAACCCATGTGTTTGTTGCTTCTTCTTTAATTGCTTATATGTGATATGCACCTACAATATGCTAACACGCAACCTTAAATTCCATAAATCTCTAACAAACGGAGAGATATAAAAAAACAAACAAAAAAAAAAAACAAAGAACAAACAGTCCCTAGTGTCGGATTCGTAATATCTAATTGTGCGAAAATCCGAATATACACACCTACAACTTTTTACAGGCCAATTAAAAAAATATAAACATAATATTCATTCAGCAATTAAAAAGCCTTTTTCATGTAACAGTTGGCTTATCAACTTTACCGTGAAAAATAGCCGTGCGGACGTCTTCGTAAGCAAAATGGAAACATTTCTCATTTTTTTAAACCAATCAAAATCTATACAAAAGCCTACCATCGGAACCTCTTCTGAGCCTCAAAAACACATAAATGCCGTAAAGTCTCATTTCTCAGCAGAGAGAATCCAGTTGTCAACTGGACTCCACGTCCAGGCAACATGCAAATGTTTACTCTCTTATTTTCTCTCTTTACTAGATTCATTAATTTTCCTTTTTTTCATTTTACTCATTTACTGTCACCAAAATAACATGTAAAATTTTCTCGTTAAATAAATTTCATATTGATTACCAACAAGACCTTTTCATAATCTGTTCGTGATTTTTTTTTTTTTTAATCGTTTCACCCCAAGCAAGGCATTCCACTGCCACTATTGTGCTTGGGGCTGCATAGGGGAAGGTAAATAGAAAGAGTGGTTAGATATAGGAAATGTCAGAAGGGGGGGTGATAGGTAGTTGGGAGGATGGGAAGAGTGTTTGAAAGAATGGAAGAGAGTTATTGTGTTAGGAGGTGTCTATTGACCTTACATTTAAACTCCTGGAGATTGTAGCCGTCGGGGAAGCAGTCATGTGGAAGGGAATTCCAGAGTCGGGAAGTACGAGAAAAGAAACTGTTGGAGTAGAAGCTGCGGTTGCATTTTATCGGTTTCACTGTAAAAGGGTGGGATCTAGTTGCTAATCTAGTATCTCGTGCAAATTCGAACCTAGGGGGCACCAGTGATCTAAGTTCATCGGAGCAGAAGCCATGGAAGTATTTATAGAAGAGACACAGGGAAGCTACGTCGCGCCCAGAAATTTAAAGCAATTCATGAGCATAACCGACCACGAACCATATCTGGTGAGCCCACGACTACCAAACATCTATAAACCTTCTGATCTACGACTGGTTACATGACCAGAAAGAACTGGACTCGATATGTACAAATATACATGAATATTTTGAACAGTAAATGGGCATTTCTGATCAACATTACATGGCGACATTCAGATTTTTAAATATTATACACTCTCTTTTTGCACAAACGCAGAAAAATTTCAGTTTAATCCTGAACAAGTAATAATTCATCCTACCATCTCCGATTTCTGAACATATTCTGTCACATGATGACAACAGAAGAACCGAGAGAATCTACGCTGAACTTACCCGTTTATAACCCCATCAACGTTCAAACTTGGTTCTCCCAACTGAACGCCATTTTTAGCGCGAAAAAGATAACGTCGCAAAATTCTCGTTACGCTTGTGTCGTCGAGAAATTACCTACCGACGTGGCATCAGAAGTGATAGATTTACTGGACAACATGCCTGACAATAAGCCTTACGACATGTTAAGAAACGCAGTCATCAGAAGAATCGGTAAGTCCGAAATAAAATCCTGATATCACTTCCCAACAACTGGTAGTTTGAAAGACTCACCAAAAAAGCTGACAAATTGCATGATAGTAGCAACTGAGAACACAGCCATTGCTATGCCACCGTAAAAGATAGACTTCGTAATACTTCGTCGATGAGCCTCTGAAAAGTATTACAGCGTTGCGTAGTCTGAAAGACATTCTACTGAATTCAAATAATCCAAAAGAAGTAATGATCACTGTTTTCTTCAGCAACCGGTATCTGGGAAAACGTTTTCACTAGATCGAGTTCGGTGAAAATTTGTTACCTTGTAAACCCATTGCAAAATGTTGATCATGTGGAATTGGATATCTATCTGGTACTGTATTCGTGTTCAAATTTCTAAAACCGCCACATAGCCACCAAGCGCCCGTATTTGGTTTCGGAACCGTATGAACCGGAGATGAATAAGGGATGCTTGATGGACAAATAACTCCCAGTTGCAACATGTGTTGGTACCCGTTCTTGGCAATGTTACTTTTGTATGCGTGGAGTTGCGCGTGTAGGTGGTCCGGTAATTTTTATGTAATGTTTAGCCGCATGTCGAATTGTTTCAGTGTGCGTTAATGGAGCTAAACAAAGACTACCTTTTACGTTTGCATACAGACAATGTTCTTATCGCAAGTCGGAATATTCAAGAACATCAAACACACTTGACACTAGTCTTTGAAAGATTAGCACCTTTAAGCTTAGAAATAAACATCGATAAATGTGTTTTTTCATTTCCCAAATGGACTTCCTAAGTCACATAATTGACGAACATGTAATATCGCCAATTCCCGAGAAAATAAAAGCAGTACAACAGTTTCCATGATCATAATCGCTACGTCAACTGAGAGGATACCATGGCATGATAAATTACTATCGATGGCTGATATCACACTTGATAGAGTTAAGGAAAATACATAGCTATGGTTGAAGGAACACCCTGTTCCGTTTAGAACTAAAACATTATACTGCGATATTACCACAGGATACTCCCGACCATATATATCACCATCACTTTGAGAGCGAATTTTCAAACACTTTCGCAGTCTTTCTCATCCGGGTCGAAAAGCTATAGCTAAGCTACTTACCAACCGTTTTGTCTGACCAAATAAACACAAGGATAGCAAAATTTGAACCCAAACTCGTTTAAACTGCCAGAAAAGCAAATTTAAATTCCTTTCCTTGTTTTATTTTAGTTTCTCCAACCTGAAGTCAGCATTTTGGGATGTTCTTTTTGCTGATGACCATACATTTAATTTTCTTAAAGTTTATGCTCAGTCCTTTTTTCTCGCTTTTTCTTGCTAAGAGGTCCTGCATTTTTTCCGTGTTTGCTGTAAGCACCGTGTTATCAATATATCTTAAATTGTTGACATTATGGCCGCCAAGGACGAATCCTGACAAGGATTTTATTTCTCTCAGAATTGTTTCGCTGTATTAGTTGAATAGATCCGGTGAGAAAACACATCCTTGTTTTACGCTCATTTCTATTTTTGTATACCTGCTGAATTCATTTCATATTCGTACACAAGCGGTTTGTTGCCGATATAAGTTCTTGATTATCCTAATGCCTTTTTCGGTTGCCGAGGATCTCTGTGGCGTACTTTGTCAAATGTCTTTGCATAGCTTATAAATCACAGATGAAGGGTCTTCTGCGTTTGTATTGCTCTTTCAGATAGCATTCTAAGCATAATTATCACATTCCTCCTTCCGGTATCTTTAACGAAGCCACACTGTTCTTGTCTTATCTCTGGGCCGAATCTGCTGCGCGCTCTGTTCATCAGAATCCAAATGATGAGTTTTTTTATATGTGGCTCATTAAGCTGATTGTTCGATAGAGTTCACATTCCTTTGCACCTGGCTTCTTAGGTAGTGCTATGAAAATTGATATGCTTAGGTCCTCTGGTATATAGCCACTGTTGTAGATTTCGTTTATTATTTTTGTGATCATGTCTAAGCCAAAGCCGTCTAAGGACGTCAGCATCTCTAGTACAATTGTGTTGGGTCCTGCTGCTTTGTTTCTGTTTAATTTGGTCAGTGGCGATTACACTTCGGTTTTCAGTAAGTTCCATAAACCTCTAACAAACTGACATACCCAAGAGATTTTGAGAACTGTTTTTCTTTAAAGGTTAGATATAAGAAAAAGAATAAAAAGTCGATAGTAAAAACCCAAGTTTTTGTGGCTTCTTTTTACGCGTTTATATGTAAACACACACACACATCTACAATATGCTATAGTGGGATATTTGTTCTAGTGAAACGTGGTTGTGTGTTAAAACAGTTAACTGAATGTGGCCTCGTTAGTAGATAACCCACTATAAGGGGGGTATAAAGAAAATCAAATTGAGTATAGAAACAACATTTATATATACACATGTATCAATTAGGGGTTTTTTTTTACAGATAAAAGTCATGTCTTTTGGATGAGTTCAAAGGACGTTAAAATATTTATAGCAGTAAATGCCGAAAAGAGAGTTTTTGCGTATGTATGTGTGAGCGTTTGTCAGCTGGGAATGTCTTTGATGTCTTCGCTCCGTTGATCGGGTAAGTGGCTCAGGGAACAGCAAAGAAGAAGATGAGAGAGAGAAAAGGAGGCGAGCATAGTGGATCGCTTGACGAGGTCAAGGGACGTGCTAATTATGCTCGTACTTTCTCAACTGGCGATGCTTCCTGTGTCGGCTTTTTATTTCGTCTTTGTGGGTCCCAACAAGTCATTTGGGAATTCACACCCGTATTTAATTCTGGGCTTCCCATTGGAAGATAAACAAAATTCACGTAGGCTCGCGAAAAGGAATTTGATATTTATTAATTTTTAGTTTTCTGCCGGAACATATGCGTGGAGCCGGGGGCGCAAAGATCAGTTTTGGTCATTTGCTTTCTGGATCTCTGATCTCTGGATCATCCGGTCCCTCGCTTTGCTCGGTATCACCACAATGCCAATGTGGGGCTTGATACATTCACACCCACACACACACACATGGTCATTCAGCGTTCACGTGACAGCCTTAGTTTCCCGCGTAAACGAATGCCAATAAAAGCGGGGAACGTCACGTGGTACGCTAGTTAGGATTTTGTCCCGGACAAGAGCAAACATGTTTCCCTAACTCACAAAAACACACGCGCACTAATTGCGGGTAGCAATTAGGGGCGCAATTTTTTATTTCTCACCAGGGAAAGAACTTCTCTTTCCTTAATTTTATGCATGCTGTCAACCCTATGTAACCTTTGTTAATATATTGTTTTTCTCATTACTTTCGCCTTTTCGTTCTTTCTTATTGCCTGTTTTATTTCATGACCCCATGTTACGTCGAGTCGACTCTTAAATCTAAATTAGTACCGGACGCTTCGTCCACTACACCAACAAGCAACATTAAATTCCATAAGCCTCTAACAAATGGACATAACGAGGAGACATTCAGAACTTTGTTTCTCTTCAGATTTTATATAAGAAAAAGTGGAAACCGTTTGTGGTAGAAACCCAAGATTTTGTTGCTTTGTTGCTTCTTTGTTTATACGTGAACACGCACACACCTACAGTACGCCAACGGGTTACCTTAAATTCTATAAATCACTAATAAACAGACATAACTAGGAGACTTTGTGAAATTCGTTCCCTACAAGTCAGATACAAAAACGAATAAACTATCTGTAGTAGAGTATTTACATTATTCGATCTATATTGCCCTCATCTTTGTTACCATTTGTACAACGTTTCGGCCATTGTACGCTCCGGCACTCTTCAGGTGCTGGGAATTTCGAACCGAACCCTTTATTACAATCACTGGGGTATATGAACTTCATTCCTTGCGTAGTAGTGCCTGTTCTGGTAGTCATGAGTTATCTCCCTCTGTAAGTTACTTGTTCACCAAGGACATGGCCTAGTGGATAGACGTTGGTTAGTTTCCGTGACTTGGCCCAAAGAGTTGTGAGTTCAGTACCAGGCTGTGGGACATTTAGATACTTACATTTATCTTTGAACAATTAACTACATGCGTTTTCTATACGAACATTTTATTTTTCTTCTTACAATTTTGTTATTCTGTTAATGAAAATTTTATTTTAATGTATAAACAAAATATTTTATCCTTCCACATTTCAACATCCAACCTTCAACCTTCTGATAAATTGTGAGGACTTCCGTCGTGTTTGACACAAGGCCAATTTGATAAGCATAGCTGAGGCCCCTACACTATTCCTATTAAAATTACCATAAAAGTATTTATAGATAAGTCACAGGGATGCATTATTCCGGTAGTGGGAAAGTGACTAAATCCAAAATACCAGGTCAGGAGCAATAACATTGAAGATTATTCTTTGGATTTTATCTATAACAGGAGCATCAAACAAGATGTGACAACAATATATTCAATGTATGGATGAATGATAGACTCATAGAGTCCCTCAAAAAATTGTCTAGCATGATGAATATATAAATTTAATAAAAATAAATAAATAAATGTTTTGTTTGTTCGAGGTTTAACGACCTATCAATCCTTATGGGATCATTTAAGGTCATAACCAATGATTTTGGGTAAGGTTATTTTTATAACATTTTTCTTTTCGAGTATCAAGATTCATTTGGATTTGTTTTTAAGAGCAGGTTTCCCAAGACCTACCCTTGTTATTTAACCCATAACTGGAGGGAAGGGACGGATTAATACCTTTCCCAAGGGTAACAATGCTTAGCTTAAGTGAATGCAGGGTATTCAACTAGAACTCGAACTCGGCTCACCGATTTCTCTTTCCGAGAGGATATCCACTGCACCACAACGCACATCCGTCACTATACGCTTATAGCACTTGGTATTCTCAAGTGGTCACCCATCTAAGTACTGACCAGGCTCAACGTTGCTTAACTTCAGTGATCGAGCGAGAACCGGTGTATTCAACGTGATAGGCCGTAAGCTAAATAAATAAGACAAAAAGAACAATCATACCAAAGTCCAGTTTACAGATATTAAAAAGAAGCTGTGGAGA
Source organism: Ascarosepion bandense (assembly GCA_037127315.1). Taxonomy (NCBI): domain Eukaryota; kingdom Metazoa; phylum Mollusca; class Cephalopoda; order Sepiida; family Sepiidae; genus Ascarosepion; species Ascarosepion bandense. Next base: position 1,052,353 of record JBBBDQ010000895.1, on the reverse strand, counting down.
AACATGATCCTTTATGTCCTGAAAAGGGAATGTGACAAGACACTTAAAACAAGAAAATGTAAAAAATATTTAAATTAATCATAGCTTAGATTTTATTGAAAGGGATACACATGTTACTAGTTTTGTACATAAGGGAATTCAACAGGTAAATAATATACAAATAAAAACAAATACTAAAAATTATGGTTCTATTGAGCCACCGTATTTGATAAATATTCCTCTTCAAACTCGGCATTTATTTGGGATTAGTGTGTCAGGGAGCAACCAGTAATTGTGTAAAGCAGGTCGCGTAACGACGTTGTTTTAGACAACGCTGACCTACGTTTACAGTTCGCTCCCACGGTGTGTGCAGTGTGGGGTGCTCGTTGCTTCTTCCTGTCTGTACGACAGCTAGATAGAATTTTGGGCCTCTTCTACAGGATTCATTAGGATTTTGAAAACTTTTTTCTTGCTTTAGTGTTTATTTCTCAACTTCAAGAAAAAAAAAAAAAAGATGCCGAAAGGTAAGAGACGTGTTTAAAAAAAATAGTAAGAAACTCCTTTTCAAGTATGGATCTATTTATTTTAATCAGAAGTGGCCATAAATACAGGGGTCAGTTTATAATACTCTGGTAATTGTAAACTGATCCCTCATACTGTATTATTTCATATATCGTGTTTTTTCTCCTTTTTTTTTCTTTTCTACAAGTAAGTTAAAGAATGTTAAGAGAAATTTTTTTTTAAATTTTGATTTAAGTTTGTTATGTGATATTTTTATGTTCTTTAGATATTTAAAAAGAGTTTCAGTAGTAGTTTGAGATTATTTAAAAAAATTAAAAACGAAAATTGGTAAATTGACGATTAAAATATTAGATAACTTTTCAATGCTGTGTAATTTTATAATTGAATGAAGAATTTTAAGTGAAGAGGTAAAGGAGGAAAAGTAAATCCGAGAATAGATTTGGAATTAATTTAAAAATTTTAAAAATCGAGAAGAAAAACATTCAGTTTCTTTTAACTTAAAACTTTAATCGTTTTATAATTTAATCTAAAAATACATTATATAAACTTGAATAACAAGTATTAGTTAAAAATATCTTTTCAAAATTTTATAAATATAAGTTTTTATTTTTGCTAAAATATGTCGCAAGAAGATACTTAGTAAAAAAAAATGAAATTAATGATTAATTTTATTTTTTACTAAGATTTTTACTAAAATTACAGAAATATTATTCTGTAATTTTTTTTTTATTGGGCTAAAAAATAATCGTTAAAAAAAAATCTTTTTTATTCAGATTTTTTTTATTACCAGTTTTTTCTTTTTTTTAATTCATCGTGCAAAACTTGTGATTTTCTTGGTAAATAAACTCTTTCATTTTTTTTCAAAATTTGGATAAAGTGGAAGTAAAAGGAATTAAAAGTGAAAAATCGTTGATTACCAAGAAAAAAAAATCACCTCATTCTCAGTAGTTGTCTAATAATAACAATTATGGTCAGATTGTCGGCTAAACTAGTTTTTTTTACCTAGTCTTCTATTACGAAAACTTCATTAGATATGTTTTTAATTTAAAAAGGTTTTTCTTCCTTTTTAAATTATTATTTTGCAAGCAACATTTACTTTCTGAGTAAAACCTTTTCACGTGATCTCATCTTTTTCTTAAACTAAAAAAAAAAAACTATTTTATTTTTTGTTGTCCTCTGGATTATTAGAATTCGTCTAAAAAAAAAAAAGTATTTAAGTCCCTAACTTCGAACTCTTTATGAAAAAGTATAGAAATTGTTCACACGTTTATTTTATATTTTTACAAAATTAATAAGTTTTGGTGTAGTTAAGGTTATTTTGATTAAGGAATGTATTTTAAATAGTTTTTTTTTTTTTTTTTTTACGTTTTTTTTTTCGTTTTTTTTTTTTTTTTAACCTCCGCCCACGTGTCTCAGCTACGAACGCTTCTTTTCTTTTCTTTTTCTCTCTCTCTCTCATATTTATTGTCCTTTTTTTTCCCCCCCTTTTTTTTTTTTTGGCCTCCTTTTTATTTTCTCTCAAATCTTTGGGTCTCCCTCTCTTTTATTCACTTTCTCATATTTATTGGCCTTTTTTTCTTTTTTATTTTCTTTTTTTAAATCTTTCTTTACCGTATTTGTCCTTATGGTCCCTTTCCCAATATACTGAACCCCGCGCCAAACTGCCATATTTTCACTAAGTTTCAACAATACACTCATTTTGATACCATAAAAACTGCAAATAAAGCTTCATAAAAACAAAACAAACAAACAAAAAAACACACCTTTATGTTCATCATCATATTTTACCCAAGTCTTTCAAACCATTTAAAATGGAGAATATAGATTAGGTGATTGTCTTGTAACGCCAAACACTGAACAACCTGTCTCATTAAATCATTAAATTACCAAATCTACTTTGCCAAATATGAAGTCAGTTGAAAAATATCCCACGTCAAGGATCATTGTACCTCTGATCAAGTTCCTTGATTATAAAATTACAGACTTAATTTTTAAATATTTTAAGTTGCAAAAAATATTATTCAAATTGTTGAGCATTGTATTGTAAAATTGAGTCTTTCTTGCATGAATTGAAAAACTTTTTATGTATTTTGTTTAAAGACAAAAAAAACGGAATTGGCTAAAGAAATTCACTGAATTTTTTTCCGAATATTTGAATAAATATTTAGCAAATAACATATTTCAATGTATTGTAGATTCTGCTTTTGACCTGAAAATTCAAAAATTTTAGTATGTTTTACTTTTTGTGTTGTTGTTGTTCACTGTTTTACCTCCACTTTTTCGCTATAAAACAGCTGAGAAGAATAGCATGATGAAAAAAGGCCTTAACTTTAACAATGAAACTGAATTTTATCATCAAAGAGAAAAGACCAAAGTATTTTTTTTTTCAATCCATTGAAAATTTTGGTTGCATTTTTTTTTTTTTTTTTTTTTTTTTTTTTTTCGTCAGCCTGAGACCAGAATGTATCTCAGCGCCTTTCTTTCCGGTGAAAAAAATCATTAATTTGGGAATTTTTGCAAAAATCAATTGTGGGATTTTAATGAAACTTTCACAGATTTAATTTATTCATTAAATTATTTTTATAAAATCTTTATATATATTTACTCTCTCACCCCATTTAAGTTCAGGAATTTTCTACAAATTTCTATCCGCAGACTTTGTTTTAACGCAGGACTCCTTGGAAAATGTATCAAATCGTTAACTTAAATAATTTTTTTTTTTTTTTTCAAACAGTTGCTCCTTTCCCGAAAATCTACTCTAGACAAAAAAATGCAAAAACTATGGCCTTAAGCTTTTAACTACTTTTAAATATTGAAAACAGAAATAGGGGTTAATGAGAAATTGGTGTAGAAGAAAAACGTGTGAGAAGCTGTGAACGTTTCTAAGTGTAGATTTATTGTTGTTACTTACTTTTTGTATGATCAACTCAGTCAGTTAAGTGCCATACGTGATACACGCTTGGGCGATCATGTCTCGAAAGAGACATGACTGACTATGCAGGAGATTATCCCGCAGTAGGTGGCCATTGCTTTCTGCGGTAGACTAGTTGCCGACCAATCTGTCCTGTTAGTGTTATTTAACCCATAACTGGAAGGAAGAGACGGATTAATACCTTTCCCAAGGGTATTTGCGCGTGAGTGAATTCAACGAATTAAACTGGAATTCGAACTCGGCTCCCCGATTTCTCGTTCTGAGCCAATATCCACTGCACCACAAGGCACATGTTTAAATAAATAGAGTATATGAATTTTAGAGCCAAATAGTATTTTAATTAAACAATCCTCCAATACAAGGTCTAACAATGAATTCAACTGGAATTCGAACTCCCCGATTTCTCGTTCCGAGCCGATATCCAATGCACCACAACGCACATCCCTATGATCAACTAAGTGTCCATAATAAGTCAAGTGGTGAGCAGGTCAGAAAGTTCATATGCATGTGTGCTGGGTTTTTATTCACACTCGTCGCACGTTAAACTTCTCATGTCACCTTCGTTGGCTATAAAAAAAAATTTTTCACCGATTTATGAAATTTGATTTTGTCTTTATACTTCAAAATTGTTTTCAGCGATTTTGATTCAATTCTACTCTACGGGTTATCTAGTTCCTTTTGTTTTTTGAATACTATTTGAATTTTCTGTGTGTGTGCGTTAGGTTTTTCATGTTTTGTTGAGGGAAGGCTTGTATTTTTATTTATTTTTTTTATAAATATTTCTTCCTGCATCATTAGTGTGTCATAATCTGCATTTTGGTAGATAGGTATTACTCAACAAAACATGAAAAACCTAAGAGACAGACACACACACTTACATTGTTCAAATAGTATTCCCAAAGCAATAAAAAGAACTCTATGTAGAATAGAATTAAGTCAAACCCGCTGAAAACAATTTTGAAGTATCAAGACAAAATCGAATTTCGCAAATCAGTGAAAAAAAATTTAATAGCCAACGAAGGTGATGGGAGAGATTTAACATGTGAGTGTGGCAAAAAAAAAATCCCAACATGCACAAACATGAACTTTCTGTCCTTTTCACCACTTGACTTATCTACTTATACATGATACCTTGACCATCAGAAAAACAAATGAATCTCAATATGTGAAGTCACAAGTTTATTTGCCTGGAGAGTCGAAACATGTGTAGCGACACAAATGCCACTGTGGACACTTAATGTATCATGCAAAACGCGAGTAGTAGTAATAACAACAATAAATCTACACTTTAAACAAAACATTTATGGCTTTTTGCACTTATCTATCTATCTATCTATCTATCTATCTATCTAATTTTTTTTTTTTTTTTTTTTCATATGTTCATGTATTTTTTTTTTCTTTTCGGAACTCAAATTACATAAGAATTGTCCAAAGGTTTTGTACTTTTGATTGTAAAAAGGTACTTTAGTGGTGCAGGCAAGTAATTTTTTTTTTTTTTTTTTTTTTTAGAATTGATAGATGATTGAATTATGTTTAATTTACAGAGTTAATTATGTGAATAGTTTTAGCAACAGGTACATTATTTTCAACATCAAGCAATCATCATGGCAATATGTACACACGAACTAATGATGTAAGTAAGGTAAATCCTTTTGTTCTGTACTTAAACTTTTACATGTCCCATGATTTTCCTCTTAGCTGACAGCAAAAACAAAATCTATCATCTTTTAAACTACTTTTGAAAAATTCTGTTCTCAAATTCACATATGAGCTTAGCCAAAAAAAAAAAAAAAAAAAAACTCCATTTTTGGATATTCTCGTAGATTCTAGTAATAATACTTTCACAACTTCAGTTTATAAAAACCCCACTAGCAAAAATTCTTGCCACCTTAATTTTATTAGTCAATGTCCTCTTCAATACAAAATTTGCGCTATTAAAAATTTCCTCATGAGAGCATATGAGAATTCATCTTCCTATCCATTTTTCTTCAGAGCTACACAATTTGAAACAAATGCTTGTCAATAATGGCTTTCAAAATTTTTTACTTGATTACCATATCAAACTTTTTCTTTGTAACATAGCCAATGGCAACAGCAAACACATGGACAAAAACATTAATATTTTTTACAAAAATCAAATGCACAACAACTACAGACAGGACAAATCTTCATCTTGCAATATCTGAAATTATGCAACACAGACCCATTCAAACAAGAAAATTAAATTATCTAGTGTAAGAAAAAATTCAAAACAGCCAACCTCTTTATCAATAATAATAATAATTCACCTGCAAAATCTAAACTGCAGAGAACCAGTGTCATTTACTAATTTATATGTCCTTTGAAGAACTGTGTCCCTCAACTATCCAAATCCGTAAACAATTACATTGGCTATACCACCACAAAATTGACAAGAAGATTGACCTTTCCCACAACAGTTCTATCTGATCTCACTTAAACACACATCAAGATCTTTCAGGACCTATCTGAGATATCCTCATTGACAATACATGCATCATATAGCATCATCCACATGCAAAAGATTAAAAATAATAGTGGCATTACTAATAAAAAAGAGAAATCCTACACTTAATAGCATTAATTATGAACATGGTAACAATGTTGCTTACCATGTTCAGAACTTGACATAAACAAGACTCTACATAAACTGTACACATGTTTATTTACAAATAAAACAAAATTAATTCTTGATAATGGCTACTAGTATAGCTGAAAGTGCTTGAAAGTACAAAACCTTTGGACAATTTTTATGTAATTTGAGTTCCTAAAAGAAAAAACAAATCACATGAACACATGAAAAATTATATTAAAAAAAAAAGCTTAATGATAAGTGTGTGTGTATGTATGTATATATATATATATATATATATATATATATATATATATATATATATACTTGTTTAAAAAAAAAATTTTTTTTCCAAGAGTTTTTCCTTTTTTCTTTAAAATTTTAATATTTACTAAGTGAAAATTGAAAGGCTTAATACAAATCATCATGCTCTAAGATTTTAATAATTTTTTATGTGTATAAAATATGCTCATTTTGAAAGTATGGATGACCCTACACTATACATTATTAGAAAATAATACTGATGACTATAGTAAACTTAGTCCACATTTTTAAAATGAGGTTACAGAGAATATCTCCAACTTTTTTAAGATTACTGAATACTTAAAAATTATTAAAACAGTGTTCACTTGTCATTTTCTTAAATTATGCTTTAACAGGTAAAGTATATGTAGGCAGCAGTAAATATGTAAACAGCTTAGGTTGTCTGGGATTGAAAGATACATAAATCACTACTACTGTTCATTTTAAAATCCGTTTTTCTGCTTGAAGTAAATACTTGTTTCAAATCAGATTAATTATACTTTAAATCAGTTAATATTCCTTAAAGTTTCAGAAAAGTTCTAAAATGTTTTTTCTTAAAGAAAACAACATTGTGATGAAAGACAGCTAAAGAGGGGTGCTAATGAACCATTTTAGAAAAAATTTAAAAATATTCCAGTCAATATAATTTCTATTCGAAAAATACATGAGTATTTTGCTTAATAGAAATAGTAAATTTAATTCTTTAGCTTTCAATGAGAGCTTTAAAAAAAGCTTTTTTTTTTATTTATAAAAATATTTTAAAACTTAGGTATCACAAATTATTGCACAAAAGTGGAGATAAACTTTGTGTGTATATATATATATATATATATACACACACACACACACACACACACACACAAGGAACAAATAGGAAATGTTTATAAATTTGTTTCATTGAAGCTTTATCAGAAAGTTCCATTACTTTTGGTTGTGTGTTTGTCATGGGTCGAGTTGACTTTGTGTGTCTCTCTGCTGTTCAAGTGTGTCTGTCCAACCCAATACAAACATGCACATGCGCACACACATTAATTTTAAAAAAAAATGTTTCCTATTTGTTCTTTGTCAAATTCTAACCCATATTTGATCCCAATTCATGCCGCCCCTCCCAATATGTATTTGTTCAAATGTTATTTACTGGATACTCGTATTTAAAATGGATGCTCCACTTTTATTTTTACTTTAAACTGTGTGTATTATGTCTTAGCTTGCATATTCAGGAAATATTACAGAAAATGCACTTTCTTCCAAGAATTTAACCTGTTACCCCCTTGTAAGCTGATCTGTTTGATCCAGTGTGCTTTAGAACTCTACAAAAAAGCATCACACTTCAGCAAGGCTCTATTTTTCCCTTTTAAGAAAACTGCAAGGAATAGATGGATTAAGGTGTTAATCCATCTATTCCTTTCAGTTATGGGTTAAATAACAGGACAGATTGGGTTCTATAGCCTTGGTCGGCAACCAGTCTACCACAGAAAGCAATGGCAACCTACTGTGGGATAATCTTCTGCCCAGTCAGTCATGTCTCTTTCAAGACATGATCGCTCAAGCATGTATCACGTATGGCACTTAACTGACTGACAATTCTATACTAAAACCTAAAAAACAACATATGTGCTTAGTTTCATATCTAAAATGTAGACATAGCAGTTTCAAAAGAATTAAGATATATTTTTTAATTGGACATTTTTTTTACTAATTTAAATGTTGGATTTAAAATATATCCATTAACTCTTTAGAGATATTTTTATTATATATGTATGTACACAAAAGTATTGCTATTATTTGTATTATTACACCATTAGTATCGTTCTACAAAATAATGAAAATTGCTAAGCTTATTTTAGGAACCTTCAATTAAAACAGACTTTGTTTATCTAAATTTAGTATTGAAAGAGAATTCATCTGTTCTTGGCAATGTTTTTGTTTTAAAACAATAGTCATTTATATAGGTGTGTGTGTGTGTTGGGGGAGCCTCTTAAAATCTAAATATGCAGCTTGAGGTCTATTTGGTGGGGGAGAGTAAAAAATTAATCACAAGAATGTGATTTTGTCTCCCATGTTTTAGTTGAAGTTTTTTTTTTTTTTCTCTCTCTCTCTCTCTCTCTCTCTCTCTCTCATTATATTCATGCTAACATTTTAGTAGCTGATCCCGGGTCCAAATAAAAGAATCTTCATACTTCAATGTTCTAATTTATTAGATTAAAAATATTTGAAAAATAGTGCACTTGCTGGAAGAATTGTGAAAGTTATATAATTAATCTCTAGTGAATAATCTACTTTTCAGCACTGGTTCACTAAAATAACTTCAGATTAAATTTTACTTTTAAAATGACTTAACTAATTGTGAAGGATATTTAAAAAAGAAAAGATGTTTATAATTAAAGTTGCAGTTTTAAGGACATTACCTACCAACCTGGGTTTTCTTTTACTTTAGCAAAACTATGCTGCTGAGATTAGATTTGATACTTGAACATTTTGTGATTTAATTTAATGTATTGATTCCTTATATATGTAATTTCAACTGAATAAATGTTTCTTAGGGAAAAAATCAACAGGTCAAAGGAAAGATTTTAGAAATCCATTCTAACATGTTCGAGATTGACAGAAAATCTTGTTTTGATTTGAGTTAGCAGGTAACTAACGTTGCAAGAGTTTACAATGGAAAACATTACATCACTCCCTTTTTTTCCATTGGCAAACACATTGATTTGGAAATTCTCGCAAAAATCAAATAATTGTTGGATTTTAATGAAACTTTCAGTACTCATTCACAAATGAATGAAATTATTTTTGAAATTATTATTTTTTTATTTTTTTTTAATGTGTTCCCCCCACAGACACACACACACATACACACGTAAATCCATTTTAATAAATTTTACTTTGTTGCGGTAAATGGTTTTATTAGTTAAACGCAGGACTCACTGGGGAATATAAATCATCTATTTTGTTTAAAATTTGGTCTCTGTTTCCGAAAATCTGCTCTGAATAGTAAAATAAAAAAAATGCAATAAAACTGATATTATTTAAGTTGATAAGCTTTTAATTACTTGAATAAATAATTAAAATTAAAGACATTATAGTCTGAAGATAAAAAATTTTTTTCAATTTTCTAATGAAATTTAAAAAAAAAATGTTTTCTTTTTTTAATTATAACAATTGTAAAGTTTAAAAGAATACTTCAAATATTTGTTACGGTTAGATTTTTAAGTTAATAAATGAAGATTATATTGCCTATTGGATAGTTTAATTCAAATTGTTTGGCCTTCATATTTAACAAAAAATTTTTTATGTGCAAATTAAGAGGTCAGTCTCACCACCACCACAAAAAAAAATTGTACAATTTTGTCACTTATGAACACCATACACTTATCAATCAACAACCTATCAACACTTTGATATATGACAGACAGGTCAAAAAGTTCGACTCTGTGATTAAGAAATAGTTTTTATTCTAAATTTCATGCTATAAATGAGTAATACTTGTGTAAATCAGATTAATATAATGCAAGATTTGCTAATTTTCCAAAAATAATGTCACATATGTATATTTTATTTTTGCAAGATTTTAAAAACTGAGAATTAGCTTTTGTTTACAAATGTGTTAATTGCTTAAAAATGGCTAAATTGAAAAAATTTTTTAAATTGAAAAATTTTAGATTTCAATCAAAACAATTTCTGTTTGAAATACCCCAGAGTATTTTGCTTACTGGAAATAGTAAATTTAATCATTTAGCTTTCAATTAAAACTAAAATAAAAGTTTCAAGAAAACTTTTATTTTTCTAAATCCAATTTAAAATTTAGATATCAAAAAAAAAAAAAATGAGTGGAGATACCTCATACATATATAATGACCAACTTCTCATTTACACCACCTCATGTTGCACCTTGATAGGTCATCAGGTTTTTCTTGTTTTTTGTTTAATCACTCTCAATCAGGTGATCAAGTCTTGTGCCCAAGTAATGCTACCTCACTCAGGCCTCTCTTCTCCTTGTCCAAAACCCCTTTGAAACATTTCCTGTATTGGTGACCAACTTGATCTGTCTTCTTTAGGTACTGACTGTTGTTGTCAACCCCTTAGAAGGACTGGCCTGTCAATTTCCCTGCATCTTTAATACAGGCTTACACCACCACCTTATTCTGGCATTATTCCACAAGTTTTTCACAATAGTTTTCTCAATGTGATTTGTATAACTTAAAGAGGACATTTTGGTATCATTTCAGAATGGAATCTTATCGATATTTAGTGCAGGCAGATCTAGATGTTATTTTTCTCTTGGTTTATTGGAATGCATGCATAACTGAATATGAAAAGAATTAAAACCTGATTAACGCTGATAAATATTTGGGTGTGTTTGGCTATTATGTTTGATTTCAAAATTCTATCTCCTAGTGTCATTTAGTAACAAAAAATAGGATAGAAAACTATTTGAGAAACTAATACGAAACTATTTGGTTGTCTCCACAGAAGTATTAAGTAGATTTATTGTATATTACTTGCCTTTTGTTTACTTAATTTTCATTGTTTAGTGTTTTATTGATACATTTGCATTACTTTTGATTAATAAAATAGTGTGGAAAGGGGCATTTTTCTCATCAGTCAACATCACTCTACCATATTGGTCATTTATAAGGGATGCTTGCAGTTTATAGACTGGTCTGCAGCATTCAAGTGATAACTAATGGTGATGCTCTCATAAACCTAACCTGCATAAATGTGAAGTAACTACTATTTTATAGTATTTAGGGACTTTTTTTGTTCCTCCCTTACCCTTTCGAAATACATTTCTTTATTAAAATTGCTATTTATAGAAATTGTAATTTTTTTTGATACCCTGCCTATTTTTCTCTTTTACATCTATTTTTATATATTACTTATTTTCTAGTTTACTGTACTTTTTATTTTTAGAATTTAATATCCTTTTTACAACTCATGAGTATAACTTGACATTTAACAATAAAAAAATTACCTTTTAACATCTCAAGTATTCATAACATTTTGAAATTTAATGTCTTGGCATTTCATAAGTTGTTCTGACAAGTTCTGCTAAACTTGCTCAGTCAGAATTTCCACTTTTAAAAGTAAAATTCAGAATGCAAATTTATGTAAAGTATTTTCCTGTTTTCATTAATTTGGAAACGTCTCGTTTTGCAAGCCTTGAATAATTTTTCATTATCGCCATTTCAGTTGTAGCTTTTTAATGTCAGAAAACCAATCAAATCCCAAAACGAATTTCTCAGTTTTCCAAGATAAAAACCAAATTTATGCTAATATTTAACGGATAGTCAAGGATCATAACAGTGCAATTTTTATCACTTGAACTATATTAACATTTATTTTAATCAGTATCATAAGCCTGGTATTTGTCTTACTACAGCCACAATACTATCATTCCCATTAGAACTGGCTGAAGTCTTTTTCAAATGAGCTGTTAACATCAACTGGTAATTTTTCTTATTAGCCAAGGAGTGTTTAAGTCTACTCCAAGCCAGTACATTGCAAACTCCCCCTCCTAAACTATCTGTTTTAATTGGTTAAAGGTTGATGCAGTTTTCTGTAAAATTGTTTGTAATAATGTGCCTTTTATTGCTATTTTTTGTAAATTATAGAGACATTAAATTTTGGAGTTAGATTCTATTTTTGCATTTATTTTTATAGGAAAAAAAGGGAACTTTTTTTGAAGTATTAAAAGAATTTTGAAAACCTTATAAATTGCTTAAAAAATGACGGTAAATAATAGCTGTATACTTTCTTTAATAATAAAGGACTACAACTAATGCCAAGTTATTACTTGCTGTATGCTTAAAATTTAATTTTTATTTAGACTTGTTTTAACACTTAAAGTTGGTTATTAAACCTTTTTCTTTCTCTCCTTACAAAAACACCTTTATATCAAAGGTAGAATCTATACCCATATTAATTTCAGGTAAAACAATATTTAAAAAAAATACTTTTTTTTGTAAATTTAAAAACAGACATTATGTTTTCAGTTTAATGGATGTGAAGTTTAGGTTGTAAGCTGGCAGGACAACAAAACGGCAATGTTGTCTGAGCCAACTGTAATTTTCTTGCTCTCTTAATTGGATGTCATTTTCATGAATTGTCCTTGTATGCTGCCACTGTACTATCCAGTGACAACCTGGCTAATGGACAACAAGATTGAGAATTCATTTTCTTATGTTAAAGCCACATTTTTGCCAAGTAAATGAATGACCATTTTATTTATGTATAGTTAAAGGCCTTCAAAATAACTGACTTTTGCAAAAATTTACTTGTAACAATAGAGTTCTTTCTTCTCTTCCTCTTCCTCCTTTAGTTTAGTTGTTTCAGTTACTATCTAAATCTAAACTTATTTATAAATGGAACTTTGTCTGTGTGTGTGTGTGTGTCCGTTACCTATAGACTCCAAAACGGCTGAACTGATTTTCTTGAACATTTACCCAGTTATACTATAAGCGTCTGAGTGTTTTTTAGCTAGGTTTTGTGTCGAGGTACCCTCGATAAAAATCGATAATTGAAAAAATTGGGTTATAGAAGGAATGGTTCGATTTTAATCACATTTGATACACTCATAGACAGACATAAGAAACGATATTCAGAATTTTCAAGGTTGCAGTTCTTACAATAGTACAGAAAATCGATTTTATATATATATATAAAAAGCAAGATGTTTGTGTGTGTCTGTTTATCTGCCTGTATGTCTGTATTTTTTTCAGCCCTTTTATTTTAGTTTTTGCTTCGGGTTTGGCTCTAAGTAGGTATAATTGTAGTTCTTAGTCTCAGCCATGATACCATTTACTCAGAGGACTTATTTAGCCTTCAAAATTCAGTTTACGACAAAAAAACTTATTTGATATCGATACCAGGAAATGAAAATTTGACTTACATCCATTAATTTTTCTTATAGTCTACGGTCTCGCTTTAACTGGAAACAACTATTGCTTTTTAGTCTTTCGTGCCAACATCCAAAGAGGACCATGGATTAGTTTTAAAGCTTTCATTACACCCAAGCAACGCCGGGCTATACTGCTAGTGTAACTATAAATGCTGAAATAAATCTGATGTAATTTTTAGTTGCATGGAGAAACATCAAGTAAAAGACAATCTAGACACAGCATAATAAACAAGAGTTGTTGACAAACTGCCCTGTCTATGAGGAGGTGCCAAAAAGTTATTGCCTGATTTAGAATCCTGCAACCTCCATGCTATTCCATATATTCATCCCTATAGTTTAATCAAGCTGATTTTTGGTTATTGGTTTGCTGCCTCTGCTATCACCTCCATCTAACACTGTTTTCTGGTATGCATGCAAGAATTAATGTATATAACTATAGACATACCGAGAGACAGAATGTGGATTTTTCAATGGGTATACTGAGAGAAAAGTGAGGATTTTTCTTGTCAAAAATAACCAAAGACATAGAGAAATTTTCCACATATAAAAGAAATCTTAAGAGAAGCTATGTTTTTGCGATGACAGCTGATTTATTAGTGTTGATTTCTAGAGAGTTGGTTATGGAAATATAAGATGAGAGAATTTAAGAAGTCAGACAGTTGGCATTTTTAAGCAATATAATGATAAAAATTAATTACTCTGAGAGGTCAACTTAGCACTCATTTGTACTATAAGCAGGGTTCCTTTGTTATTGTGGACATTTAATGACCCTGATAAAAGTACATCGTGGAATCAGAAAAAATTAGCATTTCTCTGATTTTTGAAGCCTAGAAAAGGTCTTTTTTTTTAAGATTCCAGGATTTGAAATAACAAGTCCTAGTTTAAAAACAAAAAAAAAATTGCTTAGAGCTGAGGGAAGGGTAGCTGCCAACCAGTCAAAGGGTAGCTCAGGGTGGTGGGCACAAGAGAAAGGAATTGTTTGCAACCCCTAACAAGCAGTGGTATAAGATACCAACAAGAGAAGGGAGTAGTAGGGTGGTACAGTGCTTCTGCCCCCACTCCCAACCATCACCACCACTAATAAAAAAAGAATTCTCTTCTCAAAAAAAAAAAATGATGAATTACCTTGTGACAAGAACTTTTGTGCATGGGGTCCAACAAAATAAACACCCAAATTGACCAGTAGCAGTTTGAACTGTTTGAGAGAGAGATTGCAGACATCAAGACGTCACATGATTGCCTGCCTGAGAAAAACCTCCAACTTAGGTCTTGTGCCAAATAAACCAAACTCGAAGTGTTACAACTAGTAGACATGAGTTGGAATTAGACTTGTTTGTATGGAGAAATGATATAATATAAACAAGAATTGCACTGAGAAAAGCACTTAAAAATTCAGTTTTTATTCCACAAAGATATCTTCTTTGTTATTCAATGTGACTTCACCCCACCCTAGGACCATTTGAGATAGTGAACTTTAGCAGTCAATGACCAAATCAACCTCATGATCTAACACAACATGGGGCAGGGCCAGATTTGAATTGAAGTGATCAACCATTGATCAGTCTCAGAGATCAGGTAAACGTCATATCCAAATTATCTTAAAATTTTTTTTCCCTTTCAAATGTCTTTCAAGGTTTGGAAATGGAGAGGGGTAGTCAGATGGAGCCTGATATGGGGAGTAGGTTAAATGGTCGATGCACTCAAACTGCAAATCCATCATTTACTGACCCCATGAACAGATGTATTGTCCTACCAAAAGAGAACACTTTTACACAGCAAATTAGAGAAGTATTCTGTATTAACTGTTTGATCCTTTGAAGATCGTCATCAATGTCATCTTTAACCCTCACAAGTCATAAGGGTTGATAATGATAAGTCATAGAAAAGAAATCAATCAGCCAAAAAGCTATGATCTCACCTATTGCTTTTTGTAGCTCTTCAGCTATGGTGAGCCTCAGCATAACCACCACTTTATGAACTGTTTGGTTTTCAGATCAAAGTAGTGTCTGCCTCATCAACAATGACAAAAATATCACTAGATCACTGAAAATGTTGCAAAATCAAATTGGTTACATATCTGCTTGGTTATCATTTCTGGTTGACATTTATACATTTTGGAACTCACTTGAGTGAGTTTTTTGTATACTTAAACTGCTCATGGATTATAAATCGAACACATTCTTTGGATATTCAATTGGAGTAGATAGACTAAACTATCACCCTGTTCACACTCCACCCACGTCTATTGAACAGGTGAAGAGGCTCATCCCTTGTTCCTTGTTTAGGATGTGGTTTCCGGCTTTCTCTTTTCCAATCTTTTCATTCCTACGTAGCCCCCTGCGCTTCAGTGGCATTACCACCTTGCTCGGCGTGATACGATTAAAAATAAAAATTTCTAATACCTCTGCACTAAGACAAGATTCATCAATCAGCCAAAATTAAGTCCTGGACATGGTCATGAATCTCAATGCTTAACATCACTGAATGCATTCCGGGCCTCATTTTATCAGTTGACTATGATGAAAGCTATCGCCCAATGTTTTCATGATGCGCTCGAGGAGTTCCTTTGCAGCTAGAGAAATTTCATGGCTACCTAGATCAACACTTGAAAGCTTTATACTTTCTGAAAAAATAAAGTTATTAAAAACACACCCCCTGCAAAATGACACTTTACAATATCACTTTCTAGCCATAGTGACAAAATTAAAGTTGTTTGGAGAGTGCAATGGACTGAGAATTTTTCAGCATTCTATTAGAGACTGCTACTACTATTACTACTAAAAATAATACTCACAGAAGTGTAATCATGCCTATTCTTAGGTCACTTAACGATATTTTTATATTTAATTGTCAAATAATGAGATCTAGTTTTAAAAAAAAATCAAGTAAAACCAAAATATCCACTAGACAAAATAGACAATTTTTTTTTTTTTTTTTCACATTGATAATTGCAATATTTTTTTACAACTGGCTTTACTGCAGGTATTCTTAAAAATTATGAAGTAGAGAATTAGTCTAGTGAGAATACTATGAAAAGTTTTTTGTAAAAAAAACAAATGTGACAATGCCACCTGGCTGGCTGGTTGGTTTGCTCGCTCGGGAACAGATTTTGCTGCAAGGGTGTCAAAACGGTACCAGTTATGTTGACGCTTTCGGGCTGCTGCTGCTGCTGGTCGTGATGATCTTGTCACAGAAGCTGGTCCTCAAGATGTCTATTACAACAATGGACCCACTGCCTATGTTGTGATTTGATCTCAGAAAGTTGCGTTGTGCAAATCTAGTAGCTGTATTTCTACCAGAACCAGACCGGACACTTGTGTACACTGTGGTGAAAAGTAAACACGGCACCGAAAAAAAAAATTAAATAAGGTCAAAGACGCCTGGAGAGTTACGAAGAAAGTCTTTATAAAAAAAAAAAAAAATTGACTACAAAAGCGGAAAGTACAATTGTCGGAACGCCAGTTTACAACGGAGAGAGAATTTGTTTAAAAATATCAGAGCTTTCAATCTTCAAATAAAAATGTCTTTTCCAAGTTTCGTTAAATACATCAAAGCTTTTCAATTTTTCATTAAAGTCTTTTCACCTTTTCTCTATAATCATAGCTGTCAATTCTCTATGTAACTTTTAAAACAACAAAGTTCTTTAACGGAATCTACCGAATCCAGCGGCTAATGACAGCAGCGGTGTGAGGTTGGTTTATTCTTGTCGCCTGAAAGCTCTCTCCCAACTTCTCGTCTAAAAATTATTTTTATAGCAGTGCAGATTTTCGTCAGGAATAATCAGAAATTTCAATTCTCAAAATAAGTTTTACAACAATGTTTTTTCAGGATTCCTGTCGGCGGCAGGCTTCATTTGACATTAACTCTTTAGCCATAAGTTACATTTCAACTGCAATTTCAAAAACTACCCAGCCAACTCTCCGATTTTTCTTGCTGAGTCTCCATTTTTATAATCCTCTCAAGAGATCTAACCGACTCAAAGCTTCTGACCAATGAGATTATTTTCCACCCAAACGATTTGCGGGGAGCCATGGCTCAACTAATGAAATATCAACAGCTCACATGATGTAATGTCCTTCTGTCTTCTTTCTTTCGATTACATCATTTTTAGGTTTTCAATTCCCAGGAATAATTGAGGATCTAACCTTACCTGACCTCATCAAGTAAATCCTGACATTTTTGTGATGGCTACTTACATATTACAAAATTTTAGCTTGTCCGAAACAATTCGTTTTGAACATGAAAAAAAGAAGAAAAATTATATTCTCTCTTTTTCCCAACCGTCAGCCAGTTTTTCTATTCCCCGGATTTTACAAGCACACGATAGTATTAAAAATAGTTTTTACATAAGCTCACGTTGCAGATTGCAATAAAGCACAACTAATAATACCACTCATATTAATTTCTCTCCCGTCATTGTATTAAACCAAACAAAAAAAAATATCAGCGGGAAATAGTGCCATACAAAAAACTTTTTTTTTTTTTTTTTTTTACTATGCTTCAAATTTAAAGAAAAAAACTTAATGTGGTAAAAAAAAAAACGTTTTGGCATATAAAACTAATCAACTATTGACTGCTAAAAATGAATGTTTTTTCCATTTATTTTAACTGTGATAATTTCATTTTTTTATATTTTAATATTCTGATGAAACTGAATTCTTAAGTTAATGATTGAGTAAGTTTATAGTGAGTTTTATGACAATAAAATATCTGTAAAAATTCCTCTTTTGCATATTTGAGCTTAACTTTTAGAAAATATTGCAATAACACCCTTGAATATCAATGCTGGTTATTATTTTAAGAAGTGGGTACAAATGAAAAGATTTGAAATTAACAGCTTTCTCCATTTTACTGAAATGACTGTTAAACACTTCTACCTTCTCTTTCTTTTCATTTTTCTCACTGAAACCAAGTCGTGTCTTTTCCCCTCTTTCTATGCAGTCAAAACAACAGTCCATTATTTCTGAGGTATTGGCAGGGCATAAGGATTGTGCAAATTAACAAAGGGAAGGACAAGCACAATTATAATAGGATATGTTACAGGTATAAAATTAAATTTTAAAGTAGTATTTAATTTATAATGCTTTCCCCAACATCTTTGACCACCCCCTTACACTTGATTTTTAGATGGTCATTAAAATGGTGTAAAATTTGCTATATCAATCATATTGTTGGATTATATTTGGTGCAGTTGAAACTTATCTTTATGATATAGAAAATTGGCATTAGTTCTGACAAAGGAAACTGATTAACGGAATAACATTTTACCTGTCTGTTTGAATCTAACGAATTTTATTGTAGAAGACTGTCACATAGACACCTACAATCTGTGGTTTTATATTAACAGCTCAAAAAAGTGAACAAGAATATGAGTCTACAGAAGTTTGTAGAAAGCAATCTTGTTTTGTACTTTTTTTTGTCTTTACACATGCATAATAATAATGATTTTGTAAAGAAATCATCTTTGTATTTGTCATCAAGTAAGACTATTGTTAAAAGAATATTATCAGTATGTCAAATGGTGAGAAATTGTGTATCCAAGTTTCCTTAGAAGATAAAACTTTGTAAATATTTATGATATTAAAATACATTGGCTTATGGCCACATCACATTCAAACACCAGTTCTTGTACAATCACCAAAGTTTTTAAGCAATGTCTAGCCTAGGTGGGTGGTCGCTTGGAAATAGTGGGTGTTGAAAGCTTGGATTTGCAGCTGATGTAATGGATAATAGCTCAAAATTGTTAATTGAAGAGCCGAGTTACACTTTCAGTTGGGTTAGTATTATTCACCTAAGTGCAAATAACCTTGGGAAAGGTATAAATCCACTTCTGCTATCAGCTGTATGTTAATTAGTAAGACTTGTACTATTATTATCTCCCAAAATAAAATTGTGTACAAAATATTTAGATTTTCACATTAAATGGTTATGTCTGTAAAGAAGCAACAACAAAAATTGTTCTTCAATTTATCTCTGTACAACTAAATATTAAAAATTTTCAAACTCAGGTGTCCTCCTTTGTCGTGACTTTCTAAGAATATATCTCTCGTATACCTAAGTTTACAACAATATGAAAAAAAAAAAAAGAAATGTGCATTGTGCATCAGTGGATATCAGCTTGGGACAAGAAATTGCAGAGCAGAGTTCGAATTTCCAGTTGGATTTGTTGCATTCACTTACACACAAATACCTCTGGGAAGAGTATTAATCCATCTTTTCTTTCTCTAGCTATGGGTTAAATGGCAGGACAGGTTGGGTTCTACAGCTTTGGTTGGCAACCAGTCTACTGTAGAAAGTAATGGCAACCTACTGCAAGAAAATCTTCTGCTCAGTCATGTCTTTTTCAAGACATCACTGCCCAAGCATGTATCACGTATGCCACTTGACTGACAGCTACATAAACTTTTAAAATCTTCAGCATTTTCATTTTAGAAAAGGAAAAAATATAACCAGTGGTTTATAAACCAGTGGTTTTTTTAATATACTAATATGAAAAAAAGGTAGAGGTAGGTTAAATTTGTATTCACTAAAATCGTTATGAAGTATATCACTTAAGCATTAAAAGCAGTTTACGTAAGATGTTCATCTTATTTGTGTTTTGTTTTTTTTTTTTGTTTTTTTTGTTTTTTTTTTTTTTTTTTTTTTTTTTTTTTTTTTTTTTTTTTTTTTTTTTCCCCCCAGGTGGCACTGGTGCAGGCCGTGGCAAGAGAAGCCACAAAGGCCAACGAAGGATATTTACAAATGAAGAAGAACTTGCTCAACAACATGAACAGGAAGAAAAGAAAAGAGCCTGGAGAGTGAGTGATCAGTTTCTTCCTAATTTTTGTATTGCCTGATAATAATGGAGGAAAAATATCCCCACCTTCTTTTTTGAAAGCAAACTAAGTAAGATTTTGTCCATAATAGACTCAAAAGCTGAAAAACATAGTCACATAGGATAAGAGATGGCTTCACATTTACTTGGTATTCCATTTCATATTTAATATTGCAGCTAAGTGGAGTGCTGTTGTTGTATTGGTATTTCTAATCACCTTATTAACTCGAGAATACTAACCATGGGTTTATAGTTCCTAGTGCAAATGATGCCATTTTAATTACAATTTTCAGTACCTGATCTTCTAAAATGTTTTTCAGTTCCTATTAGTGTTAACTCAAGTTTGAAGTGCCTGCATGAAAAATATTTAAAAGAAAGATTTAATTTTTATTTATTTATTTATTTATTTTTTTTTTTTTTTGTCAAATTGAGTATGACATACCCATGGTTAGTAGTAGTGTAACTTTAATTGATGGTTAGTGTTTCAGGGTTAGTTTTCATAGTCAGGGTTTTTTTTTTTTTTTTTTTTTTGTGATTTTCTTAGAAAATATATCTCATATACCCAACAATAATGTAACAATATGAAAAAAAACATTGCTTATGATTTTCAAATTTGCTGATTATTGCAATATGTATTTGTGATGTTTGTTAGTCACATTTGATATGAAACTCAGCACAGTATTATATGATTGAAAACTTCAACTTACATATCACTGAGAAAGGAGGAAATGCTGAAAGGGTAGTTTTTTTTTTTTTTTTTTTTTAAGACAAACTTTATTCCAATTGCCAGATTGAGGTTGTCTGTTTATCACTTTTGTTGAAATAGCATCAAAGGAGTAATTAGTTGAGTTGTTGTATTTCTATAGAAAACTTCAAAGGAACCACACCAAAATTATGATTAAAGTTTGTCTTTATCTCTTCAGAGTTGAACTGGGCTTCTTAATTGTCTAGCTTATCAAAAGGAAATCAGTTTTCCAAGAAATTAGAATACTCTCAAAAAGTTACCAAATTATCCAGTGCTGCTGGTTTTTTTTTTTTTTTTTTTTTTTTTTTTTTTTTTTTTTTTTTTTTTGCTAATTAGATTAAATTTGAAAGCAGACTTTGTGTCTCAAGTTCCAAGTTTAAAAAAAGTCTGCTGCTTTCGGACTAATTCCACTCTTCTCTAATATATGTGAGATATATCTGACCAATAAGAACTAACCTCAAATCACATTATACCAGTATACCTTTTTTTTTTCTTTTTTTTCCCCCCCCCTCTCGAAAAAACGTTTGATCAAGACACATTTTCTATTTGGGCTTTTTAAAAAACATTTTTAATTCTATTATTCTATTTTCTCAGAAACAAAAAGGAATTGAGAGTGATGAGGATGGAAACAGTGATGGAGGAAGCACATCATCTGCAGAAGATTCTGACAGTAAAGAAGAAGTGAGTATATCTAATTCTTAGTTAACAATCAATAATACTCTTCTCTTTTTCTCTGCTTCCTCTCTTCATTTAATGTAAGGAAAGCAGTTATTGTTTAAATTTTCCATGGTAAAATATTTACAGCATTAATTATTATTATCCTTTCATTTTTCTAGAAAAAATTGTTTACTTTGTTGTCCTTGTTATCTAGAGCCATATAAAAGCAAGATCTTACTTCTTACTAATGTTTTTCTTTATCATTTCACCCTAAGCAACATGAAAATTCTACTAGTATGCAGGGATCATAGGGATGATTGAGAAAGGGACAAATTCAAGTAGACAAAACATGGCAATTAAAGCTGCATTTAAATTTTTGAAAATGATAGTTATCAGGGAATCAAGTAAACAGAAGGGAGTTCCATAGACAGTGAGAAAAGGAACTGTTGGAGGAGGAGTTACATTTTTTTTTTTTTTAACAGCAAATGGGTGAGACCTACATGCCAATCTAGTAGTACACTTAAATTCATATAGTTGAGACACCAGGGGAATGAAAATCATCAGAGCAGTTGCCATGAAAATATTTATAGAAAAGGTGGAGAGAAGCCATGTGATGTTGCTGAGAAAGGGACTGAAGTCAGGTCAGGATGGTTGAAGCAGATATTTTGATTTTAACATAGAATCTCAGAATGGAAGACAAATAATGTAGAACAGACATTTGAAAGGAAGGATGCAATAGATTATAGCACTCCATGAAGTTGAGGAGGCAATTAGAAAATAAAAAAAATAGTTTTAATCATTTTGTTCCAAGCAAGGCAGTACCTGCCATTGGTGCTCAGAGGAATGTTGAAAGGATAAGAGAAAGATGGGAATCAAGGTCAAGAAGATGTCAATTGAGTTGGATTGAAAATGAAACTTTATGAAAACTTCTTGATAAGTCAGGCAAGAATAAGTACAAACGCATTAATTTGGAAATTCTTGCAAAAATTAAATAATTGTTGGATTTTAATGAAACTTTCAGTACTCATTCACAAATGAATGAAATTATTTAAAAAAAATTTTTTTTAAATTCTTGGTAAAAATATTTTTATTTTCTATTTTTTTTAACCTTTGTGTCTGTCTGTCTGTCTCCCCCCCCCCCCACCTGCCACCAAGTAAATCCATGAAATTTTAATAAATTTTAATTTGTTGCAGTCTGATTTTATTAGTCAAATGCAGGACTCATTTGGGAATATAAATCATGTATTTTTAATTTTTTTTTTTAATTTGGGCTCTGTATCTGAAAATCTGCTCTGAAGAGTAAAATAAAAAATGCAATAATAAAACTTTATTAATTTGATAAGCTCTTAATTGCTTGAATAAATAAAAATTAAGGTCATTATAGTCTGAAGATAAAAATTTTTTTATTTACTAATGAAATTTAAAAAAAATTTTTTTTTTTAATAATTTATAAAATTTCAAAAATATTTTTAAGATCATCAAGGATTTGTTGCGGTTAGATTTTTTTAGTCAAGAATTGACTATATTGCCTATTGAAAACTTCAATAATAATCGTTTGGCCTCGATATTTAAAAATCTTTTCTAATTTTCAAACCTTATTGCTTCAGTTTTCAGGACTTCACTATTGTGGTACATTTGAGTGTTTTGACTGTAAAAGGGTGGGGCCTAATTGTCAGTCTAGTAGCTTGAGTAAATTTGTGTAGTGAAGGCACCAGAGAGCTAAGCTTGTTGAAGAAATCATGAAAATATTTGTAGAAAAGACAGGGAAGCCACATCCCGTTGGTGAGAAAGTGACTGGAGTCAAGCTGCAAGGTCAGGGTCAGTTACACTGCAAATTCTTCTTTGAATTTTGTCAAACTCAAAGATGAATAGCAGAGGCACCTGACCAAATATACAAATCTACCATCTGTCCATGCACTGAATACTACTGTTATATGTGCAAGATAGGTTCTGATGAGAAAAATTGTCTGGCCTGACACAGTGGCTCGACCTTCTGAGCAGTAGACTTAGCTATTAATTCAATTAGCCAACCCATTCGAGGTCAGCTGAGAGAGTGAGATGGGGGGGGGGGGCATAGTGTATTGCTTTCGGGAGACTAGCATGATCCATACTGACAGGAGGTAGGAGAGATTGTCTGTGGTGGTTAAAGGATAGCAGCTTCATTTTGGAAGCATTAAAATTTACTAGTCATTTCTTACCCCCCACCACAGTCCACCACAGATTAGGTCTTTTTCAAGATCAGCAATTTTTTTTTTTACCCCCCACTTCCTAAAGATTTGTTTCACATCCAAAAAAGCAATTTCTTTCTTTGTACATCCAGTTTACACTTTCTCAAAAGAAAACTACAAATTACAGTAAGAATTTTGTTTCTAGGTTTGTGAAATTATCTTTAAAAAAATTTATTTGGCTGGTTAAATATTTAAGTAAAATTTGGCTCCAATAAAATACCTGTAATGTTTTCAGACAATAAAATGTATAGAGTTTTGTTTAACTATTTGTTAACCCCTGAAAATAGTTTGTCAATATAACCATTAACAATAGTAATATCATTACATCTGAATTTTTATCAGTTTTTATTAATCTAAGTAGAAACGTTGCTAGCGTTAAAAAAACGGCTTATTTGTTTCTTGCTTTATTTTTAATTTTTTTTTTTTTTAATTTTTTTTTTTATCTCTTAAAATTTTCAGGTCAAAAGTAAAGGAGTTGGCCATTTAATAGATATAGAAAATCCAAATCGAGCAAACACAAACCGTAGTAAAAAAGTGACCGAGATAAACATTGAAGGAGGGGGAGTAGGAGGTGGATCTGAAAACCTGTCAAGGCGAGAACGGTAAGTTCCAAGCCAATCAATGCATGATATTAATTTGTATTTGCTTAAA
Source organism: Ascarosepion bandense (assembly GCA_037127315.1). NCBI lineage: Eukaryota > Metazoa > Mollusca > Cephalopoda > Sepiida > Sepiidae > Ascarosepion > Ascarosepion bandense. The sequence goes on along the minus strand of JBBBDQ010000895.1, from coordinate 1,028,031 downwards.
CAGCAGATTACAACTGTAGATCATAACAACTTTAGGAAGTGGTATTTTGATAATGTCTAATTTGATTCCTAATGGAAAATCAAATCATTAAATTGTTAATCTGAAACTTTTGTAGATTCACAAGCAGGCATAGCTACTCTCATAAAGATGAGTGTCATACCTGTCAAAAATGTTGGTTTTTTTATTTATGAGTTGAATATATGAATCAGAATCTAAGATAAGTAAAGAACGGGTAGGAAAAATGCCTTTAATCTAACATGTTTTACTTAAAAAAAAAAAAAAAAATCTCTGAAGAAGCTTGTTAAAGATGAATGATTTAAAAATCCAAGAGACAGTATGTTGATGTGTGATTTTAATATTCATCTATTGCTTTATTACATGTGACACATATCTGACCAATAAAATCATACCCCAGTCAACATAGTTTCTTGTATTTTTAAAAAGATCTTTAAATCATTTGTCTTTAACAAAATCTCAGAAGAAGCTTATTAAAGTGAAATGTGTTAGATTAGATACTTTTTCCTATGTTTTTACTTTATTTATATATATATATATATATATATATATATAAAGTTCTTGCTGTTTTCCAAAAGATGTCATTTTGCTGTAATATAACCAACTTTGTTTTTCATAATGTTAAACATGTTGGATTTTGTGCCAAAGAAAGTGTATTTGTGGGGAATTTTACTGCACTACTTTATTCAAAAGAAATCTGCTGTTAAAGCATGCAGAATTCTTGTGGAGAGTTATGCTAATCATGCTCTGATTGAAACAGCATTCAAAGATTGGTTTAGACGCTTCAAAAATAACTATTATGATAGTGAAGATGAAAAACGCCCTGGTGCACCAAAAAAGCTTGAAGATAAAGAAAGCGTTACTTCATGAAAACTCAGTTCAGGCACCAGCCAAACTTGCAGAATCCTTAGGAGTTGATCACACAAGTCTCAAAATGTTTTAAAGCAAATGATTGAAAAGTAAGGACATTGGTTGGCTTACAAGTTGAATGGTGAAAGTTTTTTTTTTTTTTTTTGCATCATATCATGACTGGTGATAAAAAGACGAAACACTACGAACCCTAAGGGTAGAAGACTGTGGGGTCAGCTGGGTTTAGTTTACTATAAGCTGCTCAAACCATCATCGGAAATTGCCATCAACTATAATTAATGCGTCTGTGCTGTGCATTGAGGTAAAACAGCTGCTATACAGGCAGAGACCTGACAAAACAGGTGAAAGCCTATTTGGAAATGCTTAAATGGAAAGTCCTAGCTCACTTGCCATATTCACTAGACATTGCCCCACCTGATTATGACACATGACCTGGCTGAGTGGCACTTTCATTCTTATGAAAATGCCAAAAACTGAATCAACTAATAGTTAGCCTTAAGATGTGTTATTTTACTGATGTGAAATTCAAATACTGCCAGAAAGATGGGAAAAAAATAGCAGTTAATGTTGGACAATACTTTCAATGACATGTTTCTTACTAATTTTTGTAAATAAAACATTACTCTTCATGAAAAATCAGCAAGAACTTATTTAAGGTCAGAACATCTGAGGACCTTGAATAACTTACAAAAGGTTAAGATTTTTTTAATGTTCAGGGCGTAGAAGAAACGCCTCTTAGATTAGAGATATTAGATGAAAACCCCATTGCCACTAATGTTTCCACATTATCTAGAGGGTCTTTCTGTTTGCACCCTGTATAATATTTGCTCTTCCTTACAATGTTCTTTAACTATCTTCAGACAGTTTAGTCTACAAGAGTCTATTTTCTGAGGATTCCAACAGCATCTTTCTCATTGTGAGGAATGCTCAATAAGAGTGGGTCAGTGGCTGATAGACCAAAAGCAGTTTTTGGTTTTGACCTATGGATGCATGTGGACACAATATTTCCCACTCTTGGATGGGAGATAAATACAAGATCATAGTAGTATTTATGCATATGGGGGGGGGGGGGGGGGTCTCACATAACACATAAAATGGAGTGTGCATATGTGTATATATAAAGATAATCAAAGAACTTGGAATATTGCAGAAAAAAAATTAACTATGAATCTTGTCTTTACTTTCCAGCGGTTTACTTCTTTTTTTTAAGAAGTTTTGAATTGTTTAATTTGATGCATGAAGTAAATATCATTAGATAAATGTGTCAAACTGGCACTTTTCTTATTAGTCAATAAAATATTTTCAAAGGTTTACTAAAGCCTTGTAAGTGATTAAAAGTACTTTTCTAGACATTGAAAATTTTAACAATTTTTTTTTTTAATGAGAAAATGCATGTCTATTTTCAAGGGAAGAAATTGAAAAGCAGCAGGCGAAGATCAGATATCAGCAACTGCATATCCAAGGGAAAACGGATGAAGCACGAGCCGATTTGGCAAGGTTAGCACTCATAAAGAAACAACGAGAAGAAGCAGCAAAGAAAAGGGAAGATGAAAGGAAAGGTAAATGGGATTCACAGTCTTTCTTTCTTTTTTTTAGAGCTAACCACTTTATGAACTAAAAGGTTAATAAAAACAGTTGGGGTGGGGGATGGCTCTCTAGATTGCTTTCTAGATTGCTGGGTGTGTTAAGTATTTCTAGATTGCTGGGTGTGTTAAGTATTTCTAGATTGCTGGGTGTGTTAAGTATTTCTAGATTGCTGGGTGTGTTAAGTATTTCTAGATTGCTGGGTGTGTTAAGTATTTCTAGATTGCTGGGTGTGTTAAGTATTTCTAGATTGCTGGGTGTGTTAAGTATTTCTAGATTGCTGGGTGTGTTAAGTATTTCTAGATTGCTGGGTGTGTTAAGTATTTCTAGATTGCTGGGTGTGTTAAGTATTTCTAGATTGCTGGGTGTGTTAAGTATTTCTAGATTGCTGGGTGTGTTAAGTATTTCTAGATTGCTGGGTGTGTTAAGTATTTCTAGATTGCTGGGTGTGTTAAGTATTTCTAGATTGCTGGGTGTGTTAAGTATTTCTAGATTGCTGGGTGTGTTAAGTATTTCTTTGAGGAGATCCTATTAAAAGATTATTTAAAAGTATCAATTCAAAATTTTTTATTGAAATACAAATCTCTGCAAAAACTTAACTTTTAATTTAGTCTTTAGTTTAAATCCCTGACTATTTTAGTCTTTTTCTGTAAGCAACCTACTAGAATCCAAAATGTGTCTACTTTAGATAACCCACAACGGGTTGCTAAAGTGTAACAAAAAACAGATCAATTAAAAATTTCTTGGCTTTTCATACAGGGTGCAATGGATGAATCATTTAAATTATGCCAAAATGAAAATAAAACAGACATTTTTACCAAAATTACACAAAAATTTTTGTTAAAATATTTTGAAATATTAAAGTGTAAATTTATTCAATAAAATGACCATTGGCTTCAACCACAACCTTCAGATGACTTTGTCCAGAAGTGATGGAGGAGATTCCAGTCTCATTGTTCAAGTTGGTGAATGCTGCCATAATCCTTGCCTTCAGTTCATCTTTGGTATTACACAGTTTTGTTGGTCTCTCACTCAACCTTGCCCCACATGTAATAATCAAGTTGGTTGTAATCTGGGGAGATGGGTGGCCAGATGTAAGAACGGGTGATGTGGTTGCAGAAATTGTCTGATATCCATGTTTGGGTTCTCCTGCTTGTGTGGCATGGTGCATAGTCCTGTTGCCAGACCTGGGGGGGGGGTCTTCCAGCAGCCATTCTTTTGACCCAGGACAGACTACCTCCTCAAGGCACTCGATGTAGGGCTATGTATTGCAACTGAGCCCCCTGTGGGAAGATGAATGGAGGCATAACAGCGCCATCACTAGTGATCACTCCAAACACCTTCGTAATCACCATTAGACTCATTCAACTCTTTCTGAATCCTCTACACTGTCCTCAGATAGTGTTATATCCCGGGAGGGAATAAACAGAGAAAGAATAGTGCAAGAAATAACTCTTAACACTAAGGATATATAAATAGATTTATTATAAATAAATTTATTATACAATAAACCAAATACAAGTACACCAACGAACAGTTAACAAGAATAACATTTAAGAAGGTAATGTCTCTGAATAGGACGTATGTGTCCGTCTTGAGAAAAAGGCTTCCGTCTAGTGACGTCTAACTCTCATCTAAGGCTGATGACTCTCGACTAAAGTTGATGACTCTTGTATAATAATGAAGACTCTCAATCACTCCCGTGTAATGACAAAGACTTTCAGATAGTCATGAACACTCTCTAGTATAATGAAGAACACTCTGTAGTTCGTTCTAGTCCCGGTCTTTTATAACCCAGGCCATACCCATTCCTGGGAAAGACAGGATATTCCTCCACAACAGATTGACAGCCAAACATTCTGAAATGTTCGTATTGGAACTTCCAGTGTGAATGCCAAGCAGTACAGCATGCCGTTTCCAAATTTCTGGCAGTGAATTGCATCATTGTGCTTTTTTTTCTCACATTGCCCAACTGACTGTATTATACAAAAATAAACGACACATGCTCAAAATTAAATATAAATTGGTGACAATTTATCCATCGCACCCTGTATGCTGTTATTTCTTCTTTTTTTTTTTTTGTTTTGTATTTTCCTAAATATTGACTATTATTGGCTGTTTTCAAGATGAAAACATCATATCAGTGACACAATCAATAATCTTTGCTTTTGAGAGTAAAATAGTTAAAATGTTATAAAATTTACCAAATTCTTGTAATATCTACAGACAAGGGCAAAAACATAAATATCAAAATATATATTGTATTTAACCCTGACTCATCCACCATCCCACCTGACCCAGGATATTTTTCTTGTATATAGTGTCTTGTGTCTGCAGTAATAAATATGAAAGCCTCTTATATAAATAAGTCAGTCTTAGGCCAGTTACAGTAATGTTCATTTTTCATCTGAGGCATTAAGTAAATAAAATACCTGCTGAGCATTCATTTTGTTTTAAATCTATTCAACCCAAAACATCTGATCTGATCACTGCCTCCTTTCACGATCTAGATATTCCATGAACATATTATCTGAAATAGACACTTGGTGCCACCATTTGCATTTACTACTGATAGTGTTCTGCACTGATCTTCAGTTTACCAGTTAAAAGTCTTTCTGCTATGTGACAGATGAGGAAGCATAGTTTGAATTTATCACTTTTGAAGTGTAAAATTTAGAAATTAAAATGCTCATTTTGAAAAACAAAATTTGATTGTATTTAGAGAAATTGTGATACTAACAGATCTATTAAAATATATTGCTGTCTGAACAAAACCATATCCTGGGCAACATTTCTTGGATATTCAAATAATTTGATATCAGTAAATTTACAATCTAGACAATTTGAATATAAAATTTAAAAACAATTTTAAAAGAAAACATCCGAAATCTGACCACTTTCATTTGATTTGAGGCAAGTTGTAATAAAAAGCCTTTTCTTCTGAATGATTTTTTTTTTTTTCTTTTTCAGCAAAAGATTCAGCAAAAGTGACTGCAAATAAACTCAAGGGCAAATCTTGATATTAAACACAGCAAGATAGTGCATCCTGTGACTGAAAGCTATGTGATTTCACAAGTAATTACTGGTAACTTTGGTTACTGATACACAACTATTGTTATGATGATTATTATTAAAATTATTATTATTACTATTAATACTGAAGTTATGAGTTGGGTGGGGCGGAAGGAAACATTGGTTGGTTCTCAGCTCTACCAGCTTTAAATCTACTGCATCTATCTTTGTACTGAGAATATCAAATGGATGAGATTCTTATCTCATTCTGATTCCTTTACCCACATAAGGTCTGGAGACAACATTTGAAACTATTTTGACTCTGACAAAATTCTGTGGGTGAGGTACTCCATATGCAGGTAAAGGAATTCCTGCATGATGGCAGGATTTGTTCATTACCCTAATAGCTTTAAAGAATGCTTGTTTTAACTTTTAGCCAGCCATTTTTTATACTAGCAAAGTCCATAATCTATAAGGTATTTACAATCTCGTTTTATTTTTTTTTAAAATATAAAAGGGAAAAGAAAATATTCAACAATATTTTTTTTTTATTTTAAATACTTTGATTTCAGTATACTTTAATTTACTTAACATCCATTGGAAAGAATTGTTTTATTTTTCTCTTGTATGTTATGCTTATTGTTATTCCACCCACTTATTTCATTTTGTCAGGATTATTTTTACCAGGCTGATTATTTGGAGTAAGAAAAAATAAAACAGGTGGGGGATATCCTTTCTTTCCATATCCGTTTTTAATTTATTGCAACAGATTTTTTTTTTTAAATACCCTTTACTGTTCCGGTTTTAATTGAAAGGGAGATAAGTCATTTTGGCTTTTATTTTTACTTTTATTGGTACTGAGGGTTTAAGGCTGATATGACCAGTGCTGTAAGAAGAGATGCAGTTGTATTTTATTTATTTTTTCAGTAAGATGATTTACCTGCTGACTATAATGTAAAAGCACAAAATTCTCTTTTGCAGGAGCTTTGGTTTATTTGGTTCATTATGGATGAAACAGCTGGACCAAAGTCTTCGTTTTCAGTTTTAGGAGCAGGATATTGAGTTGATGAGATTTTATCCTGAAACAAATTCCTCAAGTAGATGGCTCAATAATTGGACTGACTTTACTGTTTATGATCTGGACTTCTGTAGGGATTATTTTCCTTTTAAAGAGTTCATCTTGTTTATTCTGTCATCAAAATCTTTTACTTTCTTGAAAAACTTGAAGATCATTAACCAGAATCATTTTATTTGCAAAAAATATTTTCTCTATATAAGTTAAAAAAATTATTAGAAGCTATTTAACTTTTCTCTGGATAATGACATTTGAATAAATTTACTAATATTAACTGATGCTTATATCAAACCTTATAAAGTTTCTGTCCAGTCTCCGCATTTTTATCTTGGAGTAAGTTTATTTTACACCTTCTTTCTGCCCCCATTGGCCTTTTATGAAAAGGTGACCACTCAGGAGGAGATTAAAAAAACTCTTTCACAAGAACTGTCAAGGATGTATGCTTCTTGAATCATAAGATTGCCATGTGTGTCTCTTGGAAGTATTTTCATTAAACATACCTTTTTAAACTAAAAGACAAAAGAAGAATGTGTGTGTTTTTTTTTTTTTTTTTTTTTTTTTTTTTTTTTCCTTAAATGACTAACTTTGAAAACTTGTTCCCTTCACGTGTGGACTATTGTCCTCATCTTTGGCCAAAATGTCATAACAGCAAGAACATTGTATCCTCATTGGGTGAATGTTAGCCCAGGTAACTATAAGGAATTCTGAACTGAACCCTTTATTCTTATTTCAATGCAAAAAAATAAAATAGTCTATCCCTTGTAGATTAAACTATAGGGAATTTCAAACTGAGCTCTTTTACTCAAGTTGACATAAACCTGACAAAGCCCCGAGAGCACAACTGCCCAAACATTGTTAATATACAGATGAGGACAATAGTTTGCATGTAAATAACTCCTTATTACAGAAATCCAAATTGCAGATATTGTATATTTATCTTTCCTTATGTATTTTTTCTTCATTTTAATAAAGCCCTCTATTATTTACAATCACTGAAGTTAAACAACATTGAACCTGGTCAGTACCTAGATGGGTAACTGCTCGGGAATACCAGGTGCCATAAGCTTGGGTGTGTAATGAATATTGGCTCAGGTATATTAATCAGAGCAGAATTACAAATCCCATGATATTTATTATTACTATTATTATTTACTTACCTTTCCCAAAGGTATTTGCATGTATGATCCACCTCTTCTTTCCCACCTAAACCATTATCTCCCAAAGAAAAGAAAAAAAACTTAAAATCTAAAAATATTTTCTGGTTTTAAATAACCTGCACAAATGAATCAATTGGTCAAGCAACAATAGAGGCTGAAATTAGTTTGGATGAATTGAATTTTACAAAGATCATTAACAGTTGATATAGAGAGCTATACAAGTCATCAACATGTACAGACTTTTCTCTCTACTTTAGATTGTATCATAACTCAAAGATTGTACTTGTTTTCATTCTACAGCCTTCCTCAAATGCTGTCTTTTAAAATCACTTAAGCAATCATCTTTCTATTGACATCTTATGTACAAACCAAATTTGTTGATTCCAGAAGCAATCCATGCTGCATTGAGTATAGTGAAAAATGTGAACAACCAAGTTAAACAAAACCTACAATATTAGTGGGTTTGAATTGATTTCAATGAATTTAAAATTATCAGGAGTGGGTGGATTGATTTTTTTTTTTTTTTTTTTTTTTTTTCTAAAAAAGGGTCTGTAATTTCAAATATATACAAAGCACCCAAACTATGCCTTTTACTAAGATATAAAGTCTCAAAGAAAGCTGGATATATTTGATCTTTCTAAACCCAAATAGTAAATCATGTTGCATGGAGCCTTTTACCAAATAAGTACCAACGGGACACAGCCCCATATTGCATCTTTTCGAATGACCGTAAGAAACAAAAATCTGATCCTCAGTAATTTATTCAGGGTTTTGGTGCATAGGTTAGCTATACTTGAGGCGACTTCTGTCATATCAGCTTTTCTGTTTAAAGAAGGCCTATGACTCCCTCTACTGCCCATCTCTACATTGACATGCAGCTGCCAACTTTTTCTTTGCAAACAATGTGTACCAAGCTGCCCAAAACTAACTACATGACTGTTTAAATAAGCCTGTAAATGAAAGCCTTCAACTTCTGACCAAGTAGCACAAGATTTTTAATTTTATGACTAGCAGTAAAATATCGAAAGAAAGGGATTTTTTTTTGCTCAATCATGTAGCTTCTTAAAAAAGAAAAAACAATCATTTACCATCCTCTTCTGTGGGCAAACTTTGAGGTCTGTTTTATACTTCAGCATTACGTCTTGGGGTGTGTTAGGGATGTTTAACCACAAAATTGCTTAAGTTGTTTGCTGTGATGATAAAGAAGCAGCTTTCAAAAAAAATTTTTTTATTTTGTTCTCCAACTTCTGTTCTAGGTGTTAAAATATTTTCATAAAATCTTGTTTTAAATCATTTTAATGTGGCAATGCCACTAAAACAGAAGGGAGGTGGGTGTCACTGGGAATAAAAAGGAATGAAGACTTTATAGGTACCTCCACTCATTTTCAATAACTAAATGATTAAATTTACTATTTCCAGTAAGCAAAATACTGTGGTGTAATTTCAAATAGAATTTATTTTTTTAATGAAAAAGTTTAGATTTTATCTGTGACATTAATTTAACATTATTTTTGGAAAATTAGCAAATTTAATCTGATTTAAGGAATAGATCTGTTATAAATTTCATACTATAATACTTGCATAAACACAATTAAACTTCTTAACATTTCTACCACATTTGAAAGGTGTTGATAGATGCGAGATTGTAAGGGGGAAAAACATGACCTTTTAATGTATACAAATTACCATTTTAAAAAAAAAACTCAAATATTCAAAAACAAAATGATTAAAATTTTTAAATACACACTCACGGCGATTTGTATTAATCTCTTAAGTTAGTTTAGTAAATATAAACTTTTCAATTAACGACATCCTAAAAATAAAAATTTACAAAAATATTTTATTTTTGTTTTTATAAATTATATTTTTTCAATTACTGAAATTTTAAAAGAATGTCCTTAATATATATTATTTAAAACAATTACAATTTGGAGCAAATTTTTGGAAATAAAAGCAAAATGTTTAAAAAAAAAAAAAAAAAAAAAAATTTACATTCCCCAATGGTTTTATTAGTTAAACGCAGGACTCAATTTGCCCAACAAAATGTAATTTCTTAAAATTTCATGAATTTACATGAAGCTGGGGCAGCATGTATAAAAAAATTCCAAGATTTATTTATTTTTTATTTTTATTTTTTTAAAATAATGTCAAAAAATGATTTGTTCACAAGTGAATGAAATCAGTTTCGTTAAAATCCAAAAAACACTGATTTTTGCAAGAATTTCCAAATTAAATAATTGTTGCCAGAGAAAAACTGAGTTTACATAAGTTTTCCATTGTAAACTCGTAATGTTTTGATTTTAGTTAGCAGATAACCAAATCAAGTTGGATTTTTTTTTTTTTTTAACCAAAATTTCAAACATGTTAGGAGGGATTAAAAATTTTTCTAAAAATAATACAAAGTAAATATTTTGATCTTCCCTCCTTAAAAAAAAAAAAGCATAGTATGAATAAATTTTTTTTCTTCCTCTCCAGCAATTTAGTGGAAGGTACCTAAGGAAACAGGGGATAAAACCTCCACCCAATAAATAAAGGTGTCAGTAAGCACAATTTAAGGTTCCAAAATCAACAAGACCATTTCAGCAGGTGTTTTTTTTTTTTTTTTTTTTTTTTTTTTTTTTTTTTTTTTTTTTAGTATAAAAGGCGGTACCTATTCATATCTTCTATAAATTTTATATAGGTGTAATATTTGAATCTTAAAAAAAAAAAAAAAAACTTAATTATATAAGATTTATTTCCCCATAAACATCAAGTGGACTTAAATTCAAATCTATTAAACCGTTAGTTTAAAATATGCACCTGAAGATTGCATAACGTATGAAACTAACTTGTGCCGTAAACGTATATATAGAGATTATAATCTGATTTATTTCACAGGTCTTTCCAGCAAACAGTTTCTGTCCATAACAGACCAAGAAGTATTTTAGCTGATTCAAATTTACACGGGGGGGGGGGGAGACCTTGCAAAAATTCATAGTTGTAGCAGTTTCATTTTATGTTTAAGTCGGGGGGGGGGGGGGATATCAAGCAAACACTTGTTCAACAAAATTGCATTAACTAAAATGGAAATGCCACTTGGATGTAATTTGTTAAAAATATTTTATGATGAGAATGCAGTGTTATATTTAAAATCTTCAGTGAATTTTTGAAAACTTAATATATTGACATGCCCTACAATTTCTTATTCAAAAATTTCCACGAGTACACTTTGATAAAGCATTATTTTCCATTTTGATTAAACTGCCAGAAAATATTGACTTTAATTCTAAATTCCTCTTCATGAATCCTACATTTCTTTAATTCTGCTCTACACTACTGAAGGGATGAAAATTTCAAGGATTAATAATGGGTAATTTTAAAAGAAAGACTGAAAGAAGTTATAATAAAACACTGAAAATTTTCGCTTCATATTTAATTTTAGAATAAATTGTTTTTAGGAAATAAAAAATACTATTCTTGAAAATTTCTGATTAAACACATGCCAGTAAAGTTATTAGTAATAGAAAAAATTGTTTCAAATATAGTGCCAGTATTAAAAAAAAAAACACACTTTCCACTAAAAAAAAACAATGTTTTTTTGCAGTAGAAGGTTTTTGTTTTGTTTTTTTAAAACCCCCCCCCCACCACCACCACCAAATTATTCGCTAAAGTTTTGAGTAAATTTTCTACCAACCCACTAGAACGAAGATAGTAATTTAGAAATCTTTTAAGAGCTGAAGATTTTGCAAAAATGGCTTTGATGTTTAAAAAAAAAAAAAAATCTTGTAAGATGCGGTTCCTGGCTTAGTCTTCTAAGCCAATTGAAGAGCGCAGCAAACTTATCCTTCAAATAATATCTTTTTCATGATTGATGTGGCTGGAGAATCATTTGTCAGTTTTGTTATCTGATTCTGAATAAGTAATTCTGGTATCACTTTCGTGGTAAGAAGAAATTAGTGGTTCATCTAACTGATAATAATTGGGAAATATCTTCAATGTTTGGCCTTAGTTATCTTGCCACAAAATGTTAAAAGCTATAAAAATAAAAATATCAATAGTTGTCAAGCTAGCACTTTTTTTTTTTTTTGATTGATTGAAAGCTGATGCAATGCCACCCATTTTATTGCATCATCAAATGTCATTGAAAAACTACAAAACAAAACACAATGGCACTTATTAAGAAGTGATGAATTTTTTTTTTTTTTTTTCTAAATTTATTTCGGTACTAGCTGTGCCCAGCCACATGTCGCTGTGGCTCAGTTTAGTTAAAAGAAAAAAAAAAAAAAGTGCACATTTAATTTCCCAATACTTGTGGGTACACAATACTTTAGTTGTTCCATTGTCTGTGCAGATATAGAGATTGGCGTTGGTCTGCTGTTTTTCGTCAACATCTTTCAACCAATCTCATCCTGCTGCGTTCATTCTGTTGAGAATGAAAACAGCTCTGAAGCTGCAGAATGTGATTAGAATGCACAATTTCAAGCACAGCAAAGTCTAGCTGCATGTCACTGCTGCTTCTTCGCTATTGCCTGTTCTACCTCATGGATTTGCAATAACTCGTTGCACTTCTTCCACTTTGCAAGTACGACGACCTTAGTTTGACCTACTGTGAGACATTATCATTATGAATTGAAGTAGATCTTTTGCACTGAGATTAGGAATCCGGAGAAAAAAAATTTGGCCAAAAATCACCATTTCAAAATTTTAAGTCCCTCTCTCTTCATTTTTGACTATATAGGAAGGATAAAAGTAACTTTGTATTTTTCTGCTAATTTTGAAAAGAAGTGGGGGGGGGGGGGGCTTAACCCTTGATGTTTACCAAAAGCAAAAAAAAAAAAAAAAAAGATGGGTGAATGATTTTTTACTATGAACATGTATGATGAAGTGAGCACCTCCAGACAGAAAAATGTTAAGTAATTCATTGGAAAAAATGCAAAGGAAAGTTTTAGAGTCTCGTTTACGCTCGACATCAAGATACCTACGCTTCAATTCATTCAGCGGTGAATCAGAGATGACAACGGTAGTAAGGGGGTGACATATAGTCCCCTGTATTTATGGTCGATACCATGAAAGAAAGGTAGGTTTCTTCAATAAACAATTATCGATTTGAGTTCCGCATGTACATTTGCACAGAATTAAGGATGTTTTAGGAAGTTTTGACGGGGTAAAGGCCTTCGGGGAACAAAACAAGAATTTACCTAGGATATCGATAATAATTCGTTGAAAATTTTTTTTTTTAATTGGGAAAGGATTTCTGTTATTTACGCCCGCCAAAATAAAAAAAAGCTTAGGTTAAAAAAAAAAAAGTAAATCAATGAAATAAATGGGATGTCTATAATAATGCGTTGAAAGAAAATGAATAGGGAATTTTTTAAAATGGGATGCCAATAATCTTTTTAAAAAAATTCTCAATTTTTTTTTCAATGTTATGTCGACAATTCGCTGAAAAATTTTAAAAATAGGATGTCGATAATAATTCTTTGAAAAAAAAAAAAAAAAAAAATGAATAGGATTTTTTTTTTTTTTTAATGAGAAGAGATTTCTTTTGTTTACCCTTGCGAAAATTGTAAAGACGTCCATAATGAAAGTTTTGTTGGTTTGGTTCGCTTCGACTAATTGGCTTTGCAAAATTAGTATTTATTTTTTTTTAATATAAAAACACGGTCGTATTCGATTAAAATACTATAAGATTTCAAAACCATTGGAGAGTCTGTCCTCTTAGGTTTAAAAAAAAAAAAAAAATAGAATAGACTAAAAAATTACTAAACCAAGAAATAAATGGGATATCGATAATTCTTTTTTAAAAAGAGAAGGAATTTCTTTTGTTTACGCCCGCCAAAACAGAAATAAGAAAAATGCTTTGTTTACCTTCAATTTGGAATTTTCCTATGTTTTCTAAGAAAAGTTTTCTATGAAATAAAGTTGTCTGTAATGATGTCCATAATGAAAATGAAAGTTTTGTTGGTTTGGCTCTAATTTGCAAAATATATATTTTTTAATATTGAATTTTTTTCTTTTAAATTAAATATAAACACGCTCGTATTGGATAAAATTAAAAGGCTATAGTAAAATTTCAAAACAAACGGTGCAACCGTTTTTTAAATTAGCGGATAGTAACAAACGGACAAGTACATTTTAAATTATAACGTAATTAAAGCAAAAAAAAAAAAAAAAAGTTTTTGACATTTCATCGTATTCTTTTTATAATGTTAATATAAAGGTTAATGTATTTTTTTTTTTGCCAAGGCAAATTATTGGATGTTTTTGAGTATCAAAATTGGGATGCATTTTCACTTGATTCCATTAGGTTTAAGTTTGAATTAATCTTTAAAGATTTCATGATTATATAGATGTTTTTTATTCAAATACTTCAGATGTTATGGTGCATTAAAAAATAAAATGAATTCAAACAGTTTACTTGTGTATGAAGTTGTAGCGGTACCAATATTCAGTTTTATATTTTCTTAATTATCGAATTTATAAACAGGTATCAATATGATTTCGGCATAACTAATTGATGCAGAAATTTTTTTTTTAAACCAGGCGCGAGGGAGATAACTTATTGAGTTAAGGTCTGAGAGTTACTTCCCCTGTATATTCTTAAAAAAAAAAAAAAATTAAAGATTTTCTGAAAATGATTTGTATTCGTCATTAAAATATTTTGTGAAAGAAAAAAAAAAAACAATGCTTTTCAGTAAATATCAGGAAAGGCACAAATTGATATAGATTATAACAAAAGACACTGCAAACTTATTTCATAAATCATTGAGATCAGCTGCCTAAAGCTATGGTAGATAGTAGAATGTGGAGTAGATTTGTGATGGATATCTGACAAAAGTAGATGCCAAGATAATATATTCAATACTTAACACATCACTCAATAAGTCCCAAATCTAACAAATAGATGATGCCACTAATAAAGAATCCATATGATTTTTATGAAGTACTAATTTTCAAATAGCACATGACAAAATTTGGGCCCAATCGTATTAATAGCTAACAAATTACAGTGAAGCTACGGTTGCAAATTTTCAAAACAATGGAAAAATCTGAATTTCGTGTGTTGATAAAGAATTGCTTTCTGATGGGGGAAAAATACTGTTCAAGCAAAGCAATGGCTTGATAAATGTTATTTGCACTCTGCTCAATTGGCAACAATGGTTAAAAAGTGGTATGCTGACTTTAAACGGTCGAACAGACAAGTGATGCTGACCTCTCAGGTTGCCTAAAATCAGCAGTTGTCTCAGAAAACACCAAAAAATAAAATCCACAAAATTTTTTTGGCCGATCGTAAATTGAAGTTGTGTAAGATAACAGAGGAGTTGAACATATCAGAAGGCAGTGTATTCGTTTTGCATGAGTATTCAACATTTTGCATGAACATTTGTCAATGAGAAACCTGTGTTCAAATTGGGTGCCATGTTTGCTCACATTCGATCACAAACAACGATGCTCTGAATCATCAACACATTGTTTGCAACTGTTTCAATGCAAGAAGTTCCTGCATAAATGTGACAATGAATGAAACATGGATCCATTTGGCAGTCAGCTAAGTGAACAGCAGCAGCAGGTGAAAGCCACCCAAAGTGACCAAAGACAAACATCAGCAGGCAAGGTTTTTGGCCTCCATATTTTGGGATGCCCAAGGTATTTTGTTCCTCGATTACCTTGAGAAATGAAACAAGGTTTTGGCCGCCATATTTTGGGATGCCCAAGGTATTTTGTTCCTCGATTACCTTGAGAAATGAAAACCCATCAAAAGCAAATATATAGCATTACTGGTGTGTTTGAAGGAAGAAATTGCCACAAAAAAAAAAAAAAAAAAAAAAAAAAAAAAAAAACCAACCTGCCACATATGAAGAAAAAGGTGATTTTCACCAAGACAACGTACAGTGTCAAGTCGATCGCAAAACTTCATGAATTTCAGTTTGAATTGCTTCTGCACCCACCCTATTCTCTAGATCCAGTCCCCAATGACTACTGGCTGTTTGCAGACCTCAAAAGAATGCTCCAGGAAAAGAGATTTGGCTTCAATGAAGAAGTGATATATCAGAAACTGAGGTGTATTTTGAGGCCAAAGTCCAATCGTTCTACAAAAAAGGCATCAAATTGTGCTGGAATCAGTCTATGCATCAACAATCTCCTAGGGTGATAAGTTCAATTTTGCCTAAAAGTTGTTTTATTAGGCCTGGGATTTATTCAGTGATGTGTTAAGCTTTGATTATACCAGTTAAATGCCATACTTGATAAACAATTGAGTAGTCATATATTGAAAGAGATATGACTGATTCGGCAGAAAATTTTCCCACAGTAGGTTGCTATTACTTTCTGCAGTAGACTGGTCGTCAATCAAGGCTATAGAACTCAATCCATTCTATTTAACTCATAGCTGGAGGGAGAAATGAATTAGCACCTTTCCAAAGAGTATTTGCATGTAAATGAACTCAACTGTAATTCAGTAATATCCATGTATAGAGCTTAGTCTGAATGTAATGGAGTGTCACATCCTGATACATCATTAATAAATATTAAAAAAAAAAAAATATGAAAAGTGTCTACCTCATCATAACCAATAATACAGAACCAAATTAAAACTTTATTTTTCGTACTGTCTTCTAAAGAACAGGGAAAGAGGAATAATGTTGGTCATACACCATTTCTGAGCAAAGTGAAAATAATTCAGTCAGCTTTAGTCTGCAAAATAGTTCTCCACTACTACCTACTAAAACAATTACAAATCCTGGAGCCTTTTACATTCAAGCAAAACAATCATTCATAAATTTTGGTATGTGGATATATAAAATACCAATGTACTTCAAATTTGATAGAAATTCAAATTAGCATTTTCAAATTTATCAGATTTGCTGTAGTGTTTTAGTATCTTCCCATGTGAAGATTTACACCAACTTATCAAATGTTATGGATGGCTGTTTTGCTTTAATGTGAAAGGCTCCAGGACTTGTATTTTTGTAGGTAATGATAGAGAATTATTTTGTTGACTAAATCTGATTGGATTATTTGCACATTGCCCAGAGAGAAGTCAATTTTGAAAAATATTTTCTAATCAACATGTCATTTTATTCTATTTCATTTTTTCAAGAGATATTCTAAAAGACAAAGAAATTGGAATAAAATTTTAGTCTTGTTCAATATTATTGCTAATGATAAGGTTGAAAAATTAATTTTTTTCTGTGTAAAAAAAAAAAAAAAAAAAAAAAAAAAAAAAAAAAATATATATATATATATATATATATATATATATAAAAACTTGCCAAAAGTCATCATCCATGGATATAAGTTTCCATCAGAAATCAATTGACTTTTTCATGCAAGAATAAATTCATGAAAAGGTTCAAGAAAAGGTTAAAAAAAAGACAGTTAATTTCTTCATTACTATATTTAGGGAATTATCCTATTAAAATATTTCTGTACAGGCTGCTCTTGGCATTTATTCAGTTGAGTGCCATACATGATACACACTTGGGCGATCATGTCTCGACAGAGACATGACTGACTGGGCAGAAGATTATCCCGCAGTAGGTTGCCATCGTTTTCTGCGGTAGACTTGTTGCCAGCCAAGGCTATAGAACCCAATCTGTCCTATTATTTAACCCATAACTGGAGGGAAGAGGCAGATTAATACCTTTCCCAAGCTGATATCCACTGCACCACAATGCACATGGCATTTATTACCTGAACATTTAATGTTACTCTTAGTTGAAAACCACAAATTCTTGAAACGTTTTTTTTTTTTCATCCAGACCACTAAATGTTATTCATCTTTCTAATATTGTTAATTTCAAGATTTCCTTTACTCTCACAGAGAATTTTTTTTTTTTTTTTTTTTTTTTTTTTAAATGCATTTGCATACATACAGGGATGTTGTGCAGTGGATATTTGCTTCAAATGAATAATCTGAGAGCCAAGTTTGACTTTTTTTTTTTAAAATCATATCACCCCGAGCAAGGCAGTAATGCCACTGATGTGCTGGGGGGCTACATAACTGTGAAGAGATTGGAAAAGAGAAAACCAGAAACTGCATCCTAAACAGGAAACAAGGGATGAGCCTCTTCACCTGTTCAATAGATGTGGGTGGCCAGTTTAATTTGTTACATTCACTTACACGCAGATACCATTAAGAAAGGCATTAATCCATCGCTTCCCTTTCCAGCTATGGATTAAATAGCAGAACAGATTGGGTTCTATAGCCCAAGTTAGCAACCAGTCTACTGCAGAAAGTAATGGCAACCTACTGCATAAAAATCTGAAAATGTCTTCTAGACCAGTGATTGACCACTGGTGGTCCATGCAAAATTTTTGATGGTCCACAGAAAAAGTTGGGCATTATTTCAATTTTTATGAAGTAACAATATATTTGTATGAAAAGACATTTTCATCTATCACAGCAATTAAAACTCGGTACCAGTCTTGGCTTGAAAAACTCATCTCCATCTTGCAGTGATGTCATTGAAGCCAAAAATCCACAAACTGACTTCAAATAAACAGGAAGAAATATCACACTGAAAATGTGTAATATTTAAATTAATTGAAAATTTTAAGTTTATTCAAGTAATTACACTATAACTTATTTTATTAATATGTAATGTACTCATTAAAGAAAAGTTTATTATTTTATAAATGTATTTACTTTTTTTTCTAAATTCATATTAGTGATCTGCCAAATTTAAAATTATACATTTAGTGGTTCATGAAGTTCAAGAGGTCAGCAACCACTGCTCTAGACTATCTGTTGAAAAAGATAAAATAATGCTTGTTTAGACATTTCTTTTAAAATTTACTTATCTCTGAGCAAAGTGCAAACTATTCAGATTTAGTCAACATGATAATACTACTACCACCACCACCTACAAAAGGTTATTACAAATACTGGAACCTTTTACATTAAAGCAAAACAATTATCTAAATTTTGATAAATATTATGTATGCATATTCAGAAAACTGAATTGACAAGCGTATTTTATAGCAGTAAACAGCAGCCACACATTATCTCTAAGTAAGGAAGTGAAAGAAATATAAAAACACTTTTGAGATAAAGTGACAGTCAGAAGTTAGAGAATTCTGGCTTATATAGATTGAATCACAGTTAAATCAAGTCAATAATAAATCATCTGATATGCAGATAGTAAGTCATTAGGAGAGATAAAAGATGACAATTTGAAAGTCATGGTCAAGGTGCAGGGATAGTTTCAGTTAGAGATGTAGCTGTAAAGATGACCCAAGCATCACCTACCTACATACGCAGTCAAACCATGATAGACAAATCCATGAAGAAATAATCAATATAATCAAAGCAAGATTAGTTTTTTTTTTTGTTCTTGTGACAGTATTTTTGTCTTCCATTTTGTTTTAGATAAACCTTCAAGTTTTTGTTCAGTGATGCAGACAGGAACTAACTTGACCAGGTAACGAAAGATGGAGATCGCCAGCTGTATATTGGGGGTGGGGGGGGATTAAACAAACAATTAAGAGCTCAAAAGCATTGGAGGGTTTTGTATTTCTTTTATATACCAGTGGTTAAAAAAAAAAATAAAAAAATAAAAAAAATAAAAAAAAATAAAAAAAATGGCAGAACTAATATTGCTATAGGTGCCTAGTATTCTACAGAGACACGCAAGTTAGTGGGGGGGGGGGGGGCGTATCTGATATGCAGTTTTTAACACAATTTAATCTACTCTCTGGAGCAGTACAGAGATAATTTTAAGAAAAGGCAGTTGAAGAGGCTAGTAAGAGTTAGTAAAATTTTTCAAGGACCATGGTCTTTAAGTGAAAATAGATGGGTAGCACAGTATTCAACTTCTTCACTGTGCTTAACCAGTTTACAGGCTCCAAAAGGAGAATCAGTAATGTTATAGGTACTGACTTGGTGGCTCGACTACAGCCACTTTCCCACTAACAAGATGTGGCTTCTCTGTGTGTTCTATAAATACTTCCATGGCTTCTCCAATAAACTTAAGTCACGGGTGACTCTGCAACAGGTGTTTACTCGTGCAACCAGACTAGCGTCTGGGTCTCACCCAGTCACAGTCAAGATCAACCAAATGCAGATTACAATTCTACTCTTTCAGCTTCTTTACTCGCACTTCCCGCCTGTGGAACTCGTTTCCTTGTTCTTGCTTTCCTGATGGCTACAACCTCCAGAAATTTAAATGCAAGGTCAAGACCCATCTCTTAACTACTTGATCCTAGTTCTTTCCACACCGCCCTGTATATCCTTTCCTTTTTCTCCACCTTTGCAACTGTCATCACACTTGTATTCCCATCCTTCTCTTGCTCCTTTCTAACTGGTTTGTCCTTCTCTTCAATCTCCTAATCTTTTTCTCTTATGTAGCCCCCTGCACATCAGTGGCGTTACCGCCTTGCTTGGGGTGATATGATTTGAAGAGGTGGCCAAATTGGTGGGATGCCTCCTCCTGCATAAATTAAATGAATTCATCAGCTTCCATAATCACGGATTATACCTTGATGACGGATTAATTATCGTTGACGAGTACCCCACAAATTTGCGACAGATTGAGAAAGAGATTGCATCGGTTCTTTAAAAAAACCACAGCTTTACTATACATGTAGAATGCAATTTAAAAATAGTTAACTATTTAGATGTTACCCTTAATATTATTAATGGTACGGTTGCCCCGTACATTAAAGAAAATTATAATCCAATTTACGTTAACACTAAATCAAACCATCCTAAACATTATGAAAAGTAACCCCAAAGGAATTGCAAAAAGGTTATTCACTAATTCATTCACTATCAATATATTCAATAAATATAAGCAAACTTATCAGGAGGCTTTAACTAAAAGTGGATATAAAGAAAATCCTAAGAATAAGAACAGAAAAAGGAAGATAATTTGGTTACCCCCCCCCCCGAATAAAGAAACTAGCACAAAGAATGATAAAGAGGTCAACTCAACATAAGAGAATTCATCTCAATATAAAGAAATTAACCACTACTAAACCCTACACCACTTAACAGCAAAAAAAAAAAAAAAAAAAAAAAAAGGAAAGAAAGAGACCTACAGCCAACATTGAGCAGCTGGAAATATTTTATGTTGGCACCACTGATGGAAACTGGAAGAGATACTATAAACATGTAGTAAGCATAGGCAATTCTAGGTCTAAAAATGTTACCACCTTATTTGTCTATCAGTCAGTTAAGTGCCATACGTGAAACACGCTTGGGTGATCATGTCTCAAAAGAGACATGACTGACTGGGCAGAAGATTATCCCGCAGTAGGTTGCCATTGCTTTCTGCGGTAGACTGATTGCCTACCAAGGCTATAGAGCCCAATCTGTTCTGTTATTTAACCCATAACTGGAAGGAGTAGACGAATTAATACCTTTCCCAAAGGGTATTTGCGTGTAAGTGAATGCAATGAATTTGGCTGAAATTCATACTCGGCTCCCCAATTTCTCATTCCGAGCCGATATCCAATGCACCACAACACACATCCATTTGTCTATAACTGGTGTAAAAAGGAAGCAGGTAATCAAAACCAAGATAGAATAGGAAAAGTGCATTGAAAGAGCTTGCAGAGAAAAAGGACAAAAAAAAAAAAAAAAAAAAAAAAAAAAAAAATGCAACTTGTGCCTAACCAAAAAGTTATTTATATTGCAGAATATGAATGATGAAAAGAGGCTCAATAATAAACTTCCAAATGTTAACATGAAGGTATGCAATACTTTCAATGCTCTGAGTGGAATCAGATTACCAGGAACTGTCTGGTTCGATGAGAAGATGCCCGTCAGCCATGCATGTCACACACAATGATGCAGTACTTCCAGTGTCAAGGGTTAGGCCATATTGCTTCGGCATTTATGAAAAAGGGGATAAGATGTCAGCACTGGTCACTTCCCCAAACATGCTGTGAATAAGGCAATACCTGCCTTGAATATTCATGTAAATGGAATTAAGAGAGTAGCACTGGTGGACAATGGCTGCTTACAGACATTCGCAAGTAAGTCAGCCTGTTAATCCTGGCGGAAGACGAATGTGGACATACCATAAATGGTAATACCCTCAAATGCCGCAGAGTTGAAAATATTAAGCTTGACATGGGCAATACAAATTCCCTTGACGTCAAAGTAGTGGATAAAGAGCTATTGTGTTTTGACCTGTTGCTTAGATTCAGTCAGTCAGTTCAGTGCCATACGTGATACATGCTTGGGCGATCATGTCTCTTTCGAGACATGATTGACTGGACAGAAGATTATCCCGCAGTAGGTTGCCATTGCTTTCTGCGGTAGACTGGTTGCTGACCAAGGCTATAGAACCCAATCTCTCCTGTTATTTAACCCATAACTGGAAGGAATAGATGGATTAATACCTTTCCCAAGGGTATTTGCACTTAAGTGAATGCAATGAATTCAGCTGGAATTTGAACTCAACCCCCTGATTTCTCGTTCTGAGCTGATATCCAATGCACCACAACGCACATCCAGTTACTTAGATTAGACGTCATTAAAAGGCCGAGCGGATTCCAAATAACAGAGTGTGGTGATATATAATTTCCCAAGCATGGGATGGTTTATCGCACCACTATTAAAATAAAAGAACCTGATTCCTGTACTGAATTCGACCCAGACAAAATTATATGGGTCGCATCACAAAAGTGGTCAGGTGGCCAATCGCTAGAAAGTTTGGTAAACAGGATGCACAAGTACCCATTACCAAAAGGAGGAATACAACCACAAGCTGCAGTCCTGGCTTAATAACAGTTGGTTGCAGCCTTACGCTGAAAAGAAACTTTATCCTCCAAAAAGTTTAATTCTGTTGATGACAGTGGTGCAGTAAAACAAAAATAAATTGCAGTCAGTATTAGACTATCAAGAGCTAGATGAGTGTTTAGACGCATGCACAGCCAATGCTGATGTGTGCATGCACAGAAACTGAGATATTGGTGTAAAAAAAGAGCTGACGCTGCTATCCTTGACCTACGGCAAGCCTCAAGAAATGAATATATTGCTTAACATGAACGGGTTTCAGTTGATTGTTGCACCAGCCATAATGAAGGCCATATTTATCAAAAGCCAAGTCAGTTTGACGAACAACCTCATCATATATTGATATTTATGTTGATGAGAGCATAATGTCAGCAAATTTTGTAAAAGAGCATTTGGTTGCTTTTGGTCTGACCCACAAGGATCCGGAGCAGTTATG
The DNA here is from genome assembly GCA_037127315.1 of Ascarosepion bandense. Lineage (NCBI taxonomy): Eukaryota > Metazoa > Mollusca > Cephalopoda > Sepiida > Sepiidae > Ascarosepion > Ascarosepion bandense. The sequence continues at coordinate 1,005,157 of JBBBDQ010000895.1, read as the reverse complement.
GAATGGCACTTGCATGCTGGGTCTGTATATCAAGTTAGATAACGACACACTTAAGTGGAAATGCAAAAATGACATTCCATCAGTTCCTTGAGGTCCTGACACAATGTAACGTCTTATGGTTCAGAAAACTGGTGGATCACATTCATGGGTGTGGTTGGCTTCATGCTGCTGCATCATTTGTTAAACGCAGAACAGTATGAGGTATAGATCGATACAAGTTCTCACCCCAGGAGTTTGGAAGTTTATGTTGGCTGCGGCCTGTGAAGGACACAAAATATCAATTTATAAGAATTGGCTGATATCTTGAAGAGTGTCAATTTAGCACTACAGTGGGATGCAACAAAGCTGCACCTCTTCACAGGTTCTGCATGTGTGCACCAGTGGGTATCAAACATGCTTACTGGCAAAGCCAGAATACAAAGGTAGCAAGTGAGATGATAATCCAAAGGCATTTGAGTACTTTTGAAAAGCTGATCCAATAGTATAATTTATTGATCACAAAAAGTTTAGTAACCTTAATTGAGAAGCCAACAGACAGGTTCCTCAGGACTTTATCAAAAACATGTTTTCCCTCTTTAAAAGTATTTACAAATCTGTGCTATTAAGTCCCTATTTAGTTATCGTTGTAAAAAGATACCACAGTGATATAATTGGTAAATTAAATAATACCATTAAGATACCACAGTGATATAATTGGTAAATTAAATAATACCATTAAGATACCACAGTGATATAATTGGTAAATTAAATAATACCATTAAGCTTGGACACAGATTAAATTCTATTAGTGCTAAACAATCTTTCCTCCACTTTTGACTTTCCTGTGGTGATGTTCCATTTTTTTTTTATTATTATTAAGCATAAGTCAGCTAAGATTAAAAGTAAATCTATATTGTTTGTATGGTAAATATGGAATAAAGATGACTTCACCATTTTCAAATTTGCAAGCCAGTGTGAAATCTATATTTTCACCAATAGAAAGTTTTGGTTTTTTTTTCTTTTCAGCTCAGAGTTAATCCAAGGCAAAAATTTAACAAGCCAATGTGAAAATTTATTTGACCAATAGAAAAAGGGAGAAGCTTATAAACTGAAAAATGTAGCAAGGTGATGTCAAATCACTTTATATATATTCTAAATTATATTTTAGAACATGTACAAATTTTTTTTATATATCCACTACAAATCATACATTTGTTTCGACATTGTAAGTACAATGTCTCATCAGATGTTCCCTATTTGCTCGGATATATACATGTATATAGATTGAGAAAGTTGAAGCCAGAATCCTACATATATGAATGAAGCCAGTGCCAAATTATACACTGATGCATTTCAATGAACTATTCAACTGATAAGCTAAGTACCTTAAAATATATCTTTTTTTTTTTTTTACTTATGTTGAACACGACCATATAACTTTCAGATGAAAAACGAATGAACTCAATTTATTTCAATTATTTTGTAAATTTACTTGGTGTCAGATGATTTAATATGAACATTTTCTCTTGACTATTGAATCTACAAACTTCTGTTTGATTACTTGTCCTGAAACCAGCTACTGACTACAAATGTGTAAAATTCCTTTTGTGTGATTAAAATAGACACACGTTTCATCATTACCCCTACATTACTTCATTTGAATGGGCTTTTGTCAAGCACGAGTGGGATAATCTATCCGAGTATTTCCTCTGTAGCTTTTCAGTTTATTGGTCTTTTTTTTTGACTGATATTAGGAATGAGTTGTCTTTTATATTTTCAGATTTTTGCGTTATTTGGCAATCAATTGGTTGCATTTTGAAGAACATGTCAGTCTAATGAATCTAAATACTTTTCATTCTTCAATCTGTAAACATTTCACATCTGAGAACTGAGATTTGAACAAACATTTTAATTTGTGCTGAATCATACTAACAGATTGAAAAGTTCTTTCCAGATTTTTGCATTCCTCCAACTAAGATTAGCAAACAGTCAATTTATATAGCGTTTGAAATACTATTTTCTGCCTTAAATTTGCATCAGCCTATTTCACCTGATGGGTTGTCTGTATGTAAATCTAAAATTATTTCAGTTATCCGATGAATTTTCCTCTCTTTCGTGTGACTGATTTTCTCTTGTTTGGCATGATATCTACTTTTAGACAATCAGAGCTTTAAAGTCTTGATGTGACATTTACATCACTAAGCTTGATTACGGCTTTGGAGTTGTCATCCTGGATCGGCAAGATTATGTTCCTAAGATGAAACTCATTTTTGCATGATTCCACAGTTTACGAAAATCGATTCTTATGACTTGTATGATCGGTCTAGTAACACCAAAACTAAGACAAAAATGATTGATTTCTATTTACAAGAGTAACCTGATTTTGAAGGAGGTTTACAACCACATTAAACCTGTCAGCTCACAACATCCCTGTATGTACAGTCTACCTAAGGTACATAACATACCTTGTTGTCCCATTCTATCTATGGTAGGCTCTATACAACAAAAATTAGCAAAATGGTTGGGAAAGATTCTCCAAGCTGTCTCAGTATTTTCTACCTATTGTAATTTGGATTCCTCTGTATTTTCTGATTTTATTAGGAATTCTGAAATCAATTCTGAAGACAAACTCATGTTATTTGACATCGTTAGTTTGTACACTAACCTTCCTCTACAGGTGTCACTTGTGTCCTGCTGTAATTCGAGAAACTGTTTATGGAACTTATGCAATTAGCTACAGAAGGGATGGAATTTAGCTTTGAGGGTATCATGTATACCCAAATGTATGGGGTATCAATGGGCAATCCTCCGAGTCCCATCATAGCTAATATTTCTGTTGGCTACTATGAGTGCCACTTATCCGAGAAATGCTTAAGCCCCTAACTTATTCAGGCTATGTTAATGATATTTAACTAATTCTATTGGCAAAGCGACAGAATTTCAGTCAGTTAAATTCCCTTCACCCTTCTTTACAATTTACCATGGGATATAAAAATTGTACTTTGACACAAATCTCTATAATAAAAAAAAAAGAAAAAAAAAGAAAAAAAAAAGGCAAATGTAAAAGTGTTTTCTCGACATCGGTCCACTGCAAACCGATATTTACTGGGTTGTATACAAATTGGAATTCCTTTGTTCCCCCAATCTCAGAAAATCAACCTAATTGCCACCCTAGCCCACCAGACTCTTATGATTTATTTTGTCACTGAAGATACATTAAATCTTATCCAATTAATGGCTAAATGCACAATGGTTACACCAAATGTCCACAAGCATGTTGCGGGGCACAAAATAAAACGTTTTAAAGAACCTGCAGTTTTTGGACCAAGTTTCTTTCCTGTTTATTTTAAGCCACCATGGCAAGGCAGGAAGAACCAATTGCCTGTAGACAGAGTATCCTCTGGCATTACTTCTAGATTTGAAACTGTTAGATTGCGTGCAGTCATTAGTACTTGATCTATATTTCTTTGGTCGGTCTAACTTACAAATGTCTTCCATTATTTATAAGTACAATGTCAGTGTGGCACTGAATACATGTATCAGATCAGTGATTAGAAACCAGAAATGGGCAGTATGTACCTAATTATGTAAAATCCAATCAAAGGTTTCCTAGTAGAACAACAGTGCGCATAAATCCTCTATCGATCAGCATTTAAGGGAAAATTCGATGCATGCAGTTCTCTATCCTGTTCAGATATCTGCCCGATTTCCATTTACAAATTTTGGAGTATATCTGTATTAAAATTCAGACAAAGGAAAACTTATGTTGCCTTTTGCTGTGCAGCTAGCTTTAATGACTAGGTCTTTTTCACTTTTAAACTCACTGAAACTTCTCCCTCTTTTAGGGAACTTTTATTTATTTTCTTTATAAATTTTTTAATCATGCTTCATCTTGCTCTCTTTTTCCTCATATAAAAAAAAAAAAAAAAAAAAGTTACACTCCAATGAAGTATTGGCCAAAAGTTTCCACAGAGTTTTCAAAAACATGTTTTCTTCTTTACAAGTATTCAAAAATTAAGTGTGTATTTTTGCATAAACTGCTTAATGAAAGAACAAAGACCATGACAGAATGCAAGAAAATTCCTAACAGGCTAGGAATCCAGTTAGAAGTCCATGTAAAAGAATTTTTCCTTACCCCACTGTCAACATAATTGCAAAAGTAACAAAACAAAAACTTTCAATACATTAGACTTCATGACAGACATAAAATCCAATCTAAAAATAGTAAGTTTCTCAGAAATAATGTCCAATTTAAACAATACATGCAAGCCATACCAAAAAGTTAACGGCCCGATTATATATATATATAAAAATCTCAAATTCCAAACACCCTTAATCTAGTAAAACACATCTAAATCTAGGAACAAAAGAATGTAAATGAATTCCACCAATATTAAAAAAAGATTCAATGAGAAAACATGAATCAGGATTAAGAAATATTGGCTATTGCAACAAGTTAACTGGTTTAATCCACCCTACAATAATACAAAAATAGCTGTTGGGGGGGGGGGGAGTTTGTTTTTTTTTAGTTATTTTGAAATTTTTTGCTATCAAAAGATCAACAAAAACAATCAAAATTAGTTACAGCTCCATGACCATGGAGAAATTAATAAACAAACACAGGAAAATACTCAATAAAACCAATAACAAACCAGCAAACCATCAATAAATGCAACCGTAGAACACAACATAACTAAATACCTAACCAACAGTATAATATATAAAGTCATTGTGACATCAATACAGACAAAAAGAAAATTACATGGGTGCCACAGAAATAACCTTCAAAGATAGATTTAGCATTAGCAAAACATTCAATACAGAAAAATACAAAACAACACTATCAAAACATAATGGAACCAAATAGAAAGCACCAAAATAAATAAAAAAGAACAACAGAAACTGAAAAATTGTGGATGAAAAATTAGCAATAATTACCTTTAAAATCTAAAGTAAACTATTAAACAAGAAAAACAAGATAATGGGGAATGTAGACATTCAAATACTTTGCTAGTTAAATACAAAAAATTACAAAAACAACCACACTACAAATGAAAAGATTGCAAGAAAAGATTGGGGGGGGGGAGAAAAAGTAAGTAAAAGGAAGAACCATAAAACAAATATAACCAAATTGAGAATGAAAACAACACTACAAGCCTATAAAGGGATATGCATATATACAAATAAAGAACCTAGCACAAACTGCCTAAAAATCAAATGAGGACATAAAGAATGATAAAGAGATCAACTCAGCATAAGAGAATTCATCACAATATAAAGAAATTAACCACTACTAAACCCTACACCACTTAAGAAACAGCAAAACACAAACACACAAGGATATCAAATAACAAATTTTACACGAATGCAAGAAGTAGTAACAAGTTTACTCTTTGATCATGTCTTTAACAGTGTAGCCATACCACGATTGGCCAATTGTAGGTTGGTTAGGATATTTAACCCATAGTTAGGTTAAATAGGTGTTGAATTATTTTTCTATTTTTGTGCTTGTTTCCATTCAGTTTGTTTATTATTTAAGTTATCCCTCTGGCCTTCTGCCTTATCTTCCAACATTGCAGAAAACTTGACTTCTCTAGCCAATCAATGACACATACATACTCTTAAAAGACAATTCCTATCCATAATATTTCTCTGCTATCACCTGTTGAATCCACCCCAGTCTATACACCTAGAGCAATGTCTGTCTACATTCTCTATGCCTTCCTAATCACCCCACAGACATGAAAAGAAAATGTCATGAAAGCTAACTTGAAAAATTGCATTACTGAATAAGAGAAAAAATAAATAAATAAAAAGGTCAAACCACGATGTCATCCTGCAGAATATATTTGCGTTGTATCCAAGGAACAGGCAGAGAAAACAGTTTTTGCAAACCTGCAGGTCAAAAGACTGCAATTCCCTATGGAATTTGAAGCAGGTGAATGAAAAGGAAGTAAAGAATCTAGAGAGTTTCCTCAAAAGTAAGAATGCTAACAGTAGTGCAATCAGGCTCACATATGTGACAGATGTTGGACATGATTGAGGAGGCAATTACTATTCTCAAATTAATGCCCCCAACAGCCTACATATATGATAACCAGATGACAAGTAGAAACAAAGCTGTTCAGGTGGGATCCCTGTAAAGGGCTTTAAGATTTACATTTCCCTATGACATCAATATAATTAAAATAGTGTTTTCTGTTCTCAAACACGAATAGAACATTATTCCAATTTCTTTATCCTTTAAAGATCTATTTAAATAAATAAATAGATAAATAAAAGATGAAAACACAAATTATGCATTTCTTTCAAAATTTACAAATTTCAAAATTATTTAAATATTACTAATAATACTGAACAAGACTAAAACTTTATTCCAATTTCCTTGTTCTTTAGAAAATTTGAGGAATAGATTTGTAAAAATGAGATTTAATAAACCGGGAAATCATTTGGAAAAAACTACATTCAAGTGAATCTTTCTGTGAGTTTTCTACTATATCAAAAGGAGTTAGTATTCAAGATGAAAACTTAAAAATAACTTCATCCAGATCTATCAGCTCCTATAGACAGTCATTATAGATATGAAGAAAATCCTACAATGTCATTACCAAAAATATTACTTTCAAAAAGATCAATTGTATACAATTGTTTTACAAGACAAACACTAGTTAGATAACATTTCTTCTAGGATTGACCCGTCATCTCTGTACAAACATGATTCAGTCAGATTTGCATAATACAATCATTCTCAAGGAAAGTCTCAGACATGGTATTAAATGGTGGCAATGCAGGCTAACAAACTTAGGCATCTTATTAAAACATCCACATTTATGTGAAACATGATTGCCACTATCAGAAAAATAATTTTTAAAGTTGGCCTATGGATCAGCGAGCAGAAAATTGGTAATGATCAGAGTGGAACAGGAAAGATGGGGGTGACTTCTGTGCTTGCTAGATTCCTGTACTATCTTGGAGGCAAAAACTGCTAAAAAAGGCACTCAAAGTTTACAGAGTAGTCAGGGGTTGATGGTTGAATAGCACCTACATTCCAACATGTGGGATCTGTATCGTGCAGTATTTCCATCAGAAATGCCACCAAGAACTAACAGCACATGTCTCTTGTCCAACCAATGGTGAGCTATTCTGGTGAGATCTGGAATGAAAACAATAAAATCTACATGCTTATAGATGTTTGCCACTCTGGAGAACCATACTGTCCATTTGCTGGCATGACCATATCATGAAGGTCAAATCCTTAATAGAACAGGAATGGATAACACCTTACCTCAATTCCAAAATAATTCCATACTGTACAAGTTTAAATGTCAGTGTGACACTGAATATGTGAGGGACAAATCAGAGTATAGACCCAAATCTGTCAACATGTTCCTGCCATTATAAAAGCAGGCAACCAGAGTGACCAAGGACAACTCAGTCTGAGCATGACTCAGCAATAAGCCAGCACTTGCTTGGTTGTACTAAGACATATGTAGATAACTGCTTTACTGTTCAGTACAGAATCTGCTCTGAAAACCATCTGCATGTATTTGAAGCTATATATATATATATATATATATAGTTATACCAACCAGGCCTGTGCAAACAGAAAGAAAACTTTCATTCTTTGACTATTTGGAAGGTTGTGAGTAGCAATTTTATACTATTGGAGCCTTTTATAATTTGCCTCTGCCACCGTTTCTCTATTTCTCTGTGATAAGTTATTTTTGTCAAAATTTTGCCAACAGTTCCTTCTGAAAATGTACTGGCCTGTCACAATTAGTTAAGTGCTATACATGATACACACTTGGGCGATCATGTCTCGAAAGAGACATGACTGACTGGGCAGAAGATTATCCTGCAGTAGGTTGCCATTGCTTTCTGTGGTAGACTGGTTGCCATCCAAGGTTATAGAACCCAATCTGTTCTGTTATTTAACTCATAGCTAGAATGGGAAGAGTTGTATTATATTAAGTAGTAATTAGTAGGGGATCAGTTTATTACTTCCTAACAATATAAAAACGATCCCCCACTTTATGCCCAGTAGAAGCTTTACTTATGTTCCCAACTATTATCTTCATGCAGCCAGTTAAGTGCCATACGTGATAGACGCTTGGGCGATCAGGTCTTGAAAGAGACATGACTGACTGGGCAGAAGATTATCCCGCAGTAGTTTGCCAACCAAGGCTATAGAACCCAATCTGTCCTGTTATTTAACCCATAACTGGAAGGAATAGATGAATTAATACCTTTCCCAAGGGTATTTGTGTGTAAGTGAATGCAAGGAATTCAACTGGAATTCAAACTCAGCTCCCCGATTTCACGTTCCAAACTGCACCACAATGCACAAGGATTCCATAAGGTCTATCTCACATATCAAATCTCATTTAAACTATTCTTTAAAAAAAGAAAAAAAAAAAAAAAAAAAACTTAAATCCATTTCAAAATTTGTATCAAGCTGAAATAAAAATATTAAAAATTAAAATGTGCAAAAGTGGATCCTTACACTTTTGAGTTACATGGTTGTCAGTGCAAATGATTTTTTTATGCAAATGTAGAAGTCAAAATAACGTTTTCTTTTTTTTTTGGGGGGGGGGTCAGCTGTGTATACTGTGTCTACGGCTATATCGTGTTGAATACACCGGTTCTCATCCGATCACCAAAGTTAAGCAACGTCAAGCCTGGCCAGTACTTAGATGGGTGACCATTTGGGAATACCAGGTGCTGTAAATTGAGACCAAGAATGGTCCACCAGGTTTGGGGGTTGGGCACAGGGCTAACAACCCTGCCCCATAAAAAACAGTTTGTTATGGAAACAGTAACAAAGTTGCTGCCCTACACACCATTGGGTGTAACAGATAATGATGTGTATACTGTAGCTGAACAGTATACCACATTGTAAATGCAAAAAGGATACAGTTAGAGACAAAAAGAAATATATATAGCCGAAGCCGACAATGATAGATGAAGAAAAAAGCTACCAAAATGAATTGGAGTATATATTTTCATGTGACATGATTTATAAATGGAAGGCCTTTGGTGTGACAGCATTACAATCAAGAAGTGACAGCAAACAAAAAATAACTGCAAGAACAAATAAACATGATGTTTGGCAAGCCAAAGCAAATCTGAACACTATGGTTCTCCAATGAATGAGCATTTGTCTGCAGTGCAACAAAATCGAGTGATGCTGGTCTTCCCCAGTGACTGCCTAAAACAACAAAAAACTGCTTACGAAAAAGCAGAAACAATCTCAGCTATGCCAAAGCTCATGTTAATAAGCTAAAAACATTCAGGGCAAATCTTTTTTTTTGGTCAGATGAGACCAAACTAGGTGCTTTTTGGGAGAAAAGATAGGTGATTATATTTAGCAAGCTTTGATACTGCTTTTGAAGAGAAGAATTTGGTGCTATTAGTTAAATTTTCTAAGAAAAATGGTAAAAATTTAGCACTCACTTTTGCCAGAAACTTAATAATAGAAAAAGACTGGTTGACATGATTTCAAAAGAAGTCACCAAATATTAAATGTAATCATTCTTGCAGGTCTTAATATTTTTATTTCAGTTTGATAAAAATCTTTGAAAATGTAATTCATTTAATAAAAGGTTCTTGATATGTATATAGTTTAAGATTTGTTGATTTTCTGGAAAAGATTTTCTTTTTAATATCTTACACAGTTCTCTTGTGCAACAGCGTAGATATTTTAATGGTTGATCATAGTAATATGATCAATTATTAGTGGCTCAAATTGTATGTGTAGCGAAAAGAGACCAACATGTCAACTGCAAGTCAGAAAATCTAAAATAAAACAAGAAAAAAAAATTCAAATACCTGGTAAGTGTTTTGACAGAAGATGGAAAGTGTGACATGAAGATCCAGAGACGCATTGGCTAAAGATGCATTTCAGAAGCTAACCTGAGTACTGAAAAACAGGAAAATCTCATTAAAAAAAAAAAAAAAAAAAAAAAAAAAAGTGCTGACTGCTGTGTGATATCTGTCTTTCTGTATGAAAGTGAATGCTGGACAATATCAAAGATGAAGGAGATGCTTGAGGCAGCAGAAATGTGGTTTTACAGAAGGATGCTGAGGATACCATGAATGGAGCATGTGCACAACGATGAGGTGTTGGAAAGGATGCAAACGAGAAGAAAACTGATACTAAATATCAGGAAGAGACAAATGAGGTTCCTGGGATATGTAATGAGAAAGGAGGGCCTAGAGAACTTGATACTCACAGGTCAAATAAATGGAAGAACAGACAAGGGAAAGCAGCACCAGACGTACTCGTTAGGTCTGAGCAAATGGTTGATAAAGCAGGGATTAGAAGAGATACCAAGAGAAAAATTATTGAGAGCAACAAGAGAGAGCCAAGTAGAAGTCTCTGATTGCCTACGTCCTGAAGGGACAAGGCACATGAAGTGACATTAGGAAGCCTGTAATTGCTGTCTTCATAATTTAGACAAATCACTGTATATTGCTGTTTATATATATATATATAAAATCATTTTTAACATGTTTCCTTTTATCTCTTTCTCCCTTGGTTTTGTTTTATTGGTTGTTAGGTCCCCACCTTGTTTACCTGGGAGGGGTTGTGTTTTTGTTTGTATACAAGTTACTGTATGAATTGCTGTATGAATTGTTTAAAAATTTAAAAAAGTTATAACTGCTCTGGCAATATTACTAAGAGGATAAATGCACCTAACAGTAGCATAATGGCCATCTTGCCAGAATTGATGAGAAGTACAACTGCTGTGATAACAATGTCTGCTCAGAGGGGCACGTCTAGCAAAAAATGTAGTCTACTTGGTTACCAAGGATAGTGGAAAATATTTTCTAATCATAAAAAGCAGCATAACTAATGCCAAATACAAAAATGCGACCAACTTTTACATACTGGTAAAAGAAAAAGCCAGATCCCACTAAAGAGCAAGATATTGTCAGTTAAGAGCAGGGTTTGTGGGCAAAAGTGATAGGCTTAACTTCTGCCTGAGTGAGAAACTAATGATCCTAGGAGGTAATGGGAGATGGTATGTGAATAAGTTTCTAATGAAAATGTTGGTGTTAGGGTAAAATTCTAACATCCACCTGCCCTCTCCTGTAATGCGAGACATCTGGGCACCCAAGTGCAAATTTACTTTGTGTGTCAGGTCCTATCATAGTTAACACCCCTCCTGTTTTCCACCACCATCATTAATACTATTACAGTACAAGCTGTGAGAAAACTTATGAAGGAGTTCTTTCATTGTCTAATAATGATGCGATCAAATTTCCATCCACAAAATTCTCATTGCATACAACAGTAAAATATGACTTATTCTTACTATATTCTATGTTTCCTTTATACTTATTTCATATACCTAATATTGAGAAGGATGCTGTGAATATCATGGATTGAGCATGTGAGCAATGATGAGGTTTTGGAAATGATGGAGACGAAAAGGAAATTAATACTGAGCATCAGGAAGAGACAGCTGAAATTCCTGGGACATGCAATGAAGAAGGAGGGCTTGGAGAACCTGATACTAACAGGCCAGATAGAGAGACAAGGGAAAGCAACAGATAACATATTTGAAGGACCTAATCAGGTGGATGATGGAACGAGGGTTGCGTGGTGCAACAGGAGAAGGTGTGCTAAGAGCCACCAGGGATAGGGAGACATGGAAAGCCATGATCGCCTACATCCTGAAAGAACAAGGCACATAGAAGTATATGCACACACAAGAGTGTTGGTCACCTCCCCACCCCACACCTAATTAAGAGAGGGAGACAAAAACAGGTAAATGAGCTGTAAAAAATGCCCTTGAAAATTCTGTGAAAATGACAATGTTATGTGAAAAAAAAAAAAAAAAAAATGCAGAATCTATGCTGGATGTGGCCATCTTAAATCAAAAACACTGATGAAATAAAGATCATTAAAATACTACCAGAAGTCATTGTTTGACAAGACATGTCGATTAAAAAAAAAAAAAAAAAAAAAAAAAAGTGACCTTTAAAATTGCAAAGACCTGTGAATTCATGAGATCTGACATACAAAACTGTCTAAAAAGATGTTTCCTAGATGTTACTTTCAATCCAAGAAAAGGGTACATATAAACCATATGGAAAACAAGAACAAACCACTGTATAAACAGACATCTTTCAAACACCTATCAATTATCAAGCATATCAGTTAAGTGCCTTACATGACATACGTTTGAGCAATCATATCCCTTTCAAGACAGGACTGATTGGGCAGAAAATTTTCCCACAGTAGGTTGCCATTACTTTTTGTGGTAGACTAGTTACCAACCAAGGCTATAGAACCCAATCTGTCCTATTATTTAACCCATAACTGGATGGAAGAGATGGATTAATACCTTCCCTAAGAGTATTTGTGCATAAGTGAGTGCAAGGAATTCAACTGGAATTTGAACTCGGCTCCCCAAGTTGTCATTTCGAGTTGATATCCACTGCACCACAACGCACATCCTATCAAGCATATACCACAACCAATCAACCACAGAATTTGACAATTCTTCCAGATAAACATCTACAAAATCAAAAAAGACTATAAAATAGTTCTAGAAGATAGTGACTTTGCAGCAACATATAAACCACAGTAAAAGAACCATATTATTCAACTCACCATACACCAAAAACATAGGAAAATAATCATTAAGCTCATACAGAAACACTTCCAATATCAAGCAGTCTCCACAAGATATTCAATATATTAAAAAGAAAAAAAATTAAAAACACACACACAGTAAGAATCAGTGCAGTTGCAGATATGACAAGCACAAAAGGGAAACCACTGACAAACCACCCAAACAAACATTTAATTGCAAAACAAAGAATAAATGTCCCTTTAATGACAATTGATTGCAGAACAATGTAATATACCAAACTACTGCATAATCAGCAGAAAACAAAGAAAAAATATATTCAGATGAGTAACTGAAGAACCCTGGAAACAAAAGCTGTGCACACAAAAACATCCTTGAGAAATAGCAAATAAATTTAGAGATGACACTTTTCGGAACAAAAGTGATGACTGAAGAACATGGATGGCATTGCAGTAAATGATACGAAATATTGGAACTTTGCAACACATTCTACACCAGTTTGTTCAAGTCAGCTGTGATATCCCAACCTCATCAGAAAGTGTTAAAGAAAAAGTACCATGTTGTTGCTTTAGTTTGGGTTTTGTTTAATGGCACATCAACAACTGTAGGCTACTTAATGCCAAAAAGGTGGGGATTCAAGGTTTTTTTTTTTTTATATTCAGTTACAGTGAAAAGGCTGATCCAGTCAGACCTCCATGAAATTTTCCTTCTTATCCTATTTTAGAAAACCAAAGATGTCCCCCCCCAGTTCTGCATTCAAAAGTGTATTACTGGTAATAATCCTCTTCCTTCAAAATTTATGGTATTTTTTTTTTTTTTTTTTTTTCAAAAAATGAATTGTTGATAATATTTTTCTTGCAAAAATTTGTATTTTTCTATAAAAGTATTTTTATGTATATATTTCTATAAAAGTTTATTTTTATACTTTCATAGTGTTCAGACCCCAGTTTTGGTGGGGGGGGGGGGGTAACTATTTGCCCATAGCTGGGACCCTAACAAGTGCTACTACTTCGGGTCAGAGTGGATCTGGGAACAACAGCAGTTAAGAGGGGGTTCCATGTGCCTCACAACCTACCAATCAGAGGCCTTGCTGCCAGATGCAGTTTATCGCCATACCCAGGACCTTCTTTGGATAGCAAATGCTGATTACATCACTGATGTGGCCCTATTGTCACCAGTGTTCAATCCATTTGAGAAAGGTGCCTAATAGAGAGACACCATACCTCCAAAGTTCTTCATTTTCATGACATGTTTATGCAAGAAACTGACTAAGACAGTAGTTTAAGGATCATTAAAAGTTAATTTGAAAATTAAAATAAAATACAAATACTTAAATAATCCTAAAAGGAAAAATTTACTCATTAACAGATCTTGGGTAACTTCCAATTCAGAGACTTCACTCCTGCTGGAGGAAACCCTTCCTGATCATGTCTTTAAGGGTGTAGCCATACTCACCATGATTGGCCAATTGCAGGTTGTTAAGGATATTTCACCTGTAATTAGGGGGAATGGCCATTGAATGATTTTTCAATTTTTGTGCTTCTTTCCATTCAATTCCGATAAAGGAAAAAAAAAAAAAAAAGGTCACAAAAGCTTATTTGGAAACAATTATTGAATGATAGGTCAAGTCACCGTGTCATCTTGGGAAACATTTCTCATTTTCAAAGAGACAGAAAACATTTTTTGCAAATCTACAGGACAAAAGACAATTTCCCATGGAATTCAAAGCAGGGGAATAAGAAGAAAGGCAAGAATCCACAGACTTACCAAAAAAGCAAGAAGAACACTGACAGTGGTGGGATCAGGCTCAGGTATGCAGCAAATAGACATGATTGAGGAGACAACCCAAATTAATGCCCCCAGTTGCCTACATATATGATAACCAGATGACAAGTTGAAACAATGCAGTTCAGAGAGGATTTGTGTAAAGTGCTTTCAAATTTAAATTTCCCTGTGCCATTAATTAAAACAAGATTAGTGTTCTGTTTTTGAACAAGACCAAAACTTTATTCCAATTTCATTCGCCTTTAGAAGTGTGAATTGTTTATTTCATTTCTAACTCTTTCAAGTTTTGATTTTATCAGAAACTCAGAAATTAACTGAGGACAAACATTTGGTGTCTTAACATCATTAGATTTTATACCAGTGTTCCACTTCAAGACACCCTCTTTATAAGAGTCACTTGGATCCTGTTCCAATTTCTGAAGCTTTGAAATTTATGCAAATTGTAACTGAGTGGGTAGAGTTGACTCAATATTTTGTATGCAATGGGCAGTCCCTTGTGTCCCATTTTAGCCATTGTTTTTGTCGCCTTTTATAAGAGTTATTTGAGAAACACTGTAAAACCACAAGTATATTTACAACAATGGCACAGTTTTTCATAAAATAAATATGTAAAAAAATGCACACACATGGGGAAATCAGCAACTCAAAGAGAGCCTACTTAAGATTCTATACTGAACTCACCTTACCCAGGTGGATCCTTAATTTTTTTTTTTCTAACAGATGCCAACTGTCTGGGGATTGCACTTACATGCATGAAACTTAGTTGTGGTTGGTCATGTTTAATGTATTGTATAAGTATTATGTTCTGCCTCATTGCAAGGCATTGAACGCTTTTTTCTCCAAGTATAGGATCTTCAGTAGGATATTGCTGATACCCCCAATGTATTTAATACTGTTATGTAAGGGCTTTTTGTGGCACAGTGGTGTTGAGCACTTAAAAAAAAAAAAAAAAAAAAAATTGTCTTTTATAAACCTTTATGGTTAGTTAGTTAGTTAGTTTCACCAGCATGCAGCTTTTCTTTTTTTTTTTTGTTTTGCTGGTGTTAACAAGAACATTCTTTTACCATCTTGAAATGATTAAGGTGGATAATTACCCTTCCTTTTTTTATAACATATACTGACTGCTTGAGGATTGTGCTTGATCATCTTTAGTGGGAATGTGTGTGTGTGTGTGTGTGTGTGTGTGTGTGTGTGTGCATGTATATATTTTGATTTCAAAAGACATTTACAGCAGAATAAGACCCGTTGGATCTCAACATCCTAGAATGTACGGCCTTCCTAAGGTTCATAAAGAAGAGATCCCACTTAGACCGATTTTGTCTATGGTGGGCTCCGTACAACATGAGTTAGCCAAACGGTTGGCAGAACTATAACCTGTGTGACATGTTGTCCACATGCAACATTTGACTCCTTCGCTTTCTCCAGTTTTGTTAGAAACTTAGAATTTTCCTCTAACGATAAATTTATGGTCTTGTATGACATAGCTTATACAGAAATGTACCATTACAGCAAACTATTAACATTTGTGCTGATGCATTATACAGAGGTAATTTAGGCCCTGCTGTCATTCCTGAGGTATGCAATGGAAGGAGTTAAATTCAGTTTTGATGGAACAATGTATGTTCAGACTGACGGAATTGCGATGGGCAGTCCTTTGGGTCTTGTTCTTGCCAACATTTTTATGGATTATTTCGACCCTTCATTGTTTGAGAGAGTTGACAAGCCCTTAGTATATTTGAGATACGTAGACAATACTTTCTCTATATTCAATGATGCCAGAGATGCTGAAAATTATCTGACTCAGTTAAATTCTTTACATCATTCCCTTCAATTTACTATGGAAGTAGAGGACAGGTGTCTCCCATTTTTGAATGTCTTAGTTCAGCACCGGGACGGGGTTTTTGTTATTTCAGTTTTTCGTAAGCCTACTTTTACTGGTTTATATACCAGTTGGAACTTGTTTGTTCCAAAGTCCTGTAAAATAAGTTTGATAGAGTGGTTCACTGTGCCCTTAAAATTTGTTCTGACTGCAAGTGAACAAGTTCACTGCGTAAACAAAATATTTTTGAGGCAAACGGTTATCCTACTAATGTAGTCAAATGTGTGAATGATAGGAAAGTCAGACATCAAAGAACTACTTGTAACATTCTAATTTGGATTTTCATTGGTTCCAGTCTCTACAGAGCAATTTAAATGACAAAAATATGAACCTGTAGCGGATACCGGGCTATCGGCTAACAAATTTAGTATTACGATTCAGTCGGCATAAATGGCATTGGAAATAAGACCACGACACAGGATGAAAACATGTATTAACAATATGTTACATAAAGTTAAAAGCATGCAAATAGTGAAGGAAAAGTTGTTTCCTTTGTAACATCAAGAAACAAAGAAAGTCAGAGAAAGTCACTTGCTGAACGTAATTAAAATGTTCATGAAGAAAGTAGAAATAAAGTACATACTGTTTCTTGAACTAAAATGTTCCATTCTAATTTGTGTGAAAAACATACATGTGTGCATTTGAAATAAAATTGGCACCTAATTGCTACCTGCAATTAGTGTGGGTGTGTGCGAGACGAATCAAACCAAGGAACCTCTGCCATATTGGATAGCAGTGGGTCTCACTTGAGTTAGGAAACTGTTGCACATTAATCCACCATTGTCAGCTGATAGTGGATGTCTGTCAGAATCATGTGTGCCTGCTGGTTAAATGATGGGAATGATACACGTGAGATAAATGATTACTGTGTATTTCACTGGATCAGAATTTATGATGCACAATATTACCACAGGCCCCAACAAAGATTTATAATGGATGAATTGAGAAGGATACTGAGGCCTCAATCATTCAATGATACTTAAAAAGAAAAAATAGAAAAAATGTTTTTCTTTAGCTAGTAACCATGTTTAGCTTAGTGTGGCACAAGTTTGCTATTAGAGCAGATAGTAAGAAAAACACTAGACATGATCTGCAATACTATCACAAGTCCCAACAAAACCATATTTGGGATGGCTGACCTCAAAGGAAAGGAGAGTATTGACAAAATATCTGGTGCTTACTAAATTTAACTTAGTCTGGCACAAGGCTAAAATAATTCAACATCCAGTGAGAAATGAACACTGCAGAAACAGTCTACTCACCATTGCTTGTAAGCAAAATATTAAAAAAAATGACTTCTGAATTCTTAGTGACAAGTTTTCTCTTACTTTGAATACAGAAGTCTTAATTACAAGTTTTTTGATACCACTTCAAATAAAGAATAATGTAAATAATTAAAAGCAATTTGAAATTTGTCAAGTACTTTTTTTCATATTGAGTTTGAAGCAAACCTCAAATTTGTCAAATAACTGACTTGACCAAAGAAAGAGAAAGCCATAGAGAAAAACAAATATGAATTTATATTTGCCATCAACATCCAATTAAAAAAAAAAACAACAAACAAAAAAAAAAAACAGGGTAGTACAGGTTATAAGATGTCCAATTCATCAAATTCCAATTTATTTAATGAGATTAATATTTGTGGCAGAATTGTACAAGATTTTCATGAGGGGTGCAATAAAAATTACAGTTATATAACTGTAATTTTTATAGTACTGGTATGGTTCGTCCTTGTCTTGGTGGTTGTCTATTTATTTGGTTAATCTTTGGTTTTGCCTTTGCCCTGACGAGCCGTAGTGTGAAACCGCGGTAGGTTTTGGCTAGCTTGAGATTCTTTGTGTGTGTGTGTGTATATATATATATATATATATATATAACACCTCAGCCTCAGTGGATTAATGGAAAGGAAAAGTGAACAGACCTTTGAGTATATCTTACACACTTTGAATGTTTTATTGCCAAAAGTTGAAAAACCTGATTTTGTTTGGAAAAAATTCTAATTTTACCTTACAATTCAAATGTCAGGCTGATTAAGAAGACATTAATAAATAAATTAATGAACCTTTCAAATCTAAGCAACCATATAAATCTTGAGCAAGTTTTTCATATTTTAATTCTTACCACAGATTTTATATTACATTCCCTAATAAGAACAAATAGGAAATAAATTATATCTTAGCAGTCATCAGCAGAAAATACAGAATTCTGGAAAATAACTGGTTAGAGCAACCATCATACCATCAGGTGTATGGCAGAAAAGCAGCAAATCATACAAGACCAATATATTGTGGGATAGGAAATTAATTAAAATCAACCTTCTTCACTTTTACAAAAATTCACAATGACATGTGAAATCCTGGTTTTTCTCAAATAGAAAAAGGATTTGCCATGTGTTTAAATGAAAAAGTCAAAACCGGATTTTGCAAGTAGTTGTTAAAATGGTTTTCTGACTAATGGGAGCAATTGCAAAACTTAAAAGGAGTTTGCGATCCAGTGCAAAAATCTAGATACTATAAAATGACCCAGTCAACATCAGTCAGTCAGGGATGGATGCAGCAGAGACAAGCTAAAATGTAACAGGAGAAGCTTCACGTGAACCGGACATTCATCCTCTTTCTCCTTTCTTGTGTGCTGATTCCTTTTAGTTCTTCATCCAAAGACATTCCTATCAAACAAACGCTAATACATACATATGTACTTACGTATGCATAAACCCTCCAACAAATTATTACTACAAACATTTGATACCTTTAACTTTCTCATTGAACATTAACCGTCTCCCTATAACTTCGATATTATTCAGAAGGGATTACACTCTCCAAAATTTATGGAATTAGATTTCCAAATGAGGATAATTAAAAGACTTTTAGACATGACCTACAGGAATATGTAAGAACTTGTATGAGTATTAACTCATACTTGAAATTTTCCTGGCTTTTCTCATGTCACACCCAAAAATACAAATGTTACTAGGTGTTTTGTAATACACCAACCTGAAATCGTGCATCATTTTGGTTAGAAGAAAAATAGAATTTGCGTAATTATTTACATATATAAATAAAGGGTTAAAGGATATGTGTTAACTTCCTTTACTATGAAACCATTGAGGAAAATTCAAGGAACCCAATTGCAATCAAAAATCAAATCCTAAAATTGAATCCACTTGATTATGAAGGTTTTAGAGTAAAGGAAAATATAATTCAACATCATTTTGAGCAACATTTTTTCTTTCATGGAGACATTCATTACCAGATCATTAAGGTTTTAAAAACCACAGGTGATATTTATATCACTAAACCTGATAAAAGGTTCCAGGGATGGGGTGAAAGGATTATCTTAAGCTATCTTAAATGATTCTTAAGATGAGGTCTGTTTATTCTTATAGTACCAGTAAAATGAAGATGAAGGTTCAATTGTTTTGCTCAAAAGCAAGTTTTATTCCCAAATGGTGTACAACTAGATTAAGCTTACAGGGTTTCCAATTTCTGAATATATATGGTCTGCCTAAGCCCATGAGGAGGGTGTGCTTTGGAGCCAAACATTTTACTAATTTGTGTTTCACTAAACCCATCATTGGCAAAACAGGTCTGGGATGTTGTAAGCGGTTTCATATTTGTATTCTTTTTGTGTACCCCATCAGAGTATATCTGTGTGTGCTTTCAACCAATATATTTTTTTGTTTTTGCGACAAGCTATTTCGGCCATTATCATTTTTTCCTTGCTTTCTATGATGTCGGATAAAGTTTTTTACATCCAACTGATTCCAGAGTACAGCAGTTCCGCGAGTGACCTACCGATCGCAGAATGGATAAAAAAAAAATGTTGAGTTAGCTTGTGAGCTCTGTGCCATGGACAAAATTGAGCGTGTTTTGCCACTATGATTGTGAGGTGGTGCTCTCACCGTGCATCAGCAATTGAGTGAGGAACAGAAAGCAGGTGCGGAAGAAATTAAACAGGCCCTAATGACTGCATATGCAACAGATGCGCTCAATGCTTTTAAACCACATCCTAAACAGGGAACAAGGGATGAGCCTCTTCACCTGTTCAATAGTTGTGGGTGGAGTGTGAACTTAGCCAAAAATTCATCCACTGTCTCATTTTGTCAGTTACATTACCTGGCTTGTTGGGTAGGAGGATTGTTGCCAGAACATTGGACGGCGTGCGCTTTTGTATCTGGTCTGTCACATGTTAGACAGCTTCTTCGGGCATCGTCTAGAATGGAGACTATAACTTTGGAGCAGTTGCTAACCCGGGCTTGGGCTATCGTGACTGATGACAAGGGACACGAGGAATTGATCACCACGTCTGCTTGGCAAATGCATGCAGATAAGGAAGTTCTTCCTACTAACTCAGGTATACGCATTGGAAGAAGAGGACAGTAGGTGTAAAATTAACTTGGACCCTCTCAATTCGTGATAAGGCAACCTCTATGTTGGTAGGACTCCGCTAGTGTTATCCGTCAACTAGAATTAATTTTCTTTGAGTCGGGCCTGACAGATCTTGATGGATAATGACACTACATTTACTTGTAAGAACTTGAGATTTTTAAATTGCTGGGAGGTACACTTGAGATTCAGATGTGCTTATGTACCAGCTGGAAATGGAATTTTGTAATGCTGCCATAGAAATATCGAAACTATTACAACCAGAAAACAATGTTCGATGCCAGAGGCCGTCTATTGGCACAATGTCACTCCCAAGGACAGTCTTTCAGCTTCCACAGCACTGGCTGACATGCTACATAGGTACTACGTTCATGTACAAAATATCAATACCACACCCTCATTTGCACCACAAAACATTCAAGGAGTATACAAAGGTGACATTGTCTGGATAAAATCTCCACATGGTAGATGCACAACCAAATTCAAAACGGGTTGCGCAACCCAAGTAATCAATTCACAGTTGGTGGGAATTAATGGAATACTACAGCAGGTAAAAACATTTACACTCTTTGTTATGATCAGATCCATTATGAGACTGATAGCCACACAGAGGAGAGTGAATGATTTGTATATTTAAAATCTAGTTTACCAGGTGATTCCTCCAGTTCCAGCAGTTCAGAGACCAATGCCAAAGCACCTGATGACACTCCAGGCCATAGTTCATCTGAGAAAGACTTCTTGTTCCTCTTTGAAAGTGTAGCCAACAGAAGAGAGTTGCCCCAGGATACATCACCTATGATCAGGAGATCAGAGGGGAGTGTAGCAGTGACTTACTTCAGCAACCCAAAAAGGCCAGAGTCACATATGCTTTGCAAGGGAGTGTGGAGATGGTGAATCGAACAGCACTTCATGCACGTAGATGTTGGTGTTGCTTGTAGCCATTGTTATTGGCTGAGTAGTAGGTGTCAGTAAGCAGTGTGTCAGAGATAAAGATGAGCAGTGAGAATTTGGTTTACCTGGTGAACCTATTTGGGCTTGTAATACTTTTTCTTGTGTGTGCTTCCAACCAATGTATTTTCTATTTTTGTAACACCAGATAACAAATAGAACTATTAGAAGGGATTATTCCACGGGGGGGGGGGGGGGGTTTACATGACCATGATAACCTATATTAAGCACCAGATGAAAGTCTGGGTGGATCAACTGAGCTGATATTGGTTCTTTCATTTTGTCTGACACTGCCTTCAGGCAGAGAGTAACCCAGATGAGGCTCCAAAGGTAGAGCCTCGTTTGGGCAAAATTAAACAAGAGTATTTGTCCAAGCTTACAGGCTTGGTGTTCTACTTAAATGGTCTTGTGCCGCGTCTACCTTGGCCATCCACCCACATGAGGAGGTGGTTGATATCTCAACCAAAGTGATCATTCTGACCAGTATCAACTGGGTTTGGTTTAAATTCTCTGTGCGTAATTTTTGATTTTGAAAAAGGACTTTTTTGGACAGTATTGATAGCTTTGCTTTGAGTTTGATTTTCATTTAATGGCATATCCACCTCTGTGGGTTATTTAATGGGGTTTGAAGGTATTTTTTTTAATGTTCAGTCATAGTGAGAAGGTTGATTTAGTCAGATTTTAATGAAATTCATTTTTATTTTAGAAAACTGAAAATGTCTTATAGTTTTGTATTCAAAAGTGTTTTGCTAAGAATTTTTTCTTAAAAATGTATGGTTGGTAATATTTTTCCTTTGAAAAGATATGTTCTATAGAAGTCTCTATATATATATATATATATATATATATATACTTCGAAAGTGTTATGACTCCAGTTTGGGGGTTAACTACTTGCCCATAGCTGAAACCCTAACAGGTGCTACCACTTGAGTCAGAGTGGACCTGGGAACAACAATTAAGAGGTTGTTCCATGCTCCTCACAACCTATCAATCATAGGCCTTGCTGCCGGATGCAGTTTACCGTCATGCCCAGGACCAACAGTATTGATAATTTTCATTTGACCTACATTTTATTTAATTACTTGATATTTAATCAGGACTGACAATGGCTTTCTGGTTAGCTAGATTGAATGTCACGAGCCTGAGTCTTGCAGGGTGATGTTTGATCACGATCTTCAGCATCTCATAGTAGATGTTTGGACGAGACCAGTATTTTTTTTTTTTAACTGGTGACCATGAGCACATTCGAACTAAGAGGTTTGATCTCTTTTACAGCAGGTATTGATGGATGCTATCGAGGTGTCTCCTGGTTAGTGAGCAAGTCTTTGAAGGCATTGTGTGCGCTGGTTTTTGAAAATCCGGCAGGCAGGCTTTGTTTGCTGGATAATGCTATTCATCTTTTTGGAATTTATACAGCCAGTGTCTATGCGGAGCAAACTTTTTTCTTGATATATCAAGCTATTCTTGATGAAATCTCATCAGGTCGTTGAAAAGCTCAAGAAAAAAGAAAAAAAAAAGCCAATCAAACTTACCAGAGACGAAATCAGCTGCCATCAAAAAACATTCAGCATGGTGAAATCCATTTCACTTTTCATTCAGTTGGCCTCTACCTTCATTTAGAGTCCTGGTTAAGAGAGCCAACATGGGGCTCTTAAGGTCAAGCTTTTATTCAATAGTTTATACAGATCATAAGCTCATCTGGGACCATGTAAATTTAGCTAAGCCTAAGATTAAATTGGCTGGTTACTGGAAATTGAATGCATCATTGCTTGATGAGGAAGATTTTTGAGACAAGCTATTACTAACATCACAGTGGTTGGGAATATGTGGTGGGCCTCTTAAAATCTAATGTTAAATCGTTTACTGCTAGCGTAGCAGCACAAAGGACAGGTGAAGAAAGTTGATTGGGTGATTAAATCCTGCAGTAGCTAAGGTTACGTTCTTACTAAGGCAAAGGTGACCTTATCAAAAAGGACCAGGCTGTGGAATTCAAGACTTGGTTAAAAAGAATGTCTTCTAAAGCAACAAATATGGCCGTTGAACTGAGGCAGGTCTAAAAATGCAGCTGATCAATATATCTGATGCAGACATATGTGAGACCTTTCCTCTGAATCAGTCAAGATGAAAAGAAAACCGATTTGGTTTAGAAAAATTCATACATTACAATTCAAATCAAGTTACCACAGGCTGATTTAATGATAAATACATTAGTAAATTAAGAAATATTTTCCCATCTAAGCAACCATATAAATCTTGAGCAAGCCTTTCATACCTTAATCCTTACCACAGATTTTTATATTACATTCCCTAATGAGGACAAATAAGAAATAAGTCAATTATAACATATCCGTAATCAAAAATATAGAAATCTGGAAAATAACTGGTTAGAGAAATCGTGCCATCAGATGTATAGCAGAAGAAAAGCAGGGTATCAGTCACCTGTACAAGACAGATTATTTAAAAGGCATTGCACTCTCCTAATGTTATGGAATTTTTCTGTGTGCCATGTTACTTTAGGACATGGGGAGATGTAGAAGGCAGTGATCAACTATCTCTGGTTGCTCTTAGCATGCTTTCTCCTGTTACCTCACTGCCATCCACCTGCTCAAGCCCTTCAAATATGTTATCCGCTGCTTTCCCCAGTCTTCCACATTACATGTCCGAAGAACTTCAGCTGTCTTCCTGATACTCAGTATTAATTTTCATTTCCATCCTTTCTAAAACATCATTGATCACGTTTGATCCATGATATCTGCAGCATCCTTCTGTAGAACATTTCAGTTGTTTTGAGTTTTTCCTTCATCTTTGATGAGATTGTCCAGCATCCACTGCTATGTGATGTCAGTTCTTCAAGATGGCAATCTAGTACTCTTTGTTTTTAGTGAAATTTTTCTGTCTCTTGCATCCTGGGTCATTCCAATTTGTCATCAGATCTTAGTGACACTTTCTGTCTTCCGTTAAAGCACTTCCCCAGTACTTAAATTTTCGTACTGGCTTGATTTTAGTATTCCCAACCTGTAATTGGCTTTTTGGGCTCCCCTGTTTGCTGATGACCATACATTCGGTTTTGTTTATTTGTAGTCCTTTCTTTCAACTTTCTTCATCTACCTTTTATAGAATTACATTTCCAAATGAGGACAAATAAGGCAAGAGACTTTTGGACCTGACCTACATGAATATTTTGAGATTTGTATGAGTGACCTCCCTTGAATTTTTCCTTGATTTTCTCAAGTCACCACAATTTTCATGTATTTATATTTGTGATTGTTTTGTAATAAACCAATTCAAATTAGTGCATCATTATGATTAGAGGAATAAGTCTGAAAATTATTTACATATATAAATAAAAGTTAAAACATGTATTAACCCCCTTTACTATGAAACCATTCAAGAAAATCCAGTGAACCCAATTGCCGTCAAGAATCACAGTCAATTGAACCCACTTGATTATGATTTTTTTTTTGAGTAAAGAAAAAATAATGTAACATCTTGGGGATTTTTCTTAGAGCCATATTCATTACCAGACCATTAAGTAAAAAAAAAAAAAAAAAAAAAAAAATCACTTAAGCTGATAAAGTTTCTCAGGGATTAGCGGTGAGGTTAAACAAGCATGACTATAAATAAGATCAAAGTTGTCTTAAATGATTCTTCCAAATTTTTTAAAATGGGTCTCTTGATTCTTGTAACAATAAAATATGCTTTCCAAAGAGGTTTTTTTATTAACATAATTGACCAACCGAGAGTAAAATTGGGAAAATTGTTCATAAATTAAAACAAACTGGGGGCGATGGCAGATGTGAAAATGCCATTGCATGCTCATTTACACCATTCATCTAAAAACATTGCTGCAGTGCATGTGGCCAAGAATCTAGACATCTATTTGCCATTGTATGCAAGAACTGAACCACTTCATAATGTTATATGAAATGTTGACAAATGATTAGTCTCTACATGCTTATAAAATTCAATTGACACAAGAACAGAAGCCTGCTGACTACTTGAAGTGCCATACATTCATCAATTTGGTGCATGAGCAGAGACAAGCCAATGAGCAGAGCTGTCACATTATTGGGGGTGGCGTACAGGATTAACGGTCCGACAAAGCAGTAGACTTGCTCTATATGGTCTTGAGCTCCTGGGTTAAAATGTCTCACTAACAAAGAGGCATCACTCACCTAGCTGATGATTCGTAAGGCCTTCTAGGTAGGCAAGAAGCTGTGCAGCAGGCCTACAACAACTTTCAACCTGCATGCATTGTGGGCTGTCAACAGAGACTCTCAAACATTATTGTTCCATTGTGCAAGTTTGAAGATATAGTTTGTATGTTGTGCGGAAAGTTTTGTCCTTGAGGCCAGTTCTTTTTGGACGCAAGATCATCTATCACGTGGCCTGCTGGAATGTGTGCACGCTGAAACTTAAAACTCAATCGCTCACCGCCCACGCCCTTCATCAGTACAAGGTCAATGTGGCCTGCCTCTCGTAGGTCAGGCTTGCAGACCGTGGCCACAAAACTATCAAAGTACCTCTATTTGACGCCACCTACCATCTATTACAGTGGTCCCACGGATGGATCCAAGCACCATGGTATAGCACTGGCCCTAAGCGATCAGAAGAACAATGCTCTCCTTGCCTGGTAACCAATCTCTCCACGTCTTGCCCGTGTGTGTGCGTGGTACCCTGTTCAACATTACTGTGGTGGCTGTGTACGTCCCCACTCTCGATGCTGATGATGTCACTAAAGATGCCTTCTATGATAGCCTCCAGGCTCTTATGGATGGTATCCCAACAAGAGAATTAGTGGTGGTTGCGAGTGACTTCAACGCCAGCACTGATCCCGGTGATCCAAATACAAGACACATTGTTGGCCCATTCGCCGTTGGTGACTGCTGCTCGAACGAAGAACGGCTGATCGACCTTGCATTTGCAAATCAGCTTACTGTGTCTAGCACCCCCGGTGGCACCTAGTGACACCGTCATTCGAGTACCAAATTGATAACAAATGTCCTGGACTGTCACGCATTCCAGAGAGCCGAAACTGGCAATGAACATGGGTCCGACCATGTCATGGTCCAATCAAACCTGTGCCTTTGCATTAAAGCCTACTATCCAACTGCCCAGTGAAATAAGTTATCTCGCGACCCATATGCCAGCAAACCAAAGCTGAGTTCCAGCTCCAGTCATCAAATTGCTTTGCCGGTCTTCAAGCACTTCAACACATTGAGTACACAGCTAAAGACTCCTGGCAGTTATTTAAAAACAGTGTAAACGAAGTTGCATCACAGAACCTGGGTAAAACCAGATGGCGTGCAAAGGACTGGATCTCTGGCCGCACTATAAAACTCGCAAATCAAACAAGCCCGTTGCTCCGAGAACGGTGACTTCCGCCGACTGCACCGTGAGAGTGCTCGTTCTGCGAAGGCTGATCTCAAGGCTTACTGGCGAAATGTCGCTGAAGACATGGAGCAAGTAGTATTAGTAGGAGATTCCTGTAAACTGTATCAGACTGAAAACAACAACTAAGGGAAACAGCAGTCTAAGCGAAATGCTGCAGGGCACAAATAGAACTCCTATCTCCCAGGTGGACCGCACGATACGTCGGAAGTAACATTTTGAAAATTTGCTGAACCATGACCCCGTACCACCCTAGTGAATGCCCCGAGTATGATGCCAACTGCGATCTACCAACGGAAGAAATCCAAACAAAGACGGTCTTCCGGCAGAACTCTACAAAAACTCCCAAGCATTCCAGACATTGATTGTCTTCTCAGGATTCTGTCTCACACTGCAAGACCACCTATACATCCACACAAGATTATGCTTTGTGTCTGGTAAACAGATCGTCAAGTGGTTCATTATGAACTGCTACGAATGGGCCAAACTCTCACTGGAGACCTATACTGGCAGCAATTGAAACGTATGCAACAGGCATTGTGCCAGAAGGAGCCAGCACAGGTGAATCGCAAAAGTGTGCTTTTCTTCCATGACAACGCCAGGTCACATGTGACACAAGTGGTCAGGGATACCATATAGAAATTTGGGTGGGAGACTGCAATCCACCTTATTCACCTGACCTTGCACCATCTGATTACCACCTCTTCCACTCCCTGGATAATCATCTTTGTGGGAAATCCTTCACCCATGAGGCAAACTTACGCAAAGCCCTCATGGACTTCTTTGTCAAAACTGAGTTCTACCGCAAGGACATTGAACAGCTGGAGACATGTTTGCAGAAGGTGCTGGATGCCGATGGCAAATACTTCAAAGACGAAATATGAGTTACACATACTGTGAAGCATTTTTTTTTCTTTAAAAACAGAACTTTTTTTGGTTACCTTGTATATACAGTTGTAGAGCTGATTTCCAGAAGGCAATGTAAGAACAATGTGAGACATTTAATAAGTTCATCGATACAGGAAGCAGAAATCCATTTATTAAACAGCCATAATGCAACTTCCTCACAGTCAGTTAAGTGCCATACGTGATACACGCTTGGGCGATCATGTCTCGAAAGAGACATGACTGACTGGGCAGAAGATCATCCCGCAGTAGGTTGCCATTGCTTTTTGCGGTAGACTGATTGCCGACCAAGGCTATAGAACTCAATCTGTCCTGTTATTTAACCCATAACTGGAAGGAATAGATGGATTAAATACCTTTCCCAAGGGTATTTGCGCGTAAGTGAAGGCAATGAATTCAGCTGGAATTTAAACCAGGCTCCCCCATTTCTCGTTCTGAGCCAATATCCAATGCAACACAACGCACATCCCTCACAGTATTTGAGTTATTTTGCTGCTGGTTCTGAAGGGTGCCTAATTTTTTTTTAAATTTTAATGGTTATATTCTTTTGGACCAACAATTTTAAAGTAGAATTATTTTTGGTGAATACTGGGATGGAGATGGAGTTGTAGCAGACAGGGTGGAACTGGCAGCCAACAGGATCACACGAGAAAATCTTTCTCACATTAACAAACAGATGTTGAGTTCAAATTCAGAGCCTTCTCACTTCTATTGGAGAAACCACTTCCCGATTGACAATGTCTTCAAGGATGTAGCCATACTCATGATGGTTGGCCAATTGCAGGTTGGCAAGGATATTTAACCCATAGTTGGGGTGAATGGCTGTTGAATGATTTTTCAATTTATGCTTCTTTCTTTTCAATTTGTCATGCAATGTTTTATCCTCTGCCCCATCTTTCGATGGGGATCTTTCCAGCAAAAATAAATGACACCTAGACCTTAAAAAAATAAATTTCACCTGCCTTCAACTATTGAATCCACCCCAGTTCATACACAGACCAACATCTTTGTCTACATCTCCGACTGTCTTCCCAATCATTTGTCTACTATTAAATAAATTCACAGAAGTATGCTTGGAAAAAAAATTGAATGATAAGAAAGTGTTTTGTTTTTGAACAAAACACAAATTTCCTTTTCCTTAAAAAAAAAAAAAAAAAAACACTGACCCTTTCCAAAAAAATTATATAGATTTATACATGATATATTTTTTTGACCCAGATATTTATAAAAGCAAAGTGGCTAATGAAGTCACCAAGTTTTATAAAAAAAAGACACCCTTCATATGTTACAAATATTAACTGCGAAGTTGCAAATAAGTTGGGTATAGAAAACAAGTTTTTGTCAAAAAAGAAGCTTTTATAAACATTAAGGACCACAAAAGATTATCTCCATTGCTCTTTCAGACTTATAAATCCCACAAAAATGGAGCTCAATAACATCAGCCACAATATTCTGCAGAACATTTATGATCTAATAAGAGTGGCTATACAGATAAACCAGTGGCAAGACACATGAATACATATCTTGGCTTAAGGATATTGAAAACAAAAAAATAGTATTTATAAAGTATGATATATGCAACTTTTATCAGTCTATTTTAGAAAAAAAATATTTACGAAGCACTCAATTTTACCAAACAATTCATAAACATCGAGCCTGAACGGATGTAAGTAATATTTTACTGCAGAAGATCAGTGCTAATTCATGATGGCAAAACATGGATTAAGTCAAGTTGCAATGACTGATGTACCCCAAGGATCTTTTGATAGAGCAGAGGTTGCAGAACTGGTAAGGATATTTATATTGAACAATATTGTTCACATAATCATGGGCTACACAGGGATGATGACCTAATGATGGTTCCCAACATAAAAGGGGCAAGTGATATAAATCCAAAAGAATCTGCATAAACTCTTCAGAGAGTTGAGCTTTTGTATAACAATAGAGGTTTGGTGCAAAAATTATAGTATTTAGATGTAGAGCTCAAGCTCAATAAAGCTTGAAAAAAATAAAAATAAAAAATAAAAAAAATCAAATTTGTTAACACCAGGTCAAAACCACCTGAAATCTGTAATACAACAAATTCCCAAAGGCGTGCAATGCAGAATTTCTAACAATTCCTCCACAGGAAAAAAGTTTCAATGAAAGGAAGGTAATTTACGATAAAGCGCTAAGAGACGAGGGACACACAAAGTTTACTTTTCGCTCCTCAAACAACGAATTGGCTAAATGGTTGGCAGAGATTCAACCTGTCTCTAAACCATTTTCTTATTGCACGTCAGACTCTTTCAGGTTTTCCAAAATTTTCAGAAACTCAAATTAACTGAGGGCAAACTTTTGATGTCTTTCAACTTAGTTTATATGTCGGTGTGGAACAAAACACTTATAAAAGTACTGCATACTATGACCAAATTCAGCTAAAATACAAAAATGTTATTAACAGAAATGAGCTCGTTTCCATTCTGGAAGCTGTAGATGTTGCTGAAAAAATTTCCTTCCTGACATCAGATTTTAAAACTCATAAGTTTAACAGTATTAGCAGAGAGACTAATAGAAAAGGGGTCTTTAAAGGCCTAAAAATTGTCCCCCACATTTTAGCAAGGCAGTCATGAGCAATGTAGAACTTACTGCTTAGATCTGAAGAGGAGGGACAGTATCTTAACTTAAAGAGTGAGGTTCAGACTGAGTACATGTACTCGGCCAACTCAGATTGTTACACATTACATACCTGTGGACATTTCCAGTGACCACATAGCATTTTTTGCCCAGTTTGGCTCTATGAAAGATCTCGAATTGCCAGCAAGGCTGGAGTTCTGACTGAATATTTTTGTCTCCATGTGACACTGAATTGGCAAAACTTTGTGAGTGTCCCTGACATGAAAGCTTTTCATTGTGGTGGAGGGCAGAAGACCCCACTGCTAGGTGTGTGGTGAAACGGGGCACTTATCAAAAATGTAGTAGCAAACCCGGTAACACCGGTAGCACCGATGACTACAAGATCAACAGCAACAGAAGAGGTCGTCATGTTGGCTGATAATTTCAGCCGGCAAATGAATGGACTGAAGTGGTAAGGAGAGGCCCCCCAAAAAAAAGCAGCTACCCCTTCTCTGCAGCAAAACTTTTTTTTCAAAAAAGGTACCATTACTTGTCAATAAGAAAACATCCCCTAAGAATCAACAACAGAGGGAACAGCAGCTGAAATATGGAGAGCGAGAAAATGCCACCACCTCATTCATTGAAGAAGAGGAAGACATGCCAATAAGTCAGAAAAAAAAGTTTGAGGCAGAGTGAAAGTGGAACGGGTCCTGGTTGCCGTAAAGGCCCAATCCGAAACAATATATTTGAAAACAAGTCAATTCTTTTTCCCCCACCACCATATTGAGCCTGGGTTTCTGCATATGCCAATGATGTATCCATTTTTATGTAGGGCCATAGCAACATTGAAGGGGAGTACAAAAGAGCTCAAGCAGCACTAGACAGTTACCAAAATTAATCACTTAATTAGTCTTCTGGTTTGCAGTTAGGCATCTGGAAGCAGGACGTGCTTTTAAGGATCTTCAGTTGAACTGACAGACCCGTCCGAATTCTTGGAGTGTGGTTTGGACCAGATGCTCCAGCTGGAGAAGAACTGGTCAAAAGGTACCGGCAAAGGTCGGAGCGTCTCTCCTGACTTGACTTGATTCCCCCCCCCCCATCCTTTATCTGTTGTTGGTACAACTTTTGATGCCCATAGAAAACCAACTGTGCACTTATTGTCTACCTTCTTGTGAGGGTGAACGCAAGCATCAGGTCAGAGATGTCTATGCCAAGTATCTGTGTCATCAGTGGCTCAGAACACCACATAGGGTGAGTCACTGACACGCCTCAAGGTTAGCTTTCCTATGTGGTGAGTTGACAATTTGATTTACTATAACTCCTCTTATTTTGATGGTTGAGCACTGATGTAAGCCCATGAATCCTTGGCCGCAGAGGCACTTGGTATCATTTATTAGTGGATGTTGTTTTCTGGTGGAAAGCTTTGGATCAGATCCAGCAGTAGTGACCGACATCCTCCTCCAAAGATCTGAATGGAGTGGAGGTTTCCAAGCTTGTGGGCATCTACATATTAAGTGAAAGAAACAAGATAGGCCGTCGTCTCTGAAGGATCCATGGTAGTCAATGTGGACTAATAGTTGTACCAAAGAGAAAAAGAAAAAAACCATTGATGTGATCCACACCACAGGAAACTTTCACTAGAAACAAAGAAGAGAGTAAGAGATTGCTATGTGATGCCAGTTCTTCAATATGGCAGTGAATGTTGAACAATATCAAAGATGAAGGTAAAACTTGAAGCAGCGGAAATGCGGTTCTACAGAAGGATGCTGCAGATATGAATTGAGCATGTGAACAATGATGAGGTTTTGGAAAGGATGGAAACGAGAAGAAAATATTGAGCACCAGGAAAAGACAACTGAAGTTCCTGGGACATGCAACGAGGAAGGAGGGCTTAGAGAACCTGATACTAACAGGCCAGATAGAGGGGGGAAAGAGTTAGAAGAAAGCAGTGGTTAAGATATTTGAAGGGTCTGAGCAGGTGGATGACAGAACGGGAGTTGTGAGATGTTACAGGAGAAAGCGTGCTAAGAGCCACCAGGGATAGGGAGACGTGAAGGCCATGATCAGCTATGTCCTGAAAGGACAAGGCACCTAGAAGAATATATATGCCAACTATTTAAGAAATTATAGTGTGGATATAAAATGGGGGATCAATTCTATACTATAATCAATATATAAACTTATCCCTCATTTTGTGGCCATGCTATTTTCTATACATTTATATTCTAGATTTATGGGCCTGAGCAGGTGGATGACAACGGGGGTTATGAGATGTTACAAGAGAAAGCGTGCTAAGAGCCACCAGGGATAGGGAGACGTGGAGGGTTATGATCATAAAAGTAAGATGTGATCCAAAAGAAGCTTTTTATGACTTTCAGGGAATTAGGCTTCAATATTATGTAGTAGAGGTGGGCATGAAAATTGCCCAATATCTACATTTTGTATTTAATCTTGCCATTGCAGCAGTTTCACCTTAGATGCAGCCAAATCCTATCAGGGGTAGAAAATACCAGATCAAACTATCCCAGCTCGATAAAAAAAAAAAAAAAAAAAAGGTTAAGTTTGAAAACACTGAAGGAGGGGCATGACAAGATTGGTATTCATACTTTGAGTTCAGTCGAAGAGCAAACTCAGAAGTATGAGTGTAGTCTGATTCAACCACCGTTCAAACTGCAATTGAAAACGAAGATTGATAAAACATTTTCCTGTAAACTCCGTATTGGCAAAGAAACACCGCAAAATTTAATTATAGCTGTACTAGCAAGTATAATAAAGTGCCATAATGCTAAAATATTAGCAACAGAAGTAAAAGAAAAATTGTTGCAGGAACAAGAGGAATTGTATTTTGAATGATGAGTGCTGTGCAAAGAGCATTGTTTATATTGCTGAAGTCTGTAATGAAAATAGAAATTTCAAGAAAGTAAAACCTTTCCTTAAATGATCCTTCAGTACATTAATCATGCTTTGCTCTTCTGATTGAAGAGCTACAGGGCTGACACTGAACTCTAATAACTCCGTACTAAGATTTATAATTGAACATTAATTTCTACAACTTTTTTAATCGTGTCACCCCAAGCAAGGCATTCCACTGCCACTATAGCGCAAGGGGGTTACATAGAGTGATTGGGTATAGGAAATGTCAGAAGGAGGGTGATAGACAACTTAGGATGTACATAGGGAGAGAGTTGGAGAGATTCCTTCTTTTTAATAAATTTCTATTTTATTATTCCACTCTTCATCACTAATTCTACATATTTCAACCTGCTGACAACCAACCTTTTGATGAATATTATTCAACATAACCAAACTCCCTTACAAGTAAGTCTGACTTGATACACTTAACTTTCTCAATGAACATTAACTTCTACAACTTGTGTTATTCTTTCAATAAATTTCTATTTTACATTCCACTTGTATATTTTATTAGTCTACTCTTCTACACTAATCCACACATTCTAACTGTCGACAACCAACCTTCTGATGAATATTATTCAACATAAAACTTGGAGTAGGGAGTTCGGTTAAGAAAGACAAGGCCGAACAAAAGACATTAACCAGCTCCCTACGCTTCAAAAGGAAGAGATGAAATCTATTTCCTTGAGACGAAGAGGGGAAAAAAAAAAAAAAAAAAAAAGAAAAAAAAAAATCACCAATAACTATCTCATCAGAAAAATTCAAAATGCCCACCACAACAGAGGAAACGTAGTCGGTTTGAAAACAAACTGGAAACAAATGAACAGATTCTAATTCCAACTAGAAAAAAAAAAAAAAAACTCAGAAAAACTTTACATACAAGCTGATAAAAATCTACAAAAGGAATATAGATGACTACAAAATACTAGTTGAAAAGTAAATTACAAAGTTATGTAAAACCATCAAGAATAGCACAGAAAAACAACATAAACAAGGAAGCAAAAATCAGTAAAAAAAAAATAAAAAATAACTACCAGAAGTAGAATCATTCATTAAATTAAAAGACCAAAGACAACTTCAACCAACTTGCAAACAAAGAACCTCACAAAATCTAACATGAGAAAATGAGCAAACAAATAGAAGAAATATGCTCAAAAACTAGTCAGTCAGTTATGGGACCAATGTGATACATACCTGGGCAATCATGTCTCAAAAGTGACATGACTGACTGGACAGAAGATTTCTGCAACAATCATAAAATAACTACTAATGTATTAACAAGGAGCAAATACAACTGCATTACTGTGACGAAAGACATGATTTACCTTGGAATTTGAAACGAGCGTAAACGTGTCTTGCTTGCTAAATAATAGAAAAGAAATATGGCTGCTATTGAAGACAACTGATGCATGCCTATCTCGTCCAAAATGAGACTATATTCGCACACATGCAAATTTTGGGCGTTTTAGACTGGCATAAAAAGCAGGGTGCCTGCAGCGCTAACAGTTTCGTAGGGACGTGTGGACTGACAGTCAGACCTACAAAGGGGAAGTAAGAGCGGCTTAGTTGGTGTCTTTGCGCATTTGGCTCCACGCAAAAGTTCCGAAGGTTAACCAAAAATAAACATCAAATCCCTTTTACCGACCTGTAGCAGAACTCTGGATCCTAATTGGTCATCAAATCACAAAATTCAAAATACGTCAGAAAAACGGTTTTTCCACAGCTAAAGAAAACATCGTTTCTTTGATCCATCCCACGTGACTATTCAATATTTAAGGAAGGTCACTAACCAGTCACGGGCAGTTTAAGAGGCGGTGCGCTGACACACAAAGATGTAACAACTTCAAGTGACCCGGATATTGTCCTCTACCTCCACAATTACTGTTACGAACATTTTGTATGCTACGAACTATTCTTCAACCAACCCATTTTATGTGAAAACCCATCTGATGAATATTATTCAATATAAAACCTGCAAGCAGTAGAGAGTTCGGTTAAGAAAGACAAGGCCAAACAAAAGAAACATTAACCAGCTACCTACACTTCATAACGACCGAGAAAGGAAGAGATGAAATCCATTTTCGAGAGACAAAAAAAAACAAAAACTGCTGGCCAGCGTGGCACTGCACTTTTTGACCCCACAGCTCATCAGTTATCTCTTTTCCTACAATTACTCACTAAAATACGAACACACAGCAAACATGCACAACTAGATTAGATTTCTTGAAAAAGAATACTTCATAAAAATGCGTCAGATAGAAAGAATTTTACTTCCGCAAAAAAACAAAAAAAAAACAAAAAAAAACTGTATTCCCATTAGCAAATGTCCACAACAGAGGAAACTTATTGCATTTAAAAAAATGACATAACATTATAAACAAACTAGAATAAAAGAAAACTCAAATTCCAAACCCAGCTAGAAAAAGATCAAGAAACTCAGAAACCTGTACATATAAGCTGATATGTATAGAAAATCTACAACACCAACGACTACAAGATATTAGTTAAAAATGAAATCAGTTGCTTTCAGTACCGGAAAACCTCAGCAACATCGAGCCCAGCACAAGTTTGTGGGAATCAGCAGAGAGGTAATTGAAGAAGC
Organism: Ascarosepion bandense; assembly: GCA_037127315.1. Taxonomy (NCBI): domain Eukaryota; kingdom Metazoa; phylum Mollusca; class Cephalopoda; order Sepiida; family Sepiidae; genus Ascarosepion; species Ascarosepion bandense. The sequence goes on along the minus strand of JBBBDQ010000895.1, from coordinate 969,172 downwards.
GGTGAAGTTTCTTCACATTCGAGCTAAAAATGGTAGCCCGGAAAAGTCATGCCATCCTGCTTGGCTCAGCGGATGAAGCTAAAGAGCTAGCCGGTGCTACCTTGACCACGAAGACACTCCGATTACAAACGGAGTACATGGGAACCCGCAAAACACGTAACTCTACACGGGGTTCCCATGGACATTACTCTAGACCATGTCGGCGTTTCTCGCTAGTTATGGCAAGGTAGCGGAGGTCTCTGCAGTGGTCTCAAAAGCGGGATTTCAAACAGGAGACATCACAGTACAAATCACTGTAGCCCGGAAGGAGTTCAATAAAATCCCAAATATCATCACGTGCAGAGGAAGATCAATCTTCGTGGTGGTGGAGGGGAGGAGGCCTTTTTGTTGGGTCTGCGGAGCCTCGGAGCACATGGTGAAAGTGTGTCCGACAAAGAATCCGGCCCCAAAGACCCAGACAACACAAGTGACAACTCAATCGTCAACACAGCAAGCGACACAAAAAACTTAGTCATCTCCAAAGGCAACACAAGCTGCAGAGAAAGCAGTGGATACCATCAAATCGGATGGAGAATGGAAGAAGGTGACCAAGAAGGGCACGAAAGCAAAGGCCCCCTCAGGAAAAGACCTTTTCTCCACAAAAGTCAACTCCACCACCAAATGCACCTCAAAAGCAGGATGTCCCACGAGAGGAGGAAGGAGATGATGAAAACGACAACCCGAAGGTTGCGCAAAAGAAAAAGAAATCATTACAAAGATAGCTTCAGCACCAGTGTCTCCAGTGCAACATAAAGAAACTTATGCCTAGAAGGCGAGAAGCCTTCCTTCATCCCCGCGTAAGCGTTCCCAGTCCCCGGTCTACACTCACTCTGGAGACACCAAACAAATCCCCAACCCATTCCACTCCCTCTACTCCTGGCCAGTCTAAGAAAAGGAAGTCCCATCCCCAAGGGGAAGCCATCATGAAGGTGGACTGCACAAAGGCGGGCTTTGTTAAAGCCCTTACTTAAATACACCAAGATCGAGGGAAAAATCAAACGAAGATCCCACCAACTTCGCGAAAGCCCGCGGAGTACTCACCTTGATTCGATGTACAGGGGGCAATCTGAAAGTGTGGGAACACATTACAGCTGCCGAAAAGCAGTACCCGAACATTACTATGTTCAGGAGTTCTACTCCTGAACTAAACAAAATGTCAAAATTGTGCGCTGGGAGGGTCCCAGTTTTGCTCCACCCCTCACTATATAGGGTGGTAAAGCTAACTTATCCCACAGACGTCGGCGGTGTTGTCCAGGACGGACGGATTACGTCTGATGTAGGTACTGGGTCCCTTGGACAGTCCGTCGGGGTCTTGTCTGCTAGGGATCTCTATCCCATATGCGATTAATGTTTCTGAGTTCTTCTCTTGCATATCTAAACAGTGTCAATCAAGATAGCCAGCCCGCCTGCTTCGTGACCTCTTGTCGTTCGACGTGAATGTGGCCGCGATCCAAGAGACTCACTTTGTTTGCGATGTCGATTCTTGTGTGCTGTCTAATGACTGTCGTTTATTCAGCATATGGGAACCGGCAAGCCAGAGGTGTTTTTTTGCTGGTCAAGCATACCCTAGACTCTAGGATGGACCTTGCCCATGTCAGAGCCAAGAGCCGGTTGATCGTGGCTGATATTACAGTGAAAAGCAACTCGTTCCGGTTGATTGCGATTTATGCGCCCAATGATTGAGGTGAGCGAGTTTTTTTTTCAGCTGTTGGAGCCCTTCCTGGTGGATTCAACACGACTAATCCTAGACCCCAAATGGGATAGAGGGAGGGGCGCTAGCGGGAGGAGTGGTGATCATAGCCTGGTTGATCTGATTGACGATTTTGGTCTCGTTGATAGATACCGGGTCGATCATCCAAGTGAGAGAATGTGGACGTGGGCACATAGTTGGCCCTCTACCAAGGTAACTAGTTACCTGGATAGAGTATTAGTCAGAGAAGCCGACAGACTTCTTAGACCTAGTATGGCTGGTTATTGGAAGTACAATCAGTCCTTACTGGACAGGCAGGAAATTCGGTGCCACTTAACGTAGTGCAGTGGGCATTAACTGGGGGAGTCATTGGGAATAAGTGGTGGGAGAACCTTAAGGATAGCATTAGGTCTTTCGCCACTCAATATAGCCAGCGGCTCAAACTAGTTAAGGATAACAAGGCGAAGACAGAGCTAATTACTCCCGGCGGGAGGCTGGTGGGGATCCCCTAGAGATAGCCTTCGCTAAGGAGGCCCTTGAACGGTCGCCAGCGACCGTTACATGGGTTACGTAATTAGACATAGGTTAAGCAAGATGTCTTCCGAAGCTGTGAACATGGGCGCGGAGGTGCGCAGGGAAGAAATTCATCGAGGCGGTGATCGCTATATTTGAGAAGAACGCGATCTGGAGGGGGATCTCCTTCGGTCGACTGACTATATGTGTGAGGCCTGGTCTCCGATTTGGCTGACTTACCCCGGCTTTTGCGGCGAGTTGTGAGGGAGAGATTATGGAGGACGAAGTCTACGCGGCTTTGAAGAAGGTCGGCAGAGGCAAGTCGCTTGGTTTGGATGGTTTGCCCTATGAATTGTACTTGAGGCTGTCGCACATTTTTATCCCGATCTTGACTGTCGTGTTCAACAACTGAATCCGGTAGGGGTCCATCCCCAACCGGTTCACCAGAGGTTGGGTCACGCTTTTGAGAAAAGGCAAGAATGTTTGGAGGGAATTAGATGGTTACAGGCCCATAACTTTGCTAAACACAAAGTTAAAGAGTTTGGCCAAGATCCTGACGAATCGTTTGCAGCTAGTTGCTGAGTCTCTGTTGGGACCTGATCAGACTTGTGCTGTGAAGGGCCGAACAATTTAGAGTAACCTGCACTTGATCCGCACGATCCTAGAGGGTGTAGAAGATGACTAAGGCTGCGCTGATCAATTTAAATCAGTCCAAGACATTTGGTAGGGTTGACAATGGCTACCTAGCTGCTGTCCTGCAGGCCACCGGATTAGTCTCCTGTATCGCTCCCCCACGGCTGTGGTACAGTTGAACGGAAAGTTGTCGAGCGCTTTAGCGCTATCTAGGTCAGTTCGACAGGGTTGTCCACTGTCGTCCTTACTTTGTCTTGGCGTTGGAGCCATTCCTTCGCCGGCTGAGGGACAGGACGTGCAGTCTGGCCCTACGTGGAATAGCTGTCCCTGGTGGTGCTCGAGCCAGGGTTTCTGCGTACGCCGATGACGTAACGACTTGTGTCCTCCTGGAGTGACATAAGAGCGGTACAGAAGGCGTTTGAACAGTACGAACAGGTGACAGAGGCCAAAATTAACCGCGACAAGTCTCCCGGCTTGCGGTGAGGTACCTGAAAGGGTTCTACCCACCCGGGGCCCTTTGACTGGACGAACGGTCCTGTCCGCATTCTTGGAGTGTGGTTTGGGTCAGACTTACAGTCGGAGAAAAATTGGTCTGAGGTACAGGCAAAGGTCGGCGTGTCGGTCAAGACTTAGCCAAACCCTTTAAGGACAAATTCCTTCGACGATGAGGCGTGTGCTACATACATCTTTCCTTTCCTTTCCTTTACCGGCTGTCTGTACTTCCCTTTTGTGATGAGCATGAGAAGGCGATCGAGCGTTTGCTATTCTTTCTTTGGAGAGGATGCAAACATCACGTCGACAAAGGTGTCTGTTACCAACGTCCGTGTCATGGGTGGGGGTCTGGGAATGTCGCACTTGGCGAGCCACAAACTCGCCTCGAGGTTGGCTTTTATCAGGCGTGCGTTATTGGAAGACGCGTTGCTTACGGGTGTAGTGAAGGACGCGTTCTCTAGCCTCACTATCACTCCCGCGGTCTCAAGGCGTTGCCATAAGCCTCGGGGTAAACCAGATTCCTCCTCGAATGTAGGACGGCCTAGGAGGCACTTCTATCAGGGATTAGTGGTGGGTGTAGCAAAGGATCCACCACGGGAGAAACTCGGCATGTCGGAGGATGAGTATCGCTCTCATTGGTCTTTGGCACCAGGATCGGATTATCTCAGCAACTCTGGGTTTTCTGACCTGGCGAGTCTCTCAATGACCTACGTTTTATAATGGGCCTGGCGGATTTGCCAGATTGTGAACGTTTCAACCTTGGTTTAAAGGAGACATCTTCGCACGCCTTCTACCATTGTTCGCCCGTTGTGGGATAGTATCAGCGAGTTGACTGTTCGTATCGCGCCGCAAGAACTCGTACTCATTGATCGTGCATACACCTGCGACAATGTGTCGCCCCCGTTTTCTGGAGTGAAGCAGATAGTGTTTCTATCGCTACTAGCCACGGCTCGAATGGTGATATGGACGACGTGACTGGAGGAAGTCTTGTGGGGTGGCCATCTTTTACATCAGGATCTGATCCAATATTTTGAGCATCAGCTCAAGAACTGATTGGAAATGGTTGACGCCGACAGATTTTAGCAAAATGTGCATATATGTGGCAAGCCTGGTTTGCGTGAACGGGGCTAGCCCTGATTTTCTCTTTTAGGCCTGCTAGTCACATCGGGGTGAATTCCTTTGGAACCCTCCCCTTGGTTAAGGGGGAGTTCATTTTTGCGTACTTTGTTAATGGGAGTGAGAGTGTTTCCTGGCACTGCCTCTTTTGTTATGATCCAGCTCGAGATTCCCAGTTCCGTTTGATCTCGTCTGGGTCAGTATTATATTCTCCCCAGTCCAATTTATTTTTCTCCTCTCCACTCTGTAGAAAGAGAGCCTCTTGATTTTGGCCTTTGGGCAGAATACAGCGGCCTCTTTGTTTTGAGGGTGGGTTGGGTCCAGCTAACATGTCTTGTTATTTTCAGTTGAAAAATCTTATTTTGGGGAAATTGTTTTCATGCCTCTTCCCGTCATGTCATTTCATGTATGAAGTTTTATATATTTTTGTATCAAAATTACAATTTTTATGCACATTTGGGTTGATTTTAGGTCCCCAGAATGTTTTGCGGTATTTTGGTGCATGACAGATTGAGTGTTGATGGATACGTTTTTATGGTGATCGAGAAAAATTTTAATGTATGTCTCAGTTATGAGTCAGATTAGCTAGGTGTAAGGTAGATAATGAAAGACCAACCCAAGTTTTGTCCTCGCCACCCCACCCCCATTTTTTGGCCTTGTGCCATAAACATTGTATTCAATGTTAAATAAATAGCCAATTTTCCCTGACGAGCTGTTAAGCGAAACCGTGGTAAGTTTTGGCTCACTTAGATTTGAGATATATATCTCGAAAAATAAACAATCATGACAAAAAAAAATTCCTTTAGCTGGTTATCATATTTAGGTTAGTATGGCACAAGATCGATATAAGAGCAGGTACATTTAGTTTAAAAAAAAAAAAAAACTTACACTGGATGTAATCTGCAATATTATCACAGGTCACAACAAAACCATATTTGGGATGGCTGACCTCAAAAGGGAAAAAAAGAACATTGACAATATTTGGTTTACTAAATTTAACTTAGTATGGCACAAGGCTAAAATAATTTAAGATCCAGAGAGAAATGAACACTGCAGAAAGATATACATGTTAAACATTTACTCACCATTGCTCAAGAGTAAATATCAAAAACGATTTCCAAAAACGATTTCCGTATTCAAAGCAAAGATAGGAAACTTGTCACTGAAGAATCTAGATGTCTAAATTACAAATTTTTTTGAAACCACTTCTAAAAAAAAAAAGAATCCTGTCAAAAATTAAAAGCAATTTGAAACATGTCAAAAGAGCTGTTTTCATATAGTTTGAAGCAAATCTCAAAGTTGTCAAATAACTGACATTAAAAACAGAAAGCCATAGAGAAAAGCAAACATGAACTTATGTTTGCTATCAACATCCAATCAAACCATCTATATATGAAGAAGATATTGACAAAAACCCAAGAGTACAGGTTATAGGATGATGGTCAATTCATCAAATTCCAATCTATTAAGATTCTGGATTCTGATTAGATAGGACATAGCAAATTGAACTATGTCCCCGGTCAAATTTTATTAGCATCTAAAAAAAAAAAAAAAGAAAAAAAAAGTTTTTAAAAAATTTAAAGGTTCGAGCTAATCACGTGACCTGATGTAAGTACTTATCCACGTCTCAAGACTGTTGGGAGCAGGGATCTGATAAGGATCTCGTCACAATGTAAGGGAGAAATTTCAAGACGCCGAACCTGTCATGTTTCATCGACACATTCATTCTTTGTCTTCACTCAAAGAAATGAAACATCAACTGACTCCTAAAACCTAACATCCGATAAGTACAATTTTCCTTTATTGCTTCACCTTCCTTTTCACTTTCGACAACCATAACAAGACAGACTTTATTAGTAACCTGTTAATATTTTTATATACACACATTCTGCTACTTACTGCTATTTCTCTGGAACATTTAACATTTTCTCTTTGTAGAATAAGTGAAACTTTATTAAATAGAACAGAATAAATTTATAAGTGTTAAATTTTAAAACAAAATACTTATTCTTCCAACTTTTAATTAATCTTAAAAAATACTTTAAATGCGAAGATTGTCGGCTTTTGAAGAGACCTTGTATCCTGCATGGCTGACCATCTCTACAGTTTACTTTTTTTTTTTTTTTTTTGCTGAGAAGATAAAATGATTTTGTTTTAAAAAAAAAAAAAAAAAAAATTTTACCTTACAACCAAATCAAATTTAAATGCCATTACCACAGGATGATTAAATATGCATTAATAAATTAAAAACTTTTCAAATCTAAGCAACCATATAAATCTTGAGCAAGTCTTTCATACCTTAATTCTTACCAGATTTTATAATAGAACAATCATACTATCAGATGTATGGCAAAAAAAAAAAAAAAAAAACCAACCAGTCATTTGTACAAAACTTATTCAGAAGAGAATACACTCTCCAGAATTCATAGAATTAGATTTCCAAAGGAGAACAAATAAAGGAAGAGGCTTAGATTAGACCTACATGAATATATATATAGGGATTTCTATGAGTATTGACTCAGAATTTTTCCTTACTTTTGTCAAGTCAAAACTACAAATATGTTATTGGGATATTTTGTAAATCACCAACCCAAAATAGTAGTGCATCATTTTCATTAGAGGGAAAATATGATTTCAGTAATCATATATCTTATTCAGTAAAATGAATTAGAGCACTCTAGCTATTGGGTGCGTTATATGATGCGCTAAAAAGACTGCTTTCTTCCACCATGGCCCAGGGGTAGAGTCGCCGACTGACGCCAATTCGGTCGGATTTCAAGCTTGAGTTAGGTATCAATCGGAGTCTAACCGTACTGATGAACTGTGATACAGCAAAATAGATCTGTCTGCGGATGACAACACGTGTGTGTGTGTGTGTGTGTGTGTATAAGCGATAATAACTATACTCGTGTCGGAAAACCTTCCACGAATCTACGAAGAAGGAAAAAATGTTTTTTAAAAAAGAAAGAGCTAAGTATATGAACATCAGTCAAAAGAGTTCGAACCGAGTCAGCACGTAACCCAAAGAAAAAAAACCCGACACGAGTAATCAACTAACAAAAAGCGCTCAATACTTAGGTAGAGCAGAATAAGTATATCTAGTGAGCCAGAGAGACCTACCTAGGCTCACCCAACATATTAAAGAATTAAACAGATTTGAAGCTGAGTTTATCGGCATAATTAAAAAACTTAAAAATACAGTAGGATAAGAAAATGTGCAGCAAAAAAATTAGTGCTGGCATTAATAAAATAAAGAGGTGTAGAAAAATTTATGCTAAAGCAGATAAGTCTAAATACTTATATCAAATGAGCCTTAACAATTATTAAAAAAAAAGCGTTACACAAAAGTTATTAAACACTATAAAAATCTGATATAGAGGCTAAAATCAAGAAACGAGTATTTTAGTTGGCAAATTTGAGTTATACAATCGTGTAGAGGAATTTGAGACCTTGCTTCATAACAGTAAATGATCATAATTTTCCTAATAACCCTGAATATAGATTACTGAACCCCACTAAAACAGAGTTATGTAAAATAAGTAAGGTAATCTTGCAGAGGGTATGTAAGTCACTAAGAAGGTTTACTAATATAAACCAGTGGCAATCCACTAATGATTGTATTGAATAGTTTAAAAATTACGATAAAAACGAACATGGCTCATTCATTAAACATGATATTAAAGAGTTTTACCTATCTATTTCCGAAAATACTTTCAACGAAGCCATTAGTTTTGCTAAGGAATTTAGTGAAATTTCTGCTCAAGAAATAGACGTTTCTAGGCATACCACAATAACATAATATGGATAAAGAAGGATGACTTAAACAACTTTGACAACCCCATGGGTGCGTATGATGGGGCCGAGATAGTAGAATTAATAGGATGCTTATTGCTGTATAAGCTTCCTAAGTACATAGATTTTAACAACCACGGGTTATACTGTGATGATGGTTTAATCATAGTCGATAACAGTAACACCCAAAATTGTGACAATATACGCAAAAAACTATTGGTTTTTCAAAAAGTACGGTTTTGACTTACATGTTGAAAGCACTTTAAAAGTGGTGAATTATTTAGACACCACGCTAAATCTTTTGAATGGATCCATATCTCCATACATGAAAGAACCAAAATTTGCAATATATAAACACTAAATCTAATCACCCTGCACATATTGCTAGAAATATTTCTTATAGACTATCAAACAATTCGTCTAGTAAAGATATCTTTAATAATCATAAAATAGTGTGCCAAGATGCACTCATTAAAAGTGGTCATAGTGATAAACTTAGTAAATACAGACACTAAGAGAAGTAAACGAAAGAAGAGAGGTAGGAACATCTTATGGTTTAATCCCCCGTTCAATTTAGCAGTAAAAACCCAAATCGGAAAATATTTTTCAAGTTATTAGAGCAAAATTTCAGTAAAGACAATAAGTTGTATAAAATATTTAACAAAAATAACGTAAAAATTAGTTATTGCTGTATGCCCAGTTTAGAGAAAATTATTAATGGATTAAACAAGGAAAAAAGTTAGGGATGATACACGTACTAGTATAACTAGTAATTGTAGGATTAAGAATAATTGTCCCTTGCAGGGTAAATGCCAGCAAGATTGTGTTGTCTATCGTGTTAAAATTTATAAAAACGCTGAAGACACTGAACCCAAAATATACTTAGGTGCTACCCAAGATATTTAAAAAAAAAAAAAAAAAAAAAAAAAAAAATATTACAATCATACTAGTAACTTTAATAATGAAAAGTATAGATATAGCACAACCCTATCCACTTATGTGTGGTCCATTAAACAAGAGCTTAATATAGACCCTATTTTGAAATGGGAAGTATTAAAGAGATGTGTTAAGTATAAGGTCGGCCAGATATCTCCTGCAGTTGAGAAGGCTGCAGCAGAACCGAAAGAGTCCTCAACAAACAAAGGAGAATGGCAGAAGACGGGCAAGAAAAGAGGAGAAACTCCACCAGAAGAAGTCTTTCTCGCGTCAAAAGTCACCTCCGCCACAAAAGGCTCCTCCCGAGCAGGATGACACACAGGGAAAAAGCAAGAAAATCCCCAGAAAAGAAGCAGCCAACGCAGGAAGACTCAATGGAGATGGGAGTAGACATGCCAGCCGCTCGGGCTTCCTCGCTAAAAAGAGGAAGAGATGGGGAATATGAACCAGACAACCCGAAGGTGCTGCGGAAGAGCAGAATTGCATAGAGGGAAAAAAAAAAAAAAAAAAAAAAAAAAAGGCATCATCGCTACCTGTGTCTCTGGAGAGACAAAAGGACACGTATGCAGAAAAGGCTAGGAGCCAACCTACTTCCCCTCAAAAATACTTGTAGTCCCAGTTTTTTCGGCCGACCCCTCTTATTCCTGAAACCCCCTACTCCAAGCAAATCACCCACCCCTTCTCCCACCCATCCCAAAAAAAAGAAGCCCCTTCCTCAGGAGGAGGCTCTAATGGTGATCGAGATAAAGGAAATCACCAAAGATTGGACAACACAGAGACGATCTCTACTGAAGCCATTGATAAAACTGACTTCAGTAGAGGGGAAAATCGACAGACAATCCCGCTAACTTCCTGAATGCCCCTGGTGTGTTAACCCTGGTCCGGAACACTGGGGGGGGGGGGCAACCTTCGGGTATGGGACCATATCAACACAGCTACCCAGTTTTACAAAGACATTTTGAGTTCCGAAGTGGCACTCCGGAACATGACAAAGATGGAGAAAAATTGTTCTGGGAGGTTCCGTTTTACTCCACCCTGTTTATATATGTTGACACAGGTTCCCTTGGACAGTCCGTCGGGGTCCCTACCACCAGATATTTCCACACGGTATGCGATTAGATTTAATTTTCTCTTTTCAGATCTAAACAGTGTCTATTAAGTTAGCCAGCTTGAATGCGAATGGCCTGATAAATCGGGGTAAAGCAGCCAGCCTGCTTCGTGACCTTATCATTCGGCATGGATGTGGCCGCGATCCAAGAGGCTCACATTGTCGTCTTTTGCGCTAGGTCGGTTCGATAGGATTGTCCACTGTAGTCCTTACTTTATGTCTTGGCGTTGGAGCCACTCCTTCGCCGGCTAAGTGACAGGACGTTCAGTCCGGCTCTACGTGGAATCGCTCTCCATAGCGGTGCTCGAGCCAGGGTTTCTGCGTACGTTGAGGTGGTACAGAAGGCGCTTGAACGGTATGAAGAAGTGACAGGGGCCAAAATTAACCGTGACAAGTCTTCCGGCTTACGGTTAAGTGCCTGGAAGGGTTCTATCCTCCCGGGGCCCTTCAACTGGACAGACGGTCCTGTCCGCATTCTGAGAATGATTTGGGCCCGACCTTCAGTTGGAGAAAAACTGGTCTGAAGTACAGACAAAGGTCGGCGCGTCGGTCGAGATTTGGTGTCAAAGGAATTTGTTCTTAAAGGGTTTGGCTGAGGTGTGTGCCACATACATCTTTCCCATTATTCTTTACCGGCTGCCTGTATTTCCACTTTGTGATGAGCGTGAGAAGGCGATCGAGCGTTTGCTATTCTCCCTTCTGTGGAGAGGAGGCAAACATCACGTCGACAAAAGTGTCTGCTACCAACGTCCGTGTCATGGGGGTCTGGGAATGCCGCACCTGGCGAGTCACAAGCTCGCTTCGAGGTTGGCGTTTCTCAGACATAGTGAAGGACGCGTTCCCTAACCTTACTATCACCCCCCCGCCCCGTCTCGAGGTGGTGCCGTAAGCCTCGGGGGCGACAGAGATTCCTACTCTAATGCAGAACAGCCTTGTGGGGCATTCCATGATCTAGTGACCTTTCTCAGCCTAAGAGGCACTTCTATCCGGGATTAGTGGTGGGTGTCGCAAAGGATCCACTACGGGAGAAGCTCGGCATGTCTGAGGATGAGTATCGCTGTCATTGGTCTTGTGCCAGGTTCGGATTACCTTAGCAACTGATTCTGACTTGGCGATTAGCTCTGAATGGGTTGTCTCAATGACAAGCGTTTTATAATGGGCCTGGCGGTTTTGCCAGATTGTGAACGTTGCACGCCTACTATTGTTGGCAGGTTCACCCGTTATGGGAATGTGTCGGCGAGTTAACTGCTCGTATCGCGCCGCGAGAACTCGTGCTCATTGATCATGCATACGCCTGCGATAATATGCTGGCCCCGTTTTCTGGAGTGAATCAGGTGTTTCTGTCGCTACTAGCCACGGCTCGAATGGTGATATGGACGACGCGACTAGAGGAAATCTTGCGGGGTGGCCATCTTTCACATCAGGATCCGATCCAATATTTTAAGTACCTACTCAAAATGAAGATTAGAACTGATTGGAAACTTGACGTCGACAGATTTCAGCGAAAGGTGGATAAATGTAGCGAGCCTGGTTCGCGTGACCGGGGCTAGCCGTGATTTTCTCTTAGATCTACTAATCGCATCAGGGTGGATTCCTTTGGAACCCTCCCCTGGTTAAGGTAAGTTCCTTTTTGTGTACCTAGTTAATGTGAGTGTGTTTCTCGGCACTGCCTCTTTTGTTATGAGTCAGTTCGAGATTCCCAATTCCGTTTTATTTTGTCCCATTTGATTTCGACTGATTCAGTATTAGATTTTCCCCAGTCCCAATTATTTTCTCCTCTCCACTCCACTCCCTGTAGAAAAGAGTCTTGAATTTGTCCAATGGGCAGAATACAGCGGCCTCTCCGTTTTGAGGGTGGGTTGGGTCCAACTTAAATGTCTTCTGTTATTTTCAGTTGAAATTTTTTTTGTTTTGGGGAATTGTCATCTCCCTCCTCCTCATGTCATTTCATGTAAAATTTTTATATTTTTGTATTTATATTATAAAATTTTGTGAAATTTTCATGTTCACTTGGGGTGTTTTTATGTCCCCTGAATGTTTTGCAGTATTGTGGTACATGAAGTTTTGGGCGTTGATGGATAAGTTCTTGTGGTGATTGGAAAATTGTAATGTATGCTTGGGTTGTGAATCAGATTAGTTAGGTATAGGATAGCTAGTGAAGACCACCCTGAGCTTTTCCCTCCCCCAAATCGGCCTTGTGCCATAAGTATGTATTCCATACTAAAAAGCCAGCTTTCCCTGAGGATCCGTTTAGATGAAACCTAGGTAGGTCTCTCTCTCTCTCTCTATATATATATATATATATATATATATATATATATATATATAGACCCCTCCATAACAGCTGAACTACTTTCAGAGGCGTTGGAGTTAGCTAAAGAATATAATTATATAAAAGAAGCAGAATTAGAAATAATTTGGCACTGCCGCAAAGCACTATTATATTTTAATGATGAGATATGGGTAAAAAAAAACTGATGCCCAGGGGTTTGATAATCCTATGGGGGCATAGGATGGGGCGGAGGTGGCGGAGCTGATAGGTTGTCTACTGCTTCATAAATTTAACGCCATAATAGATTTCCATAATCACGGTTTATACCGGGACGATGGATTAATTATAATAGATAAATGTACACCTAGAATAGGAGATAAATTTAGAAAGGAAGTGCAAAAATTTTTCAAATCTTATAAGTTAGAGATTGAAATAGAACATAGCATTAAAATTGTTAATTACTTGGATATAACATTAAATCTTAATAACGGGTATATAACACCCTATATCAAAAATAATTACACCCCCAATTATGTTAACAAAAATTCTAATCACCCTATGCATATTCTTAAAAGTATCCCTAATGGTATAGCTGTTAGATTGTCCACCAACTCTTCCAATAGTGAAATTTTCGATAAATACAAGAAAATTTACCAAACTGCACTAATAAAAAGTGGACATTCGCAAACGCTAAAATTTTCTGACCAAAATATTACTAAAAAAACCAATAACAGATCCAGAAATATATGGTTTAACCCCCCATACAATAATGAAGTTAAATCTAAAATAGGCAAAATGTTTTTTAACCTAATAGATAAACATTTTAACTCTGATAGCAAACTTAAAAAAATATTTAATAGGAACACTATTAAACTCAGTTACTCGTGTTTACCTAATATTGGCAAAATAATTAATAATGCCAATAAAAGTAAATTGAAAAGTAATACCAATATTCCTAATACTAATACCGGCAACAAAAATAATTGTAATTGTAGAATTAAAGCCGACTGCCCCATTAGAGGTAATTGTAATCAAGTAAATGTAGTTTATAAAGTTAGAGTTTACATTAATGAAAATGATAAAAACCCTAAAACATACATAGGAGCTACGCATGATAATTTTAAAATTAGGTTTTACAACCATAAAACCTCCTTTAAAAATGAGAAGTATAAACACAGTACGACTTTATCCAACTATGTATGGGACATAAAAACTAAAACTAAAAGAGACCCCATTTTGAAATGGGAAATAATTAAAAAAATGCCCTAACTATAACAAAGGCAGTAAATTCTGTAGGTTATGTGATGAGGAGAAATTAGCGATAGCTAGATTCGAACATTGCCCACAACCTTATTAATGCCAAAACTGAAATATTGAATAGGTGTAGATTCCATAAAGCTAAATTTCTTGCTTAGAGTGTTTGGCTTTTTTTTTTCTTTTTTTTGAACCTCCCCCTCCCCCGTCGGGTAGGCTGGTCTGTTAGTCTTTGTTTGGTGGTGTCTATTTATTTGATTAGTCCTTGGTTTGCCTTTGCCCTGACGAGCCGTTGTGTGAAACCGCGGTAGGTTTTGGCGATCTTGTGATTTTTTTACGTGTCTTTGCTCTACATTGCTTCCTATTTGTTATTTCGCTTTGGTTAGTTCTGTATCGAGCACTTTTTCTTTCTTTGTGGTTGGTTCCGTTTGGTTTTTTTTTTTCTTTACTGCGGGGTATTGTATGTATTGTCTGTATTCCGCAGTTTTCTTTTTTTTCCCCCTCTTGTCCAACGCCTTACAGCGACGGATAGTAACGGAATTAGATTCTGTCTGTTATTTGTTGTCCTTAAAGTTTATTTTCGTATAGTTTTAGGATTTAGATACTTAGAGTCGGTCTTATTATTATATATATATATATATATATATATATATATATATAATATATAGAGAGAGAGAGAGAGAGATCACACACGGGCTCATTTAATAAATAAAGTTAATTTTTCGTTATAAGGACTTCTAATACAGATAAAAGCTTACTTTTGTTTTTAAATTTTTTTTTCTTTACTTTTTCAAAGGGATTTAATTTTTGGCAGATTAATAAAAAAAACAAAAACAAAGAAAGTTTTGAAGATTAACAAAGATGGCCGACCAAGAAGCTTGCTCCAGAATGGAACAGAGGTCAGTTACATAGTTCTTGGTTGCTGAAGGGTACAAACCAGTAGAAATTCATAGGAGAATGTCAACTGTGTATGGTGCCATATGGTTCAGCAAAAAGTCTACAAGCGGCCTAAATTGTTTAAAGAAAGATGGAGCACTGTTGAGGATGAAGACAGGCTTTGTGTGTGTGTGGGGGGAGGGCGCTACACAAGTGAGGTTTCCTGAGGTGATTGAATTAATCAATGACCTCATTCAGTCTGACAGGATGACAGTGGATGACATTGCAAGGACTTTGAGCCTATCTATTGGGACAGCACACAAAACTGTCCATGATGACCTTGCCTACCTCAAAGGTCAGCTGCCTGTGGGTGCCAAAGATGCTTACTGCAGAGCACAAACAGAGGGTTGAGTTGTCCCAGCAGTGTCTCTCCCGCTATGAGAAGGATGGTGATGTGTTTCTGAAAAAGGTGGTCATATGTGACGAAGCATGGGTTTGGCAATATGGAGTGAAAGCATGCAGGCTCTCCAGTGAAGAAGTTAAAGTCCCAGCAGTCCATGGGGAAGGTGATGCTCACCATTTTTTTTTTTTTTTGGAAATGCAAGGCCCAATCACCATTTCATTCCTTGAGAAAGGAAGCAGCGTGAACTGCTGAGACAGGTCAAGAAAGACAAAGAACAAATGCAGGGGGTCATCAGTCACATGGAGTCTCCTTCATCGAGACAATGCGAGGCCTCACACAGCAGACCATCAATGAGGGGCTGGGAACTGCTCCCTCATCCCCCTTACAGCCCAGACCTTGCTCCTTCAGACTGTCACCTGTTTGGTCCCTTAAAAGCGTGCACGAGAGGCACAAAGTTTGAAAGTGACGAAGTCAAAAGTGCTATGAGCAATTGGCTGAGATATCAGTTCAAAGATTTTTACGCTGGGGGAATACGGAAGCTTGTGCACAGATGGGAAAGTGTGCGACACTGTTGGAAACTACATTGAAAAAAAAAAAAGGTGGGGACAACACTTCTATCTCATGCGGCTATGATTTTGGGCTAAATGTGGCGCCACTCATGAAATCCATCATACACGCCATCACATCGCAAGACTGCACAATTGAAAGTGCCACATCAGCATACATCGATGACTAATTTAGCCAAACTCAATGCAGCGCTTAAAAGAGTCAATCTGGCTCTCCAGTGGAGAGGCGACAACATTGCACTTGGTTACTGATTCGGCGTGCGTGCACCAGTGAACACTAGGTTAGGGGACGACTGGGCACCATGTGATTGCTGGTCAAAAAATATGGATTGACCATAGATGCGACGCTTTTGTAGTCCTGTCAGAACCGTGCAGATTGCCTCACCAGAGTACCAGGCAGGTGGATCTCTTGGGTACTTATGAACCTGGTTGAGTTTTATTAATATATTTGAGTGGGAATTTATGTGTCGTACATTTCAATCTATTGCTCTACTTCCAGAGTTCTTGTATAAATGGAGTGGCATTTAGCTGGTTTTCCCACAGTTTGCTTGAAGAAACCTCATGGTTGAAACTCAAGTAGCAAGGTGAATCAACATCTCCACATATACATAGTCAAGTTTTCACAATACAATCATTCAGGGAGAGATCTCATACATGGTATTAATTGTTGGTAATGTAGGCTAGCAGACTTAGTAAATAATTGCAAACACTTTAGTAACGTAGCCAGTTACAAAAAACTAAATTTTCCATTCAGGAAAATATTCAAAGTTGATCTGTGAATCATCAAGCAGAAAAGAGATAATCAAGGAATAGTTATAACCAATTTTTAGATGAGATTTCACTGTTTGGTATAAGGCAGTGAGTGATCATTGAATAGCAGTTAGATATCAACATTTGGGATCTGTATAGTGTTTCTATCAGAAATGCCACCAAGCTTTAACAGCAAATGTCTTTTGCCCAACTAGTGGCAAGCTATACTGGTGAGGCCTGGAATGAAAACAGCAAAATAGGCATGCTTATAGATGTTTTCCACCTGGAGAACCATAATGTCCATTTGCTGGCATGACCATACCATGAACATGAAAGTCCAAAAGAGAATAGAACTAGGTAACCTTTAAGACTCATTACAAGTCAGTTGAAGATGCTAAATTGCCACAAAAGATGTTCATTTGTTATTGTAGGTATTTAGAACCAACATTGCTGCCTTATACAACAGCACAAATGAAATGTTAGTAGTTGGCAGAAAGAGACCTATAGGGAATAATATTCTGCCTGTCAAAGCTATTTAAGAAAGACTTTTTTTTCATTACAACACCTTTGTGAAACAGATATTGCAGAAGTCTAAGGAACTGAAACAGCAAACCCTCCATCACCTCACACATTCTAACTTGGCCACTTTGGATTTTCATTGGTTCCACTCTACAGAACCATTTGAATGACAAGTCTGACTACATTTGAAAACTACTTCAGAACCTTCATTTAGCTGGTTACCATGTTTGGCACAAGGTTGATATAAGAGCAAACAAAAGGTAGTAAGAAAAACTTGCAGTAGACATGATTTGCAAGATTATCATGGGTCCCAACAAAACCATATTTGGAATTGCTCACCTCAAAAGAAAAGGAAAAAATTAAAATATCTGGTGTTTACTAAGTTTAACTTACTCTGGCACAAGACTAAAATAATTTAACATCCAGTGAGAAATGAACACTGCAAAAACAAATGCTCTAATAGTGAAACATTTACTCACTATTGCTTGAAAGCAAATATAAAAAATGACTTCTGTATACAAAGCAAGATAGAAAAACCTGTTACTGAAAAATTTAAAAATCTAAACTACAAATCCTTTGGTACCACTTCAAATAAATAATCATGTCAAAAATTAAAGTCAATTTGAAATATTTAAAAATTGAATCTTGTTTTCATGTAGAGCTTGAAGCAAACCAAATTGTCAAATAAGTTGTATACATAGCTCAAGTCAATTAACGGAAAGGAAAAGTCAAATGTTTGAGCATGTTTTGCACAAACTTAATGTTTTATTGCCAAGATGAAAATAAATATTTCAAATATTTTATCTTACAACTCAAATGAAGTTACTACAGGATGATCAAATTTACTTAATATATTCTTAAAAATCTTTAAATCTAAGCAACCATATAAATCTTGAGCAAGTCTTTCATACCTTAATCCTTACCACAGATTTTATATTACATTCCCTAATGAAGACAAATTTAATCAACTATAACAGTTGTAATCATAAAATACAGAAATCTGGAAAATAGACACTTGTCAAAAAAGCCATTAGGTATATGGCTAAAGAAAACAGAATTAGTCATTTGTACAAGACTAAGATTATTCAGAAGATATTTCTCTCCAAGACTTGTAGAATTACATTTCCAAATGAGGACAAATAAGAGAAGAGACTTACAAACAGTGGAAGAATTTGATTTTCATGATCTCGCATAATTTGCAGACTAGTTTCACATTCTCGATAAATTCAACCACAAACTGTCAAGTCTTATCACCAGTGAATTTGGGGATCGATTTTTATATAATTTGCCTTCGAATCTCAATGTCGCACTTTCCGTCTTCTGTTAGAACACTTCCTAGGTATTTAAATTTTTGTAAATCCCTCACCTGTAATTGGCATTTTGGGCTGCCCTTTTTGCTGATGACCATGCATTCAGTTTTCTTTCAGTTTATTTGTAGTTCTTTCTTGTCACTCTTCAGTTACCTTCTGTAGGACGTCTCGTTTTCTTTTGGTGTCTGCGTACCTTGTATTGCTTAAATTGTGGCTTCTGATGACGAATCCTGGCATAACTTCTGTGGTACTCAGAATAGTCTCACTGCATAAGACAAATAGATCTGGTGAAAAGATGCATCCTTGTCTTACGCCCTTTTCAATATTAGTATAATTGCTGAATTCTTCACCTGTCCATATGCAGGCAGTTTGCTGCCAGTAGAGATTCCTGATTACTCTTAGGTCTTTCCCAAATATGTCAAGGCTACCAAGCATCTCCAATTCTGTTGCGTATTTTGTCAAATGCCTATAATCAATAAAACATAGGTACAAGTCCTTCATTTGTATTGCCCTTTCAGAGAGCATCCTAATCATATGGCATTCCTTGTTCCAGTGTCTTGACGAACCCGCGCTGTTCTTGCCCTATCTTTGGCCTGATTCTGCTTCTCGCTCTATTCATCAGGATTCAGATCAGTTTTGTTACGTGACTCAGTAAACTGATAAAAAAACATACAAAAATGCCACAAAGAAAATTTCAAAACAAACTCCGCATGCAGACTCAACCAAAAGTGAACTAAGTAAAATAAGCAAAACAATATTAGAAAGAATTAATTCTGAACAAATGTTAGATGTAAACCAATGGAGAAAACAAAAAAAAAAAAAAAAAAAAAAAAAAAACAACACAGAAGTAACTACGGACTGGTTCAATAATATAAAAAAATAAGCATAATTGCCAATTTGTACAATTGGCCAAAAGAATTCAACCAGAATTCATGCTAAATAAGGCCATCACCTTAGCCCAGGAGCAAATAAATAAAAATAAACCCAAACAAAATTGATATCAGTAAACACTCCCACAAATCACTATTTGATAATGAAAACACATGGATAAAGAAAGACGGCATCTTTGACAATGCAGAGACCTGTTAAATCATAGACATATATTTGCTAAATGAACTAAGTAAAATAATAGATAAAAATTATACTGGACTCTACAGGGACGATGGTCTAATAATGTTAAACACAGCTAAAACCAGAAAAGCAATTATAAAGATTTTCAAAAGTCATAGTTTTTATGTCTATATTGAATCTAACAGAGCTGAAGTTGACTTCCTAAATGCTACTTTAAACAAAAACAAAAAAACACACACACAAAACAAACACACACACACAAAACAAACACACAAAACACACACACACACACAAAACACACACACAAAACACACACACACACACAAAACACACACACACACACACAAAACACACACACACACACACACACACACACACACACACACACACACACACACACAAAAAACAAACACACAAAAAACAAACAAAAAACAAACAAAAAACAAACACAAAAAACAAACAAACACAAACAAAAAACACACAAAAAACAAACACACAAACAAAAAACAAACACAAACAAAAAACAAACACAAACAAAAAACACACAAAAAACAAAAAACACACAAAAAACAAACACACAAAAAACAAAAAACACACAAAAAACAAACACACAAAAAACAAACACACAAAAAACAAACACACAAAAAACAAACACACAAAAAACAAACACACAAACAAAAAACACACACACACTTCTTCCATTCACCCACCATCTATAGTTAGGTGGGTACCAAAATCAATTGAACGTAGGCTTTCCGACAACTCTAGCAATGAAACCATATTCAACAAAGCTAAGAAAGTATGAAAAAACCCTAAATGATAGTGGATTCCCGGTAATACTCATGACAGAATAAAAAGTAACAGGAAGAGAAATATATGGTTCAACCCACCATATAGTAAAAAATTAACATAGGCAAAATATTTTTCAAGCTCCTACACAAACTTCCCGCAAACATGCCCTCACCACAAAATATTTAAAGACAGTGAAAATCGGCTACCAAGAACATGGCGCAAATAATAAAAAAAGGCACAAAAAAAAAAAAAAAAAAAAAAAAAAAAAAAAAATCAAACAACCCAAACAAACCACACCCATGTGTAACTGCAGAATAAGGAATGAATGTCCATTAAACAGTAATTGTTTACAAAACAATGTAATATACCAAAATCACCACATAATGAAGAAAAAAATATACATAGGAGTAACAGAAGGACTCTGGAAACAAAGACATTACACACAAAAAACATCCTTCACAAATAGAAAATACACAAACAGCACAATGCTTTTTAAGTACATCTGGGAAGTCAAAAACAAAACCCAAATCACCCCAAAAAATTATATGGAAAATACGAAAAAGATCATCAGCCTACAACAATCAAAAACCTGCAGAATCTGCCTGGAGGAAAAAATAGCTATTATTACCTTCCCTGACCAAAACAAACTACTAAATAAATGATCTGAACTCATATCAAAATGCAGACATTTTTTTTTTACTACATTACTTAAAAATAGCAAACTAATAAAGAGCAAATAATTAAATTGAAGCAAATTATAAACAAATTAACAAACCACCGATGATATAACAGCCATTACAATAAAAAATAAACTACAAATAAATAAAAAAGAAATATCTTAATCATTGAAAAGCAAAAGAATAAACAAGTCAAATAGATTTACTCAATTAAGCCACTCCAGCCGAAATAACTGTTAGAAAAATTACCCACAATGCCCCACTAACACGTACATATAAATAGCCGAGGAAAAACAACATGTGGCCTGATGATTGGGCTTAGCATCAAGCTGTCTGTGCCCCCCCCCAAGTGTTGACTTCAATGTTCACTCTTTTTTTATATATCTTGAACTTTAACTTGAGTATTTATCGATGAGTTCAGCAGGAAAAAAAAATTATATATATATATATATAAATAAATTTGGGCACCAATACAGAGTTTAATCACAAATCTGTTGTAAACAGTCCAGCAGGGAATATAGTAATAAAAATAGGGTCAGAAATCCAACCTTCCCCTCACAACAGAAGAAATGCATTTTCTACTCTTATAAGCAAAAGCAATAGCCTTTAATCATCAAGTAAATTTTCTGATTGGCCACACCAGACAGGAAAGAAAGTACATTAGCATAGCTTCTGATACTTATAACAAGTCTGTGCTAAAAAGACTAGAATTTTCTTTTGGCAGACCATGCACAAAACAGAGGTAGTTAATTTTCTACTGTTATAATACCTATTCCAACCATCCCCTTAATGTATTCAAACACCTATATCCAGGAACAAAAGAATAGCAAATAATTCCAGCACTGTTAAAATATTCAATAAAATTATACATGAATCAAGAAATATCACATATTCAAACAAGCTGGAATATACAAACAAAAACTAATATAATCTGGTTCAATAAAAATGAAAATAGAAAAACATTTCAATATTATTGAAAAATCTTCCCTGGACATCAAAAAATAAAACTCAAGATTAGTTACAAGATGGAGAAAATAATCAAACAATAAGAAAATACTCAACAAAACCAATAACACAAACCAGCAAAACATCAATATATTCTAAAGTGGAAACCAAGACAAATAGCAAGTCTGTGACTAAGATACAAAGGTAATTGCTTTGTATTTATGAGAACAACTTGTTTTCTAAGAAAGTTTACAACCATATCGTTAGGACGAATAAAACATATTCTAAAGGAATTAACCCCTTCCTGTTCCCAAACAGAGTACCTCCCTTTTTACCTCTGAAAGTGGGTACACATGAGTTGTGATCAATGGCACATTCAGACGTGGGATGCATGAGGGGAAAAGACTTTGAATATGGCCATCAATGGTTAAAGAACTTATGTATGATCTTCTGCCCTAATGGTTGTGACACACAACCCGATAACTTGGGACTAATACCGCATATACATATTTTGTAATGTTTCTCCATGTAAAATAGATGTATCTTCCAATCAACCGTGAGTAGACATCTACTTTTCTTTTGTTCCATGCATTTTCTCCACGTGCTGCACACACACACACACACACACACACACGTCCACGGACCATGAATCAATATAAATTAAGGCATTTTAGTTATGAGACAAAAACCCTGTTCATAACACATTAAACCTGTTAGTTCTCAATATCCCACTATGCAGGGTCTACCTAAGGTATATAAAAACCATCTACCACTTTGTCTTATTTTATCCATGGTATGTTCCATACACCACAAATTAGCAAAGCGGCTGGCAGAGATTATCCAATCTGTCCCCATAGTATTTTGGATTCCTTTTTCTGATCTCATCAGAAAATTCTGAAATTTATTCAAAAACAAAATCATGGTATCTTTTGACATCAGTTTATATTCAAATGTTCATATAGGAAACACCCTTGATATTTGCACCGAACATGGGGTCATTTGGGTCCTGCTCTAATTTCAGAAACTAATCTCAATATATAAATTAAAAACCAAAGACTACATACTGGAGTAATATATCATTTTTGTTTTGAATATGTAAAATTGTTTAGCATCTAATTAGTCAAATCTTTATTAGAAGCATGAAATTAGTTAACACTAAATCAGAATTTATAATGCACCAAAATATCACAGATCCCAACAAAGACATTTGTAATGGATGACTTGTAAAGGATACTCAAATAGCGCACAATCAGTATCCCCCCCTCCCCGCATCCAATGATACTGAAGAAAAAGGTGTTTTTCCTGTTGGTGCTTACTATGTTTAGTTTGTGTGAGACTCAAGGATGATATATAAGAGCAGATATGGATAGTAAGAGAGACACACACTAGACATGATCTGCAATACTATCACAGGTCCCACGAACTTTAAGAAAACTGAGTGCATGGTCATCAGCAAAAGATACAACCCAAAATGCTAAATACAGGTGGGTATAACAGAATCAAACAAGTACCAGAATTTAAGTACCTAGGAAGTGTTCTAACAGAAGATAGAAAGTGCGACACGGAGATCCGAAGGCGAATTGGCATGGCAAAGACGCGTTCCAGAAGATGAGCAAAACACTAACACACAGGAAAATCTCAATAGAAACGAAGAAAAGAGTGCTAGACTACTATGTGATGTCACTTCTTCAAAACGGCAGTGAATGCTGGACAATATCAAAAATGAGGACAAAACTGGAAGCGGCCGAAATGTGGTTCTACAGAAGGATGCTACGGATATCGTGGACTGAATACAAGCAACAACAAGGGCGTTAGAAAGAATGGCAACAAAAAGGAAATTGATGCTGAGCATCAGGAAGAGACAACTGAAGTTCCTGGGACATGCAATGAGGAAGGAGAGCCTGGAGAACCTGATACTGACTGGTCAGATAGAAGGAAAGAGAGACAGAGGAAGGCAGCGGATAACATTTGCAGGGTCTGATCAGGTGGATGACGGAACGGGAGTTGCCAGGAGCAAACATACTAAGAGCCACAAGGGATAGGGAAACGTGGAGAGCCATGATCGCCTACGTCCTGAAGGGACAGGGCACATAGAAGAACCTGAGAAAGGAGAATATTGAGGAAAAGTCTGGAATAAGGCTAATTTAACATTTACTGAAAATTGCAATAAATGGTCTACTTATAAACATTTGCTCACCAGTGCTTCAGAGCTAATATAAAAAATGTCTTCCATATTTAAAGCGAGAGAGAAAACTTACTGAAAAATTTAGAAATCTAAATTACAAGTTCCTTGATATTCCTTCAAATCAAGGAAATATGTCCAAAATAAGTCAATTTGAAATGTGTCAAAAGCTTGAAGCAAACTTCAAAAAGTCGTCAAAGAACTAACTTGACCAAAGAGACAGCCATAGATGAAAGCTAACATGAATTTATGTTTGCTATCAATCAAATCGCCTCAAAAAATTTGACAAAACCTAAGGATGCAGGTTATGAGATGATGGCCAGTTCATATTCCAATTTAATTAACATTTGTGGCAGAATTGTACAAGATTTTCATGAAGAACGCAATAAAAATTACAGTTGCATACACAACTTCAGTAGATTAATGAAGATGAAAAGTGAACAGACTTTGAATGTTTTATTGCCAAGAGTTGAAAAGAAATCTGATTTTGTTTAGAAAAACATTTGACCCTAAAATTCAAATGAAGTTACCACAGGCTAATTCAATAATAAAAAGCACATTAGTAAATCAAAAACAAATCCTTCCCAATTTAAGCAAGCACACAAACCTTAAGCAAGTCTTTCATACCTTAATCCTTACCAGGTTTTATAATAGTCCCTAATGAGGACAAAGGACAAAGGAACAAGTCAATGTAGCAGTAATCAGCAGAAAATACAGAAATCTGGAAAATAACCAGTTAAAGCAACCATCAGATGTACGAGAGAAGAAAAGCAGGAAATCAGTCATTTGTACAGGACTAAGATATTCAAAATGCATTAATCCCTTCAAAGTTTATAGAATTAAATTCCCAATGAGGATAAAGCAAAAGACTTTCAGATTTTTGCTACATGAATATTTTAGGATTTGTACGTGTAAAGTGGAGCATATTGAGGTGAGTTAAAGCTTGCAGGAATCTTAACTGTTGCAGGCTGTGCCAGGAAGAAAAATTACCTATTGTGACTTATAGAGGCATCTTGCTAAATGAAAGAACAAAGGTTATGGCTAAATGCCAAGATTTAAATAAAAAAAAAAAAAAGAGGTGTAGGTGTATTTTTTCTTTTTTACCATCTGGTCAAAAGATACCTCATGGTATTTAGGTGTGACAGCTTCTTTGCAACATATCTTAAGGAATCAACACCAAGTTACCCAGGTTTCAACCTGAAGGTATCATCAAGCACAATACCTTGTATGTGGACGACTAATACATTATGCTCTCATTACAATTGAGTTCTCTGGAGAAGAAAATTTTAAAAACAGCTTCCGCTTCGGCTATATGCATGACTCTTCAGAAATGAAGAGAGTTCTGTGACTGGCGTCTGTATACACTGCTTATATACAAGACGTTAAAATTTCCCTTCTCTGATGCCATGAGCCGATGGCTTAGGGAGAAGAGACTCCGACTGACACCAAATCGGTCGAGTTTCGATCCCAGCCAGAAGCAAGTAGATATGTCTAGCCACACTGATGAGCTGTGATACAGTGAAACAGGCTTTTATGTGGATAACATATATATATATATATATATATATATAAAAACAAACATTGGAAGAGTGGGAGGAGGGAAGAAATTAGAAGGCAGAAACAGAACTTGATCTTTGCTCCAAAGAAGGGGAGGAGAAGTTTGGGGGGTAGCTCATCCCAAGAAGTTAAGATGCCTACACTGTCATTATTTCAGTTTGTTCAAGGCACCTCTGCTCGTACATGTCATGGCCAATTTTTCTTCCTGGCACAACCTACAATAAAATTTTTGCATGTTTTTCCTGCTTTAATCCTTAATATACTCCACTTTATACATTTTCCCCCCATAAAGCTCTTCAAATTACCACACATTATTTGCCAGATTTGTA
Organism: Ascarosepion bandense; assembly: GCA_037127315.1. Lineage (NCBI taxonomy): Eukaryota > Metazoa > Mollusca > Cephalopoda > Sepiida > Sepiidae > Ascarosepion > Ascarosepion bandense. Next base: position 943,350 of record JBBBDQ010000895.1, on the reverse strand, counting down.
TCACTCCTATGACTTTTGTGAATATTAAAAGATCAAAATTTTCTTCATTGTCCTTTCTGTCTAATAAACCCCACAAAAAAAAAAAAATAAAAATAAAAATAAAAAAAATAAAATGGAACTTGGTACCATCAGTCTTAGTATTTTACAGATAATTTACAATTTAGTGTGATTTGCCATTCAGGTGAATCAATGGCAAAGCACCAACAAGTGAGTCAATTGGTAAAAGAATATTGAAAATAAGGATTTAGGGTTAATCAAATACAATACTTGCAATTTCTATTCATTTACAACTAAAAAAAAAAAAAAAAAAAAAAAAAAAAAAACACATCAAAGCACTGGATTACGCAAAAGTTCATTAATATCCAGCTAGATTGGGTAGGTTACATTTTACTGCAGATTATTGGTGTTAACGCAAGGGGCAATGTTTGGATAAATCAGGTGGCAGTGATTTCAAAATCCCCCAAGGGTCTCTTGATGGAGCAGAGGTTTCAGAGCTTGTGGGTATTTATATTCTAAGCAAATTAAACAAAATTATCCACAGACAATCACAGATTCTACAGGGACAATGAACTGATGGTGGTACCTAATAACAAAAGGGCTAGTGATACTAACCAAGAAAATTCTCAAGATAGTCAAAGAATTGGGATATAGTATTATGTTTGAAGTGGGCATGAAAATCACCCAAAAACTTGATGTCAAGTTTAACCTCAACAATGGCACTGTTATACTATATATCAAGCTGAATACAGTTATCAGGTATGTTAGCGCAAAATCAAACCACCCCAAATTCATAATTAAATTTCAAAAGGAGTAGAGTGTAGAATCTCCAACAACTCATCCACAAACAAAATTTTTGACCACAAAAGTAATTTATGAAAAAGCACCAAAAGAGGAGGGGCACATCTAACCACTCCTTCTCTTTACCTTCCCCTATGTAGCCCTATGCGCAAAGTGGCAGTGGAATGCCTTGCTTGGGGTGAGATGATAAAAAAAAAAAAAAAAAAAAAAAAATCACAAGCTTGACATTCACTCTTTATGCACAGTCAAATAATCTGGTTCAACCCACTATTCAACCTACAACTGAAAACCAAAATTGGTAAAGTGTTCTTTAAAATTCTGGATAAGCATTTTTCTGGTGAATTCAGCATTAGCTAAAGTATTCAATAGAAATTATCTACTTGAAATTATAGTATTATAGAAATATTATACAGTATTATAGAATATTATATAATGAATATTATATTATAGAATATTATACAGTATTATAGAAATACTCTAAAACTGAGTTATAGCTGCACTAGCTATTTAGAAAGGATTATAAAATCCAATAATGCCAGAATATTAGCTGTGGAAGGAGGTGATGGAAGTTTATACTTTGTTTAGATTGGAGAGCCACTGGAGTAGCACAAACCTGGCAGACTGTGTAGAAAGTTAAAGAACTTTATGGGGAAAAAAACCCATGTGTAAAGTGGAGTATATTAAGAACAATCAAAACTGGAAAGAAAAAAAAAAATCATGGAAATATTTGTAGGTTGTGCTAGGAAGAAAAACTGGCCATCATGATATATACGAACAGAGGCATCTTGTTGAATGAACAAACTGAAATAATGACTAAATGTAGGCATCTTATAAAGGACGTCTTGGGTACTGACAAACCTGGATGAGCTATCATTTTTTTTTTCCCTCCACCCAAGAGTTGTTTGTCAAATTGATGCAATTTGCCATGATGTCTGTTGAACTTAGTTTTGCCAGCATCATGTACAGGCAAACTGATAGTGTTTCAATGGGTCCTCTTTTGGGATGCATTTTAGCAAATATCTGTTGGATTCCATAAGGAGAGTATTATCTGAATTTAATAGACCCGGTGTTTATTTCCATTATGTAGATGACATCTTTCATCTCTTTAACAATGAAATTGAAATGTACCCATTCCATTTGACCCTTAATATGCAGCCAGCTTTAAAATTTATACAAGATTAATTCTTTCTTTCCATTTCTTGAGATTCTGGTGAGCAGATCTTTCAAGTTTTCTTACTTCAGTATACCAAAAACCAACATTTACCGGTTTGTATATCAAGTGGGATTCCTTTTGTCCTCCAAAACAAAATTAATTAAGACTTACCCATAGGGCCTTAACGATCTGCTCAAAAAACTAAGTTGGAGGACAAACTCAAGTTTATGACTATCACTCTCTGTAATAATGTCTATCCATTAGATGTTGTCCAATCAGAGGCCATTTACATTCAATCTTTAAAGCCCTCACTCTGTAAACACTGTTTCCCCACCCCTCTACATCTCCATTTTTTTTTTTTTTTTTTTTTTGACTGTAATTTCTGTATTCCCCTTGATTTGGCTCTGTCGAGGTGTAAAACCGGTTGGCTAGCCCATTTTTCAATTTTTTTTTTTTTTTTTTTTTAAAAATACCATCATTATGGGTGGTAATAAAAATATTTTTGTTTGTCCATAGTACACATAGGGAACTAGTAAGAAACTACCAAAAGGTACACCAAAATCAAAAGTGTCAATAACACACAAGATGGTAGAGCTAAACATAATTAACATTTTGGTCATTGCTGAAACTGGCCACAGCTCACGTTGCATGCATTTTCATGCATGCATCAGGCTGTTGGAATATGAGGTTAAACTACACCAGAACATTTATGACCCAGATGAGTGTAAGGAGATAAAAAACACAGGGTTATTGGCATCATGCAATCTGATAGAGAGTGATAACCAAACTTGGTTAAGGTGTTAAAATAGCCATAAATGCTCCAAGAGAGGAGGGAGGAAAAAAAAACAAAAAAAACAAAAAAAAAAACTGGGTTTAGCCTGATTTTCCTATATGGCATGCTTTCCCCATCAAATGCTTTAAGTATCCTGACTTTTCATTGAGCACTTTTTACACTGAAATTAAATCTTTTCCCTTAAAAAGTTCCCCCTCCTCCTTGTGGAGATTTATGGTTATTTTAACAGAATAGCCAAGTTTGGTTACCGCTCTATCAGATTGTCCAATTCCAACACCTTACACTCATCCAGGTTATTGTAGTTTAGCCTGGTATTTTGGTGCCCCCTCCTCTTGTTGGAGTTAAGTATATTTGCAATTAGCTTTATTACATGTAGCATTGTTGCTTGCCTTTAGTTTTACTGTTCTTTATTGTGGATATTCATTTTGAACTGTGTTTTTCAGGCTGTGAAGAGACAGCAATGGCTGAGTTTCCCCAACCAAATACTACACCAGCAGTGTTGCCATCACTTTGGATCAAGAGTCCAACCAAGAAGGATGCAGCCCATTATGACAAGGTAATGAACTGATCCCCATTCCAGAGGTCCTTGATGTGGTGACAGCAAGAACCATCTCACTGCTGACAACAGATGTTAAAACATGTAAGTTTATCAGCATGGAAACAACGGAGGAGGCATTAAAAAGCCTAAAACTAGAGGCCAAAATATTAGCCAGACATTCAAGAGCCATGTGAGACGTCCTGGTGGGGACTGAAGGAGACCAAACAATTAGCCTGAAGTGTGCTAAACATGAAAAATGTACGTCTGCAAACTGAGTACAAGGGCACTCATCTCACCAGGATAATCATACACTGAATGCCCTTAGATATTTCAGAGGATCATATAGAAGGCTTGTTTGCTCAATGTATGAGAGACATCTTCCAACTGGCTAAAATTGGCAAGTGATGACTTGTATCCAAGTCACTTTAAACCAGCAGGAATTTAATAACATTACCAACCTGCTTCTGTGCTGAGGAAAACATTGTCATGGAGGGGAGGTGACCCCACTGTTGATTGTGTGGTACTGTAGAGCACTTAGCCAAAATGTGACCTGCAAAGAATCCTGAGACAGTAATGGAAATGGCCAAACCAGCACCAACTGCAGAGGTAGTGGGAGAGACAGAACAAACCAGTCTACCAGCAATACTAGTGAATGGATGGAAGTTGCGAGGAAGGGGGACAAAAATCCAATACCTCTCCACCCCAGTAGGATGTCCCCTTTAAAGAAGGCAATATCACTTAAAAAGAAGGAACATAAAAAAAAAAAAATTAGACACCAAAGAAGCAACATCAGCAAAAATCAGAGTGAGCAAGACAAGGAAACAGTTCACCAGACGAAGCATCGCAGAGTATGTCAACTAGATCTCAATATGGAGGTGGAGGAAATGCCCCTACCTTGTTCTTCAGTTCATTATTTTACATTATTTGGCAAAAAAAAAAAAAAAAAAAAAAACGTCGGAGCGGTAAGTGCTTTTTCTTTCTCCTTCATTTTAGCTGCAGTGACTTTACACGCTAAGCAAATATGGGCTCTCTTTTGGCGGAGACAAGGCAAGTTGCAAACAGAGCTAGTCCCAGGTTGTATCTCGTGTCTGCCACATTGGCTTACGACATTCGTTTTCCTAATAGAAAAAGGAACAAACTATTTAAAGAGTTTTTTGTTTTTTTTTACACATATGTTCACATTGCAGCACAACTTAAAATGTACACTAACGTGGTGGCAGCCATGATAGACAATTAACAAAAAAAAAAAAATGAACAGGAAAATAGGTAACATTTCCCTTCCTTGCAAGTTAATTTTCAGATAATAGATTTAAAAATGTATATTTTCGACTAACTATCATTTTAAGACTAATGTGCACATAAACAGGATAGGAGCAACATTCATTATAATCACTAAACTTGGCAAACTGCAAAATCCCTTCATAACATTTTTGAAGGGAAGAATGAAAATGTTAAGGAATTTTTATATTTTTAAAATGTATTGTAATTTGACAAAATTAAGTGCTATTTTTGTAAAAATTATTCTGAAACAAAAAGTTATGGTGTTAAAAATTTAACTATGACGTGCTTTTTTGTTTTTGTATTTTTTGCACAAATTTTTTATTTATTATTTTAGTGTAAAAAGCTTAATTACAGAGTGTCTCAAACCTTAAAATTCAAAAGTTCTTATGAATCTCAAATAAACAACAGCTGATCCATTTTAAAAAAATTTATTTGATTTTTTTTAATTATTGAAACCTGAAAGTTGTATTTTTGTTTTCATTGTTAAACAAATAGTTTGTTAACACGTTAGCTCTCGTCAAGAAAATCCACTGGTGGCTGAGTAAACGACAGATCTAAAACTTAAGTAAAAAATATAAAACTTACTTTAAATACATATTTACACATTAAAATTAAACATTTTTATCCCTAATAATTTCAATAGTATATTTTTTGGGGGGGTGTTCATGCCATGCCAATATGGACACAGGCTATATAATAGAATGAAGAGGTTCAGCCCCCCCCCCCGAAAAAATTTGGAGCCTTTTCTTATTTCTGTCAGGTACCTACATTCACAATTAATATAAAAGATGATGAAACTAATAAGTAAAAAATATAAAACTTACTTTAGAATGCGGTTTCCAGCTTTCTCTTCCAATCTTAACCTTTTTTCTTTTTCTTTTCAATTGGAGTAGATAGACTAAACTATCGCCCGGTTCACACTCCACCCACGTCTATTGTACAGGTGTAGAGGCTCATCCCTTGTTCCCTGTTTAAGATGTGGTTTCCAGTTTTCTCTTTTCCAAATCTTTTCACTCCTACGTAGCCCCCTGCACATCAGTGGCGTTGCTGCCTTGCTCGGGGTGATATGATAAAAAAAGCTAGTCAAAGCCGGGCGGAAAAGGCCCTGGTAGATGCCAAGGCACAATCTGCCCTTGCTCCACTAGTCAAAAGTCAACACTCACCAACAGAGGTAAGGAGTCTCTTCTCCCCCACTCTTGAGCTATTGTTTCTCCCTCCCCCAAACCATCACTCAAACAATCCCCAAAACCATCTCCCTGCTCTTCCCAAGAGGTGAGAAAGACTTCAAGGACTTATGAGGTGAACAGGCAGGCCCTTGAGAAGGACCTGTTCTCACAGAAGAAGGCCCTCTTGAGGCCTCTATTTAAATTGAAATCTAGATGCAAAGTCTGTGGAGGACCCAAGTAACTTCCCAGATGTCCCCAGTGTTATAACAGTAATTAGAAACACGAGGAGGAATTTAAGAGTATGTGACCACCTATCCTGGGCCAAGGACATATTCCCAAAAATTTGCATGGCCCAGATGGGGACACCCAGATTTAAAGAGAAAAAAAATTAGCATTGTGTTCAGGGAGGGCCCCATTATTCGCCACACCTTTTTGTATAGGGTGCTAAAACTGACCTACTCAACAGATGTTGGCGGGATTGTCTTAGATGGACGAATTACATCCCACATGGTACTGGAAGTCTGGGACAATCTGTCAGGGTCCAGACTCCTGCAGATTTTTGCACAATCTAGCCAGTTGAATGTCAGGGGGCTGAGGGACTGGGGTAAGGCTATCTGCCTACTTCATGATCTTTTGACCCGCTGAGTAGAAGTGACTGCAATCCAGGAGACACTTTGATGTTGATGCTTGTGTGCTGTCTAGTGACTATTTTCCATTCAGCATATGGGGACCAGCAGGCCACAGGTGTTTCCTTGTTGCAAGGGTGGAACTTTTCCATGTCAGCACAGGTGGCCCCAATATAACCATGAACAGTAATTCGTTTCAGACTTATGATTTATGCACCCAACAATGAGTAGGAAGGCATCTCTTTTCCATCAGTGCCATTGCTGGTAGATTCTTTACACAGTCTTAATGGGGAACTGGAATGCCATCCTGGACCACAAGCTAGATAGGGGTGAGGAGTTATCAGGAGTTTAGCAGGGAGTAATCTGACAACAAAAAATGTCAGATTACAAACTGAATACATGAGCACGAGACAGACCTAGACTGTTGTCCATGGTGTGTGGTTGGACATATCCATCAATCATGTGGGAGGCTTCTTTGCCTAGTTTAGTGCAGTGGAAGAGGTTAACCATATCATTAGCAAAGTGGAAATACCAGCTGAGAACTTTGCTCTTCAAGTGGTCCTCAATCACCAGGACTTTGATATCCCCAACTGTGTTGGGAGAAGAATTTTCATTGCCATGGTCATGTGGTGCCGATGGGCATTTGACAAAAATGTGCCCTGGAAAAAAAATCCTGGTGACAGCACTGGTTACATCAGCAACAATTACACTGGTTGCCAGGACAACAACAGCAACAGAGAAATCAGTGGCAAAAAACTTCCAGCTAGCAGCAGTCAATCAAGTGAACCGAGATGGTGAGGAAGAGGAGAATCAGCCTCCCCTCATCAGGACAACAAAACCAGAAAACCACAAACCAAGAAGCTAGCAGGAGGGAGTGTGATTGAAGCCTGGTTGATCTAGTCAACAAGTTGGATCTTGTTGATAGCTACAAGGTTAATCACCCTGGGGGAAGATGTGGATGTGGGCACTTAAATAGCCATTTACCCAGGTAGTTAGTTGCTTGGATAGAATGTTAGCGAGAAGAGGCTCGCTAGATTTGCTAGATTGGTTAGGCTATTTGGACTACAAACTCATTTGTGTCCAGATGATGTGAGACAGTAGGCTGGACACTGAAAATTCAATGTGTCTTTGCTGGACATCTGGCAACATCTAACAAGGTTAGTGTAGTGGGAATAAGTGGGGGTGGTTTTCCAGAATAGGTGGTAGGAGTTGCTTAAGGATAACATTAGGTCTTTCACCGCTGACTATAGCTGTTGACTTGCCCTAGCTAAGGCTAACAAGATTAACACACTAACAATAGATTCTTCTGGGTGGGGGATCCCATAGCAATAAGGAAGCTAGGCAGGCCTTGGACCATTTAGCAAGCAGTACCAAGGTCAAACAAGATGTCTAATGAAACCATGAGTATGCATACTGAATTGCGCAAGGAAGAGATTTGTTGAGGTGGTGATCAATACATTCAAGAGGTCGAGACCTTGGAGGGGCGTACTCTGAGGTTGACTGACGATATGGGCAAGGCATTTCAGTAGCATTTTCAGAGCCACTTTACCAAGGAACCTGGTCTCTAAAAATGAGTTTCACAGCTATTTTTTTTTTTTTTTTTTTTAAGCGTTTCACCCCGAGCAAAGCATTTCACTGCCACTACTGCGCAGGGGGCTACGTAGAGTGGAGAAAGGCTGATTAAATATAGGAAATGTCAGAGGCTGGGTGATAGGCAGGTAAGGATACTGAGAATGAGGGTTGGGTAGATGAGAGTGTTCTGAGAATAGTTGGGAGTTGGCTGACTTTCCTCGGCTTGGGCTGACTGAAGTAGCTAGCTGCAAGGGTGAGATCACAGAAGTTAAGTTCATTTAGCATTTCAGAGGGTTGGCAGTGGCAAGTCTCCGGGACTTGATAGTGTAGTTGGTGGGGGGTCAGAAGTGTAGTACGATGCTCACTGGCAGGCCACCTGTTTTTTTTGTTTTTTTTTTTCTTCTCTCTTTGTGGATCCATTTCTCAGCAATTACACTGGGCAGTTGTGAAAGACTGCCAACTAAGCTGCTCCTACTTCGTCTTTGTCAGTGACTGTCAATCCGCATGTCCAACTAACACACAGTCCACTGAAAAAGTGCTGCTGGTACTATGCTTTTTATGCTATTGCAAAAAAAAAAAAAAAAAAAAAAAAAAAATTTGCATTTTGGAAGAGATGTGCACATAAATTGTGTGTTCAGTACTGGCAATATTTCTTTTTGTCATTATTTTGCAGGCAAGACACATTTGCACTAGTTTTGAATTCTAAGGTAATCATGTCTTTCGTTACAGATAGTCTACCTTATGAATTGTACTTTAGGCAGTCAGACATCTTTCTACCGATTTTGACAGTGGTGTTCAACAACTGGTTCTGGCAGGGGTCAGTCCTTGACTGAATTTCCAGGGGGTGTAATCACACTGTTGGAAAAAAAAAAAAAAAAAAAAAAAAGTGTGTCGGGAAGGACTTAGATGACTACAAGCCCATAACTCTGCTAAGCATGGAGTTAAAGATTTTGGTCAAGATCCTGACAGTGTGTTTGCAGTCAGTTGCTGAGATTTTGTTGAGACCTGATTAGACTTGTTTTGCGAAAGGCCAAACAAGTCAAAACAACTGCATCTGATCCGCATAATCGTAGAGGGTGCAAAAGACAACAAGAAAGCCACACAGTTCGATTTGGATCAGTCCAAGGCATTCGCTAGGGTCAAACATTGGTATCTGGCAGCTGTCCTGCAGGCCACTGGATTCAAAGCCAACAATCTGCAAGTTAATCAGCCTGCTGTGGTCAACAGAAGGTAGATGAGTGCTTTTGCGCTATCTTGGTCAGGGTTGCTTGCTGTTGTCGGAAATTTACAGATGTAACGGGTCTCCTGATTGGCTGATTTAACCCGAACCTCGTTTTGAACTTTAGGCGGGCTTTACCAGAGGTTTTTGTTTTTTTTTTCTGATGGTTTTGTTCTCTCCTTTTTTCAGCTAGCACGAACAGTATCGGACGTATTTGTGCCGCTCCGGATTTTTGTTGCAGCAGGGCCTAAATTGGCGCCCACTTGTCTCGCTATATCGAGACCATCTTACCAATTCTTTGTAATCTTTTAGGCTAATGCCACAACTTTGTAACAGAGAAAATCTCTTGTTACCCTTCTTACCTTAAAAAGGATACCCTATGGGCAAAGCCTTGCCTTCCTAGAGAAAAATTCTCTAAGCACTATCATCTTATACCAAGATAAGAAACTGTGAAAGAAGCTGACCCAGAAGAAAGTTCCTGTACGTCGCAGATCGCAGTTCCTTGTGTCTTTTTCATCCCACTCCTAGACGGAGGATACTATACCAAGCTAAGCAGAGAAAAGAGACTATACCAAGCTACTCTGTAGCCGCAAAATTCAGCATATTTTTGCAAGACAAATAAATTGTTTTTTCTATACCAGGTATGTCTTGTTATGTTTGATAATTTCCTTTCACTGCTTAAGCGCTAAGCTATGTGAATATATTTCTCACACTGTTGGCCCTATTTTATACTTTGGTATTGGAGCCCCTCCTTCACTAGGGTATACACACTGGCCCTAGGCAAAATTGCTGTCCCTGGTGGGGCTTGAGCCAGGGTTTCTGCGTACACCGATGTTGTATCCATTTTTATGCCATCCCCAAATGACGTCGAGGCAGTACTTGAGTGGTACAAGAAAGTGACTGGGAGACAAGACTTCCAGTTTGTGGTTAGGTATCCATCATTGTTCTCCTGGGGTCCTTCACTTGGACTGATGAACCCATCCACATTCTTGGAGTGGGGTTTGGACTGGATCTTCAGCTGGAGAAAAATTGGTCGGAGGTACAGGCAAAGGTCGAAGCATTGATTGAGACTTGGCTTTGACAGCAGTTGTCCATGGGGATGGACAAGGCATGTGCTACATACAGCTTTCTCATCTTCCTTTACTGGTTGTCAGTACTCCCTTTCTGTGATAACCATCAAATGCTGATCAAACATTTGTTGTCTCCCATATTGTGTGGTGGAAGCAAGCATCAGGTCAAAAGAGATATGTTACAGACGTGTTTAGTAGGGCTAGGAATGCCACATGGTGAGTCAGATGTGCCTATAGGTTGGCTTTCCTATACCATTTGTTGACAGTGGATTTGATTTTGGTTGGGAGTGTTAAGGATGCCTTCCCTAGCCTTACTATTACTCCTCTCGTTTCAAGGATTGAGTGCTAGTGTAAGCCTTGAAATCAATCTGAATTTTTATTCAAATGTCAAGAGGCTTTGAGGGTCATTTCTCAGTCCACTGATCTTTCTTGGTCTTGAACACAGTGGAGTGGGGGTCGTGATGAAGCGCGCTCTATATGATCAGCTCAGCTTGTTGATGAGAGTTGTGTTACTTTTGGCCTTGGGCACCAGCAGCAGATTACCTTAGCAACCCTAAGTTTTTACTTACCTGGTGATTGATTCAGAACAGCTATCTCAATAACGTGGCCTTCAGATGGGGCAGAGCAGATTTTCCTAGTTGTCATAGGTGTGACCTTGGTTTAGAAGAAACAGCTGAGCTTGCCTTCTACCATTGTCTTCATGTGCGCTCTTTCTGAGACTGTCAGTGAGTATCACTCCAAAACAGCTTATGTCCATTGATATCACGTATACGTATGATAATGTCCCCCCCAACCATTTTCTGGGGGTGAAACGGATGGTGTTTCTCACATTGCTGGCTGTAGCTTGAATAGTGATATGGAAAGAAGGAAGCTTGTGATATGAACGCTATTATCAGCATCTGATGAAATTTTTTGAACATCAGCTCAAGATGAAGATCAGATCTGATAGAAAGCATTTGATATAAACAGATTTCAGCAACAGGTGGGTAACTGTAGCAAGTCTGGTTCACATGAATGGGGACAGCTTTATTTTTACAGTTTCTTATAGCAAAATGAAGTGGTTTCTGCAAACCCTCCCCCAGGTAAGCTATAGTTCTTTTATGTACCTAGTTCATGTGAATGAATGTTGTTCCTAGCCTGTTCCCAGCTTTTGCCTTTTTTATAATACAAGTAAAGATTCTCAATCTCCTCAGTTCGTTTTTGGCCCCACAGTTTGATCTTGACTAGATCAGTCTTTGATTTCCCCATTCTGGGATTTATTTTACCTCTCCCTTAGTGATTGCGCTACTTGATTTCACCATTTGGTAGAATACAGCAGCCACTTGATTTTGTGAGGTGGACAAGTCTTATATTTTATTTTGTTTGAATATTTTGTTATATTTTAGTTTGTTTTTAGGTTATTCAACCCCTTCCATCTCATTTTTGTATCATTGTATTTTTATATATGTATTTCATAAAGTTGTATAAAAATTTTAAACTTATTTTTAGGCTCCCCTGCGAGTTTGTGGTATTATGGTGTTTGTAGTATTGCAAGACGATGGATGAGTTCTTGTGGTAAATGGAGAAATTAAAAGTGATTGGGTCATAAATGTGATTAGGTAGGTATAAGATAGTTAATAAAAGACCTTATATAAAAGTAAATATTCCAGCATCCTGAGGATTGCACTTACATGCATGAATCTTGAGTTGTGGCTGGTTTCAAGAACAATCAAGAGGTTAAGAGATAAATATTAACTGTACTTAGATATCTATCTTCAGAGAGAAGACTAATCTTAAAATGACATTTCAGAAAGGCAGTACCAAAATCCAAGACATTGTGCGGTTTGTTAATGTGGTGGTGACATCTAATCAAATCTTTGAGAGTATTTTGGTACATGGGTACTAAAGTACAAAAATATTTTATGTAATTTTTGTTTAACAATCAAAATAAAAAGGCAATTCATAGTTTTTCCATATAAAAGAGTGTGGGCAGAACTGGGTGAAAGGTGACCATGACAACCATCGCAGCAGACCCAGAGTTTTCTCAAATTCACAATGACTGATTGTAATCTTAAAGCTCCTTGCCAAGAAAGTTTGAGGCTTGAGCTGACACCAAACCTCAAGTGAAGCTTGTATATACAATCCATCACTATAGATGCTGGAAAAATTGTCACCTAAGAATATGATGACTCCTACAATTCTCATTCTCTCTACAAGAGCCAGCTCAGACCTAAAAATGAACCATTACTGTGACACTTGGGCCAACAAAACTATAGTACCCACTACACAGCTGAGAAAGCTTCTTGCCATCTTTGGGCTAGAGTGTAAAAACCCAGGACGTCTGCAGAACAATTGAGCTTGGTGAACAAGTTGATACTGAATTCTAAGTCATTTCAATACTGTCTCACCAGGATGCAGGTGCTGCACATGGAATTGGTCACAGGCCACTAGACAGTTGGTTCCAAATGCAGTTGATAAAGCACACTTTATTTGCTCAATGTCAGCTTTTTGTTCTTGTTCAGCTGCCAATACATGGTAAGGGCTCTGCCAATCAAATGCTGTGAAAGAATTTGTTCAAACGTAGTGATCTTGCATTATCCCCAGGTCAGTTCTACATTATCAATGCACTCAACTATAGGCCATCCCGTCTTATCACTAGTGAATTTAGGTGATCAGTTTTTCTGCCATCTTGCTAGAAAAGTAAATGCCAAAATAGTTTGCAATTAGATAACCAATTGGTCATAAAAAAAAAAAAAAAAAAAAAAAAAAAAAAAAGAACAGTGTGTCAACACTAAGTTCAATAAGTTCAATTTCAAAACTTGTGAACATTAACAAAAACAGTCAAAAATCCAACCTTCCTCTCACAACAGAGGAAACTTACTGGTCAGGCTCAAAAATCATTCTGCCCTGGTATATTGCTAACAATTTTCTTTAATTTTTCTTTCCTTCACCTCATGAAACAACTTTCTGTTCAATCAAGATTTGGTTCTTGTCTGCAATAGTTTCACTTCTCCAGTATTGTTCAACACTTTGCATCACCAAAGTAAGCGTTTTGATCTGTTTTGGTTTTGCTTTATCCAGGTTTTAATTTCTTGTATTTTTTTCTGACATTTTGCGTTAGGGGGAAGCAATGACCTCAATTGTTGAATCAACCCAACTGCTCACTGACAGTATCACCATTGTCGTCAGCTTGGACAAATCTTGCAGGAAAGAACAATGCAGTCTTTTAAGACCACGTGAATAAAAGAATACAAGGGCTTCATGAGCTAGTGACCATCCCTGAAGCTCTTAATATTCTAACAGTCAGAACAATCTCCTTGATGACATCTGACAAAAGAACATGTAAGTTTATTGGTATCAGCCAGGAAAGCATAGAAGAGACCCTAAGTCTGAAAATTGTCCAAGATTTTAGTTAGGCAGTCACAGGCTATGTGGGTCATACAACTTAAAACAGAGGAAGAGGCAAAGTGAGTGGTAGGCAGTATTTTGATTACCAAGAATGCAAGGTTACATGGGCACTATGTGTACTCAGATCATTGTCCACAGTATGTCCTTGGATATGAGTGATTGGGTTGGAACAATTTTGGTGTGACTAGCAAGACAGGAGATGCCAATGGAGGACTTTGGCATAAAGGTAACAAGAGTCTTCCAACATTCCTAACATACTGCTGTGCCAGGAAAGAAAACTGTTTGCATTGGTTGAAGGCAGAAAGCCCTGCAACTGGATGTATGGGGCTGCTGGGTACTGGCACAAAATGTGCACAATGAGGAATCCAGTGGCAGCTCCAGTAGCACTGGTGACTGCAAAATTGGCAGCGATGAAAGAAGAGATGGTGGCAGCAGAAAAGTCCATTGTGAGGATGGGGCAAAAAAGCAGCTTCCCCTCCTTATTAGCAGGATGAGGCACCAAAAATGGTGCCATTGCCAAGGAAACCATCCCTGGTGAAGTGCGAAAAAAATAAAATAAATAAATAAAATAAAAACAAAAAAAAAATAGATAAATAACAATAAATGCCTCTATCTTGTGCCTCTTCACAAGAAGAGAAAAAAAATTGAAGTGTCACTGCCGACAGAGTGAACACAGAACAAACATAGCTGATCTAATTTTGATGTAATTAGCTGATACATGCTGCTGGGATGACATATATATATATATATATATATATATATCTCATTTTTCCGTTTCTCCCGTTATTTAGTCAATCTCAGGTTACGCCAAGATAAATCTGTTAACGAGAGAAATAGTAAGTTCTTGGAGTACCTGATAACCAGAAGGTATGGTTCAGTGTCTGGTAATTTACAGCGACATATTTTGAATTTTTCCAGCATAAATCTCACTGGGATTGAACTTTCAGTTCTCTCTCGTGGGTTAGATTTCTGTGTACCTCCTAAGATTAATAAGGAACAGATTTTTTCCGAGTTTGAGTTATTATACTCGCAAATTACTCATGTTCCAACATCTTCCGAAAAGTGTTCTGAGGTAAAAGCTAAGTTGCTTGAGTCTGCCATTGAGTACACTTCGCTTAGTTGTGAGAAAGATTCTCTTGACTGGCGTAGTGTGCATTACCGAACGATTAAGTCTTTACGTTCTCGTGGTGACATTTACATTACCAAGCCAGATAAGGGTGCTGGTGGTGTTGTATTAAATCAAGACGATTATCTTTCTAAAATGTATAATATCTTAGATGATCGTTCTAAGTTCACTGTTATCGGTTCTGCCGATACATTTGACAACACCGGTAAGATAGAAGCCAAAATTCAACGTTGGCTTCTGTCTTTATATAAGCAAAATCTAATTTCTAAAGACATCTATAACAGGATTAGGCCCGTGGGCTCTCAGCGACCCAGAATGTATGGCCTTCCAAAAGTCCATAAGGAAGGAATTCCCCTTAGACACATATTGTCCATGGTAGGGTCAATACAGCATGAGCTGGCCAAGTGGTTGGCAGAGATTATCCAACCTCTGTCTGATGCACTGTCTACATATAATGTCCTCGATTCTTTCAGTTTTTCTAATTTCGTTAGAAATTTACAATTTTCCTCAAGAGATACGTTTATGGTCTCTTTTGACATTGTCAGTTTGTACACAAATGTCCCGTTAAATGACGTTATAAACATTTGTGCTGACATGTTATATAGAAGTAATTTTGGCCCTGCAATTATTCCTGAAGAAATTTTCTTAGAGTGGTTGGCTACTGAGGGAGTCGAATTTAGTTTTAACGGGACAATGTATGCACAGATAGACAGGGTCGCTATGGGGAGTCCTTTGGGTCCTGTTCTTTTTAATGTCTTTGTAGGATATTATGAACATGTGTTATTTGAGAAGGTTAATGAGCCACTTATTTATCGACGTTATGTTGATGACACCTTCGCGTTATTTAATAACACATCTGAAGCTGAAAATTTTTTAGTTCAGCTAAACTCTTTACATCCATCTCTTCAGTTTACTATGGAGACAGAGAAGGATGGGGGTCTTCCATTTTTAGATGTCTATGTTCAGCGACGAGACGAGGTTTTCGTGACTTCAGTATTTCGTAAACCGACTTTTACCGGTCTGTATACTAATTGGAACTCTTTTGTTCCTAAGTCCCGTAAAATTGGCCTAATAGAAACTTTGGTTCACCGTGCCCTTAATATTTGTTCTCCTGAACGCTTGGCCAGCGAATTAACACGCTTGCAAGATATTTTGAAGGGAATGGGTACCCCATTAATTTGGTAAAACGGGTAATTGCTTGTAAGATTAAACGGTTTAAAGAACCAAAAGTTGAAGGGCCAAGTCGCTGTCCTTTGTATCTTAAATTACCCTGGCTTGGAAGAAAATGTCTCACTGTTACTGACAAAGTTTCGGCGAGTATTTCGTCGGGTTATTTTTCAGTGCAGTTGCGTGTTGTTTTTAAGACAAGGCCCGCGTTTCCATCTTTCGTTAAGGATCGGTTGTCCTATTTTCGTAAAAGTTCTGTTGTGTACAAATTTAAGTGCTGTTGCGATGCAGCATATATAGGACGAACCAATCTGAGGTTGGAGACGCGGGTTGCGCAGCATGTCCCCGCGAATATACGTTTAGGCAATTCTCATAGGAATATAAGAACAACTCAAGCTGTGTTGGATTCAGCAATCGGCCAACACCTGCTGGATAGTAAAGCTTGTGCCTCCTCTTATGAGGACAATCGGTTTTCTGTCCTGCACAGTGCTCGATCGGCATACCATTTACGTGTTTTGGAGGCCATTTGCCTACAAATCCAGCAACCGAGCCTGTGCAGGCAGAAAGAGCAGTTCCTGCGCTCCTTACAATTACTAGCGAGTTTGTGAGTGTAACATTTTTCTTTTTTATTTCACTCTTGTGGAATTATATGTTTACACCCCCCTCACATTTTAATATTTTTCAATAAATTTATTTTTAAACGAATTCCACTTTCTCCCAGTACTGTGAGGAATTCCCTTTTTGATATTGTCTTCGTTCAAGCCCTATTCATAATTTTGCCAACGAAGCCCTTGAAAAGTGTTGGCCGAAAGGTTCCTCGGGTTTTGGGATAAGTATGACGTCTTTTCTTTTTAGAGCAATTTGTGGTTTCTGTGGGTACCAATCGTTATTCATATATATATATATATATATATATATATATATATATATTAGGAACAATTCCAGTCAAACATTGCATTCACTTATGCACTGGTACCCTTGGGAAAGGTATTAATCCATCCCTTCCCTCCAGTTATGGGTTAAATAACTAAAGTCTGCTGTTCATGCGATCTGTGGCGAACTTCTGTACCAATTGGTTGAATTCTTTGTGTGCCAGTCTAACCGAGTTAGACACTCATACGTCTAAACAGACAGGAGAGTCCATTATATATATATATATATATATATATATATCACTATATTCGAATCGAAAAACCCTCCGAGTATATACGCGGAAGGAAAAAAAAAAAGGGTTGTAAAGAGAGAGAGAGAAAGAGCTAAGTATGTGAACATCAAAGTATGTTGCCCAAAGGAAAAAAAAAAACCCGAAACGAGTAATCTATAACAAAAAAGCGTTCAATACGTAAGCAGAGCAGAAACATTAAATAACCTAAAGAGCCAACAAAAGTGATAGTGAGTATCGTGATAGGTTTACATTTATCTTAGCTCTAGATAGCACTATTGAGCACTTTTATAATCATATAACATGGAGCGAGTTGATTTAGGATGTTCTCTGAAAGATATACCCATCCATAAACAAACATACGAATTAAACTTATTAAAGAAAATAGAAAAAATTATTAATTACATGCGTTGGAAGGCTTATTTTTTCCTAAATAATTTAACAGATAGCAACAGCCATGAAAATTACGGCTTTAAAACTTACACCCACCCACCTCGTTGCAAAGAATTATCTTGACCACAAAGATGCTCCGATTACAAACAGAGTACATGGGTACCCGCAAAACGTGTAACTTTACAGGGGGTCCCCATGGATATTACTCTTGACCATGTCGGGGCGTTCTTTGCTCGGTATGGCAAGGTAGCGGAGGTGTCTGAGTAGTCTCGAAGGCTGGATTCCAAACAGGCGACATTACCTTGCAGATTACAGTTGCATGAAAAGATTTTAACGATATTCCGAACATCATAAACTGCAGAGGACGTTCAATTTTCGTGGTGGTGGAGGGGAGGAGGCCTTTTTGATGAGTCTGCAGGGCCTTGGACCATGTAGCGATGGTGTATCTGACGAAGAACCCGGCCCCAAAGACCCAGACAACACAATCGACACAATCAACGCAGCAGACGAAGCAGGCAACTCAACCGTCTTCATCTCCAAAGGCAACCCAAGTGGCAGAGAAAGTAGTTGGAGCAAAAGATGTGGAAGACGGAGAGTGGAAGAAGGTGCAAAAGAAGGGCACAAAATCGAAGGCACCTCAGGAAAAGGCTTCTTCTCCACAGAAGTTACCTCCACCACCAAAAGCACCTCCGAAGCAGGATGTTCCACGGGGAAAAGCGAAGAAATCCCCTGTAAAACAGCAGCAGGAGCAAGAAAAAAATGGAGATAGAGATGGCACCTCCAAGAGCTTCATCTCTGAAAAGGATGAGAGGAGGAGGAGGAGAAGGACAATCCTAAAATATTGCGTAAAAGTCGCAGTAAAGAAAAAGGAGTGACAAAGATCACATCAGCACCGGTATCTCTGGTTCGGCAAAAACAAACACATGCCAAGAAGGCAGAAAGCATTCCCAGTCCCCGGTGTTTAAATTGACCTCTAACTCCGGAGACACCAAGCAAGTTACCCACCCCTCCCACTCCAAGAAAAAGAAATCTCTTCCAAGGGGAAGCCCTAATGAAAGACAAAGGAAGTCAAAAAGGACTGACTGCGCAAAGGAGGGCTTTGGTGAAGCCCTTACTAAAATGTACTCATATAGATGGCAAGTCAACTGAAGACCCCAGAAACTTTTCGAAAGCCCCTGGGGTACTTACCCTGATTAGATGCACAGGATGCACGGCTCAAACTAGTTAAGACTGACAAGGCAAAGACACTTAAAGGTGTGGGAGCATATCACGGCAGCTGAGAAGCAGTATCCCACCATCACTATGTTCCGGAGTGGTACTCCAGAACTGAATAAAATAAAGTTATGCGTCGGGAGGGTCCCAGTTTTGCTCCACCCCTCATTATATAAGGTGGTAAAACTAACCTATTCCACAGACGTCGGCGGTGTTGTCCAAGACAGATTACGCATACCCTGGACACGAGGATGGACCTTGTCCATGTCGGTGCCGAGGGCCGGTTGATCGTGGCCGATATTAACAGTGAAAAGCAACTCGTGTCGTCTGTGGTTTATGCGCCCAATGATCAAGGTGAGCGAGTCTTTTTTTTTTTTTTTTTGGTTGTTAGAGCCCTTCCTGGTGGATTCAACACAACTAACTAAATGAGGGACTGGAATGCCATCCTGAACCCCAAATGGGATAGAGAGAGGGGCGCTAGCGGGAAGAGTGGTGATCATAGCCTGGTTGATCTGATTGACGATTTTGGTCTCGTTGATAGATACCGGGTCGATCATCCGAGTGGGAGAATGTGGATGGGGACGCTTAATTGGCTTTCTACCTGGGTATCCAGTTACCTGGATAGAATGTTAGTCAGAGAGGCCGATATACATTTTTAGAATGTCCGACGATTCACTGGGTAGGCTATACGGACCACAAACTTGTTTGTGCCCGTGTAGCGTTAGAATTTAGGCCTAGTATGGCTGGTTATTGGAAGTTAAATCAGTCCTTACTGGACAGGCGGGACTTTCGGTGCCACCTAATTAACGTAGTGTAGTTGGCGTTAACTGGGGGAGTCATTGAGAATAAGTGGTGGGAGAACCTTAAGGATAGCATTAGGTCTTTCGCCACTCAATACAGCCAACGGCTCAAACTAGTTAAGGCTGACAAGGCAAAGACACTTAGTTCTAATTACTCCCGGGTGGAGGCTGGTGGGGATCCCCTAGAGATAGCTAAGGAGACTCTTGAGCGTTCGACTAGCGAGCGTTACATGGGTCACGTAATTCGACGTAAGTTAAGCAAGATGTCTTCCGAAGCTGTGAACATGGGCGCGGAACTGCGCAAGGAAGAAATTCGTCGAGGCGGTGATCGCTATATTAGAGAGGTACGTGACCTGGAGGGGCATATCCTTCGGTCGACTGACAATATGTGCGAGGCGTTTCGGCGGCATTTTGAACGCCGGTTGATCAAGGAGCTTAGTCTCCGTAAAGAGACTATTTGGCTGACTTCCCCCGGCTTTTGCGGCTAGTTGCGAGGAAGAGATTATGGAGGACGAAGTTTACGCGGCTTTGAAGAAGGTCGGCAGTGGCAAATCGCCAGGTTTGGATGGTTTGTCCTATGAATTGTACTTGAGGCTGTCGCACATTTTTGTCCCGATCTTGATTGTTGTGTTCAACAACTGGTTCCGGCAGGGGTCCATCCCCAACCGGTTCACCAGGGGTGTGGTCACGCTTTTGAGAAAAGGCAAGAATTTTGGGAGGGAATTAGATGGTTACAGGCCCATAACTGTTAAAGAGTTTGGCCAAGATCCTGACGAATCATTTGCAGCTAGTTATCGAGTCTCTGTTGGGACCTAATCAGAATTGCGCTGTGAAGGGCCAAACAATTCAGAGCAACCTGCACTTGATCCGCACGATCCTAGAGGGTGTAAAAGACAACGATGAAGCTGCGCTGATCAATTTAGATCAGTCCAAGGCATTTGATAGGGTCAACCATGGCTACTTGGTTTCTGTCATGCAGGCCGTCGAATTCGCACCCGACTCCTGCAGCTGGATTAGTCTCCTGTATCGTTCCCCCACGGCTGTGGTACAGGTGAACGGAAAGCTGTCCAGCGCTTTTGTGCTGTCTAGGTCAATTCGACAGGGTTGTCCACTGTCTTTATGCTTTGGCGTTGAAGCCCCTCCTTCACCGGCTAAGAATCGCTGTCCTGGTGGTGCTTGAGCCAAGGTTTCTGAGTACGCCGATGACGTAACCACTTTCGTGTTCTCCCACAGGGACACTGAGGTGGTACAGAAGGCGCTTGAACGGTATGAACAGGTGACAGGAGCCAAGATTAACTGCGACAAGTCTTCCGGTTAGATGCCTGGAAGGGTGCTACCCTCCCGGGGCCCTTTGACTGGACGGTCGGTCCTGTCTGCATTCTTGGAGTGTGGTTTGGGCCTGATCTTCAGTTGGAGAAAAATTGGTCTGAAGTACAGGCAAAGGTCGGCGCGACGGTCGAGATTTGGCGTCAAAGGAATTTGTCCTTAAAGGGTTTGGCTGAGGTGTGGGCCACAGACATCTTTCCCACAATCCTTTACCGGCTGTCTGTACTTTGTGACGGGCATGAGAAGGTGATCGAGCATTTGCTAGTCTCCCTTCTGTGGAGAGGACGCAAACATCACGTTGCCAAACATGTGTTAAAAACCTCCGTGTCATGGGGGTCTGGGAATGCCGCACTTGGCGAGTCACAAGCTCGCTTCAAGGGTGGTGTTTCTCAGGCGTTATTGGAAGACTCGTTGCTAACGGAGGTAGTGAGGGACGTGTTCCCTAGTCTTACTATCACTCCCCCGATCTCGAGGCGGTGCCGTAAGCCTCGGGGGGTGACCGAGATTCCTGCTCGAGTGTAGGACGTCTTGCGGGCCATTCAACGGTCTAGTGATCTTTCTCAGTTTAGGAGGTACGCGTCGTGAAGGATCCACTACGCAAATCGCTCGGCATGTCGGAGGATGAGTATCGCTCTTATTGGTCTTGGGTGCCAGGTTCGGATTATCTCAGCAAATCTGACTTGGCGATTAGCTCGGAATCGTTTGTCTTTCTGGAGTGAAGCGAATGGCATTTCTGCAGCTACTAGCTATGGCTCAAATGGTGATATGGACGACACGACTGGAGGAAGTTTTGCGGGGTGGTCGTCTTTCACATCAGGATATTTTGAGCACCAACTGATTGGAAACGGTTGACGTCAACAGATTTCAACGAAAGGTGGATAAATGTAGCGAGCCTGGTCCGCGTGACCAGGGCTAGCCGTAATTTTCTCTTAGATCTACTAATCGCATCAAGGTGGATTCCTTTGGAACCCTCCCCTGGTTAAGGTAAGTTCCTTTTTGTGTACCTAGTTAATGTGAGTGTGTTTCTCGGCACTGTCGTTTTTGTTATGAGTCAGTTCGAGATTCCCAATTCCGTTTTATTTTGTCCCATTTGATTTCGACTGATTCAGTATTAGATTTTCCCCAGTCCCAATTATTTTCTCCTCTCCACTCCCTGTAGAAAAGAGTCTTGATTTTGTCCAATGGGCAGAATACAGCGCCTCTTCGTTTTGAGGGTGGGTTGGGTCCAACTTACATGTCTTCTGTTATTTTCAGTTGAAATTTTTTTGTTTGGGGGAATTGTTGTCATCTCCACCCCCCTCATGTCATTTCATGTAAAAATGTTTATATTTTTGTATTTATATAAAATTTAGTGAAATTTTTATGTTCACTTGGGGTGTTTTTTTATGTCCCCTGAATGTTTTGAGGTATTGTGGGACATGAAGTTTTGGGCGTTGATGAATAAATTCTTGTGGTGATTGTAGAAAATTGTAATGTATGCTTGGGTTGTGAATCAGATTAGTTAGGTATAGGATAGCTAGTGAAGACCATCCTGAGCTTTTCTGCTCCCCCAAATCGGCCTTGTGCCATAAGTATGTCCTCCATACTAAAAAGCCAAGATTCCAAGTTCCGTTTTATTTTGTCCCGTTTGATCTCGGCTGGTTCAGTATTATATTCTTCCCTGTCCATGTTATTTTCTCCTCTCCATCCCCGGTAGAAAGAGTGCTTCTTGATTTTGTCCTTTGTTTTGTTGGTGGGTTGGGCCCAGCTAACAACATGTCTTTATTTTGTATTTTGAGTTGAAGATTTTATTTGTGGAAATTATCACTCCTTCCCCTCATGTCATTTCATGTAGAATTTTTATATATTTTTGTAATTTTGTACATTGTGAAATTTTTATGTTCATTTGGGGTGTTTTTAGGTCCAGGAATGATTTGCGGTATTTTGGTACATGAAGGATTGAATCGTGATGGATGAGTTCTTGTGGTGAGCGAGAAAAATTGTAATGCATGTATGGGTCGTGAATCAGATTATCTAGGTATAAGATAGTTTGTGTGGACCATCCTGAGCTTCCCCTCCCCGCCCCATTTCAACCTTGTGCCATAACTGTATTATTACGGTAAATAAACCTTCCCTGAAGATCCGGTTAGGTGAAACCTCGTTGGCTCTTTAGGTTATTTACTAATATATATAATCTCAATGCCTTCAAAAAATACTCTAACATTTTCCTTTCGCTGCTGGATGCTATTATTTCTAGTATGTGTGACTTTACAAAACAAATTTTACACAATTTATTGGCAGCGGCAAACGAAAATAGTGTTGGATGAGAAAAGATAATACTGCACTTTGTAGCATAGGAAGTTAGAATGAATATTATGGACACGGTACAGGTGAATGAAGAACTGCAAGCAGCAAAGATTGCAAGTCCTAGGGAGACGGGAAGAAGAATCTCAGAGCAAATCAAGTTTTGAAATGCGACTAGAAATAGGACGGATATGACAGATGATTCTGGTCTACCAAAGACAATATTGCAAATTGATAAAAGAAGTGCAGAAACATGTTTCTACATATTGTACAAGAATAGAAAAGGTCTTAACGCTTTCAAGTGCCACCTCTCTCAAATTTATTGAAGAACATTTATGGAATTGAAGTAAATGACAAGAGATTGGATTAAGTTTGCAAAAAATTCCGTCTCTTCCGCTATTTACTTAAATAACAAATTACGTTTGGAAAAATTTGTAGGTGAGAGAGACGGCAAGTATTTAAATTACCTAATTACTAGAAGGTATGGATGTATTGATGGCGATCTAAATAGACACATTCAATTTTTCAAGCATTACTCTTAGCGGGATTGAACTTTCAGTTCTCTCCCGAGGCTTGGAATTTCCTATCCCTCTTTCTAAAGTTAATAGGGAACGAATTTATTCAGAATTTGAGTTATTGTATGCTCAAATTACTCAACATGTTCCTAGGTCATCTGAGAAGTGTACAGAGATTAGAGCCAAATTGTTTGAGTTGGCTAATGAATACTCCTCGCTAAGCTGTGAAAGATTATCTCGATTGGTGTAGTGTTCATTTCCGAACCATAAAATCATTACGTTTGCGGGAAGACATATTACCAAGCCAGATAAAGGTTCTGGTGTTGTCATTTTGGATAAGCAGGATTATCTTGATACAATGCATGTTAATTTGGATGATCCTGCTAAGTTTAAAGTGATTGGTCCTGCCAATACTTTTGACAATACTAGTAAAGTAGAAGCCAGGACACAACGATGGCTACTATCTGTATATAAAGGCAATTTGATTTCAAAAGACTTTTACAGTAGAATAAGACCCGTTGGAACGCAACGCCCTAGAATGTACAGCCTTCCTAAGATACATAAGGAAGGAGTCCCACTCAGACCGATTTTGTCTGTGGTGGGCTCCGTACAACACGAGTTGGCCAAATGGTTGGCAGAACTACTCCAACCTGTGTCTGACGTGCTGTCCACATGCAATATTTCAGACTCCTTCACTTTTTCCAGTTTCGTTAGAAAGTTTTCCTCTGAAGATAAATTTATGGTATCTTATGATATAGTCAGTATACATAAAGGTACCACTACAGACCATTAACATTTGTGCTGATATGTTATACAGAGTCAATTTGGGCCCCACCGTCATTCCTGAAGAACTGTTTTTGGGAGGCATGCGGTTAACAACGGAAGGAATTGAGTTCAGTTTTGATGGGACAATGTACGTTCAGACTGACGGCGTTGCGATGGGTAGTCCCTTGGGTCCCGTTCTTGCCAACTTTTGTGGGTGATTTTGAGCGCTTACTGTTTGAGAAGGTCGACAAGCCCTTAGTGTATTTGAGATATGTCGATGATACTTTCTCAATATTTGCTGACGCCAATGATGCTGACAATTTTTTGGCTCAATTAATGCTCTACATCCCTCCCTCCAATTTCCTATGGAAGTAGAGAAGGACAGGTCTTTCCCATTTTGGGATGTCTTAGTTCAGCGCCGGGAGGGGGGGGGGTTTCATCACTACAGTTTTTCGTAAACCCACTTTTACTGGTTTATATACCAGTTGGAACTAATTTGTTCCAAAGTCCTGCAAGATAGGTCTGAAAGAGACTGGTTCACCATGCCCTTAAAATTTATTCCCCTGAATAAACATTCAGGGGAATAAATTTTAAGGGCATGGTGAACCAGTCTCTTTCAGACCTATCTTGCAGGACAGTGAACTTGTTTATCTGCAAGATATTTTTTGAGGTAAATGGTTATCCTACAAAAGTAGTCAAACGTGTGATTGATAGAAAAGTCGGACGTTATAAAGAGCCAGTAGTCTTTGGACCTAGTCGCTATCCGATATATTTAAAATTGCCGTGGCTTGGTAGGAGGTGTCAAATTGTAACTGACAAAGTTTTGGCGTGTTTCGTCTGGGTACTTTTCAGTGAAATTACGTGCTGTTTTTCAAACTAGACATGCGTTTCCTTCCTTTACTAAAGATAGGTCGTCCTATTTTCGCAGAAATTTTATTGTTTATCAATTCAAATGCCGCTGCGACGTAGGTTACATAAGATGAACTAATCTTAGGTTGGAGATGCGAGTTTCACGGCACGTTCCTGCAAATATTCGTTCGGGTAGTCCTCAACGGTCCACAAAAACAACTCAGGCGGTTCTGGAGTCAGCTATAGGTCAGCATTTGCTTGGCAATCAGCAGTGTGCTTCTCAGTACGAGGACACGTGGTTTTCTGTACGGCACAGTGCTCGTTCAGTTTTTCATTTACGTGTTTTAGAAGCTGTGCAGGAAGAAAGAGCGATTTATTGCCCCCCCCCCCTTACAACTACTGGAGGGTCTGTGAGTGCTATATTTTTCTATTTTATTACTTATGGAGCTGTGTATTTACACCCCCCTTACGTTTTAATTATTTGATTAAAATTTATTTAGACGAGCTCCTTTCCCGTTTTTTAAGTAAAACTTTTGTTGGTTTTCCTTGTCCGCCTTTTTCATAACACCAACGAAAACCTTTGAAAAATGTTGTCCGAAAGGTTCTTCAGGCTAGTAAAATGACGTCAATATTGTTTAAAGCAATTTGTTGTTACTGCGGATACAAATCTGTGTGTATATATATATATATATATATATATATATATATATATATATATATACACACACACACTTATGTTCTTAATTCGGGTGCCCTTATGAACCAGTGAATGACTACATCCGGGTTACTCAACATTTGATTAATAGCAGAGATTGTGTGACTAACTTTAGTGTGGACCGGCTTTCTGTTCTGTCAGTTTCACACTTTATTTCATTTGCAGACATTGGAGTCACTATATTAGGTTCAGGAGGCCATCTCTCTCTAAACAGAGATATGGCCTTGGGATTCATATTCTGTCTAATGTCACAGAAAAAAAAAAAAAAAAAAAAAATATATATATATATATATATATATATATATAGGAAAAATAATTACCTCAATTTTTGTTCTTTTCTCTTCCCTGTTCCTCCCTTTTTACTGTAATTTTTTTTTCTCTCATACATTTTCGTTTTTAAATATTTAAAAATGAAAGATTTCCCAGATGACCCTGAAGAGATTTGAATTCAAACCAGTCGGTTGGTCGTTCTTCCTTAATACTTACAGGCATTGTGGAAGAAACTAAGTTTCATTTATTTCTGGCCTTAATACCATTTCAAACTACTAATGTGTGAATAAATATATATATATATATATATATATATATGTGTGTGTGTGTGTGTGTGTGTCACCACCCCCAATTGGCTTTCTTTTTTTTCACATGACCTTTTAAGATGACCCTCTCCCTAGATGAGGGTTAGTTGGTGTTAACACTGATAATTTTATTTTTACTATCTTAAGCTTGCCCAGGTAGATAAGAAGGTAGATAAGAAGCATTTAAATTTGTATGAACATTTACTGACTTCTTGATAATGTGGTTCTACAAAAGAATGCTGTAGATATTGTGGACTGAGCATGTGAGCAATGATGAGGTGTTGGAAAGGGAAAGAATGGAATCGAAAAGGAAATTAATATCGAGCATCAGGAAGAGACAACTAAAGTTCATGGGACATGCAATGAGGAAGGAAGGCTTAGAAAACCTGATACTCAGGCCAGATAGAGGGAAAAAGAGAGGAAAGCAGCGGGTAACATTTGAAGGACCTGAGCAGGTGGATGATAGAACGGGTGCTGCAAGACATTACAGGAGAAAGCATGCTAAGAGCCACCAGGGATAGGGAGACGTGGAAGGCTATGATCGCCTACGTCCTGAAAGGAAAGGGCACATATTCTAAGAAATTATAATGTGGGTATAAAATGGGGGATCAATTCTATATTATAAACAATATATAAACTTATCCCTCATTTTGTGGCCATGTTCTATACATTTATATTCTAGATTTATGGGCTTGAGCAGGTGGATGACAGAACGGGGGTTGCAAGGTGTAACAGGAGAAAGCGTGCTAAGAGCCACCAGGGATAGGGAGACGTGGCAGGTCATGATCGCCTACGTCCTGAAAGGTCACATAGAATACTTGATTTCATTCAGGTGCACCAAACTATAGTAGGTCGTTCATGTTTGTGGGGATTTTTATTAATAAATATGTTCTGACTCATTTAAAAGGGATTGAACACTTCTTTCCAGTATGGGATGTTTTGTGTGCTTTTCTTTTGAGTCACTATTTCCCCCACTTCAAGTGTGTATATATATATATATATATATATATATATATATATAATCAGTCAGATTTCAGTCCTGGCAGACATTTAATCTAGCTACACTGAAGAGCTGTTTTACAGCAAAACAAAGCCTGCCTGCAGACATGTATTTAAGTAGAATTGACATAAAACCTTAGGACCCTTTCAGCCAACACATTGTCAAAAGGTGCTTGTTGGCAAAATTTTTAAATGATAAACAGGACATGACTTATGGAAGAGAAAGTGGTCCTAAGGTCTTTCATATATCATGATGTCAATACTATTTAAATCCATTTGTTATTTCTGTTGGTACAAATCTGTGTGCGCACACACACACATATTTTTTTTTCTTCTTACATAGCATAAACACTAGCAAGATTTTTAACGATTATGGATTTAAAACATAAACACCAACCATTTTGTAAGGAACTGGAATATTTTGAAAAAGACCTAATTGGATTGATTAGAAAAATTAAATATAGAAAAATTAAGCAAAATAATTTCCAACAACAATTAAGAAGCACTTAAAAATTATGCAGTAAAAATAATATTTATATAAAAGGCGACAAATCGAATAACATTCGAAATCTCAATATAATAGAGAATTAAAAAATTCCGTAACTAAACATTATAAGAAAATAGCACCCGACATTGTATCTAATTTAAATAAAGAGGCTACCACATTAGTAGCTAAATTTCAACTGCTCAATAGGGTTGAAAAATTAACTCTAAAAAATTCATTTTTAACTATTAAAGACCATAAAGATTCATTCCCCAATCACCCAGTGTTTAGACTGCTTAATCCTACTAAAACCGAACTAGGAAAGATTAGTAAGGTTATCATCCAAAAAATTTGTAATAATTTAAGAATGTTTTTAAACATTAACTAGTGGAAGTCCACAGGCGATTGTATTGAGTGGTTTAAAAGTTTAATTTATAAAAAATCTGCCTTTATTAAATATGATATAAAAGACTTCTATCCATCCATAACTACCAAATTACTTACAGAGGCTTTAACATTAGCTAAGGAATACAACAACATTACTGAAGCAGAATTAGAAATAATTTGGCATTGCCGAAAAACCCTCCTATATTATAATGATGAAATATGGATAAAAAAAAAAACTGATGCCAAAGGATTTGATAATCCTATGGGGGCATATGATGGTGCGAAGGTGGTGGAGCTTGTCGGTTGCTTCCTACTCCATAAACTGAATATGATTATAGACTTCCATAATCATGGGTTGTACCATGATGATGGCCTAATTATGGTAGATCATTGTACACCGAGAATAGGTGATAAAATTAGAAAAGACCTACAACTATTTTTTAAAACTTATGGTTTCTCTATTGAAATCGAACATAATATCAAAATTGTTAACTATTTAGATATTACGCTTAATTTAAATACCGGATATATTACCCCATATATTAAAAATAATTATATCCCTAGATATGTAAACAAGGATTCTAACCACCCCGCCCATATACTTAATAGTATTCCTAATGGTATAGCGTATAGATTATCTACTAATTCATCTAATTTTGAAATTTTTGATAAATATAAAAAAAATGTGGATATTCTCAGGCCCTTAAATTCTTAAACCATAATACCGATAAAATTAATAAAACTAGATACAGAAATATATGGTTCAACCCCCCATTTAATAAAGAGGTTAAATCTAAAATTGGAAATATGTTCTTTAATCTTATCGATAAACATTTTAATAACAATAGTCCTCTTAAAAAGATATTCAATAGAAATACTATTAAACTTAGTTATTCTTGCCTTCCAAATATTGGCAAAATTATTAATAACTGTAATAAAAGAAAACTGAAAACTAGTACTACTAATAAAAACACCAATAATAAATGTAATTGTAAAGTAAAAGCTGAATGTCCTATTACAGGCAATTGCAACCAATCTAACGTAGTCTATAGTGTTAAAGTTTATAATGATGAGCATAAGTATCCTAAAACGTATATAGGTGCAACGCATGATTCGTTTAAAGTTAGATTTTACGATCACAAAACCTCATTTAAAAATGAAAAATATAGACATAGTACAACCTTAGCGGATTATATTTGGAACATAAAATCTAAAATTAAAAAAGACCCCATTTTGAAATGGGAAATAATAAAAAAAAATGTACTGATTATAATAAAGGCAGTAAATTCTGTAATTTATGCAGCGAGGAAAAACTAGCTATAGCCTTATTCAAACCCGCCCATAATCTTAATGCTAAGACTGAGATTTTAAGCAAATGTAAGTGTCACAAATATAAATTCATTGCTTAGTGTGAGAGCTTAGTAATTGTTAACTTTTTTTTTTTGCTAATATGTCTAATAAAAGTTATTCCTAATATAGTTTGTTTTGCTTCATTTGTTCTTACCCCCCACTTCTTGTGTTGGTATGGTTCCCCCTACCTTAGTGTATATCTATTTATTTGCTTTTATCTTTAGTGTTTCAGCCTTTGCCTTGACTATCCGTAGTGTGAAACCGCGGTAGATTCATTCATTCACACACACACATACATACACACACGAAGTGAAACAAATATTCATACACATGAAAAATTGTATTTTAATTATTGTAAAACCCTTATCTCAAATAATTCTTATTCTAACAGAAATTAATGCATTATTTTCATTTTAAGGGGGTGAAAAAGTATTCGTACAAATCAATTTTAACGAATATTTTATGGTAGTATTTTCTAGAATTTTCAAGTAATGTTATCAGTAACTATAGTTAACGCTATTAGCCACTATCAGAGCATTCTGCAATAGCTAGTCTGACAAGAAGGTTTTAATAATACCTGAAGGGAAAGAATTGACTATTTCACAAAAAACTAATTTTGTCTCTTTGGAAAGATGGGAATAGTTATAGGAAGATTTCTAGCAACCTGAAAATTCCTTTTACTATAATTGCTTTGTTCATTGCGTGGTTTAAGACTTGTAACAGCGTTGAAAACCTAAGATGAACAGGTGCTCCGAGGAAGATTTCTCCAAGATCAGCAAGGATATTAGGACACCAGATCCAACAAAATCCACAGGTTACCCGAAAAGAGCTGCAGAAACATCTGAGTGCATCTGGGATTAAAGTAACCAAACATACAATAAGTAATGAACTACACAGAAACAGTCTGAAATCACGTAGCCCAAGGAAGACTCCACTACTCTTGAAATGAGAGAAGCTAGGCTAAAATTCGCTAAAGAGCGTAAGAATGTACGTTTTGAGAAAAGGTACTATGGACTGATGAAACTAAAGTAGAGTTGTTTGGTCATAATTATCGAAATCATGTGTAGAGGAAAGACGGTGAAGCCTACTTACCAAAGAACACTGTGCCAACTGTAAAGTTATCTTGGTGGCAGCATCATGATATGGGTTTGTTTTTCTGCAAAAGGTGTTGATAAAATCAGTAATAAGTGGTAAGATGAATGCCGAATTCTACCAGAAAATTCTGGAAGACAATTTAATGACTTCTGTTGAGAAGCTTCGGCTACCTCCTGATTGGATTCTTCTACAAGATAATGATCCTAAGCATACCGCTAGATCTACAAAGAAATGGTTCATTGAAAGTAACGTTAATGTTTTGCAATGGCCAAGTCAGTCCCCAGACTTGAACCCAATCGAGAATTTATGGCGATATTTGAAAATTCAAATTGTGAAAAGAGCCAAAAAAAAAAAAAAAAAAAAAAAAAAAAAAAAAAAAAAGAATTTGGAGCAATATGCCAAGAAGAATGGGAAAAAAAAATACCAGTCAATGTATGCAAATCATTAGTTGAGACGTACAGGAATAGACTGGTAGCTGTTGAACTGAATAAAGAATATTCCACAAAGTATTAAATTAATATGCTTTTGTTGTTTTGTAAGAGTACTTTTTTCACCCCTTAAAATGAAAATAAGGCATTAATTTCTGTTAGAATAAGGATTATTTGAGATTATTTTCTAGTAGTATGTATCTATACATAAAATATGTCAAATTTTGTTTCAGTTAAGGGTTTTACAATCATTAGAATACAATTTTTCATGTGTACGAATATTTGTTTCGTACCACTAATATATTATTGTGTGTGTGTGTGTGTGTGTGTGTAACAAAAAAATAAAAAAGCTAACATTAAATATAGTAGACATGATAAACACAACCAGTAAAAATATCACAGTAAAACGAAAAATCAGTGAAAAATTTAGTAAACTCTGCACCAAAGAAGCATACATGACATTAAAAGACCACAAACCAGATTTCCAAACAAATTTGCCTATGAGAATCATCAACCCAACTAAACCTGAAATTGGTAAAAAACAGCAAAATGATCCTAGAACAGATCAATAAATAAATTAAACAGAAACTTGAATTATTCCAGTCGACAAATACAACTGATGTCATAAATTGGTTTAACAAAAAAAAAAAAAAGAGAAAGTTTCAATATCCAAAGACCTCTTCACTTTGGCACCGGAATTTGCCACATATTACTAATTTAATCAAGGACAAAAAATAATAATGGCAAGACATTTGTTCTTATCCATAATCAAGAACAATGGATAAAAAATTTAACCAATTTGATATTACAATGGGTGCATTAGACTCTGCAGAGTCTTCCGATCTCATTGGCTTATTTGCACTATATAATCTTACTGCACACCATGACAAACACACAAGATGTAGAGTTATACAGAAACAATAGTCTCATGCTAGTACAAAATTTCATACACTTTAAAAGACAAAAGAAAAAAAACTTATCCACAGAGAATTTAAAAGTTTAAACCTAAAAATAATAGTTAACACTAATTTAAAAGTAGTAAACATCCTCTATGTAACACTTGATTTAATAATAACCAACCATACATAAAACCCAATGAATACCCATTATACATCCACCCAAAGTCAAATCACCTACACAAGTATAATCAAACATATACCCTCCTCCATAGAATTACATAAAAGTCATATATATATATATATATATATATATATATATATATATATAAAGAAACACAGAAGCTTTTCACTGAACTTACTAAGCATTACAAAAAAAAAAAAAAACTCTCCCAATGTGGAAACTAAACTAAATCAAGAAGCTAGTAGGTAAATTTAATAGTGTTGAAAAATTAAGCTTAAAACAATGTTTTTTTTAATGGTCAGAGACCACAGAAATAATTTTCCCATTAATCCAGAATTTAGACTAAACCCTACTAAGAGAGATAGGTAAGATTAGCAAAGTTATCTTACAAAGAATTTGTTAAACTTTAAGAATGTTCATTTATATAAATCAGTGGCAGTCTACTGGTGACTGTATAGACTGGTTTCAAAAGCATAAGTAAAAACAGTTCATTTATTAAATATGATATAAAGGAATTTTATCCCTCAATTTCTGAAAGCGCTTAAAACTATTAATCTGGCCAAACAATATAATTAAATCACTGATGAAGAAAGATTATCACACTCACATAAAACATTACTATATCATAACACTATATGGACTAAAAAGAATGATTTAAATGGCTTTGATAACCCCATGGAGGCTTATGACGGGGCCAAGGTAGCAGAATTTACTATTACATGAATTAACAGAAACACAGATTTTAATAACTATGGGTTGTACCATAATGAGTTAATAGTTGGTTATAGTAACCCCCAAAAATGTGACAACTTAAGAAAAAAAAAAAAAAAACTCCATTGGTTCTTTAAAAGCAATGGTTTAAATGTGGAAGTCAAAAGTAATTTAATAGTAAATTTAGACATAACACTAAATATTTTAAATGGAACTATATCCCCTTATATGAAAGAGAACCCTAAACCTACTATACATAAATACCAAATCTAATCACTCTGCCCATATTGTGTGGGGTATTACTAAAAGTATTTCCAATAGATTGTCTTATAATTCTTCCAATATAGTCATTTTCGACAATCATAAAAATTATATCAGGAGGTACCACATACAAGTGGATATACTGATAGTTTAGAGTATACCGACATTAAAAAAAGCTAAGAGTAAAAATAGAAGTAGGAACATCCTTTGGTTCAATTCTCCTTTTAATTTGGCTGTTAAAATTAAAATTGGCAAAATATTTTTCAGTTTATTAAAACTAATTTTAATCAGGAAAATAAATTATACAAAATATTCAATAGAAATAACAAAGCTAAGTTATTCTTGTATGCCGAATATTGGAAAAAAAAAAAAAAAAAAAAAAAAAAAAAAAAAATCATTGGATTTAATAAAGCTACAGTTGTGGATAAAACTAATGTAGGTAAGACTACCTATAATTGTAGAAATAAAAGCAACTGTCCTCTACAGGCCAGCAAGATTGTGTCATTTACCAGGTGAAAGTTTATAAAGGCATAGAAGATCCAGAACCCAAAACATACATAGGTGCTACTCAAGACAGTTTTAAAAGACGACATTATAACCATATCAGTAGTTTTAAGAATGAAAAATATAAGCACAAAACTACTCTGTCCACTTATGTATGGTCAATTAAACAAGAATTAAACAAGAATTAAACAGACCCCATTTTAAAATGGGAAATATTAAAAAGGTATACGAAGTTCAAAGCAGGCCAGAAAAATTCTAAATAAGTGTAAACATAGGAAGTCTTGGCTTTTAAATTAGGATGTAAGTTTTAATTTGAGGTGGTGTTAGTATGTCTAGGTTGCCATCTTCACTAATTTCTTTTTCTTAAAGAAAGCGAAAAAAACCTTTCCCTCCCCTTTGTGTTTGGTCACATGGGTTGTTGAGTTCCCTACATCTTGTTATCAGTATCCTCTTTAGCCAACCTTCCCTAAAGATCTGGTTCGGTGAAACCTTGGTAGGTTTCTTGCCTCTTTAGGTTATTTACTATAATTTTTTTTCTTCTTTTGTACAAGATTAAAATGTTGAAGTCCTGTTCCCAAAATTATGTCATTCCTGGGAATATTTTTTGACACAGTAAAGTGTCAGAACATGTTTAACAGGGAACAAGCTTTCCTTTGCGATGAAATTGTTTACTTTTCCAAGCTGCTTGTTACAACAAGCACTCACTATCTTTTTGTATGAGGCAAAGTTTGGTGCTCATTTCTCTTTCTGATAAGTTTTAGTTCTCAAAGTATCTCTCCGGTGACATTTTGATAGTAAAGCCATTACCAATAATTATCTTAAAATAAAAATAAAAACAAATAAATTTAGATCTTATGAGTCAGAGAAATTAGTCCTGTCCCGTGGTTTGCAATTTTGTATTCCCCAGCAGGATTGATAAAGTAGAGGTGTTTTGTTATTTTGAATTGCTCTTTAGACAATTTACTAGGCATATGCCAAAATCTGAAGAGGAGTTGCTTTGTCTCAAAGCTAGACTGAGAGACCTAGCATATAGGTTTGTGAATGCCTCTTAATTCCTATGGTTTTCCTTGGCAGTCAGAACATTACAGAGTAACCAAGAAATTAAAAAGTAATTCTGATTTGTACATTAAAAAGGTGCAGGTGTCGTAATATTGAATTACAGGGATTATATGGCAAAATGCTATCTATTCTAAATGATAGCAGTAAATTTCACAAAATTGGAAACATCGCCAGTGATGATACTGCAAAAACTTAAGATCTGTATGCAGACGTGACAGAGCTTCATAAGGGTAAATTCTTATTAAAGGACATGTTTGATAATATCCGTCCAGTTGACTCCCAACGTCCAAGGATGTAGGGTTTGCCAAAAATACATAAGGTTGGTGTACCACTGCAGCTGATTTTGTCCATAGTTGGCTCTGCCCAAGACAATCTTGCCAAGTGGTTTAATGAAGTTCTTCAACCTGTTCTAAAATATTATTTGGAATATTGTGTGCTCGATTCAGTTTGCAGAGTTTATATGCAAATTAAGCCAAATTCAGAAACTAGTATTTTTGTTTCATTTGATACAGTAAGTGTTCCCCAATGTTCTCTTGAATGAAACAATTGAAATTTGTGTAGACTATCTGTACTGTAGCTACAAAAAAAAAAAAAAAAAAAAAAAAAAATCTTTTCCTAAAAAATGTGGAGTTGATAGAGATGGCCACTAAGTCTCCTTCAGCTTTGCTTATATGTATCAGCAAATTGATGGGGTAGCGATGGATAGTCCTTTGGATCCCTTATTAGCTAATGTTTTTGTGGGTTATTTTGAGAAGTTATTTCATAGAACAGATTAGCCCTACCGTTACTTCTATGTCTAATGATACTTTCAGTTCATTCACATCTATAAGTAAAGCAGAATAATTTTTCTCCCAACTTAATCTACATCCTTCATTACAATATACAATGGAAATAGAACAATCAGCTACCTTTTATGGATGAAAGGATGCCATTATGTTTCTACACCAGTATCTATCGACAACCCACATTTTCTGGTTTGTATTTAATGTGAGACTCTTGCACTTAAATCCAGGAAAATTAATCTTATTAGGACCCTTACTCATTGCACATTGATGGTGTGTTTGAACTGTAAACTTAACACTGAATTAGGGAATATTAAGCAATTGTTAATGGTTACCCCAAAAATGTGTTATCGGCAGTCATTGGACAAAAGGTTAACAAGTTTAATGAGCCAAAGAAATTTGGCCCTTGCAAGTGTCCTATTTATTTAAAAACTCCCTTGGATAGGTTCTGAGGGTCAGATATCTTTTGATGGAATTAATAATTCTATCAAGCTGTATTTCAGTGCTGTCACTGTTAGGAACATCTTTATTATGAGAACTGCTTCCCCCTTCCACATAAGGATGTCTTGCCGACCAATCAGCAAAGTGCAATTGTTTAATAGTAGAAGTGCCAGTGCAAGACTGACTACATGGGCAAGACCATTCAGCGTTTGGAGGTGAGAATAGCTCAGCAAGTAAAGTCCAGACAGACATGAACTAATAACAACCAAGCAGTCGCAGACACAGGAGTCAGCAATTGGCGAACATCTATTAAATTCTACCAACTGCAGGACATTCCCCCCCCCCAATTTCTTCTGTCTTGCACAGGGCTAGGATGGGATTCCATCTGGACATCCTGGAATCTTTGACTGTCAGCTTATGTCCTGTCCTGTGCAGACAGAGAAAGAGTTGAAATTCAAATTGGAACTCGGGGGGGGGAGACTATCACACAACATAGGTAATGTGTTTTTTGTTTTGTTTTTTTAAATCCTGTGCTTTAATCTCAGACATTAAAAAATTTTGACAACTTATTTGTTTTAAATCACCAACAATTTGTTTCTGAAGACTTGACCAAAAGGCATCTTAAAAATCTTTTTATTTTTCCCCTTTTTAAGTGAGATACTTTTGTACCGGTCTTAAAAGTGATCCTTTTAAAAACAATATATGTTCTAAATTTTGCCAATAGTTGGTCCCTGTAAAATGGTTGGCTGAAAGCAGCCTAGGTTCCAGTAAAAAAAAAAAAAAAAAAAAAAAAAAAGAGCCTTATGTATAACAGAATTATCTGTCAATTGATGAGATTAAAACCAAAGCAAAATTTGACAAATTCAGAATTATAAAAAAGCTATTGTTAAAAAGGAAAATAAAATATTTTTTTCATTTTGTCAGGATATACTATTGTATAGTGATTTCTGGTGGTATCAACAAAAAGAATATTACAAAGTTTCTATATAGGACATCTGGGCATTTCATGTATGAAAGTACTTATGTGAAGTTTCATGTATTGGAACAGAATGGATAAAGACATTGAAAACTGTCAAAATTGCCAGTTAGTGGCAAAAAACTGGCCATCCATAAAGTTAAACCCATGGCAAAAAACCAACAAGCTTTGACCTTGGCAACACAGATTATGCAGGGCTGAGAAGGGGTATATACTACTTTGTTGTGGCAGGTAGCCATTTCAAAATGGCCAGAAGTATCCAGATGCAAATCACTGACAAAAATCACAATGAAATTTCTAAGTGTTGCAAGATTTGATATACCAGATGATTGTATCAGACAGTAGGATGCAATTCTTAAGGGAATTTGCAAATTTTTGCAAAAATGCATACAGTGACTAATTTGACATCCACACCCTACCATTCAAGATCTAATGGGTTGCGAGAATGATATATAGACGTTTTTAAAAGGACAAAGGCACAAGGAACAGAAACAAGGAGCTACAGAATTTCTTATCTGTTTACCATATCACAAATGAACATATTAATGCAAGAATGTCTCCTGTAGAGAATGTTTACAAGGAAGATCAAATCAACTTTTTATAAACTGAAACCAAATAAAGAACAGAAAACCATGATCGATTTAGAATATCCCAGGAACCTCTATGGACACTATAGTGGAGTTAAGTCTATCATGAATAAATGATAAAGACCATTTTCATAAGTGAGTTTTGCTTATGGATGGAGTAATTAGTCCTGAGCAAACACTCAGGTTCATGTGTGTCCGAGCAGAGAGGGAACCCCTAATATCCTAAAAGATAGATTACATCTATGTTTAACAGAAAATTAAAATGTTGAAATTTCAATATCAGAATGTACTTCTGAATAAATGTAGAGAAATCATTAGTATGTATCATCACAGAAATAAATTTACATTGCAATAATTAGCTTTTTCTTCCATTTAGTCACAATACAATTTTTTTAAAATTTGACTAAGCAGTTACCTTTCCCCTACTATCTACCACTACTAACCCAATAGTCAAGCACCATACCTCCCACTACCATAGAAGAAATTACTAAGATTCTGTTAGCTTAAACCTATAACAGCCAATATTCCCCCACCCACTTCCTTTACTAAACCAAGCCTCCGGCATTAGAATTTTTCCTCATTCATAGTTTAAACAGGGGTTGACAATGCAGGTCTTAAACTGACAGTGAAAATGGTTATTTCCCCCTCAAAATTTTATCTGAATTTGCAGATTTTTTAAGAAAAATGGAACAATTGACAGATATTACAAGCTAAGGATGAGATTGTTATGCGGAACTATAGTGACTAGATATTCAGAGGAATGGAAACCTAGATTTTTCTCTCCTGAAGTGATATCAAATTCATTATTGAAGTTTAGATATGACATGGAAAATGGTATAACCACTGTTGTATATTGTAGATACAAAACCATTTTTATGAAACAATGTCAAGGATGGTCAACGAAGAGAAAAGACACCCTACTACAAGTCTAGGAACTGAAGAGAACAGCAAGTACAAATCTAATTCTACTGAAAAAAGAGGGAATTTCTTTTGGAAGGAATGAGAATTTTGTTGAATATTTTTGACAGACAGCTTGTTCTATACACAGTACAAATACCTGAATACTGTGAAGGATGAACAGGATCTTGTCACTTATGCTGGACTTGTAAACTTCGGCAATGCAAATCGTTTAAATTGAGGAAGATTTGTAAAGGAATTAACAGCCCTAAAAGATAAATGGTATTAGATCCCAGGCGTTAACAGTGATTGAGCAGGACCCGAACATTGACACTTTTTAAAGTGTAAAGGGTAATTGATTAAAAAAAAAAAAAAAATTTTAGAATCCACAGGAAGTAATTCTTGTATACAGGAAATAAAAAAGGTTGTGTGAAAAAAAAAACTAAGATTTCTGTGTCAGGTACCATTTGAAAAA
Organism: Ascarosepion bandense; assembly: GCA_037127315.1. Lineage (NCBI taxonomy): Eukaryota > Metazoa > Mollusca > Cephalopoda > Sepiida > Sepiidae > Ascarosepion > Ascarosepion bandense. Next base: position 904,343 of record JBBBDQ010000895.1, on the reverse strand, counting down.
GAATGTGTGTGTTTTTTGTTTTTTTTTAAAAAGAGATAAGATCTATTTTTTGCATGGATGCCATGGACACAAGAGCTTGTACTGTAGATTTAAACAAACAGGGGGAAAAAAAAAAAAAAAAAAAAAAAAAAAAGATCCATGGATATTTCAAAAGGCAAATTTAATGGTGACTATTTCGTTGGTCGAAAGGACATACAAATTGAAAGTATGCATAATGAACTTTACCCATTAACTCTTTGTAACAAAGTGGATGTTACCACGAAGAAAAACATTCATTCCTGAATTAAGAAATTAGTTTCCACAAGTGTTTGCAGAAGTTCTTACATATCATACAAAGACTGAAGTCAAATTTGAACTCGGGCTTAAACACTGGTTTAACATTGTCTCTAAGAGAAGTGTTCCATTTACTGCATAGGATCCAATAAATAAGTTAGAACGATTAGAGAAAAGAGAGTAATAACAAAAATTGACTATTCAGAACAGGCATAAGAGTGTATGCAGACTTCACCTGGTTAAGCAACTGCATAATAAAAAAAAAAAAAAAAAAAAAAAAAAAAAAAAAAAATTGCCAAGCATTACAAAAAATTATCCCCAGATATTGAAGCCACTATTAACCAGGAAGCTAGTATCTTCGTTAGCAAATTTAACCTTATTAATCGTGTGGAAAAAAAAAAAAAATTGCTTTAAAAGACAGCTTTCTCACTGTCAAAGATCAAAAATTCCTTCTCCAGTAACCCTGAATTCCGTCTATTAAATCCAACTAAAACAGAATTAGGCAAATACAATGTGAAAGATTTCTACCCATCCATAACCAAAAATATCCTTAATGAAGCTATCAACCTAGCCAAAGAATATAACAAGGTCTCAGTTGATAAATAAAATTAGGCATTGCCATAAAACTTTGCTTAATTATGATTCTATTTGGACTAAAAAACCTGATGCTAACGGATTTGATAATCCAATGGGAGCACATGATGGAGCAGAGGTGGCAGAGTAGGTGGGATGCCTCCTATTATATAAAATGAATGAATTTATTGATTACCATAATCACGGTTTATACCGGGATGATGGTTTAATTATAATCGATCGTAGTACACCATGACTTTGTGATAGGATGAGGAAGAAGTTACATAAGTTTTTTTTTTTTTTAAAGATAATGGTTTTGCTATTGACAGGGTGTAACTTAAAGATTGTTATTTAGATATAACCCTGATTACTACGACTGGCATGGTCGCCCTGTACACTAAAGAAAATTCTATTCATATCTATGTAAATAAATTTAATCACCCCTATCACATAATGAAAAGCATTCCAAAGAGTACTGCATACACATTATCCACCAATTTGTCCAACTGCGAAATTTTTCATAAACACAAAAAAAACTTACCAGATGCATTGTTCAAAAGTGGATACAAAGAATTTAGAGTTTATTAAATCTAAATCTCCCAAAAATAAAAATAGACATAGGAGGGTTACTTGGTTCAACCCTCTGTTTAACAAGGAAGTTAAAACTAAGATAGGTAAAATATTCTTTTCAATATTAAGAATTGGAGAAGATAACCTCTTCATAAAATTTTCAACAAAAATAAAAGAAATAAAAAATAAAATTGAGTTATTCTTGTTTACCCAACATAGGTAAAATTATAAACGGTCTAAACAAAACTAAAATTCCAAAATCTAACGTTAAGATTTCATGCAATTGCAGAGTAAAATCCAATTGTCCATTAAACGGTAAATGCCAGCAATGTTGCATAATCTATAAAGTTAACGTGTACAAAAATGAAAATGACGTACAACCTAAGACGTACATAGGTGCCACATAAGATTCTTTTAAAATAAGGTTTTATAATATAACCACTCAAGTACCTTTAGGTATGAAAAATATAGCTTTAATACATCGTTAGCTTCCTATGTATGGGAAATTAAAAAAAAAAAAAAAAAAAAAAAAAAAAAAAAAAAAAAAAATACTAATAATGACACCCATTTTGAAATGGGAATTACTAAGATGTTCTAAATATAAACCAGGTAGTAAATTCTGTAATTTATGTGGGGAGGAAATATTAGCTATTGCAGTATTTGAACCCGCACAGAATTTACTAAATTCTAAAACCAAAATTCTACATAAAGGCAAACATGAAAAATTGCCTACTGAATTAGCCTTTTGCTTAATTGTTCTCTTAAATTTATTTTTGTAATAAAATTGTCTCCCCACTTTCGTGTTTTGGTATCTTCATTTTAATTTGAGTTCCTATAGATTTGCTATTTTAAATCTTGTCAGCCAATTACCCTGACAAGCCGTTAGGCAAAACTGTGGTCGGTTGTTGGCTCTTGCTTAGATTTTCTGTCTATATATTATTAAAATACACCTTAAAGTGCCGAATTCAGGTAAGTCGTCAGTGTTGTTACTCCCATGTCATAAATTTCGGGTCTCAATAAACAACAGACTTCTTCGATAGGCGACCCAACCAAATATGATCAGTATTCAGTTTGCACCCACCCCCCAAAAAAACTGCTACTAGCTTTAGGACGTGCATTATATAAGTTCCCCAGGAAAGGGTATACCAAAAAGATTTCGGGAAATATTTACAACCCAGGACACTGAACAACAAAAACATTAAAACAACCTTGAGCCTAAACAAGCAAACAGACATTCAAGAGGATAAAGTCAAAAACTATACCAACAAATACATGGAAATAGACAACACAATTTTTACAAAAATAAAAGACATGCCCAAAACAAAAAACAAAAAAAAAAAAAAAAAAAAAAATGTAAGGAGGAAGAAAAATCCTGGAAAATTCTAGAAAAAATAATCTGGTTATAAGCTCTACCAAACCTGAAAGAATCGGAGAGAAAAAAAAAAAAAAAAAAAAACGCAAGATACACCAAACAAGACTAAGAAAAGAAACCCAGGACAAAATACATACCCAAGAAACCCATATAAGGGACAAAATAGACACAAACATTTCAGACCACAGCATTATTACAACACACCCACAAGCCCACCCATACCGGGCCAAACAACAACAAACACACAGAGGGCCTCCTCACCATAACAATAACAGACAAAACTACAAAACATTCCCAACACACAGAATGTACAATACCACAACTACTACTACAAACCCAGTCACGGTAGTACATTCACCCACCAAAGACCACCTAGTCACACAAACATCACATTCTCCAACCCAAGCACCTTCCACTGCGAAATGAATAGAAATACCTTACCTATTAATAAACCTTTTTTTTAGAATATTGGGTCAAAAGGAACAGACCAATTTAAAAAAAATTTTTAAAATCTAAAAAAAAAATACAAAACCCATTCTAATCAATCTTTCCTCACACTCTTTAAAAGAAACATTCTAAAATTAGGTCTAAAATTCTGCCCCACCCCCAAAAAGAACATCATAGACCTAAAGAAAGATCTCGGAGTTCGAACGAAAATTTAGACTTCTCGAAATACTACATAGCAAAAGTAACACTACCGACAACTCAATAGTAAAAAATAAATCCAAATATTGCCCTAACAAAAACTATAATTCTAACGAAATGAATGCATTCTTTGAAAAAATCTGGGATATAGGCTTTAACAATGAACACAACACCCATAGCAATCTCAAACAAACAAAGACTAGCACTAGAAAACATCCGCAATAACAATGACATAATAAAGGAAGCAGACAAGGGTGGAGCTGTAGTTATCATGAACAAAAACTATTACCAAACAAACATTCTAAACATGCTAGGAGACAAAAACCACTACAAAGAAATCAACCAAAATATAGATACAAAAGTTACAAAATAAAAAAAAGCTCTGCCTTACACACAAAATGTTAACGAAAAAAAAAAAAAAAAAAAAAAAAAAAAGATTTCCTTTCAGAATTCATTTCAAAAACTAGTAATTTTTACGGACTTCCAAAGGTACACAAATCAAACGCAATAAAAACAGCTATCCAGGAACAAAACTCAGAATACATCCACACCCCAAACCCTAAAGACCTCAAATTCAGACCAATTGTAGGGGGACCAGCCTGCTCAACAAGCAGACTGAGCAATCTAATAGACAAATTATTACAACCTTACACCACTAAAATAAAAAGTTACAGAGATAGCATACATTTCTTAAATTTCCTACCAAAAGAAGTAAACCCAAATACACTCTTAGCAACTTTTGACGTTAACAGCCTGTACAGTAACAATTTCATTTGGGATTAAAAAAAAAAAAAAAAAAAAAAAAAAAAAAAAAACAATACTTCCCACACGCTTCTCAAAAGAATTCCTTCTACAAAGTATAGACCTAATTTTACATAATTCCTTCCAATTTGACAACAAAAATTATATACAAACGATAGGCACCACAATGGGAACAAAAATGGCACCTACATATGCTACACTCACCCTAGCATATCTAGAAGACCTATACACCCAAATAGGGCATAAATATGGGGAAAGTATAACAGAATTCACAAAATCGTGGAAAAGATTCCTGGATGACTATTTTATCCTTTGGAAACCATCATGGGAGATATTAACGAGCTACACAACACACTGCAACAACTACACCCCAAAATTAAGTTAACACTAGAATATAACTATAAAGAATTAGCTTTTCTAGACATACTAATAAAAAACGAGAGCAACCACATCAGACAATACCTCTACTTCAAGAGTCACCATCCAAAAAGTTGCCTAAAATCCATCCCCTATTCCCTAGCATGACGAATTTGCACGATAGTGAGTGATGAAACCCTACGCAAGATACGCCTAGAGGAATTACGAAAAACAAAAAATGAGAGGATATCCCACACCACTAATAGACAAGGGTTTCCAACTAGCAAAAAAGATACCATTAGAATCCCTCTAAAACAGGAAAAAAAAAAAAAAAAACCCGAAAACATACTAGCATAAGTTTCCACTCACAAAAACAATCCAGAATTATTCACTAGGATTAAAATCCACATAGAATTACTCAACAACAATGAAAAAATAAAAATCTTAGGGACAACCAAAATAATCAATAGCAAACGCCAGCCCCAAAATTTAAAAGACATCCTCACCTCATCAAAATTTGAACAACAACACATAATACAGGGGGTCACAAAATGCAACAAAAAAGATGTGGGGTTTGCAAAATAATAAGAGAAAGAAAATATTTCCAGTTCGAAAATGCAACTACATTCGAAATAAAATCAGATCTAAGCTGCAACTCAAAAAATGTAATTTATGCTCTAAAATGCGACAGATGCACAAAAATATACATAGGAGCGACACAATGCTTAAATCATCGTATCTCACTTCAGAGCAATATCAGATTATCACATAACAGGAAATTATATGTCTCTAAACATCTACATGAATGCAGTGACAGCCTATTTTCAGTAAAACCACTATCAAAATATTAATTACAAGATTCTATTAATGCAGGAAGAAAGATTCATAAAAAAAAAAAAAAAAAAAAAAAAAAAATTACAAACCTTCGCTCAACAGAACATAAAAAAAAACAAACACACTGAAGAACATACGGCAACATGCATACATATACTCATAGATAAAAAATACAATCTCAAAAGCAAATCAAATTCATACTAAATAAATAAAAACAGACACACTCACAGAACACAATCCAACACACCGAAAAACACGCATACATATATACACAAGTAAAAAACACCCACACACAAACGGACATAAATAAAAGAGGCCCTCACAAACACACACTAACACAAAATATCACCAAACCTATAAGATAATAAAGAAACACCAGAATGCCTTAAGAAAATACTTGACCCTTTCATCTGTTTATTTACTGGTTAACCCATTAGGACATGCTGACAGAGAAAGACAATTCAAACAGCATTGAACTCACATTATTCTGATTTATTTTATATATATTTTTTTTTTACTGTTCTTATTTATTTTTCACATACTTCATATTAACTTTAAACAGAATGATCAGATACTCAGAGAAACCCAAACATAAAATGAATTTGTTTGCCTGAAGAGAGTCAATTTTAGACTCGAAACACGTGTAGTGCAAATCATGAAAAATTAATATTTCATAACTTGTATAAATACCAAAACAAACATATTTAAAAGAAAACGTTCACGGCTTCTCACACTTTATTTTATACTAATTACTCTCGTTGGAACAACCCTATTCCTTTATTTGAGATATATATATATATATATATATATATATATATATATATATATATATATATATATATGAGAGACATGACTTGAGAGCCCTCTTTGAACAAATTATTGAAGACGTAAAATGGAACTGGTCAGGAAGATGCAAGGACGCATTTAAAAAAAAAAAAAAAAAAAAAAAAAAAAAATTAAAAAACGGTTATCTAACTTATTGGCACATTAAAACCCAGAGAAAGAAATAGCTTCAGACGCCAGTAATTATGGCATTGGAGCCGTAATTCTCCAAATTTAAAGATGGGTCAACTCTGCAGAAAACTATATTCAGATTGAAAAAGAAACCTTGGCAATAATCTATGCAATGAAGAAATTTGTTTCATTCACAGAAGGAAATTTGTATTACAACTTGACCAAAGACCGTTATTCAAAATTTTTGGCTCTGAATAAAAAAAAAAAAAAAAAAAAAAAAAAAAAAAAAAAAGCATACTCATACATATGGTAAACAGGCTACAGTGATGAGAATAATTTTACTAAATTACAATTTTAAAATGGAGTTTTTGTCGAAGGAATTAGCCCATGTTGACAGATGATCTAGACTAATCCCAAAGTGTGCTGAACCACTAGAAGACAGTGATTGCTACGTTATGTGGGGAAAATGAACTATCCATATTACTTTGTAATACGACCCAAATTACCAGTGACATTGGAGGATATAAAGAAAGCAGTGGAAAAAAAACATGAGTTTATAAGAACAAACAACTATGGCTAGACAGAACAAAAAAAAGAAAAATATTAAAAAATGGGATAAAAATACCAATTTCAATTTGCAGACATATTTCTGTATACTGAGAGTTGTTATACCTTATGATTTGCCAAAAAAAAAAAAAAAAATTATGAAAAAATTCCATGTTGAACATTTAGGCATATCCAGAATGAAATCTGATGCATGATTTCCATGTATTGGCCATAAATGGACAAAGACATTGAGTTAACTGAAAGAATGTAGAGGTTGCCAACTCATGGCAAAAGCACAGCCATGGCCAAAACCAGATATCCTGTGGTCAAGATTGCATTTGGACTATGCCAAACCCATAAATGGTCATTATTTTGTAATTGTGGAGAGTTTTTCTTAACAGCTGGAAGTAATTCAATGTAAACATCCAACTGCTGCAAATACGATTAATGCAGTAAATGAATTTTTTTTGTAGTTTTGGAGTGCCTGAAATGCTAGTCAATGATAATGGAATTTAACTTACAGGCAATAAATTTAAGAACTTTTGTACATTCCTGCACATTGATCATCTTACAATCAGGTCAAAAGGTTTGTAGACACATTCAAGAATACCTTGATTAAAAATCAAGGTATAGACACAAATGAGAAAATACAAAAAGTTCCTAGCAGTCTGTAAGAAAACTAACCGAAATACAGACAGGATTTTCCCCAGTGGAAAACATCTACAAGGAAGATTAGATCTGTATTTGATAGACTGTTACTGGGTAGGACGAAAAGTTTCTAAAAGCGAAGACTTAATTAAAAGCCTACATAACCAACAACAGGGTTTTTTTTTGTTTTTAAATAAACTATCACCAGGGTAGAAGTGTTTGCCATCAGTTCTGTCACTGTATCCTTAACAAGGGCACAACAAAGTTTAAATCCAATTGGAAAGATAACCAAGCCAGGCATATAAAATAAAAAGTTAATTATAAAAGGTTTATTCAACACTAGAATTATAGACGAGAATAGTATTATTAGCTTTTAATGTGTAGAATTTTTTAAGTACTACAGAGGTGGGAAAAGTTTTTGGGAAGAGGGCATAATTATAAAAAGGCTCAGTCATGTATGTAATAAATGGATTAGAATGCAAAAGACATCAACTAATTAAGACAGAGACACGCCAGTGATGTCATGCAAGAAAGTGATGAAATACCAATGGAGGTATTATACAACACATTTGAGGTGCTAGTGCTCGTATCTCCAATCCAGTTGGAAGCGTTTCCAACACCACCAGTACCAGCTCCAAAATCCACTTACCTCACCAATACAAATGGAAGCAAATAGAAAAAGCCATCAGGAAGAAAAGAAAAATAGAGTAACAGAGTCCTGATCCAAAAAGGAGAGAGTACTGAAGAAAAAAATTTTTTCCATGAGAAAAAGAATCTCTGGTTAGTGAGGGGGGAAGGAGTTATAATGGAATATCCCAGCATCCCCTTTGAACACCTTGGTGGACTAAGTTCATCATGAATAAATGAGTAAGAGCATTTTCACTGCTAAGTCTAGCTTACAGATTGAGTCAATCATTTTTGATCAGGCTAGGGCACCTCAACATGGTTAGCAAGCTTGTCTTTACAATTAAACTGAGTTTGATTCTCACTGGGTGCTCTATACTTTCAGCCTTTCGCCACATCTAAACTGCACTTAGAAAAACAACCATTCTTGATCAGGCTCTTGTTAAATTCTCTGCTTCTGAGCAGAGAAGGACCCAAACAAGGCTCCGAAGGGTAGTGATTTGAGGATTTAAAAAAAAAAAAAAAGAGAAAAAAAAAAAAAAAAAAAAAAAAAAGGAGGTCTACTGTAAATACCATCTTGCTTACAGATTAAAAGCTGGTAATACTATTACCATCTATAATTCTAGTGTTGAATAAACAACTTTTTTTTTATATTATATGCCTGGCTTGGTTATCATTCCAATCGGATTTACTGTTGTGCCCTTGTTCTGGATACAGTGACAGAACTAAGTATGATGGCAAACACTTCTACCCTGGTGACAGTTTATTAAAAAAGTTTGGTAAAGAGTCAAGGGAAGAAGGCATTATAGACCAGAGAATTGGCCACATGATGTACCTTATAAAACATCCAAGATGGATTATAAGAAAGTACACTACTGAACTGCATAGGGAAGAACCAAGTTTGATGTGCCAATGCCTCAACAAAGATACTTAAGAAAGCAAAAAAAAAAGGAAAGCTATGGGAACAATTGAGATCAATCAAAAAAATCTTGTCTAGAGGATGAAATATTTTGAAGGTGGAGGGGGAATATTGTAGAGCTGCAAATACTGCTTTGGCACTCAAGAACGAAATGGTCTGTGGACCAGGGTAGCTATAAAAATAAAGACTAATAGGAATCTGGAATTTGGAACATCAGTGACGATTAGCATTGGATTGTGCTCGCTGCAACTAATGACTTAACCTCTTAGTATTTGACTGTTTATGGTATTTGTTTGATTTGTATTAATATTCCTTAGCACAGATATTGTGTTGTAGATACTCAGTACACATCTTCTGTGTATTGTCCTGCCACCTCACAGATTATATAAATAGAGATTCAGATAAAAGCATTTACAACTTTTATGTCACCCTCACAGAGTGAGAAATAATTTCACCAAGTTTGAACTTTTGTTCTCAGTTAAACTTGCAGGCACCACTTTCATCAGATAAGTTTTCTTTATGCAAGACTAGGTTATTTCCATTATCTAGTAAATTTTCCTCTTTCCACTGATTGTAATTTTTTTTTTTGCATGATGGTGTATACACTTCTAGACTATTAAGGTATTAAAAACTAGGGATTATATTTATATCACCAAGTCTGATAAAAAGGTTGAGTGGGGGGGGTCATTTTAGATAGTCAGGACTATGCCCATAAGATGGAAAGTTATCCTACATGATTCCTCCAAATTCCAGAAAATTTCTCCTAGTGATACAAGTAACATACCAGCAAAATAGAAACCAAAATACAAAGACAGTTGCTCTCTTTCTCTATAAGAGGAACTCTCCTGCTACTCTCCTTGGGCTTCTCGACAAAATACAATGGAGAATCTGTAATGTGATCGATACTGACTTGGCAGACCGGCTGCAACCACTCTCACCGGTGTGATGTGGCTTCCCTGTGCCTCTTCTACAAATACTTTCATGGTTTCTGCTCCGATGAACTTAGATCATTGGTGCCTCCTAGGCACAAATTTACACGAGATAGATTAGCAACTAGGTCCCACCCTTTTACAGTAAAACAGATAAAATGTAACCGTAATTTCTACTCCAACAGCTTCTTTTCTCGCGCTTCCCGCCTGTGGAATTTCCTTCCACATGTCTGCTTTCCCAACAGCGACAATCTCCAGGAGTTTAAGTGTAAGGTCAATAGACACCTATCACACTAACTTGCACCTATTCTCCCAACACTCACCATCTACCCAACCCTCATTCTCAGTATCCTTACCTGCCTATCACCCTCCTGACATTTCCTATGTCTAACCATCCTTTCTCACCACTTTCCCCTCTATGTAACCCCCTGCACAATAGTGGCAGTGAAATGCCGTGCTCGGGGTGAAACGATTATAAGAAAGAAGTTTCAAGAGATATGTTGTACACTGACAATTCAAATATGGCTGTACACATGTAAAGTTTACCAAAGTCTACACTACCTATGGTCAGTTCTGTATAGCATAACTAACCACTCTTTCTCATTGTTTTTCCCTATGTAACCTCCTGCGCGATAGTATGTTTGCCCTTCCCATATTCTATTTCAAATTAAGAATTCGAAATTGCATTCTAGTTTAAGAATTGAGAATGTCTTTGAGGAATTCTATTATTAACGGCAGGAATTGCGTGAGGGGTTCGAGTGCTGACAAATTTTCAATTCTTGCTAGGTTGCACTCTTTCCCATCTTAAGGTGCTAGAGTCCATAAACATAAGATCCTAACTCTGGGATTTTTTGGCTAAAAGATGAAATGGGAAAAGGTGATATAGAAAAAAAAAAAATTCTTACAGAGAGCAGGCCCCCAAGATCTTATGTATATGAACTCTAGCACCTTAAGATGAAAAGTTAAGGTCCAGTTAAGAATTTATTTCAATATTTAAAGGAGATATAGGCCAGAATTCATTTGCAGTTTAGATAAACTGCTAAAGTTAAAGACATGTAGATTAAAATTTCACAGAGTTTCTTAGAGTGCATTAATAAACGTTTGCCCTTCCCATATTGTATTTCAAATTAAGAACTCAAAATTGCATTCTAGCTTAAAAATTGAGAAGGTCTTTTTGAGGAATTCTATTGAAGTTTTTTCAAGGAGAATCCTATTTCTCAACAACCTATGGAGAAGTTGTATGTTGACACTTATTTTGATCGAATTCAGTTTGCTTGTCTAGTTGGCTATTCACATGAACTGAATTCTAAAAAATTTTGTTTAATCAAACTAAATTAGAAGTTTTGGTTCATAAGAAGTTTGGACATAGTGAGGAGCCTACTGGTGAGGGGGTTGTTTGTAATTCTTCTTATGAGCCTTCTTTGGAAACAACTATTCTTGCCTATGGCTTGGAGTTTTGTGCCCCTTTTCCAATGCCTGACCTAGGAAAGATTTTTGCCGAGTTTGAGGTTCTTTTTGCGCAAGCTAAAAGACTTAAACATTGTTCGGCTGAATCTTTAAGTGACCTTAAAATAGAAATTAAATTATGCACATTCATTTGCTACACATTCTATTTTGTATGCTGTAATCACAATCTGGTTATTACGAAACCAGATAATCTTGTAATTTGGTTAGTAGCAGATTACACCTGGAAAAATCTGCTAATGAGAGAAACAGCAAGTATTTAGACTACCTAATTACTAGAAGGTATGGTTCCATTAACGGTGATTTGCACCAACATATTTAATCTTTCAAACATTAGTCTCAGTGGGATTGAACTTTCTGTTCTCTTGCATGGCTTAGACTTTTGTATCCCTCCCACTTCTAAGGTTAATAGGGAACAGATCTAGTCGGAGTTTGAGTTATATGCTCAAATTAGTCATGTTCTCAGGTCATCTGAAAAGTGTTCTGAGGTCAAAGCCAAATTGTTTGAGTTTGTTACTGAATACTCTTCGCTAGGTTGTGACAAAAAGATCATCTTGATTGGTGTGGTATTAGTTTCCGAACTATTAAAGCTTTACGTTCGCAGGAAGACATTTACATTACCAAGCCGGATAAAGGTTCTGGTGGCATCATATCCTGTTGGTGGGTATTTTGCCCAATATGGATCAGTGGCGGATGTGGCCAGCAAAGCAGGAGTACCAACAGAAGATGGCTGTTTTTATTGTGATACCAACACTGGATGGGTTGCCTTTCTGGCAACATCTTGTTATTTAACCCATAACTGTAGGGAAGTGACGGATTAATACCTTTCCCAAGGGTACCAGTGCTTAAGTGAATGCAGGGTACTCAACTGGAATTTGAACTCAGCTCATCGATTTCTTTCCAAGACGACATCCACTGCACCACAACGCACATCTGTCACTGAATGCTTACAGCGCCTGGTATTCCCAAGCGGTCACCCATCCGAGTACTGACCAGGCTCACGTTGCTTAACTTAGGTGATCGAACAAGAACCGGTGTATTCAACGTGATATGCCGTAAGGTAGTTCCCCTCCTCAACAGGATGCCCCTCCAAACACGGCACTGTCACCAACCAAAAAAGAAAGACAGCAGCAGATACAACAACAAAGCTCCGCAGAGGAACATCAGATGAAGGTGGAGGAAATGCCTCCCTCAGTCCTTGTCACTAAAGAAAAAAAAAAAAAAAAAAAAAAAGGCATTAGCAGAGCATGGCAGGGCGGAGCGGAGCATGGTTGCCGACAAGACCCAATCCACTCCTGTGTCACCAGTAAAAGCTGTTATAGTAAAGGGGGAGGTGTCATTCTGCCTCCCCAGTGAGACATATCTCCCTCCACCACATCCTCCTCCCAACCAGAAATATCTTCAGACAGAAGTACTATCCCAATTTGAAACACCCTCTCCTAAAGTCAGTCAACCTGCTACCAAGAAACCCTCTAAGCATGTGGGGATTTGCATAATTGATAGACTGGCCATTGTTTAAATTGGCCCTAATAATTTTTCAACACGCCCCTGGAGTTTTAACTGATAAGAAATACCGGAGGCAACCTTAGGGTGTGGAACTTTCTGCAGGGGGTAATAGAAGAGTTCCCCACAATTAAAACAGTCAGAACAGGCACTAAATATTTACAAAGACTTGCTACATTTTGTGCTGGGAGGGTCCCTGTCATCCTCCATCCTTTGCTTTATAGGGCAATAAAACTCATTCCCTATGGACGTTGGCGGCATTGTCACAGAAGGATGAATTGCGCCCAATATCAGATCAGGCAGTCTGGGACAATCTGTTGGGGGTCCTGAATCCCAGATTTCTGTCAAGTCTTTATCTAAGGAGTAACACTTAGAAATGTCTCTCAAACTAGCTAGCTTGAATGTGAGCTGCCCGCTTGCTTCATGATCCAGGAGACACTTTGCGAAGTTGCTTGTGTGCTGTCTAGCGACTGTCTAGTCAGCATATGGAGACCAGCAGGCCAGAGGTGTTTTCTTATTGTGTACCATGGGGGTAAGGGTAAACTGTCAGCGCTGGGGGCCCCAGGTGATTGTGGCTGATATTGCTGTGAAAAGTAGGCCGTTTTGAATCATTGCGGTTTGTATGACATTCGTACAAATGGCAAAGATGAGGGCAATAGTCCAAATGATGTAAATGCTACCTCATCTCAGAAATATAGACAAATACTAACAGAGATGCTGTCCCTTACACACAGTGAAATAGTAGTTTACAGAGTGTTACCTCCTGTGTTAATACATCAACTGAAAAATTAAACAAAAGTAGCCCCAACACAGAAGTTTTCTCAGATCCTGGGACATTAAAAAAAAAAAAACAAAAAAAAAAAAACAAACTAAAAACCAAAAAGGAGTACCTTTTGCTGCTTTAGAACTGATTAATAAGGAATTAGGGAGTATGGGAAAATTAGGTGTGATATCAAAAGCAAACAATTTTGAATGGCCATCAACAGTTTATGTTAAAATAAAATGAGCGTATGTGCTGATTTTTTTCCGCAGGGCTAAATGAAAGTTTGAAATTAGATAACTACTCATTACCAAGTTCAGAAGAAATTTTTGCTAGATTAAATGTTAGTAAATTTTTCTAAATGAGACTTGTCAGATGCTTATCTACAAGTACTAGTAGATGAAAGTGCTAAAAACTATTAACAGTTAATACTCAGGACTATACAAACTTAACCAGCTTCCTCTCAGTATAAAAGCTAACACCAAACATTCCAAAACATGAATATGATGTTTGCCTGTTCGGATTGGACACAAGCAGATTTATGTAATATGCTTATTAAAAGAGAGAGGGAAGAAAAAAAAATAAAAAAAAATCAGCATATGAAAGATGTGAAGAATATTTGAGAATTAAAGAGTAAAGTTTTAAAATCAGTGAAGGAGAATGGAAATTGTTAATGTCCAGAATTAAATATCTAGGGAAAAAAAATTATCAATGCAAACAGTAGGCAACCAGATCCTTCAAGGTTGAACAATAGAAGGCGTGTCTGCCCCAACAAATGTAACAATGTTACAAGTATTTTTAGGGTTTGCTAAGTAATATATAATTTAATAATTTAGCTTATTTGAACTAACTTATTAAAAAGATTTGGCTTGTATGTGGCCACCAATAAACATTTATCGAATTACTGTTTCAGTTGGAAAAATTGGTCTTGTCCTGGGGTTTGGAGTTTTATATCCCTACCAGGTAAGATTGACAAAATAGATGTTTTCAGTAATTTCAAAATGCTCTTCAAACAATTAACCTGGCATTTGCCAAATCCTGAGGAGCATATGCTTTGTCTCAACAGAGACTTAGCATATAGGTTTGTTAATGCCTATCAATTCCTGTGGGTTCCCTTGGCAGAGGGAACAGTTTCAAATGGCCAAACAACTAAAAAGAAATACTGATGTTTATATTACTAAGACTGATAAAAAAAAAAAAAAAAAAAAAGGTGCAGGTGTCGTAATATTAAACTATGGTGACTGTGAATAAAATAGTATCTATTTTAAATGATAGCAGTAAGTTTCACAAAATTGGAGACATCGCTTTTGATGATATGGCAAAAACAGAAATTCGGGTGGAAAAGAGACTTTTAGAACTTCACAAGAGTAAATTCCTACTGAAAGAGGAATATGTAAATATCCGTCCTGTAGGCTCCCAACGTCAACAGATGCATGGGTTGCTGAAAATACACAAGACAGAAGTTCCACTAAGGCCAATTTTATCTATGGTGGGTTCTTCCCAACATAAGCTTGCCAAGTGGCTTAATAAAGTTCTTGAACCAGTTCTGAATTTTTATTCAGAATAGTGTGCCAGATTCATTTCTGGTTTGTAGATTTTATACACAAACTGAAGCCAAATTCCGAGACATTTTTTGTATCATTTGATATATTAAATGTTTACTAATGTTCCTTTGGATGAAACAATAGAGATCTGTGCAGACTTCTTGTATCATGGCCCTGTAAAAACTGTCTTTCCCTGAGAGTGTCTTCATGTTGATGGAGATAGTCAACTTCAGTTTTGATTATGACATGTATCAGCAGATTGATGGGGTAGCAATGGGTAGTCCTTTATTAGCTAAAATTTTTGTGGGATATTTGATAGAATAGATGAACCCTATTGTTACTTCCACTATGTTGAGGATACTCTTAGTTCATTTGCATCTAAGTAAAGTGGAAGAATTTTTGTCCTTGCTTAATCTCCAATCTTTAGAATATACTATGGAAATATAAGAATAACCATCTTATCCTTCCTGGATGACTGGTTGAAAGGACACCATGTTTTCACACCAGCATTTATCATAAACCCACATTTTCTGATTGATCTTCCTGGATCTAGGAGCAAACAAATTTCATGTTAAATATAAATCTTATTAGGACCTTTACACATCGTGCATTGATGTGTGCTCAGATTGTAAACTAGATGCCGAATTAAGAAAAATTAAACTAACAATTAATGGGTACCCTGAAAATGTGTTATCAGTAATCATTAAACAGAAGATTAGTAAGTTTAATGAGACTAAGAAATCTGGCCCTCCAAAGTGATCTGCTTAAGACTCCCGTGGATAGGTTCCGAGTCAAATATTTGCTGACAGAATGAGTAATTCCATTGAGCGGTGTTTCAGTGCTGTTACTGCTTGAAATATTTTCAGTACACAAATTGCTCTCCCCCACTACCTAAGGATATCTTGTCTACCAATCAACAAAATTTAATTGTGTATTAATATAAGTGTTGGTGTAAGAGAGACTATGCGGGCAAAACCATCCAATGGTTGGAAGTAAGGATTACTCAGCCCGTGCTGGGTAGAGTGCGCAAACAGGAGCCAATTACATCTGGGCAGTTGCAGACTCATGAGTCAACACCAAGTTCTATAGAGTGCAGGACGCATTATTCTCAATTTCTTAAATATGCAGGGCAAGGACAAGCCCCCACTTGTATATTAATGGTAAGACTCCAATATATCTAACGTCCTGTCCTGTGTAAACAAAGGGAATTGAAGTTTAAATTGGAGATTTTTGGGGAGACTACCACCCAACAGAGGTAATATACAATTTTTTTTAACTTTAGTCTCGGAAATTTTTCTTAGCAACTTCTCAGTTTTAATTTTGCCAAGAATTTCTCTTGTCGAAGTGTCAGCCAAAAGGCGCCCAAAATTCTCTTATGCGAGATACCTTTGTATCCATCTTAATAAAATGATCCTATTTAAATTAGCACACACTAAGGACACCCTTGAATAACCTGCTAAAGATTAAATTTAATTGGTCAGATAAATGTCAGAGTACTTTTCAAGATATTAAGGAAGTTTTAATGCCAGAACTGTCACAAGCTCACTTTGACTAAATAAAAGATTGTGGTTGCATCAGATGCAAATGATTTCAGTACTGGAGCAGCAATACTACACAAGTATTAGAACAAAACTAAACCAATATTTCATGCTTCAAGATCATTAATAATAAAAAAAATAAAATAAAAAATAATAAATAAAGGGAAGCTACAACCAGATAGAAAAAAGCATTGGCCATCATATTTGCTTTGAAAAACAGTTTCATAAATTCATACTACAGACTGACCATCTATTATTGTCCAGATATAGTGGGTGAGAGTGTTACTACATATTACAGTCCTAGGGAATTATCTAAAACTATTATATAATGGAGTTTCTACCATATAATAAAAAAAAAATTACTAAACCAAAATTCTGCAAAACACTTGTAAACAGTAATTGCAGCAATAAGGGCCAAGAGTAAAACTAAACAAAAACACGAAGCGACAAATAGTTACATTGTCCTCAAAAGTAGTTAATCACAATGTAATCAAATCTTGGAAAAACCCAAGTTCAGGATCTTTTATCCCTGTTGGAGGAACCTCTCCCCAATTGATCTTGTACCCATATTCACCACATTTGATCAATTGCCAGTTGGTGAGGCTATTTAACCTATATTTGGCATGAATGGCCATTGACTGAAGAGTATTAGCTCTTTAACAGCTTGTTTTTCTGTTCTATTGAAATTTCACTTACCTTTTGGATGAGGTAGATCCGAGTCTCAAGGATTTGTTTTATACTAAGATGATCACATTGCCAGGGTCTAAAAAAAGGTTACCAAGCCAGTATCACAGACCATTACTACTGAAGCAATTTCAATCTTCATTGGCACCCCCACTTCAAGGGTACAGCTCACAAGACCATAAGTGTAAGCCTACTCTATACATATATCTATTAAGCTACATTATTAAATAACTATGTGCAGGTTTCAGGAATAGATTTAAAATTCCATAAAAGGCTGGCTCACTCATTGCAAAAGGGTATTTATGTAACATCCACTGATAAGGATAGGATGTGATATAGCTTAACATCAAGTGCTTATACATGTACACATGAAAAAAAAAAAAAAAGCTTGGTTCCTGCAACCACAGACACTAGTGTCAGTACCCACAAGACATTCTACTAGCCTAATTAGAGAGATGCTGCTATAAGACTGAAGTCCTAAGTATAAGGATTCCATCATTCCAGAGACATCAGTGAACAAATCCACACTATTTACTCTGCCTTCAAGCAGTGATCAAAATTTTTCAGAGAAGCGATTTGCCAGGTCATCAGAAAACCTAGTATGACAATTTATACACAAATGCCTTAAACATTAGCACAAGGTCCGTCAGCAGAAAACAGTTTGTGCATCAAGTGGGCGACAAAATAGGAATTAAACGTGTGCACATATTGCTGCAGTACATTTTATCCAGGCTGTTCATTGGTCAGTATTTGCTAAATAATCCAAAGTGTGCAGTAAGATAGTGACAATTTCTTCACTGCCCTGTGCAAAGGTCAGCCTGCTTAGCATTTATGTATATTAGGTACATAAACACACACACACACACATGGGAATCTTACTTTCATCACATCACTGGGCTATGGCTGACAAATATTTGGATATGCACAAACAGCACCCACTTTAAAAGTCACAGGTAGAGGACGATTCACATCTGAAGCAAAAGAGCTTGCAAATATTCATGAAGACTAACTTTATATCATGTCTTAATGTCAATGTTCAGCAATTTCAATAAAATTCATTAATTTCTACATGGGAAATTAATGCATTATTTCTATTTCTCTAATAGATCTGTTGCCATAAGGAATAATTACATGCAATTATAAAACTTGCAGATTGAACAGGCAGAAATAGTTTGATTCTTGAAGGACTTGTAAAATTGCAAATTAAGCACAGGAAACTTAGTAATTGGTCAATGTATGCCAGAAAATTGAATGCACAAACAGTTGGAAAGGTATGAATTTAACTCAGTCACTCCCTAGTTATAGATTAATATGGTAGGGCAGACTGGGCTCTTTAACCTTGGGAGGGTAACTAGTCTAGAAGGACAAGGACAACTCTGAATGTAAAATATGAAGAGGATTATTTGGAAGCCTTGTGGTACACTATGTGCACCTGTTCTCAATTTAATTTTCGCAGTGTTTGGTTTTGTGCAAATCTTCTGGGAACTGAACTTTTGTCTTTATACAATGAAAAATCTTGATTGTTGGAGAAAAAAATTTAAGGCCTTTTTAGCATTTAATAAGGAAAATTTTAATATTTAAAATGAGATTTAATATTAGCTGATCAAAAGTGTAGAACCATATATATATATATATATATAAACTAATTGGTAAATTTGAAAGAAATTAGTCATTTGTGTTCAAGCATTAGCACAGTCAATATTTTTTCCATTAGTATCTCCTGGTAAAAACATGGCAAATCAATTGACAGTATTTGAACATGACAATCATAACACTGCAAAAAAGAAAAGTTTATTTCAATATGTCAGTGATATTTGAGGTAGAAAAACCGTTAAATTTTTTTCAGAAGATCAAGATATACCAAATATCGATTTCAAGTGGTTGGCCCAAGAAAAATTGTCAGCAGTTAGCACATACCTTTTCTCCCACAAGTAAATGCAATGAATTCAAACTAGACTCCAATTTCTTGTTCCAAGCCAATATCCGCTGCACCATAACATGCTTGATAAAGACATCCCAGCAGAGACCTCTTCTCTTATGAGAACTGAGGAGGTTGCATCATGATCTGGAGTGCTATCTCCTTCCAAGGAACACTAGTAGATTCAGGTTATTAAGAAGCCTGAAACATTGGTATGTTGTTGAAAGCATCTTTGAAGGCTCTTACTTGCATGGAAACAGTCTTTCAACAAAACACTACAATTCATAATGCCCACAGAACCTTTTCACCTGACCTGAACCATATTGTCTGGAGATTGATGACAAAGGAAGTCTAGAGAAATGGATGTCAATTCCAAGAAGTGTATCATCTTTGAGAAGCCAACTTCACCACTTGGAATAACATTTCAACCATCCTCTTGCAGATCCTTATACTGACCATGCCAAAGCAAATTTTTGAAGTTATTCAAAATGACTACTGTGCAAATTGACAAAAGATGTCTTATTGAGCATTTCCTACTGTTTAACATTGGTCTTAAACTTTTGACAAGCTGGTATTTAGCCTAATTTCCCAGTATTTAAATTTTTCCTATTAAATGCTGATGTGTTATTGTTTTCATTTTTTTTTTTTTTTTCATTCAAAGCTCTACTCAAGTGGTTGAGTGACAACAAAAAGGTCACTATTTTTTTCCTATATTTTTATTGGCCTTAATATTTTGGGCAACAGTGTAGATGCAGGTTTTGCTAGATATTTTATATTCCATAAAAGGAATACAAACAAATGTAGCTATTGGTGTATGAATATCCTTGAAACTTAAGAGTTAAGTAATAAATAAAACAACCAGGTAACCAAAATCCATAAATTTAAGTTTTGTTATTTTGTATATTTTATATAGCTTTTTTGAAAGTGAGCTAAAATGCAAGAATTTTAAGCTCAGATGTTTCATGGAGTATTCAGTCAAACTAGAACTTATTACAAGGGTTGAAGTCCATTTCACTATCATTTTTTTGGGGTTATATACATCTTAAAATTTAAAAATATTCCACATAACTTGTTTAGAATTGTCTAGGCTGTCAAGCATTTAAATGGACATGGTGTTTTTGGGAGGTTTCACTTGCAAAAACCCATCCTCGACATGCTTAAGACCGTTGGCTATCAAGCATTTTTGTTCCCATTATAAGTGGTCAATATGCTAACTAAAGATTTTGTATTGACCATGATATATAGAACCAACATAAGAGCAAATTATATTGGCCACATGATTGGCATATAAATGGAGAAAGTAGTAGCTGGCTGGCCTGAAGAAACTATGTTGAAATTAGATATGTGCAAAAAAAAAAAAAAAATCAATCCGTGTACTCTAGATGAGGTACTGTAACTACAGTATTTACATTTTTTTTTTTTGGATTGCTGTCCTCATCTTTGTCATATTCATGATATTTCAGCCTTCTTCCGGTGATATACATTGGACTTTTGTGGGTTAAGGAGGGGGTTCATTTTGAAATTCCAATGTACATCACCATAAAGCCAGAATAGACAACTGCCAAAACAGTGATAGTAAAAATATAACCATTTTGTTAAGAGGGATAGATTTAAAAAAAAAAAAAAAAAAAAAAAAAAAAAAATAGCACAGTGGCAAAATGATTGCTGTCAAGTTAGCTTGAGCTCTCTACACATCTCAAATTATATCTACAGGTAAGGAAAGAGCAATCAGTTAACACTTCTCTCCTGTACCTATTAACTAATTCAGCCACCACTCATCCAAGTTTTCTGCTTCTTCAAATTGCCAATCATTGCAATGTCATCCTCTTAGAACATGATATAGCAATGACATTGAATAAAGGATAACTTACATTTAACAAATTGGTATAAATATTTGAACAAGAACAGTTTAAGAATCACATCCACAATTATATTTAGCCAACCAATATCTATATAAAAAATCGTGTTTTATAAAAATGGTAGTGAATATAAAACCCATGCTTCACCTGAATTAAAGAACTTAGATCTAACTTGCCTGTACATTAAAATGAAGATAGTATGTAGTCAATAGCACATACTCAATTTACTAAAAATTGACAGTTTTTCTGAAAGACTACTAATCTATTTAAAGCATGTACATTTGTTTTGTTGAACCATGCAGTTCAAGCTTCCTTCTAACATATGTAAAAACCAAATGAAATCAATAAAAACATTTAGACCATATGTTAAAAAAGTATTGATGGGGAGGCATTTCTAATATGGTAGAAACATCCAGTTTTTTTAGTACAATAAAATGAATGCAAATTGGTATTGTATGTAAACAAGTGGAAATTATGGAAGGGTGGGGTTAAATGTATATCATCATCGGACTAATTCTTTTAATGTGGCTTTTTTGTCTTTGCTAGTCCTTTCCTCTTCACAATTTGTCTCAGGCAAACTTGATATTTTTGCAGTGTCTGGTATAGAAGAATCATGAGAAACATCACAGGCACCAACACCAGATTCTTTATCACAATCACTCTTGTTTGTTTCAGATTCCATGGACTTTGCAGATTCCACAGAAAGATCCATGTCATTTTTTAAGTCAGCAGTTTTAGCTGATGACAAATCCTGCAAGGACGGAGGTGCATCATTGGCAGAAGTCGTTTCACCAACATTCCGCTTTTCTTCACCTTCTTCCAGGTTTGCAGAAGGTGAAGCAGACACCTCTGATGAGGATTCTTTGCTCTCACTAGAGGCATTTGACACCATCTGACTTACCACATTCGGATCACATTGTTCAGGTTTACCAGAGTCGTTACTTTCATGATGGGCTATCCCAGCATCCTTAGTATTTTGTGGTGTTTGAACCAACTTAGAGGGAGAATACAATGTCTGTACAGGATTGTAGATGGGAATAGGAGGTATTGCAGGAAGAATGCACTCTACTTCTCCCGATGTGGTTAACTCTAACATTTCCATCAGTTCAGAGAGTTTCTGCGCTTTTCTCATTTCATTTTGATAGATTATCGTGTAGAGATGTTCAGTGAGTTTCTCTTTAATTTCAGCTCGACGGAACAAATCCATTTTGGCTTCCACAAATTCTTTTTCTGCTCTTTCATAGCGCTTTCTGCAAAGAAAACAAAGTTGTCTTTAAAGTTCTCAAAACTCTAGAAGGAAAAAAAAAATTAAAAAATAAAGTTTTAAACAGGTATACAATCCTTGCTTTAAAATTGAACAGAACAAATGAAAGCAGTGTGCCAAAATATATTGGAAGAAACATGGGGTAAAGTTTTAATTGGCAATCTTACTGTTGCGGAGTAAAAAGAAAGTCAAATTTTAAAAACTTGACAGTCCAAGCCTAGATTATCTGCAATATCAAGTGCAAGTTAGACAGTGTATTGATATTTCAGAGTATTAAAAGAATCACATCTTAAATCAGTTGTATTATTGTCTTGTAAGTAGCTTAGATTTGAAGTTCAAAAGCTTACATTATCCTTACGAAACTTTTCTATGGTTGCTGTCTTTCTGATCAAGCAACTTGGACAACCAGTTACAGTAATTAAAGCCTACCATTCCCCACCCCAAATCAAACAGACTTCAATAAGGGATATGAAAGTCTTGCTGGAAGCTATTTCTTCCTGATCTGTTTTCTCATATATATATATATATATATATATATAACCGCCTAGGCGTTTTGTCCTGTGATCGACTTTATCAAGGCAAAAAGTTAAAATGAAGGGAATTCAATTGTTTTGAGCTTTTTATTATATAAGTGTTTTAGTATATTCATTTTTAATATCTCGTGACTTTGCACTACACATGAAGAAATTCTAAAAACTAAAATATTGTTAATCTTTTGAAATGATTTGTGAGCGTCTTTGTGGTTGCCAGCACTGTTTATAGATACATAATTTAGAATAAAGCTCATTATATATATATATATATATATATATATAAACCAATTCTGTCCAATATTAGAGTTACATTGAGGGTATGCTCATATTTCAAATAAAGTATTCAACCAGAATCAAATTTTCATACCTTTCAAATAGAACCCTTTTTAACCATGTAACATCAAGATTAGCTTCTGATAAATACACCATGTGAATTTAAGAATGTATTTCTAATAAGAATTAACTTTTTTGGTATGAAATTTTATTATGCAAAGTTCAAATGTATAAAAATTTTCATGCAACAGCAAAGTGATGGCTTCTATAGAAGTTATTGAGCAATACAATGTCAATTACAATTCAGCTCAAATTGGGGGGAGGGGATAAATAAACTGGCTTTAAGGATATCACAAAATCAGTTCTGAAGATAAATTAAGAGGGTAATAAACGAAGAACAAATTGACTAGCAAGAAGATACTTTTGGAGAAGGAAAAAAAAAGCTTGTGTTGTAAGAGGTAAACGGAAGCAAAGATGACAGAAAAACTTAACAGAAGTAGTACATGAAAATTTATGGCTGGCCTTGAGTGAATTATTCACAAAAATAGACAACATATCTTAGAAAACAACATGGTTTGTTACAGATGATTTTATGACATATTTCATATAATTTCAGTATAAACATTTGTGTTGTGAGCATCAGACAGATAGCTGAGTAAAAACAAGGCCTAGTAAGGTTTTTGTAATTAGATTGTTCCGCACATCTGTATTTTAAAGGTTTTGTTTAAAAGAAAAAAAAATTTCCTTAAGTGAGGTGTACCAACACTAAGAGATTCCATTTAACGAAGTTAGGGAATTCAGATTTGTTTTATACTGGTTGCCAACCAAGGCTAGAGAGCCTACTCTGCCTTTACAATTCAACCAATAACAGAAGTGGATTCATACCTTCCAAGGGTAATTACACAAAACTAAAAATCTACTGGAGTTCTAACTAAGCTTGCCAATTTCTTGGAGAATTTTTTTGAGTGGTACAGATACAGGCAAGAGTTTTTTTGGTTTTTTTTTTAACTACACACAGGGACATATCCTGCATCCATGACATAATATGAAAGGACTTAAAATCATACCCATGCATCCCAGGGATGCAACTCAATTTTTCCATTATTAAAAAAAAAAAAAAAAAATTAGCTTAAGGAGATGTAATCTATGTTTGACAGAAAATTAAAATCAATACCAAAATATGCTAAACAAACAAAAAGGAAATCATTAGTGTCGTCATAGAAATAAGTATAAATTACAATAATCATCCAATTAGTCACAATAAGATTTTTTTTTTTAAATTTGGCTAAGCAGTTACTTGAACTCAAGGGTCAAGCCACATACCTCCTACTACCAAAGAAATAAATATATATATTTTTTTTTTTTTTGCGCTGTCTGTGGATGACTATATAAAGATTCATGCAAGATACTTTATTTTTTTTGCAAGGCAGACTGCTGTCTCACATTGCAAAGAAAACATTCAAATTAATGAAAAAGGTCCTCAACA
The DNA here is from genome assembly GCA_037127315.1 of Ascarosepion bandense. NCBI lineage: Eukaryota > Metazoa > Mollusca > Cephalopoda > Sepiida > Sepiidae > Ascarosepion > Ascarosepion bandense. The sequence continues at coordinate 879,511 of JBBBDQ010000895.1, read as the reverse complement.
TCCAGACATTAATTCGAGAAAACTGGATATATATAAAAACAGAGGGCTCAAACAGGTACCCAGTCAATGAATTAGTAAGGATTTAGTTAATTAAAGTATATGCAAGTTATGAGATGGAATTGTAAAAAATAAAATAAATAAAAGTAGATACTTGACCAAGAGAGTTGGGGTTCAATACCTGGCTACAGCAGTGGTGAACAAAACTTACAGTTCATTTAAAGGGAGATAACATGATATCCAGAAGCAACATGGCACATGAAATGAGAATGATATATCCCAGTGATTGAAATAAAGAGTTTGGTTCACAATTCCAAGCATCTGAAAAAAAGTTGGAGCATACATTGGCTGAAATGTTGTGAATATGGCAACAATGAGAACAGTCCAAAAAAATATGTAAATAACTGGAATAAAAAGTCCTAGTTAAAGCTATTAGAAAGTGGGATTAAGAATCTTCCTTAATTCAGGATTTCATTTTTGGAGGCCAGAGGTTTTTTTTATAGTAAAGACAAGATGTACTAAACACAGATAAAAGTATTAACTTATTTGTATTGTTGGCCGCTGGCATCTTACAATACCCGTTTGTTAAGGTGGTAAGTTAATTCTTGCTACAGATTGCCAGATCAGACACATTTGTGTCTCTTTAGTACCTTCATAGTCTACAGGGGCACGCCGTTGTATTTATATTGTAGAACTGATATTTTTTTCATTTGGAAAAAGAGTCATTTCCACAACCTAGGTTCAGTATTTTCAGATCAGTAATAACAGATTTTCAAATGTACAAACAGGGATTTAACAAACATGCAACTGGAACTTTTAAACAGCCAAAATTTTCAAAATTAGAGAAATTAAGGATTTTAAATTTCATCCAGGTTTGTATGGACCTAATATTTATAGGTGTGATTACTGCTGGTATTTCAGTCAGTATTTTTTTTTTTGTTCTGAAGCATAATGGCTAATTTTCCTCTTGGCACCATTTGCAGACTTCACCGTTGTAGTGTTTGGCTTTTTTGTTTACTATACTCCATGTTTTATGAATGTAATATTGCATTAACAATAATTTGAACAGGATCCATACATGAAAAAAGCATACTATCAAGATTACCTGGGACTGTGCTAACTTCTGAAGAGTTTCGCACACGCAGTTTTACTCACAAGGTAGGGATCAATCTATGTTATAGTTGATAACGTCTTCAAGGGCCTCACATACTTAGATTGTGTCTCCCAACAGAGGAGGGGAAAAAAAACACAAACAAACATATACAATGGGGTTTGAACCCAGGTCTCAAGCTAACCACTCCATGTGTCCAGCTGCCATATGCAAAAGGAAAATTAAATGACTTACTGAGATTCTGTATAGTCCAAACTGGCTGTTTCAATCTTGTTCCGAATGATTGACACATCAGTGGTCAGGAGGTTGTCTAATCGAGATAATTCTTTCTGAAGGTCTGTCAATAGATGAGCCTCAGACTCAGCTCTGGCTCGTCTTAAAAGAAAAAAATTTTCCATAAAAGACTTACTGCTATATGTAAGTTAAAACATTACGACACTCAATTGTTTAGTGTCAGTTTTTTTTTTTTTTTTATTAAATAACAGCATTTGAGAGTTTAAACTTAATATTTTCATGGTGTCATATGCACGTATCACCAATATTTCCCTAAATTGTGAATGTAGACAGGAACGTTCATTTAAATGTTGTGCAATTAATGACCAGACATATGTAAGCTTTCTTGATATTTGTTATGTGACATATGATTAAGTTGATTGCATTAAATTTGGCTTTTTTTTTTTTTTTTTTACACTTGGGATCTGTAGAGTAGATATTAGTATCCATGTTTTTGTAGGATTTCCCCCCCCCATCCTGTTTATAGTAGAATGCATTTGATTACAACAAAAATGGTTGATATATTTGGGGTCATTTGATGACTTATTTTTAAGCTTGTTAATTACATTATTGAACAAAATATTCAAAGACATTAACAAGATTTGATGACCTGTTTTTTTTCTTTTAATTCAGGAGAGAAAATTGTGTGTGTATGTATATATATATATATATATATATATATAGCACATCTATTGAACAGGTGAAGAGGCTCATCCCTTGTTCCCTGTTTAGGGTGTGGTTTCTGGCTTTCTTTTCCAATCTTTTCACTCTTACGTAGCCCCCTGTGCATCAGTGGCGTTACCACCTTGCTCAGGGTGAGTGATATGATAAAAAAAAAAAAAAAAAAAAAAAAAGCTATGACATTTATACATAGTTGAGAGTGCACAAGGAATTTGTTAGGTCTATTTTTTTAAGGGAGGGAGATAGAGAAACAATTAAGAATATTCACAAAATCTAATGAACATTGCAAAAAATTTGCAATATCAAATGAAGCTATGGTTTCTTTAGTGTCTTTTTGCATTTAACATTTGGATTAGTTCATGGGGTGATTTGATGTATTTACTAGGTATGTATTATAAAATGAGTTAATTATTTTGCTTAGCTGATAAACCTGAGTGCGGATTTGGGGTATGATAGGTTTATGTGTTTTTATAGTGCCATAAACATATCCAATTTGTTAGTGACCAATTATTTAAATTGTTTTGTTGTTGGATGTGATTAATTTTATTTTCAATTTCAACTGGTTAATAGGATTCCTGTTAGTTTTGAAATTTGGTGTGGTTGTCAAGCATCAGATATGTTGACTCTTCTAGCAAATAATTTTGTGACTAGATATTGATATCTAGTTGTCTTTCTGACAGCTGAAAATACTGTATATGTAAATAAGTGGAAAGCAGGTAAGAAAGTTCATATGCATGCATGTTTGTTTCCTCCCCTCCACACTTGTTAAATCTTTTGTTTTGGGAATCATTCACTTTTCATTGGCCAGAAATTTTTTTCTCTTACACTTGCAAAGTTTGATTTCATCTTTTCAAAATTGTTTTCAGCAATTTTGATTCAATTCTACAGGTCAAAGTTCTTTTTGCTGACTTTGTAAAACAGAAGTACTATTTTTCGCAATGTCACAATGTTTTTTTTTTAGTGCATTTGAATTTAGTGTTTATGTCTTTTTTCACATTTTATTAAGGGAGGGCCTTTACCTCCACTAGATTAGGGTAAGTGTAGGGAAATGTACAATTTCCTGTTATTGACTAGTTTAAATGTTACTGCTGTTCAGGGCTACTCTTTCATTCAGGTCTTGTGTTGGCCCCCCCTAGATATTTTTGTGCATTCATCACATTTAAAAAAAAAATTATTTTTAGATGAAATCAAGTTTTGCAAGTCAGTGTAAAATATTTTCTGGCCAACACAAGGTTAATGATTCCCAAAACAGATTTAACAAGCAAGTGTGGAGAGAAACAAGAAACACACACAAGCTTTCTGACCTGCTCACCGAACACTTTTCTGCCATCAGAAAGACAAACAGACCGAGATATATAGTTGCAAATTTATTTACCTGAAGAGAGCCAACTTTCAACTAGAAACGTTGAACGACACAAATACTATTATGGACACTCATACAAAAAGGCAAGTAATATTAATCTACACTTTAAGAACAATATTCATGGCCTCCTGTACTTTTTTTTTTTAATAATTTCTCTCATTGGAACAACCCCTATTTTTTTTTTTTTTTTTTTTTTAATATATATATATATATATATATATATATATATATATATATAAAAAACACCAACCCATGCATTCAACTATAATGTGCATGTCCTAGCTACTGTAAAACACCAATTATACAAAATTTAATAAGTCATGCAAAAGTTTAGTCCTCCACAGAAAAGACTTGGAGAGAAAAAAAGGGGGGGGGGGTAAAGATTGAGGATAGATCCCTTGGTTTGAAGAGGTAATGTTCAGAAAAGCATCTAAAAAAGAGTTATTTAGGGTGGAGGAGGTTGTCAAAGTGAGACAGCTGCCTTACAATTGGAGTACAGAGAAAATGAGTAGTTTGACCGAATATAGCATGGCAGGTCCAAGTGGCAAAAGGTCTGAACTGAAGTAACTGAATGTAGCTTATCTGAACATTTGCCATAGAAATAGTGACAGACTTAAGAATCATTCATAAGACAGCTTGAATTATTTTGAACTTTATTTTATCAAGCCTGGAAAGGGAGGATAGAGGAGATGTAGCCCATATATGGTGAGCAACACTGTCTACTCATATTTGTAAAGAAAACATGGGGAGAAACCTAATACTTCCTGGAGTGATTGAATGATCTAATCACATCTTCAGCAATAGATTGTAGATTACAGGTCACTTGAGATCTGGAGTAAACTCAAGACCTAGTAGAAGCTCACTGGAAAGAGCACTGGAAAGCGTCACCATTCATTGTGATTGGAGGAAACTTGGTTGGAAAATATAGAGTCTGCAGAATTTATTCTGTACTGTTTATTAGTCTATATCAGTTCTTTCATCTTGAGATTACCTGCTTTTTAATCACAATTATTCAGGTGATCAGTCTATGGTTAGAGTTCTTTAACCGTCAACTTTTTTCAAAGCAATCAGTAGAGCAGCATTCACATTAAAACTTCCCAGGGGGAAAAAAAAAAATTAGTGTTTTTGAAAGCACATTTTTATGTGCCATTTTACTAATCTGAATATTTGCAATAAAAAGCAACAGAGTCCAAAATATGTGAGTTTTGTTAAATTAAAAATGTCAGACTTATGCCCACCCTTGGATAAGAAGAGACTCAGGCATGGAATAACTTACCTTTCTTTTATTGCCTGTGCAAGACGATTTTTAGTTTGTTTATTCTTTTCTTCAATTAACTTCTGTTGGTGTTGAAACTTTTGGATTTGACTTAATTCTCGGCTGTTAAAAAAAAAAAAAAAAAAAAAAAAAAAAAAAAAAAAAAAAAGTAAAATAAACACACAAACAAGTTATTGATATCACCTTTAATTATACATGGGTTAAGCTTAAATTCTATACAACTTGAAGTCAAATAAAAAGGTGTCTAGAGTATCTGCAAGCAAATACTTCAAGTATCGGGGGGAGGGGGTAAGTGGTTTAAAAGCAAGTATTTAATAATCATTTCAAATGACTAAGTTACAGCCATATTTCTTTGACAAGTCATTTTAAAAAAATAAAAAGGAAAAATAAAAATAGTGTTACTCTTCCCCATGTTCCAGACTTTAGTGTTTTGATTACTTCTTTCATCATAAGATTTCTTACAAGAACACAACCCATGAAATAATTGTGAAAATGTACATACAAAATTAGATTGACTTGCAATACAACATTTATAAAAGACAAGTTTAAGGGGTTTATGTTAATTATTTACACACTAATAAAGCACAATCAAAAAAGCTTTAATAATAATCTGCAAAAATTAGATTTAAATATGCTTTGCATTTTTTTTTTTTATAGATATTTACATCAAGTCTGAAACCAACTATAACAAAAAAATGTTAAGTTGATTTAAGAAAAAAGTTAAAAATTACAGAATTTTAAATAAACCAAATTGATAAGGTTTTATCTTGGTATGCAATTTTAACACAAGAGGCCACCATTTGGGACAATGAAGAAAACAAGGTAAGACATCAAGTTAGGAAAATAAAATGGTTTGAGATTAAAGCCTATAATTCAAAATTTACCAGCAAAATTTAGTCATACACACAACTAACAGCTTTCCATTTATAACAAGAGCTGCAGGTTTTGTTATCTTCACAAAACAGCCATGTTTTAAGAAAGCCACAATTCATGAAGAGCATGGTAGAGGTATAAAAGAAACCTAACACTATTTTGGCAAAGTGTTTTCCTCGAGCTTTAAAGATAAAAATAGGAAATCTTTCTGGAGAAAGTTGATAAAAGCTGAACAAAAAAGATTTGTAAACTCAGTTTTATTTTATTTTTTTTTTTTGCAAGGGTGAGAAATGGAGAATAACTGGTTACATTAACAGCAACCACAGTGGGGCTAAGTCCTAACTTTTCAGACTGAGCAAATCAATTTATAGTATCAATTCAAATGCCCAACACCTGCAAGAACTATGAACATCACACAAGTAGTGAATCTTAAGATAATCATATCAATTCACTTAACATTTGGACAGCATCATGTCTAAGACCTGGGTAAGAAGCAAAAGCAATTTTCCAACTTTACCTTTAAAAGCAAAAACTAACAGCAAGGCCAAGGAAGGGGGAATGCCTGACAACATGAACCTGTTTGTAGGTAGTTATTCTGAAGGGTACACATGCTAACCTTTTCCTTTTAGCATATTTGGGACAGTCTTTCTATAAAAATTGTAAAATATTTCAGCCACGAAAATAAAGTCATTTTTACTATATCTTTTTTGCCTCAAGTGACCCAGAAATGTTTGATAAAAATCATAAATCCTATCAAAGATTCCTGGTAAACCCAGAGTATGAAGGTACCATTTATATCTAACATACTGTTAGTAGTACCATTCCAAATGCCAATGGTTCTATTTACATGCAAACCAAAGTCTTAAGAAGTGAATTTTAAATAAAAATGACAGGTGATTACTTACGTCAGAGCTTCTTCCTCATTCAACTCTCGGGAAGAGTTAGTACTATCCAGAGAAATATTATTTGCCAATTTCTCATCATTTTCAAAGGAATTGGAATTGGTCCGTGAAATATGTCGTTCAATGGGTTTTGATGGCTTCAGTACAGACTTGGGTGGGGTTATTGTATTTTTGGGTTTTACAGGGTTAGATTGCATTTCATCTTTTCCACCTGTGGCTGTAGATCCTGCATCTCCATTTGACATACTATCAGGTTTCAGCATTTGATCAACTGGCATCACTTCTACAACATCAGAAAGGGTCACTCGCTTTTTCTGACCAAATCCACGGTCTCGATTTTTGCCCTTTTGCTTCCCAAAGTTAGCCTGTTTTTTAGGAGTGCTCCCAGGAGGCTTAACTAAAAAAAAAAAAAAAAAAAAAAATCATTAGCAACAGCATGAATAAAAAAAGAAAAATCCTTTAGTCTGCCTCATCTTATACACAATAAAATCTACAGAATGGTTTAGAAAAGAGGATCACACTTCTTGATTGGCTTGCAAATAGCCCAGACAAATCGCTAGAATTGGTGGGGAGCCATTAAAAGTAGATTAAGAATTGGATAGTATTTCTCAAAGAATTGAAAAATTATCGATATGTGGATGTGGGATGGGGCATGAGGGACATCAGATTGCCATGGATTAATTGTTTAGTCTGTAGCAGGGGGAAGGGAGGGGGGGGGTGAAAAAAAAAAGAAAAAAGATTGTGAACAGTATTAATACATTGTCTAGTATTCTAACCTCATTTTCTTTAAATATATCCATGGTACTCATGAACATCTGTAGAATTATATCCATTACCTCAAGATGGTTTTCAATTTCACCCCATGCAAGGCAATAATGCCACTAATATACAAGGGACCACCAAGAGTGGAAGAACTTTAAAAGGAACTCAAAATCCAATCCTGAGCAGCAAACAATAGCCACACATCAGCCTACAAATAATTAGTCTTTCTACTTTTCATTACTACCTTGACTAAAAGTTCTTGCTTTTTTTTTTTTTAAGTTATGTGCCATGGTCTTAATTTGTCCACCAATAATAAATCCTGGTAGGACTAAATTCTTAAATCTCTACTCCTGTCCAAAAGACTGGGGAAGTGTGAACCAGGCAATTGTTAGGCATTCATTGACGTACAGAAGGATTGATATTACATAGCAAGTCAGTGTTCCTGTTTAGAAAGAGGATTTTGAGAAGGCATCTTTTGTTATTCCAATGTGTGAATTTTGGTATGTTTTCTATGTTAAAACTTCAGATATTGAAATTCAAGTAATTGCTCAATTTTTACCTCTCCAATTTGTAGCTTGCATCTCGAGTTATCCATACATCAGCTAACAAATTAGTCTTTCTACTTTCCATTACTACCTTGACGAGAAGCTTTTGCTATTTATTTATTTTTTTTTTTGTGCCATAAATAGCAGCATCCATGTTAATGTTTAAATAATAAGTCCCGGTAGGACTTAATTCTTAGGACCACTTCAGTATAGATTAAGTCTAGTGAGAAGATGCATACTTATTTTTTGTGTACTTTCTCAATTCATTTTTATCCAAAGACAAGTGAAATACTCCCAGAAAATATTCTGGATTATTGTAATATCTAATAAAAAGGTTTTCTAATAATTCAGTGTTTTTGCATGGTCTATAAGACATTGGTATGTCCTTTGGCATTGTTCAGATCTTTCTGATCATAATGCATTTTTTACCAGCTTCTTTAATGAAACCATACTGTGGAATACACATTATACCTACACTTTTGTCAAGTGTGTTCTCATCTTTGAGACATGTGGCTTTCATTTAGTTTTCACATAATGACCTTACTCCCCATTTTGGTTTGGTTATTTATTTAAGCAGCAGATTCACCCATGTTCCCTTCAGTGGGCAGTTGGACCCCGGCCTACTGGCTGGCATTATACCAATCACAAACACTGCACTAATTACAGGTCACAATTAGGTGTGTTTTTATTTTCACATTTTCCTTTTCAAACTACTGAGAACTAAACTTATTCTGAACACTCAGAACGTTACCAAGTTGAATCTTCAGCCTTATATCCTTTGAACAATACCGGGATCGTTGCCCGGATTCTCCAGTGTTTTAATTGGAGTAGAAAGACTAAACTATTGCCCAGTTCACACTCCACCCACATCTATTGTACAGGTGTAGAGGCTCATCCCTTGTTCCCTGCTTAGGATGTGGTTTCTGGCTTTCTCTTTTTCTTACATAGCCCCCTGCACATCAGTGGCGTTACTGCCTTGCTCGGGATGATAGGATTAAAAAAAGGACCAATCCAATGTACAATACATTCCTACCAAGCAAACAAACTTTCATTCAACAAGTTACAATCTGTTGAAGAAACATTTAATTCAATCAATAGAGAGAAACTCCCTTTTGTTGAATGTATTACATGCCTCTTTTTCAACCAATACTGTATATTGTTAATGTTTTATCATTTACTCTGGTGTTTCTTATTTCATATGCCATCTTACGCAGAATCGAATGTCAAATATAATGGCCTGACCATCCTCTACAATACCATCCCCCACATACTTCAGAATCAGCTTAGTTACATGGTTCATTAGACCATTTGTCCTGTGGCACGAATATTTGTACCTGACTAAGCAACAGTATTTAAATCTGGAAAGTGTTTTAATACGACAAGAATTACAGCACTGAAGTAGTTTTTGGAATGTATCTTTTGGCTAAGCAGAGTATTAGGAAACAGAAAAATTGTTAGAAGCAAAGAGTACCGACTGATGCGACATCTGTCTCCCTATATGACAAGAAATACTGACAATCTCAACGATGAGACTTGAAGCAACAAATGTTTACAGAAGGATGCTAAGAATACCATGGATCAAATATATTGAGCAATAAAGTTTTACAGAAAATGGAAACTGATACTTAAGAGAGCTGAGCTGAGTTTCTAAGGTACAAAGATGAAAGATGGCTTGGAGAATAAGATATTCACAGGAGAGAGAGTGAAATGGAAAAAAAAGCATAACATACTAAGTCAGCATGAGTAAATAGAACAATTTAGGAGAAAGAATTAAGAGCTGCAAAAAAGGACAGGAAATTGTAGACAGCCATTAGTATTTACATCCAGAGGGAACATGAGTTTTTTTTTTAGTTTTTTTATTTTATTTTATTTTTAAACACACATTTACTAAAAAATTAGTATATATAAAATAAAATACATACTTCCGTCAGTCAAGCTGTCAACATCTTAAATTGCTATGTTAAAAAAGTAAAAACTGCAATTCTGCTTCAAGACTTTTTTTCTAGGTACTACCACAAAAAATAACGATACCTTAGGAAAAAAAAAAGCTTTGTCTTACGCTAATTTGTAATAAGCAAAAATGTTTTTGTATTTGAAAATTCAAAATTGGCTGGGGGGGGGGGGGGGGAGAGGCTAAAATAGTTGATAGCGACTCTTTATGAAATTTTATCCGAAGAATATTAGCAGATTTCAATTTTAAATCAAATATTTACTCAGTTTCAAACTACTGCAGAAATTTTTTTTTTTTTTTTACTACACAGCTGTTTGGAGGTGTTGGCAAGTATGACAATCTTTTGTTGGCGTTTAAAAATGTAATTGTGAGCGCCTTTTGCATATGTAGCCCTTCTCCGTAATATTAAAAATTGAAGCAAATGTTCTCCGTAATCTGTTTTAATTTGTGATATTTTTTGACAATAGAAATTTTATTTATTTCCTTTATTTTTTTTTTTACGAGATTGGTGCGAGTGTGAATTGGAATGTACCTTCAAAATTAAAAATATTGCTGTGATTTTTTCTCCTAACCTTCATATGCTTAATTTTCACTAAAAAAAAAAAAAAAAAAAAAAAAAAAAAAAAAAAAAAAAAAAAAAAAAAGTGAAATACAGAATTTAAGCTTACTAAAATTTCCTAAAAATTTTGAAAATTCATTATTCATCTATTTTTTTTTTTTTTTTTTATTCAAAGTCGAAGATGTAAAATTTTACTGAATTAAAAGCTTCGTGACATTTATGAAGCAAACGTTTGGTAAAAATATGTCTTGTCAAAGAAACTTAATTCTCTAAGAATTAATCTTTAAAGAAATGATGAAATTTTAATTTCTCGAAACTTCATAAAATAAAATGTGTGAGGGAGCAGGTAACAGATGTAAGAATTCTTGTTTTTTTTTCTTAATCTTTAAGGACTTTCTTGCTACTCTTGCATCATAGTAAGTTCTCCAGAAAATATTTCCCGTTTCTGTGGTGGTACCCAATTTTAAAAAAATTGGAATATGAAGTGTTTTAAACGCCGCCACGAAACTTGTCTATTTGGAAACGGGGGGGGGGGGGTAAAGTAAGAGAGTCAAATCGATACCTTAATTTTATGGAACACTGTTAAAAGAGTTAAAGAATGTCTTGTTTGTTTAAGAACGAAACTTACATAAATTTATCGTTTGTGCATATTTATAAGTTTTAAACTTTTTTTTTAAAATTTAACATCTCTAGATTCTTGTAGATATTCACATTTTCAAACTTAATTGACGTAGAAAGGCCAATAACTCTGTAAAGGCCATAGACTGTATCGAAACTTCAATTGTTAACAAGGTCAATATTTTTATATTTTAAGAAATTAAATGTCGCAGTCAAAGGTTTCAATCTTTCCACCACTTTTTTAATAAACGGGTAGGCGTAGGCATTTTAAGTAGTGCCATGATTCACGAGAAAAATAACTTGTATTAAGCACAAAAAGTTTCACAAATCACTAAGTGTGAAGAGAAAAGTGTTCAAAAAGAAAAAATTCAATATTTGTGTAACTTGTTACTGAAATTTTCAGTGTGAGCGGATAGGGAGTGAAGTTTAAAATCCAAGGATAAATTACTGTTTCACCCATATAGGGAAATCGTTATTACCCAGAGTACAATTGCGCTGAAACAAGTCTCAAACATGTCAGTCAAGTTTTGGTAAAAATTTTCGGGATGCGGGAGAGAAACACACAAACAAATGAGATGGAGACCAGTCACTTGTGGCATCAAACAAAAATAAAATGGTACTAAAATGATTTACTGATGTTTTTCAAATATAATTAAAATTTTTCACCTACTTGTCTTATGAGGTTTATCCATTTTGGTTTTCTTTAAATGAGATCTCCAGTAATTAGTCTAGAAAGATTAAAAACGTATGTGTTGCCTCGTTTACGTTGTAATGTAGCATCATTCTTAAGTTTTTACTGTGGGGTAGAAAGTTATTACTAGTAGCAGCAGGTACGATAAACCAAAAACTAAAGTAGGAACAAAAATATAACAGTAAACCATTTAAGAAAGTATAAATAACGTGTCAGTGAATGGTGAACAATGACATAACTATGTTGAGTCACAGATTTTGCTATAAACAGAATTTTACGAAAGAATGGAACTTGGATACAAGATTTAGTTTTGTTTTAACTAAATGTTAAAATTTATTTTTAACAGTTATAAAGTTATATTCAACAAACCATAGTTGCCGAACTAACCAGAAAATACAACGTAGTGTTTGCATGTTAATAACCGTAAGTTTAACGCACTAGATACTGGCAAGATGTGGCTAATTATTTTTTTTGTGAGTTTTTCTTTAAATTTTGCTGAATGTTTGATAAATCATTTTTACCCATTTCTTTTCCCAAGATGTGCCTGGGGCTCGGCAAGTAATTATACAAACAAAAAGCATTAATTGAACAAGTAACAAAAATTTAAGAGCTTTAAGTCTTTTTAGATTTAAAAATATTACCTATCAACAATAACTGTCACCACCCATCAGTCTAACATTGACCCCATCAATTGGTCAGATTTATTTTTCTCTAGTCTAGAAAGTAGCAACTATTTTCTGAAATTTCAATCTAAAAAAGAAGCAATGATCCTACAATTTCTTCATGACTATTTGAGGAAAAGTTGCACAAATGAATGACAAACAAATCAAGATATTTCTTTTTTATGACTTGCTTTATTCAGTGAAATGAACTCCATTATTAAATTAAGACTAGTGAACATTCCTATGAGAGGTTTTGTTGCTGAGTGAAGTATAGTTAGCCAGTATGGGAACCTAAGAAAGAAGGATTTACCAGGAAAGGTAACATCTATTTTGTAGATGGAAGATTATGTAGCGACAACCTCTCCAGATTAAGTTATATGAAAACTTGCTTTTCACAGGAAAAAGAAAAAAAACTGTTCGCACTGTTAGACCGATTAGTCTAACAGTGCGAACAGTTTTTTTTTATTCACTGGATACACTACACTTATGGCCTTGGGCAAGAAAGCTGAACGAAATTTTAAATCTAATTTATAATCTTATAGTGAATGAAAATAGATTTCAGAAAAGAATCAGCCAAAAATTTTACAGCAAGAAAAATCTTAGTTCACACACCACCACACGCGTTCCATTTTGGCAACATCAAGATAGCTTTTTAAGCTTATCTTAAAAATTGTAGTTAAACTGAACAATCGAGAGTGCCAAAAATTAAGTACTGTAATTTCCAATCTTTTTTTTTTGGGCTACAACCATGAATAACTGTTTTTGGTAGGGCCGTGTAACTAGTGAGAAAATGTTCATTTAATTTTAACACCAAAACAAAGATGGTTTCATTTAATGAACAAACTTATTCTGGCTTCCATTAGCATGGCTAATGCTAGCCTTCACATGAGCAAGTCTCATCTTTGACATCTGTTTTCCATTTCATAGAAGTGGAAATATATCAAATTAATTGCTAAGTTAGCTACTCAGTTCACCATGTTGTGACAGAATTCTTGTATATCTATAAATACACCATTTGTCCATGCATTGAATACTGCTGCCATATCTGGTGCTTCTACTACACTTCAAGAGTCTTGACAAAATTCAATGAAGGGTCTAATGTAATTGATTCTGACCTCCTGGCAGCTTCACCTCAGTCATTTTCTCACCATCTTGATTTTTATGGTAAATATCCTGAAAAGCTTTTTCAGGATACTTTGGCAATGAGGTCTCAGTTTTGCTGTTGAAATAGAACATGTTTCATATAGCTATTATAATTTTTTTTCCTGCCTTGTACAAATTTTTTTTGGTGGGGGTTTAAATGCATTAGTGGCCAAGAATCACACCCATTCTATTTTACTTGCATTGAAATGTCTTAAACCCAAGCATGAAATTTAAACCACTCGAAAATGAATTTTTGTTCAAAAAATTAAGCAACCGAAGTACTCAAAACCTTAAATTGCCAATGAAATTAAGTCATTCAATTTAGAATTTATATTTCACAATTTACCTATGTCTAAATGCTTCATATCATAGAAATTTTAGCATATACACACACACATAAACTAAGATTAACAAAACTTGGTTATAAACAACCGACAATTTGAAATGATTTGTTTTAACATTTATCGATACTCATATTTAAAGTAGATATACTACTGGCCTGATTATTTACAATAAATTTTTACACATTTTTGTAATAAAAACTTATAAATAAAGTTTTTATTACAAAAATGTGTAAAAATTTATTGTAAATAATCAGGCCAGTAGATATAAACTGTTTAATTAAAAACAGAATATCTACTTTAAATATGAGTATCGATAAAATAAATGTTCAAACATATATATATATAGGCCAGCAATCTTTCATTTAAAGGATGTTTAGTTAAAGATGGCTGACACGGAAGATTTTAATTTTTCCAGTATCCCTGTTTCCTTTTTGCTGGAGATAAGGAATAATTTGACTTTTCAAGCACTTTCAGCTACTTCACAGGCCATTTTTAATGTCATTTTTCCAGTGTTATGTTTGACTAATGTAATTTTTTTTTTCATTTTAGTGTGCACACGCACACACGTAGCATATAGTATGTGACCTACAAAAGGCTATCACTGGTATAGTATTTAGCTTATCTTAAAAAGTGTATTCTAGGAAAGTATTATGAATGTCTGGCAAAGGTTAGGAGTAGAGAAAATAATTAGTTTCGATAAAAAGCCAAATACTTTTATTTAAAAGTGAGGTAGGACACATTCAAGCTGGGTAGACCACAAACTATAGTGGCACCCAAGTGTCTTACCAGTGTTCAATTATATAGGGACAAGATTGGTAGGTATAGAATTTCTATGTTTATATCCATCACAAAACATGCAAACTAGAACAAAGCTCCAAGGCAAACCTACATATAAAAAAAAAAAATTGTAGGTCTGCATGTAAATGCCCTTACTACACTCAGCAAGAAACAGTTCACTACTATACCATGATACACCAAGGGGGGGGGGTCTTGAAAGATCAGTAATAAAAAGGACACATGAAAAGGATTTACTTAGAAAACCAATATGGTAGGAGAGAAGAAAAAGTCTGCACTCACCTAAAGGATTTTTTTCTAAATGTTAGAGGTTTATGTTACCTAAATGTTCATTACAAGTTTTCAGAATCAAGCCAATGAAACCTTTTTATTGATATGCTAGTGACATTTTGCAGCATCTCTGGCTCTCACTGGTAGTAGTCTATATGTGGTAGATCTAAATGCTGGTGCTTGGTTTTTATTTTCAGTTGTGCTAAAGTTGGATCATGAGCTGACCAGCTACTCTGGTTTGAGCAGAGCAAAAAAAAAACAGTCACAGTCAACCAGTGTTGAATCTGTGATGACTCATTGGAAGAAGCTGAATTTAGAGTTGGCATCAAGCAATACGAACTACAGTGAGTTCAGGAGGCAAGCAAGATGATTGTTGGAGTGTGTGTGGGGGGTGCAATCAAGAGGTCATGGTTCAATCAATCATGTAGATCATTGCCCATCCCCAACAGACAAATTATGTTGACTAGTTTAGCATCTATTACTTTGCAGACAGTAAAAAAAAAAAAAAAAAAACTATCAAAATTCAAATTTATCTAAGCTACTGTAAACCATATATCATAATAGATGTCCTATTTTAAAAATAGGATCAGTTTAAATACAGAATATGGCAGAGGAACACATTGATTTTTTTGCACTTCATGTTACCCACAGAATAAATTAACCCCTGAAGACAAGTCCAATTTCATTTAAATTGTGCATGTGCATGAAAAATTTAATGATGGCTCCAGGAATATTGTTACAAAATTTACAAGTGATATACCTACCATAAGACGGTATATCAATCCAACAAGATAGCGGCAGCATCCTGTTTGATGCAAGACTCAGGTGACCTCGCCATCATATTGGAAAACATACACTGTCCAGGCATCCCCTCCTGGCCATACTGATAAGATCATTCATATATAATAAAATCATGTCACCCTAAGCAAGGCATTTTACTGCCACTGTTGAGCAGGGGGTTTACATAGGTGAATTATGGGAAAGGTTACAAGGGGGTGTCATGGAAGAGGGTAGAAGAAGGCTGAGAATACTAATGAGAGTAAAGTGAATGAAGAAAGGAGCATGAGAGAGAGAGAGAGAGAGGATGCAAGTTAGAGAGATAGATGACTTGACTTTAAATTTGAATTCTTGAAGATTGTAGTAGTCAGAAAAGCAAGTCAACAGAAGCAAATTCCACAGGGGAGGGAGAAGTGCAAGAGAAGCTGCTGGAGTAGAATTTGCGTTTACAATTTATTGGTCTCACAGTAAAAGGGTGAGAGTTACTAATCTTGTGGCTTGAGTAAATTCATGTATAGGTGGATACCAGTGAGCTAAGTTCATTTGAGCAGAAGCCATGAAAGTATTTGTAGAAGAGATACAGGGAAGCCATATTGCACATGAGAAAGTGACTGTATCTGAGCTGCCAACTTGGGATTGATCACATTCTTGTTAGATTTTGTCAAGGACCCGTAGGTGGATAGCAGGAGCACCCGACCAGATATGGCAGCACACACACATATATATATATATATATATATATAGATAAGGCAATCTTTGAGTGTGTATGACTGTTCCTTATGCATGCCTACATTTTTTAAGCTACGATATTCAAACTTTCTAGAGACATATACCTACAGGGAAGCCAGGTCAGCACATACTTTTTGAGTTTAAGTTCAGCAATTTTTCCCTTTTGCACTTTTTTGGCAAATGGACGCTATTGCTTACATTTGCTCCGTAAAACATCTAAGATGGTTGCTGAATTATGTCACAGAAATCAAATCACGTGTCAAATGACTAAAATTTTTTTTTTTTTTTTTTTTTTTTTAAGAAAAGTTAATTTTTCCCCTTAATTTTGAAACAAAAGAAATTTTAGAAAATGTAAGTGTGCATAGGAACAGTCACACAGACTCACAGTTTGCCATATATATATATATATATATATATATATATATGTGTGTGTGTGTGTGTGTGTCTGCAGTGAATTTAAATGTATTTGTTTCATCCACTGAAGAAATTAAAATGTTCCGAGTTGCACAGGCAACACCGGGCTATGATGCTAGTATATTATATATTAATATATAAAGCATTACATTTGGGGCTTGGCTACAGCAATTGTCAGCAGCCTCTTGTATTTGCAGCTCCATACCTTTTTCCATTATCTTTTTCTTACAGTTAGATTCATCCTTTACAGGAGCCTAAGTGTCAAAGTAGAGGGTTACTTTATAGTTTACATAGATATGGGGGGGTAGGGAGGAGATAATGGTCATCTTCAGGCTAACAGGTTAAGATCATAGTAATTAGTGAAACATATTGCTGATGGAATAGAAGTAATTAAGGTAGATACAAGGTAAGTGGTGCTGTGTTTGTGTTAATTGATTCAATTATGAGTAAATTGCTGAGAAATAAGCTGCAAGATTAATTTCTACTAATATTAAAATTTCAATACTCAGCACACAGAATAAAGACGAGAGAAATCTTTTTGGAGATTATATATAATGGACTCTCCCATCAATTTCGATGTATGAGGGTCTAACCTTAGTAAGACATCCAAACAGATTTGTTTATAGTGTTGAAGGCATTGTCTAGTACCATCCACACTTTTTGAAACCACATAATCGGTGCAGAAATCTGCCACAGATCGCATGAACAGCAGACCTCAATTATTTAACCCATAATTGGAGGGAACAGACAGATTAATACCTTTCCCAAGGATACTAGTGCGCAAGTGAATGCAGTGTGCTCGACTGAAATTGGAACTCGGCTCACCGATTTCCCCCTTCAAGCCGACATCCACCACACATCCGTGAACGCTAATAGCACCTGGTATTCCCAAGTGGTCATCCACTTAAGTACTGATCAGGCTCAACGTTGCTTAACTTCGGTGATCGAGCGGGAACGGCGTATTCAACATGACATGGCCGTTTTTATATATATATATATATATATATATATATATATATGCTCTCATTGAGCACTCTGGAGATAAGAAACCTAAAAACAGGTATCACTTGTACAAATTAAGCATTACTCTTCAGAAATGAATTCTTTCAGTGACTGGCATGTGTATATACCGCTTATATCACACTAAAATTTCCCTTCTCTCATTCTATGGCTTAGCGAGAGTGATACCAAATCAGTCAAGTTTCAATCCTGGCCAGAAGCAAGTGGATGTCTAGCCACACTGATGAGCTGTGATACAGTGAAACTGGCTTGTATGTGGATGACACATACAAAATCTTTTAAGACCTACAAAGCAATTTGTATTGATTGAGATTTGTGAGTGAAAAGGCAGTGTTTGTGAATTAAGTTGTTTAAATAATGAACAACTTGTGTAGTACAATTTCTGTGGGGCTTACAGCCTATCACGTTGAATACACCGGTTCTCGCTCAATCACCGAAGTTAAGCAACGTTGAGCCTGGTCAGTACTTAGATGGGTGACCGCTTGAGAATACCAGGCGCTGTAAGCGTTTAGTGACGGATGCGTGTCGTGGATATTGGCTCGGAAAGAGAAATTGGCGAGCCAGCTTAGAATTCCAGTTGAATACCCTGTATTCACTTAAGCACTGGTACCCTTGGGAAAGGTATTAATCGTCCCTTCCCTCCAGTTATGGGTTAAATATCAAGGGTAGGACTTGGGGACCCTGCCCTTAAAAATAAATCCCAATACTAGACACGAAAACTTACATAAAACAAAACCAACAAAAATTTCTGTAATGTAAATTTTAAGAGTTTGCTGACAAAGTTGTCTTTGATTTTTTTTTTTTTTTTTTTTTAGAGAATTGTTTTATGGAATGCTGGATGAAAATTTGTTCTATTGTTGAGAACTAACTGTTCTATAGATTCTGAATGAATAGCAGTTGTGTTGCAGGACATCCACTATGTGGTGAATGAATCCAGTCAATGATAAACAAGTGAACTGGAGTTTGTTTCATTTAAGTTTTAATTTTTGCAACTTCAAAAGTAAGTGACATGGAGTAGTCTGGCACTTGGTTATCTGTCATGCAACTCACTGGTGAAAATGTATCCATGTACCGTATTTGTTTAATTCTTGGTCACATGACCAGATCAAGAAGACATTTCAAGAGTTTGGCAGTTTTTCAGGTTTAAATACCTGTGTGTAGGCATTGTTATACCATATTGACCAATCAGAACTGATAAGAGCTTGAAAAAAAATAAATAAATAAATAAAAAAAATAAGAAAATAAAATAAAAAGTTCAAATTATGTAACATCACATTTGCTCCGAAAACCTTACAAGGAAAGGAGATTACATAACCTATCATTGACTAATTGCTTTCTCCATATTATGTAGGCCCGATTTAACTAATTTGAACTTTTGTACAAAGTGTAATGATAAACAGTTGCCATTTTAGTATAAACAGCAACTATTTATCCATTAAGCAATATAGTAGGGTCAGTTGGGCACTGTTCGTTATAAAAAAAAAAAAAAAAAAAAAAAAAGAGCCCCACGACAATTCACTACCAGGAGTTTTCAAAACGGCATGCTGTACTGATTGGTATTCATATTGGAGGCCCCAATACAAACAATCTGTGGACAGTGCAAAAGATTTGGGAAAGGTCTGAGGAATTTGTGCTACTCTGGGCCAAGGGTGGCTACTGGAAGAACCCTCCCCCCATGTCTAGCAAAAAGACATGCATCATACCATACAAGCAGGAGAACCTAGTAAGCGCCATCTTACAATTTCTGCAACCACATCACCCAACTGCCCAGACTGGAACCTTTACCATATGTGTGGTGGTTGTGGTGGTGGTGGTGGTGGTGGTGGGGAGACAATTTAGTGAGAAACCAACAAAACTTTCAGTAGCAAAGATGAATAGAAGGCAAGGATTAAGACAGCATTCATCAACTTGAAAAGGAGACCCTCCAGAAGAGTTTTAGCAGATTCAAAAATTGTATAGAGGCCATGGTTGAAGCTAATGGCAATTTTATTGAATAAATTAACTCATAAGTAAAGATTTGTGTAATTCTAATAAAATGAAGACTTGTTTTTATATAATTTAGACAATTCATTTATGTGTGTGGTGCGACCAACTTTCCTTAATTCTGTTTCGGGTAATTCTGTCTCCCTCCCCAGTTTTCAGTGTAGATTTGTTTTGCTTTGAAGTTTTATGTCTTCTATGTGCCCTGTCCCTTAAAAAAAAAAAAAAAAAAAAAAAAATAGCTGGAATATCTACCCATTCAATGGGCTGCTCCAGCTTGACAGGCTTCTGTACCTTATACTTCAGTCCTACATTTCTGGGACAACACTTGCAAAGAACGCTAAAAGTGTAAATAAGAATTTTTGTCATGTGGCTGCATTACTGAGATTAAATAACATTTAAAAATGGAAAAAAATTTCCATTCATGAAATAACACTTCCATGTGTGAGAGGAAAAAGAAAAAGCTGAAAATTGTAGCTCACATATGGCACTGATACCAATCAGTATTGGCTGATTCATTATAGAGAAGATATTGAAAAACCTGAAAGCCCTTATAAACCTCAGTTGAAAAGAAAAAAATTTGACAATATATGTCAAAGCATCAAACTGATGTATTTTACAGTAAGAAACCACTAATATTCTCATTAGTCAATGGAAATTTGAATTTAGTAATATAGAAAAACATTACTACCTGTTCCACAGTAGTTACATTGAGTATATGAAATATAGATACGAATGCAACAACTGTTACAAGAGATGTACTTGCAACAATCTATACAACCCCCCAAGTAATTGTTACAATTCACAATAGTTTGTAATGTCAAGTGTAAGCCCTTCCCTCAATTTTTTTTTTCTCTCCCACCATTTCTACTCCTGAAGCTACACCTAAATAACACATTCCTTTCATTTTTTTTTTTTATAGCTTTAGGGGGTTTGTATTTAGAAAAGTAAACATGTGCAGACAGTATGTTACATTGGCACCAGAGTAACAATACAGATTAAAAAGAATGTGGCTAATTTTCCCAGATGTAAGCAGAAAAACACTATTGTTCAGTAAAATATATATATATATATATATATATATATATACATACACGAGATATGAATGAAGTACTGCAAATAGAAGATATTCTGAGAATATTGAAAACAAAAAGAAAAGTCATGATCAAAATCCTGACTGTACAATGTTCTTCTATATGCCATGTCCCTTCAGGACCTGTCCCTGGTGGCTCTTAGCAGGCTTTCTCCTGTTACTTCACCCACTTGATCAGGCCTGTCAAGTATGTTACAGGATGCTTTCCTTTGTCTCTTTCCCTGACCTGTGAGGATCAGATTCTCCAAGCCCTCCTTATGTCTCAGGAACTTTAGCTGCCTTTTCTTGATGCTCAGTATCAATTTCCATCCTTTCTAAGACATTGCTCACATGCTCAGTGTGATATCTGCAGCATATTTCTGTAGAACCACATTTCAGTTGCTTCAAGTTTTTCTCATCCTTGATTAGATTCGATGAATGCTAGACAGACGTCACATAGTAATTCAGTATTTGGTTTCTAATAAGATTTTTCCATCTAAATACTACAGCAACTTCTAAAACAATGAGTACAGATTGTTAATAAAGAAGGACCATTGGCAAATAATTCCCCTTGGGCCTGGTTATACCAAGTTGGCCACCAACAACTGGCTAGAGGTTTAAAATGTAAGCTCATTCCCCCACCCCTCAAAAATCCATTATTTGCAGCCATTTTTACATTCACTAGTAATTTTAATAGCTCTTGAAATATGAACCTTTAGGACTCATTGGAGTAGATAGACTGAACTATCGCCCGGTTCACACTCTACCCATGTTTATTGAACAGGGTGTAGAGGCTCATTCCTTGTTTAGGATGTGGTTTCCGGCTTTCTCTTTTCCAATCTATTCACACTTACATAGCTCCCTGCACACCAGTGGCCTTACCACCTTGCTCAGGGTGATATGATTAAAAAAAAAAATTACTAATATTACTTTTCTTTCCACAGGATCTTTTTCTTCAAGGATGCAACTACAGTATTCTTATTAATTTCATTCAATATTGTTACTATAGCAGGATGTATGAAATTCAAACTTGTTCAAGCATTAGAATCACTTTCAGTGGTAGAATTTTTTTAACACGTAGCAAATGAAGTCAGAGTGTAAGATTAAAAGATGAAATACTAATTGAATACAAATGCGTAGTTAAAAAAAAAAATTCAATTTAATACAAACTTAAGAATAATTGCTAAGTGATGAATGAAATACAACATTTTTTTTTATTTGCTGGTTTCTTCATTTTGGCCATTCCCTGCTTAAATGAAGAGAACTATCAATTCATAGACAAGTCAAGTCAATTTTATGTGTATGCGTATATGTACGTGTCTCTTGAACTACTATGGTCACTGAATGTCAAGTTGTTACTAATGGGACCCTAGAACATTTTTTGGTAACTTGGAAACTGGGCAGTCCATCAGGTCAACTGAACAGAATTATTAAGCATCCAGAAAAAAAAAAAAATTGCAGCTTCCCCCCACCACCCCCGCTATCCTTTTAATATACCAATTTCTAATTTTATCAAGGTACAGTTTTGTCAGGTAATTTTTTAGTCAAGTATGAATTTATTAAAAGTCTTTCCAAGTAGGAAAAATTCAAGTGTTTTAATTATGTAGAAATTTCAATAGAAAAGAGGACTATACAGAGAATCAGCTAGTGACATACCATTAAGAGCATAATTACAAAAATTGGTTAGATTGATAACTCAGCCATTTGTAAACTTGAATATTCAATAAAGTCTGGAAGGAAAGAAAAAAAATTGTAACTGTCAGCTATGTCGATGTTGAAGTGAATATAATCACATTTTTAATGTTAAGTGAAATACTATAAAAAAATTTTAAAATTAAAATTAAGCATCTTGTTTTTGTCATTAGGTTTATTTAATGAAATATGTCTAACACCCTCCACTCATGAAAATATATTAGTCAATGTAATTTATAAAGTTGTTAACTGAACATGTCAAATAGTTTACAGTTTTTAGTTGAAGAATAATTCAGTTGGGTACACTAATGCAAACATTTTGGAATATTTTAAGAGTTAAAATGGGTATTGAAAGTCCTGAAAGTATTTAATTAAAAAAAAAAACAAAAAAAAAACAATGTTGTAGGCTTCAAATTCTGAGGGCTTAAGTAGAATCCAATGATCATTCAATTTATAAGATCAGTTGATTTTTGGTGGACACTGTTTTAGGCTGCTGTCAACTGTCTAAGAAACATAACATTGTTTTCTTTAATTTTGTATGTAAATTAAATTGTATGAGACTAGTTGATCTACAAAAATATGCAAATTAAGCATTTGCTGAAGAACTATACTTGAGAGAGAGAGAGAGAGAGAGGGGGGTTAAAAAAAGCCTCCTTGAATGCTGCACCACAAGAAGTACTTTGTAGTAGTCATTTCTAGTTTTGTTACAAACTTTCAAACAAATTAGTAACAATCAAAACAAAGGAGACAAAACTCATCTATGCGACAACAACAAATGGAAATATGTTGGAAATCCTAATCTAATAGAAAAATCTCACATGTAAAGACTTTCTAATACAAAACAAGCCACCAAAATTCAAAGAGATCAGGGGGGTGGGGTTCAGAACATAGAAAGTAGTATAATCACTGCTATTATAGAAAATAATGAAAATACATTTGTAGGGACCTTAATTATGCTTATGAAATTGGCCCTGTGCCAAACATAACCAAACTCCTCAATTTAAGATTCAGAAGGTTGAAAGGTAAATGTCA
The DNA here is from genome assembly GCA_037127315.1 of Ascarosepion bandense. Lineage (NCBI taxonomy): Eukaryota > Metazoa > Mollusca > Cephalopoda > Sepiida > Sepiidae > Ascarosepion > Ascarosepion bandense. The sequence continues at coordinate 855,979 of JBBBDQ010000895.1, read as the reverse complement.
TTTGTATAAAAAAGTGAAAAATGATTTATCAAGCAGAATTATATCCATCCAATTTGGATGTTTAAAATTATGAAACTGAAAAATGTTCTAAGAGAAAGTTATAAAGAGTTTACTCTTTACTATAACTTTAGAATTCAGAGTTCAGTTTTAGTAAAATTTGATTTGTGTGTGTGTATATATATATATATATATATATATAGTCATCCGCAGACAGATCTGTTTCGCTGTATCACAGCTCATCAGTATGGTTAGACCGATTGCTACACAACCCAGGCTCGAAACCCAACTGATTTATTTTTATATATATATATATATATATATATATATATATATATATATAATATATATATATTTTTCAACAATTACCAACATTTTTGCTAGACTGTGGTCTGAGTAGGTACAGGAGGAGAGAAAGCAACCCACACAACAGGAATAGATAGTCCCTCTCTCCAAACTGCAACCATAAATTGTTACCACTTATGCTCTCTACTTGGAAACAAATGACAAATTCATGGTCAATGTAGACAAAAATCACTACACTAATGTCCAGGTTGAAAACTACTTAAGTCTCTTAAAGCAACCAAAACAAAAAGAAACCTATCAAACAATAGTAAAAAAAAAAAAAAAAAAAAAAAATCTGCCATCTCATCACCAATCAATGCTATTTTAATTTTTTTAAAACAAATTTGTAATACCAATAAGATTGCCTCTCAGTGATGGCATGCATCTTAAGATCTGGATGCATTTCAAAATATTTAATTTTTTGAAATAATTCTCATGAGAGACTTACTGGATCTTGTATATAAACTGAAGAGTCAAACAATTTACATATTAAATGAAAGTTTTTTTTTTTTGTTTTTTTTTCACCCCAAGTAAGGCAGTACTGCCACTGATGCGCAGGGGACTACAAGGAAAAGTTTAGGAGGAGAATGAAGAGAAAGACGAACCAATTAGAGGTGTGTCAGAGGAAGGGCAAGAGAAGGTTGGAAACAAGTGTGAAGACATCACAAAGAGAAAGGAAAAGTACAAGATATACAGGGTGAAAAGACTGGAGTCAGGATATTTTACTTTTGAGATACCAGGTTATAGAGTTGACAGCAGCCTAAGACTTTAAGCCTACCAAAAATCCAAATAGATAACCGAATTCCCCCACCTCATTCTCACTAGGAAATTCTTGATATTCTAATATCAAAATCATAAGTTTTTTGGCTTTATCAGCAGATGAGGATTTGAAAGACCATTATATATATTACATAAGCCTAAAGAAATTGCTTTTTATTTCACAATTTAAGATTTGTCTAAGTGTGCTCCTTCAGGACTTGAGCAATCATGACTCCACAACTTATACTTTGTAGCTCTAATGTCTATCATCCATCCCATATGCTTGTCAAGTACATGGACTGCTGCATCTGTTCCTTACCTTTGATAGGGAAATTTGATGCTTGCAGGAACTAAGTTTTTTTCTCAATATGTTCAAGAAATTTCTATTTGCAGTTCCAAGTTTTGTTTTTTTTGCCCAAGTACAAGTATCCTTTGTTTTCAAGCTAAAAACATTTTATTCAGTCAATATTTTTTTTGATAGAGAAGTTTTTCTAACAAGTCATATAGCCCACTTGAAAACTAAGGTTGACTGGACAATCAAAAATTAAAGATCTTTAAAAAGGAGAAAATCTTTATCAATTTACTTTTGATGTGATTTATACAATTATTGACCTAATCCTGTAATCTGCTTGTGACAAGATTAAAATAGTTTGTAAAAGGTTTAATCAAAATATAGTCCATTTGACTATTGTAAAGTTACAAAAACAAAGATCCTAGCAGTGCTCAAGTTATACAGGTGTATATGACTGATAAAACTTGTAGATATAAAGCTAATGGTTTCAATTTGACTACAAAGTATGTAACAATTTTATATTTAGTTTATATAAATTAGGACGTTTAAAAGAGTAAGCAGTGTCAGTCAAAGCCTATCAAATAAGTGGCTCCAAGGTCAAGCATAAAATTCATTACCATTCATGTTATACAAGTAGCACATGATAGACTTCAATATCAATGAGATTATCTTCATTTCTTTTCCAAATGTTCTGAATATTTACTTTTTCTTCTGATAAATGCAAAGTTGAATTGGCAATACATTTTCTCAATCCTATTTTGACAGAGAGAGAGAGACAGAGAGAGAGAGAGAGACGAAACCCACACACACTAGAAGCTCAGCTTAAATGGCAACCTGAGTATTTTTAACTTTCCAATTCTAAAGATTTGTTTAATAAAAAAAAAAAATTTTCACAGTATGTGATGTTAATCTGACACCATGCAGTTAGTCTAATGTGATTGAGGTTAAGTCTTCAGATATAAGTTGCATTAGTGACAAGGTTTTTCATAATTAAAAAAATACTACAAGTTTCTTTGGAGACTTTTTTTGTTACCACATTACATCACCTTATCTTCCCTTGTCTCCCTCTTAGATTAGACTTTTTACCACTTTAACCAAGTGGTTTAAAAAAAAAAAAATAAAAAATAAATGAAAAATAAATGAAAAATATAATCAAGTAAAAATAAAATTGCTGGAACCAACTCAAAGTTTGCCATTCATACTTATTTCTCCAAAGATTCCCCACTGATGTCATTTTACCCCTTTTTGGCTTTCAAAAAGCTTGCTGCTGATTGACAATGCTGTCTTCAGGATTGATTTCTCTAAGGCATTTATCTGGCACACATAAGAGATGAGCATGTACTGAGAGTACAAACAGAGGCTACAAGGTCTTTCCTTGATATTTGAGATAAAGGTGTATATAACTAGGATAGTAATCTTGGATCAATATTTTGGTGTTAGTGCCTAACTGCAATTTGGAACAACAAAAATTAAAGTTTAGTAACCTTCATGAACACAACTAGGAGTTAAGTTAAAACACTACAATAGTTACAGATAACCACATTTTTAACCACAATCAAAAGTGCACAGTAGTCTTCAGAATTTGAATTTAGGATATGGTTTTATTCACCAGTATAAATATCCAAGTCACAACATAATACATGGACTGGTTATCATGTTCAAGCAGGAAAGCATCATCTTGTTGATATCTGTGCCCACTTATTTAAATGCATTCTATCCAACAAGAGTTGGATCCATAAAGCCACCCACACTCCTGGATATATTTAGAGGTTTCTGCTAAAGCACAGTTGGATCACAAAATGAACTTTTTACCCTACTGAATAATTTTCAGCAAAATTATGGAATACATTTATATAACAAGATTCCAAAATATTGTTAGTTTTGTATTTAACCCATTTAGACACTTTGGTAGGAGGCAGTAAGATTCTCAGTTAAAAAGTGTAGATCATTATTTTCTGATAAATACAAGAAAGTTTAGGATCAACATTGACATTTGGTGCATGTTATATGGCATCAAAAGCAGGTGATGATCAAAAGTTATTTTGCAGATTTGTTTTAACATTCTAGTACTTTCACAAAAAAACACAGACACAGAATTTTAAGATTTGAATGACTTTGCAAAAACAGACTAAATAGAATTCAACTATCAAGGAGTGATCATGTAAGATTAAATGAATAAACATGTGCAAGCTTAAGTTTTAGATGGTTATAACTTAACTAATACTTGGGATTTAAGCCAATTCTGATATCTTGACTAATTACTTTCAGATTAGATATGGCACATATCACTTAGAGAGCAGGGAATATCAACTGATCACAGAAGTTCATGGCTCCTTATTGACATTTGAGCTAGACCATATGGTATTTACAGAAGTGAATTACAGTAACATTATACAATGTATTCTTGTGAAGACATATGCAAAGCATTTATAACTGCCCATTCACAAGGATGGGACAGCAACAACATTTCAATGAAAAGAAAGGAACCAACATCAAATTTTAATGTTGCACAAAACATTTTATTCAGACATGATTTGAATCTGGTGGTCACTGTAAACATCAAAATATTAAGAGAAATCTACAAAGAATCTTAATAGGTAATAAAATAAAAATTGCCATTTTATAAAGTTAAATATTCCCAATTTACAAAGTTTTATCCACCTCCTATAATTTATGTATATTATACCAAACAATTTAAGTTCTAACAGAAAAAAAAGTTAGACAGATCTGAGGGCAAAGGACATTCCAGAATGGGATGTCCTTCAGTATGGCAGCAAATGTTGGATAATCTCAAAGATGAAGGAAGAACTTAAAACAACTGAAATGTGGTTCTGCAGAAGGATGCTTCAGATATCACAGACTGAGCATGTGAGTAATGAGGTTTTGAAGAAAAAAAAAAAAAAAAAAAAAAAAAATTAATACTAGTCATCAGGAAAAGATAGCTAAATTTCTTGGGACACAATGAAGGAGGGCTTGGAGAATCTGATAGTCACAGGTCAGATAGAGGAAAGCAGCATGTAACATACTTGATGGGCCGGAGTAGGTGGATGACAGAGCAGGGATTGGGTGGGTTTACAGGAGAAAGCATGCTAAGAACCACCAGCAATAGGGAAAGCCAGATAATCTACATCCTGAATGGACATGACACAGAAGTTGCCTTAGTATCAATGAGACTGTATAAATCATCCCCCCCACCACCACAAAAAAAAAAAAAAAAAAAAAAAGTAAGAAAAAAAACAGTAAGTAAATAAGAAAAAAAAATGCATTAAAATCTGCCTGGCACTAAGCTTGTTGGGTTACTAACAGGTATAAATCCATTAATACCTTAGGCTAGCATACATTTGTTGGTTAAACCAAGTATGGTTTAAAAATATCAATTGTCAGAGTACTAAATTATGTTGGAGTCAGAACATATCACAAACAAATGCAGTACAATCAATACATTAATTACCCCCCCACACACACAGTTGCATAAGAGGAGAGTAATAAGAACTAGTTATAGGAGGGGGCCCAGATAAATGAGAATGATATAACACTGGTATGAGAGTAGCATGAACAGAAAGAACATGATACAAGAGTTGTCAGGGAAAGGATGCGAGTCAAGACAGATGGCAATTGACTTGACATTTAAGTTCTTGGAGATTGTAGCTGTCAGAAGCAAGTATATGAAAGAATTCCACAGGCAAGAAGTCTGAAAAAAAAAAAAAAAAAAAAAAAAAAAAAAAAAAAAAAGCTGCTAGAGTAGAAGTTATGGTTACATTTTATTGGTTTCACTGCAAGTTGCTAGTCTAGTAGCTCTAGTAAATTTATGCAGAGGAGGCATCAGGGATCTAAGCTCATCAGAGTAGAAGCCATGAAAGTATTTGTAGATGAGACAATAGGAAACCATATTACATTAGTGAGAAAGTGACTGGAGCTGAGTTATCAGGTCAGAATTGATCACATTACAAATTCTCCATTGAATTTTGTCAAGAAGCCTGAGATGAATAGCAGGGGCACCAACCAGATGTGACAGCAGTAGTCAATGTATAGGCAGAAGGTAGATTTACATATGTGCTGGGTGGATTCAGACAGTAAAATCTTTCTGGCCCTAAACAGTGAACCAACCTTCCTAGCAGCAGATTTAGGTATGAATTCGATGTAGTCATCCCATCCGGCAGAGATAGGCAAAGGAGGCAGTTTTGCTTCAAGGGTGACTAGCCTGGCCAATGGGTGGGGGGTATGAGTGATTGCCTATGGTGGTTAACACACTGCAGCTCCATTTTGGAAGCATTAAAATTTACAAGCCATTTTTTACCCCAGTCCACCACGGATTGAACATTCTCTTCAAGCTCAGCAAATTTCTGATCAAGGCAAGAATAAGTAGTGGTGTTGTCAGTGTAGATGCCTACTTGGGATCTGATTACATCAGAGATGCTTGAAGATCAGAAAGAGCATAGGACAGAGAGTAGAGCCTTGAGGGACACCGGTGTTTGTATGATAGTATCTGTAGGCATGTGCGTACAATACTACCTTCACTATGCAATTTAAAAGTAACAACTGGATTAAATCAAACAATCATCCAATTGCCCCATAGCTTGCATAGAAGGCCAGCATGCCATACTGTCAAACGCCTTGGAGATATACACTGTTTCATTCTGTTAAACTGCAGCTTAGCATCATTAAGGATGCTCTTGCATTCATTTTGCAGAAGCAAAGAGGCACCTATTATGGTCAGGCACCTGGCTTCAATAAAACCAGAAGTAGTGATTCTTGTGGGCAATAGCAGCTGAGCAAGCAGGGAAGAACCAGGGGAACAAATAGGGTTTTAAGTTGCAACTTTATGGCTGGAATGAAAGCATTGATATCAGCTTTATCCCAAGAGGAGACCTCAGACGCAGTCTTCAATGTGAAAACTAAAACCTGTTCCAAGGGACATCACATAGGAAATCCCAGAACCAGATCCAGTCTCTTTGATAGCAGTAAATTATTCTGCTGGTCTGTGGGGGAAGATAGTGGAAGAAAATATTTATGGAAACCACCGTATGATCAGAGTTTCCAAGAGGGCAAACCTGCTCGACATTGCAAGAGTCAGGGATAGAAGTGAAACAGATCTAGCAGTGGCCCATTAGTGTTATTAGAGAAACACGTGGGGAAACCCATCATTTGGGTAAGGGATTGAGTGATTGAAAAGTTCATAGTATATACTCCAGCAAGATCTGCGACAGTTTTCCAACCACTTGATGCAATGGGCATTAAAGTCTCCAAACACAAATATACGGGTAACTGGATAAGAAATGGCCTAATCAATATTGTTTGAGATGCTGTCAAGTACAGAACAGCCAGGAGATTAGTGGAAGCAGTAGAGAAAGAAAAGAGAGAGAAAGGGGCAGAGAAATCCCAAGACTCAAATTAGGTTATGAGATATATAACGACTTTCACAATTCAGAGATCAAAAGAAAAAGCAATTTTTCTTTCCTTTTCTCTTCAATATGTTAAGAGTGGCATGGCTAGGTTTATATTGACAGACTGTGTCAAGAGTGGGACAAGTAAAACTAGTTTTGCATTCAGACAAGAGTTCAGTACACACTGGTATTAAAAGAAAAAAAAAAGTTCAAGATACATTTCAAATTCCCACAATATTAGAAAAATAAATCTCACCTAGCCACTTCTGATGAGAGAAACAAAAGTCCAAACAAACAAAGCATTAGATGTAAACTTTGTATGTCCCCACCAATTATAATGAAGCCCCTCCCCCACACACAACAGAGTGGGTAGACTAAAGAACCTTATATACAGAAAATAGATAATTTCTTGAAAGCATGAGGCAAAAACAAGCATCTAATTCAGATAAACTTCAACATGGAAGAGAAATTATATCCCACAAACTGGTGGGATACAATTTTAAGCTCTCCTCCTTGGAACAATCAGCCCCTTACATATGGGCTGATTGTTCCAAGTAGAGGGCTTAAAATAAAAAAAAAAGCTGTCTTCACCAATCAATGGTATTTCAAACAAATATATATATATATATATATATATATATATATATATACACACACACACACACGTTATAAAATGTGAGAGGTGACAGACTAAAAATGCCAAATATTGACATCAACCATCTCCTCACCCTCCAGCTCTAATTGATACATACTGAAGAGGAGAATGCCAACAAAATGCTGGTGAGGATTTTTTTCAATTTAAGTGAAAAAATTAATGTGTTTAATTGTGATAGTATTTCACGCCAAGGTTATTCAATTTTTCAGTGGTTATTACTGATAAAATGTATCATGGCAAGTTTTTATCAAAGTGCTTGACATCAGGTGCAGATAGGTACAAAGAGTTTGTTTCTTTAATAATGCAGATTCATGCCCCGACTTCAAAGTTTCATGAACGTCATTATGATGTTCTAGTCAGGGCTATTTGTGCATGTGGTTTTGTGATTGGTTAGTTCTTTAAAGAAAAAAAACAAACAAAAAAACAAACTGATTTTCTTTATTTTTCTTTGTGTAGTTTGATTTTTTTTTTAGTGTATATGTTGCTGGGTGTTTAGTTGGGATGGGTGCTTTTGTTTGGTTGACCTTGGTTTGATCTTTTTATAGGCTTGGTATGTTTTGCCATGTGTCAGTTTATTTTTCTGGGTCATGATTATGTTTATTGTATTGGTAAGCTATGTGATTTTATTTTTACTTTTTGTTTAGTGGCATTATTTTCTGTTTTTGTATAATTGGGTATTTGTATTTCTGTATTTATATTTGTATGTTTTCTTTATCACGGTTTCATATTCATAATTATATTTTTTTAGCTTTTAATTTTTATGGTATTAGTGAGCCTCCTCCCTCATCTGGTCTGGTGCATTGACAATTCAATGAATCTAATCTTATTCTGACAATGCTGCTTCAATCACCCCCCCCCCAACTTATCTTTTTCTATAAATAAGTTAATGGCTCAATGTTCTGATCTTTTTATCTTTGGTACACTGGATATAGGCTTGGAACAAGATACCCTTGGGAAAAGATTAATCTGTCTTCCCCCTAGTTAGGGGTTAAATAAGAGGACATAGGGTTCTATGACAAGTTTAACTTTCTGTAGTCAAACCTAAGATTTTATTTAATGTTAGAAATTGCTTGCAAGGTATGTTATTGTTATATTTTAATAGAAGTGTTACACCTTATACATGTATGTGAAGGAAAGACATGAATGCACATAGTGTAGTAGTTATGAGAAGTGATCAGTGTACAAACTTCAACTAAGGTCATTGCATTTACTTTCACACAAATACCTCATGGAAAGGCATGAATCCTCTTCTACTTAGCTATGGGTTAATAGCATAGCAGATGAGGTTTTCCATAACCTTCACTGACATTGAAATTACTGCGATGGAATCCAGCAAGATGGCAATATTTAATTGATAAAACAGCAAAATGCATCTGGCAGTCTGGTCAGCCCAGGTGAAGTGTACATGGTTCATTTTTATCTGCAATTTAAAGCACCCATATAATATTTTGGAACATTGTCTGCAGATAAAAATGGAGGATTGTTGTAGGTCAAGCTTGCCAGACTGTTTCTTTCCATTGAAAATAAACTATGGAGCTGATTCTTATTTCAACCAATTTAGATGACCTTTACAGCCAAGACTCACCATGCCATGAGTACAGGGGGATCAGTCTTTGTATTCTGTTGGTAAGAATGAACCATTTTGACAGCTTCTCAATTGAATTCATTGCATTCACATGCAAGTACCCTCAAAAAAAAAAAAAAAAAAAAAAAAAAAAAAAAAAAAAAAAGGTTAATCTGCTTCTCCTTCCAGCTATGGATTAAATAGGACAGATTGGGTTTGTAGCCTTTTGTGGACTGGATTGTAACTATGCATGCAAGCAGTGTTGTGATGACATTACTAGTTTTGAATTTCTAACTACTTCAATTTCTGATAGATCATTTCATGCCTAAAAGTAAGTTTCTCTTGAGCTCTGAAGTAATAAAGTTATTCTGCTTTCACAATTACATACATGGTAGATGATACTCAGGTTTTGTGCTGATACATAGTTGTTGGTTAACCTTGTTTACCAGCATATCAACCTTTATAGGTTATTTAATACCAAAACCTAACTATTTCAGTACATACTTTTTTTTATGATTTCAAGAGGAGAAAAAAGGAGGGGGGCATCAGGCCTTGCTGCCAGATATATTTATAGTCATACTGAAAACAAGACATTACTGAGCAAAGGACTCCCAAGACAAGTCAACAGCCAGGGTGAAAAATACCCCCAATGGAATCAATAGCTGGAGAAAGTTGATTTTACCTGGAAGAAGGATAGGTTACAAGACCGATTCACGTGCTCAGCAACCATAGAACTGAGCCATAAGTGATGTAGATTTCCCCACTCAGCACAGCTTTTTGTTGGTTATTTAAAGCAGAAACATTTTCAAACTGCAATCCCCACCCAACAATTTTGTTTTAATTTCAAAGAATGATGTTTCTAGATCAGTCAAGTATAATACATGATATATGCTCAGATAAGGTCTCAAAAGAGACATGACTGAGTTAGAAGACTTCACAAAGTTGCCATTACTTTCTGCAGTAGACTTGTTGCCAACCAAAGCTACAAAACCAATCTGTTCTATTTAATCCATAGCTGGAGGGAGAAGCTGATTGATACCGACTCAAGGGTATTTGCAAGTGAATGCAATGAATTCAAGCTGCTTTCCAATTTCTCATTCCAAGCCAATATCCACTGTACAAGTCCTATAACAGATTATATATATATATATATATATATATATATATATATATATATAAAGTAAATTCAAAACTGGTGCCAGATAAAGAGGAGAGGGGGTAGATTACCAATGTATAATTTTGAAAATACAAGGTTGCAGTGATCAAATGAAAATTTTTACCTGGTTATTTCTGTCAGCTAAGTACCATATATAATACACACTTTAGACAATCAGGTCTTGACAGAGACATGACTGACTGGGAAGATTACGTTGCCATTGCTTTCTGCAGTAGACTGGTTGCCAGCCAAAGCTATAGAACCTAACCTGTCCTGTTATTTAACCCATAACTTGAGGGAACAGATTAATACCTTTCCTAAGGGAATTTGTTCATACTGGAATTCCAACTTGGCTCCCCAATTTGTCATTCCAAGTCAATATCCACTGCACCACAACGCACATCCTGGTTATTTCTGTAGTTATTTTTAACAAAGACAAATATAGGCTAATTTGGATTAAGAGTTTAAGTGTAATAGAAAAGTTAAATTAACTAGTCCCAAGTAAGAACTAAATGGAAAAGCCAAAATTACAATTGAAACCAGGATGAAATTAGCAAGACCTAGAAATTTTTATAATTCACAAGTACAACTAACGACTCAAAGTTAGCTTCACTATTTAAAATTCAAGCACACACATATATAATAGTCACCTTTACCAAATAGTACACATACAAAGCTATGAAAATTAGGGAGTAGTCTATACATAAAGGTTCTATTACTTTTTAAACCTACCCATAAAGGTATATTGGAGATAAATTGTTCAAGAGTTAAATATAAACAAGATTAAATTAGAATTTTATTTCAAAGGAGAAAGTTAAAAATTCCAGAGCTCATATTTTGTGACAAAAATAACTTAATGGCTGTCCCTTAATTTTTACATTTAGTATATTAGATGCATATGCAAATATATTTTTTCTTTTAATCATTTCATCCCAAGCATAGCAATAAAAGTCATTAAGATTCAAGGAGATACCAAAAGCAAGAGAAACAGGACACTGAAAAGAACAGAATTCAAGGAGGCAGATGACTATTGACATTACATGTTTGTTTTATGTATTCTAGTCAGCAGAAAATGAGAGCACCATTTTGATTCACCTCACTTTTATGAAGAGAATCATAGCAACCAATCAGATGAGAGATTGAAATTACAATGAAGAGACTTTAAAAGCCCTTAGGAAAATCTTAACAGGAAGGAAGTAATTAAGAGAAAAAACAAGTAGCAAAGAGGACATACACACACACCAAAAAAGTCCAGAGTTGAAAGCAAATTTTTATAAACTGGACCAGGACCACACACTCCCCACACACTAAATAGCTTAAACTTAGATAATCCATGCAAAATTTTGCATTTGTCTATTTACAGTTTAATTCTTTTCATTTAGAGTAAAGAAATTTATATACCATCACAGAAAACATGATACCTAAGTTTTAAAAGAAATTTCTTGAAGTGAGAAATCTTTGAAGCTTTTAGTTTCAAGCTAATAGATTAAACTTAATATTTTAAGAAACAAAATACTTCACTGCATTTCAAAATAAAATTAAACTGAGCGTTATTGCAACGCAGTTCTTAAAAACTTTCAAAATAAGTCTTGAAACAAGAACAGTCAATTTAAAGTATAATTAATCTGATTTGAAACTCAAGTTTAAAATCAGACAAATGCATTGTTTTATTCCATTTACTTAAGGTGGTCACAGATCTAACATTCTACAAAAAGCATAATTGAAGAAAAACAGCAGGGCTTCTTTTGATATTTACATATTCAGCAATACTAAGTTTAAAATATTCTGTGTATATTTTTGAGATGAGGTAGCATTTACACTATATTATTTGGATTATTATTCTCATCTCAGTTGTCACTTGTACATTTTGGCCATTGTATGCAGCGGCCTTCTTCAGGTGCTAGGAATTACAATCACTGGGGTATATTACTCCTATTCCTTGTGCAAAACCTCTTTTGGTGGTTTTGAGTTAATCACCCTCTAACCTGATTAAGATACTTGTTCACCACTGTTGTGGCCTGGTATTGAAATAACTCTTTGGGTCATGTCACTGGAACTAACCAACATCTATATCCATGTGTCCTTAGTACAAGGACTGAATTTCTGGGATTTATAAGCCTAAATGTTCAGTAAACTTTTTTTTCCAGAACTCATATTGCAATTTATAACTAATGATTTTCTCTGGCTTCCCATATTGTACTCATTTCTATGCTTGGTCAGCTTAGATTTTTGTAGCCTAGCATATGTGCTGATTCCATAATTTTAGTGGCATTCTCTTATTTCAGCTTCATCCCATAGAAGGTTGTGATCCCCTTTCTCCATGTGGTTAGCTATACTTGATTTTTCTATCCTTGTTTTATGGCCTCACAATGTTCTTGTAGCCTTGCATTAAGTGGGGAGGGGGAGGCAACCCATTTCTCCTTTATATTTCTTTTCACACCTACATGGAATAATGTACACAGTCCTTAGTCATGCCCTCTTATGTTGGGGGGGGGGGTCTTACACAAGAGAGGAAACCTGCAAAGTGTAGAACCTCTTCAGAAGATCGTCCTGATGTTATACACATACACCCTCCTTTCCATGTTTATTGGAGTTGTTACGAACCAGGAATAATTGTTAGGTTATAGGTACTTATACTGACTATTTCCTGTTCATATGTCTGGGTCACCGATTATGACTTTTGCAGGCAGTGGAGGATCTCTTTTACATTGTATGGGTGGTGGAGTTGAAATTGAGGTATTATCCAGTGAATATTGGCTTGCAATATACAGATGTCTTGAAACCCCTCCTGAGTTATTAGCACATCCAGGAATGCCAGTTTGTTGTCACTCTTTTTCCCCAGGTGAACTATTGATGATCTTATCGAGTTAACATGGTGTAGTAGTGTCAGGACCTCCTCTTGGTGTAGCCAAAGTATGGTGGCATTAATGTATCTCAGTCACAGAGTTGGCTTTAGAGCTGTGGATTCTAATACCATCTCTTCAAAGTATTCCATGTATATGTTAGCCAGTGATGGTGATAATGGTGAACCCGTTGCTAAGCCTTCATCCTGCCAATATATGCCTGATCCCAATCCAAGGTGTGTGTAAAATGTTCATATAATCTAGATGTTTTACAGAATTGTAGATACTTTAGATTTAAATTTAAAGTAGTTATTGCTTTTATTTTTTTTTTATAAAAAGGATGAACAGTGTGTGTGTGTGTGTGTGTGTGTGTGTGTATATATATATATATCTATTTTCAGTTTCATTTGTACAAATTTTTTTTTTAAGATCTGAAAGGGAGAAATTCATACAGAATTAAATATTTTGTTCTACCAAAAAAAAAAAAAAAAAAAAAAAATCTTGCAAAAGTTCAAGAAAATTAAGACAATTACAAGCTTTTGAATTACAAAGGTATTGCACATTTTGTTTTACAATTGATAAGTGGTGTTTAAAATAAGATTTCGAGTGTGCAAGAAATTATCAAAGCATTCAAAAATACTTCAGTCTTTCCTCTTAAGTGATTTTGAGGATCAAACTAATCCATTTTAAGTAGGTACTTCCACTTTTATGGTAAAATGATACAAACTTATTTTTATTATCAAAATCAGTACAGCATTTTTCATATGCTCTTAATGAAGAAAAAAGTGGCAGTGCCTATTTATAATGGAGTACTTTTAACATTTGATACACTCTTCAGGCATCTTCAGGTTGTATTCAGTTTTTACATTTTTCTAAGATTATAGTATAGAAGTTAAGGGTCAGAAAAGGTAATTCTGAAAATTAAGGTTTCTTATATCTGGACCAATACAAAAAAAAAAAAAAAAAAAAAAAAAATCTGAAGACCTGAACCTATAAAATGTTCTACCCTAAAAAAAACTTAAATAATTCTGATTATGACAATCTTTGTAAAGGATTAATAGTAGATAGATTTGCCTATCATCAATTCACACTTGTTTTAAGAAATTAACTCCATCTTGTATAAATACAAGGAGGTACCGCTACTCATTTGATACCAAACTTAAATTGAATTTTTAAATTTAAGTTTTCTTGAAGCTTTAATTTTAACTTTATTGAAAGCTGAATGAATAAGTTTACTATGTCCAGTAAGCAAAATACTGTATCAATCTGATTTGAAATATTACTTGTTTATAGCATGAAATTTAGAACAAAGTATTTAATCATGGAGCTCATATCTTTCTGACCTTTGAAGTAAGTGATGACAGCCAGATATGTGAAATGGACTAAGTATGGTTGACCATAATTGACATTAAATTTATGAAACCCAAGTGAACATTTCCAGAACAACTCTTGAAAAAAAATAAAAAAATAATAAAATAAAAAAAATCAACCAGTCAATAACTGAAGGTGCCAAATGACTGGAAGAACCTTAAATATTTTTAACTTTAAAAAAACATTTTAGTCAAGATTTTCTAAAATAGCATAAATAACTTCATCTGTAAATAAGTCCTAAAAGTTTAATTAAAATCAGACACTTTTGCAAGATTTCAAAATTAGGCCTTTTTCATATATAAAAAAATTTGCATAATAAACTACATTTGCCACAGTAGTAACCTCTACTAATCAGATGAATTGTTGACAAAAAAAATTTCAACCAAAATAATGAAACTGCCCTTTAAATTTTTTGGCAAACCTGTTTTTCTTAAGTCTTGGCCTTTTTATCATGCCACGCCATTTTTTTCAGTGGATGAGTGGAGGTACCTGAATTAAGCTTCTATTAAACAATTTTTAAGATAAAGGTAATATCTCAAATTTGGTGCTATGTAATTTGAGAAAAGAGTAAAAATAAATTAAATAAAAATAAAATAAAGAATTAAAAAAAATGGTGAGATTTGATCTTCTGCCAGTCATAAAGCTACTGTAATTTTATCAGTAAAGCAGCTGTTACATAAGCTGCAGACTGGGGTGTTGGGGGGGGGGGGTAGGAACCAGAGTCTAACAGAACAAGTCTATGAGGATATTGAACAGACAACAGAAAATGTATCAAAGATGTGTGTGTGTGTGTGTGTGTGTGTGTGTGTGTGTGTGTGTGTGTGTGTGTGTGTGTATATATATATATATATATATATATCTCAGATATGGCTACAAACTTGCTTAATGTAAGAGCCATATATGATAAAGTTCAGATGATCAAGATCTGATCAAGGTCTTTGTTACATGCATCTTAACATTAAACATCATTTTAATCTAATAGGGTCTCAACTCATACCCAGTAAATAAGGATTGAAATTCATTTCCCAACATATTGAGAGTCATAGTTTGTCCACCGTTGTCCTATATGATAGCAAATGTTGGATATTCTTCAGAGACAACAGATGTTCTACAGAAGACTTCTGAGAATACCATGGATAATATATATAAGCAACAAGAAAGTTTTAAAAGAAAAAAAAACAAAAAAACTTGAAAGTTAAAATTTCTGGGGCATTTAAAATAGGATTTCTTCTAAAATCTACTCTAATTATACTCATCTGTCTGAAGCTTTATTTTACTCA
Source organism: Ascarosepion bandense (assembly GCA_037127315.1). Lineage (NCBI taxonomy): Eukaryota > Metazoa > Mollusca > Cephalopoda > Sepiida > Sepiidae > Ascarosepion > Ascarosepion bandense. The sequence continues at coordinate 840,333 of JBBBDQ010000895.1, read as the reverse complement.
AAAGAAAGTGAGTTGTGGTACAGTGGATATCGGCTCGGAACGAGAAGCCGGGGAGCCGAGTTCAAATTCCAGTTGAATCTATTGTATTCACTTACGCGCAAATACCCTTGGGAAAGGTATTAATCCGTCTCTTCCTTCCAGTTATGGGTTAAATAGCAGGACAGATTGGGTTCTATAGCCTTGATCGGCAACCAGTCTACCGTAGAAAGCAATGGCAACCTACTGCGGGATAATCTTCTGCCCAGTCAGTCATGTCTCTTTCGAGACATGATTGCCCAAGCGTGTATCACGTATGGCACTTAACTGACTGACTGACAGTAGACAGGTTTCACCTACTGTTTAGGTCATACTCCTCCCCAGTCTTGAACAATAGAGGTTTATCTGCTGTTCATACCCCCCACCCACCTACATTTAGGGTTAGTTTCTAGTTCCTTTTAAAGGATACTTCAACTATACCTCACTAATTAAATCTTTACCTCTGAAAGTCTACAATTAGTAGTTATCTCTTTATATTAATACAACCACACACACACACACACACATATATATATATAACACTTGTTACCTCTTCCAATTAAGCTGGATAGGTTATGGAATTACCAAGAGACAACAGAGTACATTTTGAAGTGGATGGACAATTCCCCCACAACTTGATATTAAAATGGGTTGAAATATGACGGGAAGTGGGGGTGTACTAAAACACCCTAACCATCTACCATCACTGTACTAGTCTAAACAGATTTTAGACATTAACAGTAGTATGTGCCCAGAGTGCTTTCTCATTTGATATTAGACTATTGGCATAAAAATGTTACTATAGATAGCAACAAGTCTGGTTATTGTATTTATGGATAACTGGGAAAAATAATGCATATTTTTGTGAGATAACTGAATAGTTCTTGCTTTGGCCATCAAACTTTGTAGATAAAGTCCATGTGAAGAGGTGCTGAGGTTCTCACTAACAAAGACAACAGCTGAGAGTAACAATGAGTTTTTAACCAGCTAAAGGCTAAATCTGCAACTACAATGACATGGCCTTAAAGCAAATCGGCCACATGTTCAAGAGCAAAGCAGACTGTCAAGTTAGATATTTACTAGAAACTTAGCTGTAGACAGCCTCTTATGCCTTCACAACTACTTAAAATTTATTCATTGATTGGTGGCCTAAAGGCTTGGCTTTCAGTTAGAAAAAATAAAAACTTGCTAACCAGTTCTAAATTTCCCATTATACTGACGTGAAACAAAACTATGAAAAGACAAATGCAAGGATGAAAAGGTTTCACTGAAATAAAAATGGAAATTTAAAACTATTTGAAATGATGTCAAATGATAGAGAAAAATAAGTTTATTTTGGTTTAGGAAATCAATATCATTGCCTCATGAGAAATAAACTTTTAATGAGAAAGTTTGGGAGGGAACAAAAGTGAAACAAATTCAATTTTTTTTTTTCTCTCTCCATGTTTTGGCAGGAAACTATATTTACATCATAGGTATATAATTAGAGCAATAACAAATAAACTTGTGTCCTCATTAAGGTAAAGCTTTACAAGCCAATATATCAGTAAAAAATTACATCTAAAGTATTTTAATTTTCAATGTTAATGCTGTCAACCAACTTGATGGTCATTGTTAAGTGGCCTAGAGTCACTAGGATGTGACTGACATACCCACAGTGTCAAGCAATGTATATTCTCCATTGACACTAAATACACTATCATTTGTTCTTTTTTCCATTAGATGATTAGCAAAGAGCTGAGTATTGGGATAGCCAAAAAGTCCTTAATTTTGTCAGCACAAGCACTAATGAGCAATAGCTTCAGTTTACCCCTTGTACAGTGCACTTAACCTTCAGGAATTCATCCAAATAGGGTTATGGTTTCAAATTGTAGGACTGGAAGGTGATCTTTTTTGTTTAAAGGAAAAAGATCTCACCAGTCAGGTACTTCAATTCTAATGTGTACAGAGATCAGCTGAATAAGTTAGACAGTGTTCCATCAGAAGCATCCAGTACTTGTTAGTTGTAAGTGATTGTCTAACCATGGCAATGCCAAACTGCAATCTTTGAAGACACTGCAGCAGAAAATAAGGTAATGAGAATTGGCTGAGAAGTTTTTTGCTATATCCTCCATATTCACCCAACCTTGCACCTTCAAATTCCAACCTGTTTTGGGTCTGTTGCAGATACATTGAAGGGGCAGAAATTCTACCCTGTAGAGGTTTGAAAAATTCTCGTGTGTGTGGGGGGGGAGGGGGGGGGGGGGGCTCACACACGGCTTGAAAACCTATCAATCAAATTTAAAAATACCAACCTGGTTAGAGCTTTAAAACCAAAGTATAGAAGTCTTTGGTATTTTTTTTTTACTTACTATTTCTCAACTGACATTTAAAACATTTCGACCATGTCCCGTCCTGGTTGTCAGTTATCAATTGTTTTGGCCGATATGGTATATCTGAGTGGTGATGTTATTTGGCCCTTCTTTCCTGCTGAAGCAATTCCAATCTGAGCCAGAGACTGAAGAACACGATGACAGTAACATTTAAAACTGAAACAGACACTCAGGAGATGACATCTTCAAACAAATTAAATACAAGTTGGTCTTTTTGAGGATGGCTTGTTATGGAACAACAACAAAGGCCCCCACAAAGTTCATTTGCTGAAGGTTAAGTTATCAGAGCAACGATTTCATGAAGGCACTGTCACTGCATGTGTAAACAATTTTTCACGAACATTGCTTTGTGCAATTAATTTTCTTCAGTTTTTATTTTTGACTGCATCAATCTTACTTCGAAATAATTTTGGTTAGAAAAAGGGTATTTTGAAAAAGTAAAGAAACCGTGTTCTAAAACTAAAATAAGTTTTACTACCCGTTTCGCATCGGTTAAGTGTTAGAGCACAAATTAAAAAAGCTTTTCGCATGTAGATTTTCTAAGCAAAAGCTCTCCACAAAAAAATAAAAAAAAATAAAAATACTATCTCGCATATTCTTTAATGCAAAGCTACAAGTTCAAAACAAACGGGAATATATTAGTACAAGTAGGGACAGAGTAACCCAGTATTAACTTTACCCTGTAGGCAACCGAAAAAGGGTGTAACAAAGAGGAATAAAGTTTTTTTCGGGAAGAATGAGAAGCCACGTTATGAGAAAAAAAAAAAGGGGAAATAAATTTAGAAAAGTTATGCGACTAGCTAGGAGTATAATTAATTAACTAATTGTTTTGTTTAGCCTACTTAATGATTGCCAAGAAAGATTAAACGATTTCTTCAACGCAAAGAAAAAAAATTAAACATTGTTGAAAACAGCATGGACAACAACAAGCAAAAAAGCATGCAATAAACGAAGTTACGGAAAATAGGAACTAAAAAGATAAAGAAATAAATTTATGACGCGAGGAAAGTTTTTCAGAATTTAATACTAGAAAAGGTGAACTGCGAGTAATTTTTTAAACAGATTAAAAAAAAAAAAAAAAAGTACCACAGGAATAAGTGAAAGTTAAAGACCAAGACTAGAGAGAGTAAGAATTGCAGACAAGTAGTCAAAAGAATCCCCACATTCGAGAAGGAGCATAACTGGAGAGAAAGTGCAACGAGATGGCAGAGTTTATTATGGGGTGAGGGTAATGAAAAAGTTCTTAAAAGTATACAATTATCAAAGATAATTGTATTACAACAACCTCGGATCCAATGCGATGGCTAACGAAGTTGACAGTTAACTTTTTTTTTTTTTTTTTTAGTAAAGAAAGTGACATTCATCTAAAAAGTAAAAAGATGAACCGAATTGTTATTTTGGCGAGTGGAAAACACACTTGGTAGAGAAATAAATTTTAGAACAATTTTTAGCTTTTACTTTGGAGAAGTAAAGTTTTTTTTGCCAAAACCACTGACCAGGTAATATTCATATAAGACAGGAAATAAATTTTTTTTTTAAGTTTACGTAAAGTTGTTTGGAACAGCTAAAAAAGCGTAATTAGAGTAGGACATAGATACAAAAAGTGACAAGTCAATAGAAACGTGTAAACAAAACACCTCACCGACAAGACGTTTCAGACTACTGAAAGACTTTAAAGATGTAAAATTTTTAAATAAAAGGACTTGCAAATGAAAAGAGAACCATAAACAATATTTATCGCTTAAACAAAAATTAAAAAAAGCAGTGGCTCCTAATAAACGTGCACCGAAGATGACAAGCACCTTAAAAAACAGTATTTTTTAACCAAAATGTAGGACAACGTTTGTTTACAGAAATGTTAAGTAGTAAGGACATTTATTATATATTAAGTAAAATATCTTTTTAAATAATTTGTGTTTAAAAGTCGGCCTGAGGTACTGTAGAAATTAAATAGGTAACCCACACTTCCCTGACCTGAAAAAGTAAGAAATCTTAATTTGGCATTTATGGAAAAGAAAAGCGATATCATTAACGGATTTAAGATTGTTCAATAAAAAGCCAAGAACTTTTTCATCCGTCTTACCCATTTCTATTCTGCCTGGGTAGACAAGTTGTCGTAGATCTTCTTCGGTAAATCCTCCCCAATCAGCCATCTTCTAATATCCGTAGTTATGCCACGTTGACGATTCCGCTTTTTAATACAACCAGAAATTTATCCCCCTCTCTCTTTCTTTATTTGTTTCTTTATTTGTTTCTTTCTTTCTTTCTTTTCTCACTTTTTTTTTATCTCTCTCTCTAACTTTTTGGAGATTTAAAAAGAAATATTACTAAATTTTTTTTTAAATCAACAGAGAACAAAGTTAATATTTTAAAAAGCTGTCTTTCTCATTAGTTTAGAATGATTTTAAATAAAAAAAATAAATGAAATTTCAACCTTCAAATAAATTTTAAAAAACAAATAATAACAGTAACACTTAGGAATTACGCCGCCGGTTTTCCTTATTCTAAAAAATAAACTAATTGAAGATTGATTCGTTTTCTACTGCTTATCAACTCTTTGCAGGTTGTTTGAAGTCAGAAAAGATTTTTTTAGATTGTAAGAAAAAAATTTTTTTTTGAGAGAGAATGATTTTAAGTCATGTCTTAGGGACACATCATGATACAAGTTTTGTGGTAGAGAGTGAATCGACTCGGAACGACAAATCGGGGTGCCCAGTTCGAATTCCTTGCATTCACTTACGCACAAATACCCTTGGGAAAGGTATTAATCCCTCTCTTCTCTCCAGTTATGGGTTAAATAATAGAACAGATTGAATTCTATAGCCTTGGCTGGCAACCAGTCTACTGCAGAAACCGACTGTGGGTGTGTGGGATAACCTTCTGCCCAGTCAGTTATGTCTCTTTCGAGACATGATCGTCCAATGCATGCATCCCGTATGGCACTTAACTGATACAAGGCTTAAATTTTAACCCAGAAGCTATGGGGAGAAGAGGTTATTTGGATGGAAGTGAATAATGGCGATTTTCTAAGTGTAGCTTAGATGTGGCACTGGGCCGAAAGTATGGGGCACATAGTGAGGATCGAACTCATTATTCAGTCATTCATTATCTAAGGAAACAAACTTGCTAACTCTTATTACACTTCACTTGAATTGCTCCATAAGTTTTAAATCCAACTGGAATTGGAACTTGCATCTGATTAACAATTCCGAGCCATATGCATTGGTATTATACCCCACCTGCACATAAAAGCTTACAGCATCTGGTATTCCCAAGAAGTAACCTATCTACAGGTTGAGAGGGGTAAATAGTTGGCATTTTATATTTTAATTTTGCATATGTGCATTGTTTATTTTTTCAGTTTGTCAACTGTGCAGTATAGTAGGGTCAGTTGGGCACCATCTGTGAGAGATCAACAAAACTCCTTGTAACACCAAAGATGAACTGAAGGCAAGGATTATGGCAGCATTCAGCAACTTAAACAAGGAGACCATCCAGAAGAGTTGCAGGAGATTCCAAAGTCATCTAGAGGTTGTGGTTGAAACCAATGGCAATTTTATTGAATGAATTTATTATTTGGTATTTCAAGATATTTTTGTGTAATTTTGATAAATATATCTGTTAAAATGAGATGTCAGTGTTATTTCAATTTTTTCATAAGCTAGCCGACAATTTATCCATGGCACCGTGTAATGCTTTTTCAGTTATTTGTTTAGACATTTTCAAGGTTCAAGATCCTCTAGGCTGGGGACAAAAATTGTCATTATAGATTATTTTATATTCATCTTTTAAAATTTCTGCATAATAGTATTTATACATGATGATAACATTTTCTTTATTTTTGATAAAGATAACCCAACACAAGGTTCAAGAGCCACTCATAATAGAGTGGGTTACTGAATGACTTATGTGATTTGAGTGTAAAAAGAAGTGAAGACTAGATAGTGATTGATCTTTCACTTAGAGGTTAAGATTATAGTGTTCTGAGTTAAGTAATTGAGTTATATTTTTACAGTTTATCCACCCTTTGTGGGTTATTTAAATTTGAAAGATATTTTAGGATTGTAGGAGGTCACTTACAGTACCTAAGTAGTTTCCAGCTTAACTTTGGTGGTTGAACAAGAACTAGTGTTTTCAGTGTAATTTGACAATAAGCTTCTCATGTTCTGAAAAGAAGTTTGTTTTGTGTCGGATAAGAAATTAAGAATTAAAAACATTTTGGAAAAACCTAGACGGAAACTAAAAACATTTGGGAAAAACCCAAAGTAAAATTACACACCCTCAAAAGTGGATTCAAATGACTTTTCACAAGTCAGTGCAAAAAGCAAATCCTGAATCCTGATTGGATTAAAAACAGAAAATACATAATGATGTTATTTCACATCTAAAAGTGAAAATGATCACTGGAGCTGGTCATTTGATCAGATTTCTGTGACAGGTCAACAAAATCAGTTGGGAGCCATGAGATGAAACATCTAAAATGTAACTTCAAGTGACACAGACAGTGGCCTCTTTCTCTTTCCTTCCCGGCTACTGATTCCTTTTACCTTCTTCTCCATCCAAAGACATTCTTACTAAACAAACACATACATACATACATGCACATATACTCTTTTAACAAATGCTACTACAAACATTTTCTTCAACTCTTGATACTCATAACTTTATCATTGAACACTAATTCTACCCTTAACTTCTTAATAATGTTTCTAATTGCATGTTAACTTCTACAACTTGTGTTATTCTTTCCTTTTTATAAATTTCTATTTTAAAATGCAAAATGTATATTTTATTCTTACACTATTCCACACAATTCCACAAATTCCAACTTGCCAACAACCAACCTTCTGATAATGAAAATAACCTTCTGATAATAATAATAACCTTCTGATAAATCTGCATAAATCTTGTAAGCTGTAGGGAGTTCAGTTATGTATGACACAAGGATGAATCAAAGAAAAATTAACTAGCTCTCTACAGCTTCAGTTTCACAAAGTAGCAGTTCCCAGGGAAAAAAATGTCTAAATAGAACTTTCTCCTTGCAATTGGAATAGAGAAAGATGTAGGTGATTTGTTTTTTGTTTTTTATAATCATATTGCCCCAAGCAAGGCAGTTTACTGCCACTGGTGTGCAGGGGGTTACATAGGAGGAAAGTTATGAGAAAGAGGGACAGGTTTTAGGGGGTGTCAGGAAGTGGGTAAGAGAAGGATGAGAATACTGATATGATGAGAATGGAGTGGATGGAGAAAGAAGCATCAGAGATAGGATGCAATCAATGAGAGAGGTGATGACTGTTGACTTTACATCTAAATTCTTGGAGATTGTAGCTTTTGGGGAAGCAAGTAAACAGAAGGAAATTCCACAGGCAGGAAGTGTGAGAAAAGAAGCTAATACAGTAGAAGTTGTGTTTACATTTTATTGGTTTCATAGTAAGAGAGTGGGGCCTAGTTGCTAATCTAATGGCTTGAGTAAATTCATCAATAGGGAACACCAATGAGCTAAATTCATCAGAACATATAGTCATTCCATTTGTGGTTTGTTGTAAGAGTTAACCCGAGGAGGCACAGTGTTTTGCTTTCAGGGAGACTAGCCTGATCCATGCTAATGGGGGGGGGGGAGGTATGAGCGATTGTCTGTGATGGTTAATAGATTTGTTTTTTAATTTCAGCATTATGATTTCTGTGCATGATAATAATATAGTAATGGAAGAAAGCTGTCTAAAAAAGATTTATTCTCACACTAGCAGTGTAGCCCGGCGTTGCTTGGGTGTAATGAAAGCTTTAAAACTAATCCATTGCCCTGGAGCTCAGACGCAGCCTAATAAATATTTGAAATAATAAAATAATTGCGACAATTTACCAATCGCACCTAATATATATATATATATATATATATATATATATATATATATATATATATATACTAGCAGTATAACCCGGCGTTGCTCGGGTGTAATGAAAGCTTTAAAACTAATCCATGGTCCTAGAGCACAGACTCAGCGTAAAGAATATTTGTGTGAAGTTTGGTGAGAATCGGATAAAAATTGTGGATTTGCATAAAGGACATACAGACAGATAAACAGACACACACACAAACATCTTGCCTTTTATATATATATATATATATATATATATATATAATCGATTTTCTGCACTATTGTAAGAACTGCAACCTTGAAACTTCTGAATATCGTTTCTTATGTCTTTGTCTATGAGTGTATCAAATTTGATTAAAATCGGACCATTCCTTCTATAACCCAATTTTTTCAATTATCGATTTTCGATATTTATCCGGGATACCTTGACACAAAACCTATCTAAGAACACTTGCAGACGCTTATACAGGGGCCCGACAATATTTTTCGGACACTTTGAAAAAAGTACTTCAAGGTGGTTACTAGTGCCAAAAACTTTTGAGATTGTAAGTACGTAGTTGAGGAGTGAAAATCCACTACTAGTGTAATCATTTTTTTTAGTTTGGCTTTGATAATTTTATTTTTTTGTGATTTTCGCGAAAACTTGCGCAACACTATTTTTCGGACATGACAAAAAATCCTATTTTATTAAGAGCTAAGTTTATGTATATGTTACTGTATGCAAATTTCCTGCTTGTACACTTAGCTGTCATCATTAGAATCAATTATCTGTTCTATTTTCCTGGCAAAACAATTAAGTTTAATGAGGTAAAATGCATTCAAAAGAAGTCGTTTGTTTGGCACGGAAGAAGCGGGATGATGGCCTCAGCATCAGAAGGATCGCCATGGACTTGAAGCTGTTGAAATCAATGGTCGAATACATGCTGAAGACAAACTCCGAGCGGAAAAAGAAGAGAGGATGGAAAAGATCAATTGGCAAGAGGACTGAAAGGAGAATGAAGAGGACTGTGACATGGCTTTTGACATCTGGAGAAAAAGTTACAGCAAGAAAAGTGAAGGAGAAATGTGAATTGGATGTAAATGTCCGAACAGTACAAAGAACACTGCATAGGATTGGTTTGAAGTATGCAAAGGCTAAGAAAAAAATTACACTAACAAAGAAACACAAAGGAGCAAGACTGGAGTGTGCTAAAAGGTGGTTAACAAAGCATGTTGACTTTAAGAAGGTTATATTTACTGATGAGAAGCATTTCAAGTTTGATGGGCCCGATGGATGGTGTACTTGGTCGAGAAGGGGTGAGCCTGCTGTACTGAACAAACGACAGATGGGAGGAGGAGGAGTTATGGTTTGGGGTATGATCTTTGCTAATGGAAATATATGGTTGGAGTGGCTGAAAGGACGACAGAACAGCAAAAGCTACAAATAGTTGCTGGACGAGAAAGCCCTACCAAGGATAAGAAGAGAGATAGGGAATGATTTCGTTCTACAGCAAGACAATTGCAGCATCCATGTGTCAAAACTCATGAAAGAATGGATGGCTAAAGTGAATATGACTACTTTGGAATGGCCTGCAAAAAGCCCAGATCTAAATTTAATAGAAAATATTTGGGAAATGCTTGCGCAACTTGTCTATGATGGACCTGAAATAACGAAAGAGGCTCAACTATGGTAACGGATACTAGATGCCAAAAAAACAACTAATAGAAACACGTAGAGATGTTATTGTGCATATGTTTGATCATTATGGAGAGAGACTGATAAAAGTTATTGAGAAGAAAGGTGATATTACAGACTATTAACAGTTTTCAACGATGTCCAAAAAATAATGTCGCGTGTGTTTTGTAAAAAATGATGAAAAATAAATATTTTTCCTTACCTAATCGATTTTCTTCGATTTTTATTACAGGTATTGTCTTTATATGTTTATGCTATTCTATTGAAGGAATTTCGCCACTCTATGGTACTCGGAAAGTCGAATACTAAAGTGTCCGAAAAACATTGTCAAGCCCCTGTAGTACAACTATGTAAATTTTCAAGAAAATCGGTTCAGCCGTTTGCGAGCCTATAGGTAACGGATACACACACACACACACACACAGACACACACAGACACACAGACACACAGACAAAGTTCCATTTATAAATAAGTTTAGATTAATATTTCTCAAATTATGGGCATTATAACACCATATTTCACGGATGAAAATGGAATGGCTGAAAGAAAAATGAATACAAACATGCTTTGTTCTCAGAGAGATTTTTATACCACTGAGACATACACCAAAACTATATGTACATATTTACACATTTTTTTCTTTTTTTTTTTTTTAATCATATCACCCCGAGCAAGGCGGTAACACCACTGATGTGCAGGAGGCTACATAAGACTGAAAAGATTGGGAAAAAGAAAGCCAGAAACCACATCCCAAACAGGGAACAAGGGATGAGCCTCTAGAGAATATGTCATATCTCTACACAGTCAAGCAGAGTGAAAGGAAAACAAAAAGATAGGGTTTTAACTAGCCTAAACACTGCCCTTCAGGCAGACTTTACAATAAGTCCTGCAATGACTTTTGGTCCTACATACATAAAAGTTATAAAAAAAGGTACGGTTTTAACTAGCCTAGACACTGACCTTCATGTAGACTTTACACTAGGTCCTGCAATGACATTTGGTCCTACATATATAAATGTTAAAAAAACAGAATGGGTTTTAACTAGCCTAGAAATGGCCCTTCATGTAAACTTTACACTAGGTCCTGCAAAGATGTTTGGTCCTACATACATAAAAGTTATAAAAAAAGATAGGGTTTTAACTAGCCTAAAAACTGCCCTTCATGTAAAGTTTACACTAGGTCTTGCAAAGATGTTTGGTCCTATATATATAAAAGTTATAAAAAAGGATAGGGTTTAACTAGCCTAGAAACAGATCTTCAGCCAGAATTTACACTAGGTCCTGCAAAGACCTTTGGTCCTACATGCATAAAAGTTATGAAAAAGATATGGTTTTAACTAGCCTAGAAACTGCCCTTCATGTAGACTTTACACTCTGCCCTGTAAAGACATTTGGTCTGACATACATAAAAGTTATTAAAAAAGATAGGATATTCAACTAGCTTAGAAACTGCATTTCAGGCAGACTTTACGCTAGATACTGCAAAGACATTTGGTCTTACATACATAAAAGTTATAAAAAGAGAATGAGTTTTAACTAGCCTCAAAACTGCCCTTCATGTAGATTTATACTAGCTTCTGCAAATATGTTTCGTCCTACATACATAAAAGTTATAAAAAAAGATAGGCTTTTAACTAGCCTAGGAACTGCCCTTCATGTAAACTTTGCACTAGGTCTTTCAAAGATGTTTGGTCCTATATATGTAAAAGTTATAAAAAAAGAATGAGTTTTAACTAGCCTTGAAACAGCCCTTCATGTAGACTTTACACTAGGTCCTGCAAAGACTTTTGGTCCTACATACATAAATGTTAAAAAAAACAGAATGGGTTTTAACTAGCCTAGAAACTGCCCTTCATGTAAAGTTTACACTTGGTCCTGCAAAGATGTTTGGTCCTACATACATAAAAGTTATAAAAACAGATAGGGTTTTAACTAGCCTAGTAACTGCCCTTCATGTAGCCTTTACACTAGGTCTTGCAAAGGTGTTTCATCCTACATATATCAAAGTTATTAAAAATGATAAGATATTTAACTAGCTTAGAAACTGCATTTCAGTCAGACTTTAAACTAGGTGCTGCAAAGATGTTTGGTCCTACATACATAAAAGTTATAAAAAAAGAATGAGTCTTAACTAGCCTCGAAACAGCCCTTCATGTAGACTTTACACTAAGTCCTGCAAAGATGTTTGGTCCTATATACATAAAAGTTATAAAAAAGATATGGTTTTAACTAGCCTAGAATCTGCCCTTCATGTAGCCTTTACACTAGGTCTTGCAAAGGTGTTTTGTCCTACATATATAAAAGTTATTAAAAAAAGGTATAGTTTTAACTAGCCTAGTAACTGCCCTTCATGTAGACTTTACACTAGGTCCTGCAAAGATATTTGGTCCTACATCCATTAAACTTATTAAAAAAGATAGGATATTTAACTATCCTAAAAACTGCATTTCAGGCAGACTTTACACTAGGTCCTGCAAAGACTTTTGGTCCTACATACATAAAAGTTATAAAAAAAGATAGGGTTTTAACTAGCCTAAAAACTGCCCTTCATGTAAACTTTACACTAGGTCCTGCAAAGATGTTTGGTCCTACATACATAAAAGTTATAAAAAAAGATAGGGTTTTAACTAGCCTAGAAACTGCCCTTCATGTAAAGTTTACACTAGGTCTTGTAAAGATGTTTGGTTCTACGTACATAAAAATTTAGAAAAAAAAGATAGGGTTTTAACTAGCCTAGAAACTACTTTTCAGGCAGACTTTATGCTATTTGCTGCAGAATCAACTATGGCTCTCCTCTGAAAAGATCTCTCGGCAGCACCATCAGAAATTTTGATGTAGTCTTACTCTTCTACCTTTCTTACATTGTCTAATCTTTCCTATGTTCAACTTTAATGTTATCTTGCATGATGGTTTTAGACAGGCTGTCGTGTCTTGTAATGTGTCCAAACCACACCTTTTTTCTATGTTTCAGTTGTTTATGATTTTGTTGAGATGAAAAATCAGACTGACAGATAGACAGACATACACTGCGCTTTATTTATATAGATATGGTGATTCTTCTGTGTTTCTGGAGAAGACATACTTAGGACTCCTGTATCAAACAGAATATATTCATCTATTATATCCGCAATATTCATATTTCGTTGACTGGAAATGTAAAGTTTTTTCCCCAAATTGTGGACTGCTAGCTGGAGATTTTTATATCTGGAGAAAATATATTCCCAAAGGGAAATGGCATGATGGACTTATAAGTTGTAATTTGTTGCATTGTCACAAGCAACACAAGAGGTTATTTTTCTTAAATTACTAATAAAAACAATTATTGATAAGTGATAAAAACAATCACTGATAAGTGAGCTTATAACTATTTACTGTGACAATCAGACAAGTATTGCTTTGGCTGAAAATCCAATAATACATCAAAGATCAAAGCATATTGATATTAAATATCAATTTGTTATGGATCAGGTACAAAAGAAAGCAGTACAAATTGAATATGTTCAATCGAAAAATAACGTGTTGGATTTGTCTACAAAGCCAATTACAAAATCGAAATTAGGGGCTTTCATTCCTGTTATATTTGGTACAGACCTATAAGGTCCTTATTAGTCCTGGGTATGATGTAAAACTGTTTCCATTAGTTATTTAGAGACGTTAGTTTTTAGTATGAATGTGAGTCCTTAGTTTCGGGGTATAAATCTAAATAGTTCTACTTTTAGCCCAATCCTCCTATGAATGACTCTCAGAATCACTCTGACCCAGAGTGATAGTGCCTGTTTTAATGGGTCCCAGCTATGGGCAAAATAACTTTCCACTTTTTTGTTGTGATCACAACCCAAATTTATAATATTGTTATTAATGTTTATTTACCTGAAATACTTAACAGTGAACAAAATGATATAAGTAATTTTTTGTGGATATTACTTTGAAAAAAAAAAAAATTTTTAATTACAAAACAAAAAGATATATTTTATGAATACTAAAGTATTTGTTCCATATGAATATTGACTTTACTAATATTTTGCAAGAAGATTCATTTAGTAGCTGGCTACCCCAGGTGAAACAAGACATGTTTCTTGACACCAATAAGCTCTATAAAGTGACATCACCTAGCAACCATCATGGGATCTGCATGATTGTCTCAAACAAAGGGTCAGAATCGCCTTTTTTATCCTTACAATATATTATTTTTACTTTACTAATGTTTGGTCAATAAAAGGCTCAAGAGCCATTCATGGCAGAGGGTTACTGAATGAGGTATATGATATGGATGTAAGAGGAGGAAGTGAAGGTTATGAGTATAAGGAAGATAGTGATTGACCCTTAACTTAAAGAAGTTAGAATTGTAGTGTTCTGCAAAGTATCCTCATAGGAATTTATTTAACAAAGTAGCAATGTTAGGGGAAAAGTTGTCTGACAGGAACTTTCTTCTTGCAATTGGAATATGGAGGAAATGAAGGTAATTTGACTCTATGGACATAGCATAGCAAGTTCAAGCTGTAAAGGTCAGTATAAGGAAATAAATAAGCAAGTCAGAATTTATTACTCAGTTATTAAGTACCAATGGAATTTGTTGCAAATAAAAAAAGACTATCTTTTAGTTACAGTTATTTACTGGTGTTCATTTACTGGTGCTCACACCATGCAACATATGTGAAACAAGATCAGTTTAAGGTGGGTTTATCAACAGTACTGTGGGAAAATTCCCAAACCCTTTTGGCACTTTTTTTTTGGGGGGTATGCCTATGGCACTGGGCAATAAACTCAACCTCTTCCCAAGGGAGAGATAAAGCATGGGAGATGGCCTCCTGGAGCTTGGGTTAAAATACATATCCCAATCAAAAGCAAATTGATTTTTATAATATCATTTAGTTAAATCTTAAGCCACACAATAAAAAAAGATATTTACTCAGTGTTAAATTACAACAAAAATATTTCTTTATAATAATTTATGTGAAAAAAAGTAAAAAATTTCTCAAAATATTCTTTTGAGTAACAAATAAAAATTAAACTAGGGAGCGAGAAATGTTCATAATAAAAGTGAAGATTTATATTAAATGTTAAAATTAACAATAGTCTTTGGTGGAGGAAGACAGTGAAATTCACAAAATATTGTTAAAGATCTGACTTGTCCAGTAGCAGAACCATTTGTTATTAAATGATGAGTAGAACCATTTTGTGCTGAACTGATGTTGTTCATTTCCTTAAACACACTCTTGTCCTTGCCCAGTCAGCTTTGAATATCCTCTTTCATGCCACCCTCGAGTCTGATGATGTAAGTGAACTTGTCTGTACCTCGTAGATCTTCTTCATATACCAGAGATGTGTTGTATCTACTCTCCTCTACAGATCTGAGTGCTGGAGAATGACTAAGATGGATCTCACCAAACTTTGATCCTTTCACACCAAATGCCTCCGACAAGTACTGAGAATATTTTGGCCAGAGAAGATCTCCAATGAAGACACGTTGAGGAGATGCAAGCAAGAGAACATGGGCACCATCATTACAAGAAGGCGGTGGAGATGGATTCGGCATGTGCTCCGGAAAGATCCACAGTCAATCACAAGAACAGCACTGCACTAGACCGCAGATGGCGAAAGAAAGAGGGGAAAACCAAGAACGACATAGAGAAGTACGGTGGAGAATGAGATGAAAGCCATGCAGTACTCTTCATTGACTAGTCTGGTCCAAGATAGGCAGAGGTGGAGAAGCTTTGTTTCTGCCCTACACACCATTGGGTGTAACAGATGATGAAAAAGAACCATTTGCTGTTAAATGATGAGTGTCAAATGAAAATCATGGTCAATTTGTTGAAGGTGGTACAGTTTTATAAAATTATAGTATCACTAAGCAAATTGTCTTGTATCATGAAAGAAAACTTGGTGGGTTTCTTTTAATATTCAAAACTATTTGTATTAACTTGTCATAAGTTTAACAGGATGGTAGCACTTATTGGGGTCCTAGGTATAGAAATATAGCTCGAATAAAAACAAAAGACTATGTAAGTATAAAATTACTTTTTTTGTAGTAAGAATATCTGCAACACATTTTTATTTTTTCTTAAATCTTTTCACCCCAAGCAAGGCAGGAGCGCCATTTGTGCACAAGGGGTTACAGTAAGAGAAAAAACAAGGTACAGAGAATATCAAAGAAAGGATAAGAGAAGGATGTGAATTATAAAATACAAATTTTATATTTTACAGCAAATAGCTGAAGCGCAAAAAAGTGCTCACACATAAAATCAGATCAGAATCACTAAAAGAGGTTTCTGTATAATAAAATATACAGAAACTTGTATATATATACTAAAAAAATATATTTGTATATATATACTAAAAAATAAGATACAAAATAAATGAGGTGATTTTGGTTGCCGATTGGACAAAAACAAATTGAACTTTCAAAGACCTGTGGCTATGGTTCTTAGCGCCGAAAAAATCAGTTGGTGTTGGGATCCAACCACATGATTGAGTGTGCTACTTATTCACTTTTTCAGTAAAAGTTAGTCATCATTCAGTCATCAGTCAGCCAATCAGAGAACACGATGGACACAAAAGGGACAACAACAACAAGACACTTCAGCTGACTTCCCAAAATTAACCACAATAAGTAGTTTTTTCACCCTGATCATTTATTTCTGTTTTTTTTTGTTTTTTTTTTGTTTCAAAACAATCACATCTCACTCTCCTTTTCAACAGTAACAAAAGAAGGAGAAGAATAAAAACTCAATATCAGGACATTACTACTATTGTTCACACATACAGCAAAACATAGACTTATCTTAACTTCACAAATCATATTTTGCTTAAACAAATAAACTCTTTGAACTTTTGAACTTTGAAAATATTTTACTATCCTAATAAATAAGACACTGAAAATTACCAGTTGCCTATTTTTGTGTTTATATGAAATATATGATTCTTTCTTCTATTTTTCTACAAAATATTTCTTTTCATATTGTCTTTCTTCAAATTTGTGTTATATTTCATGGACAGGGTATTTGGCATTAAATTTTCCTTTTAATCCAGGTATTTTGCCCCCACAGAATCAAGGAGATAGAAAATGGCAATTTACATTGCATTTAAACTTTTGAAGATTGTAGCTATCAAGGAAACAAATGGGAAGTGCAAGAATAGAAACTGTTAGAGCAGAAGAGGCAGTTACATTTAAATATTTCAATGGCAAAAAGGGTGGGATCTTGATGTCAATCTAGTAGCATGTGTAAATATATGTGGTCAGGGAACCAGAGAAAAAAGTTTGTCAGTTGCCACACATTTTACCTGTAGTTGAAGCCATAAGATTGTGTTCAAAATATTTAACAGTTTTACATTAAATAACCCATAGAGAGTTGCCACTAAACAAAATCAACCAACCAACCAGAGTTTAACATTCACTTTTCTTCATTGGTGTTAACCTTATATATCTTGATGATTCACACAAACATGTCATGAATAAATAGAAATTTAACCAGTTGATGACCTTCTTTATATTTGTGTCAGCAAGCTAACAAAAGTATGAACAAAAGTTTATTCTGATTGATAGAAAATAATCTAAAGAATACATTTTCTTTTTAATCATTTTTTAAAAAGTATTAATTTTTTTAAAAAATTTCTTTTTTTTTTGTTACTTTATCGTTTTGACACGATGCCTGAACACATCATCGCCATAATCAGGTACAGAAATAAAGCTTATCAAAAAAGTCACATCTTAACACCTATTCAGTTTTTCTTTCTTTTCAGTAAGGAGTTTTTTAATTAAACTTTTATAGTAAATTAAAAATCAAATTAAGTTCATTGTAGTGAAACTCTGGATCCTGATTGGTCATCAAATTGCAAAAATTCAAAATATGTCAGAGAAACGTTTTTTTCACAGTTAAAGAAAAATCATTCTGGAGCCACCCCACATGAACGGATTCAGTATTTAAGAATGGTCTCTAACCAGTCAGTGAGACTAACTTCAAATTGCCCCAGAGATAAGGTCAGGTTGCACCTTGTTCTCTTTCTCTTTCTCCTTATCTATTTCAACAATTACTACTACAAATATTTTGTACAAACTCTTGAGACCTTAACTTTCTCAGTGAACATTAATTTCTACAACTCTTGTTATTCCTTCTTTTAATAAATTTATATTTTAACATTCAAAATGTATATTTTATTATTCCACTCTCCTGCACTAATTCTACATATTCTAACCTACCGACAACCAACCTTCTGATGATAAATTCTGCATAAAACTTGTAGGATGTACGGAGTTCGGTTAAGTAAGACACTAGACCAAAGCAAAAGAAACATTAACCAGCTCCCTACACTCCAGCATCACTGGAAAAGATCTTAATCAATTTGGCATACTTTATATTTAACATAAAAGTATTCAATAAAATTAAGTCTTTCTGTAATATAGTTTCAAATACATGAAAAATCAACTTAGCATATGGTAAATAGAGGGTGCTTCAAAGGTAGTATATAGCAGGTTGCTTATCTATTCTTTTCTGTTAGTAGTGGAGAGTCCGTTCTAGTGAAGCGTAGTTGTATACTGTTGCAGGTTAACGGAATTTGGCCTTGTAGTAGATAGCCCACTATAAGTCATAAAGAAAGGTTATAAACCAAGAAAAGCAAATTGAGTTGAAAGATAACATTTTATATATCACACATATCAATTAATGTTTTTACAATTGAAGTAATACATGAAGTATAGGTCTAACGGAGGTTAAAATGTTCATGGCAATAAAATGCTGAAAGAGAATTAATGCTTAGGAATTTGGGAGTGTGTAAGTAAGGAATGTCTTTGATGTATTCACTCCTTAGGTCAGTAAGTAGTTTTTGAGACAGGGAAGAAGGAAAGAGGTAAGGGAGGCGAGCATAGTAAGCTGCTTGACTTTTGGTCAAGGGAGATACTAATTACTCTCTTCTCTTCGAGTTGGTTTGCCCCTCGATGCTTTCTGTATCTGCTTTTTATATCTTCTTTTTGGATCACAGCAGCTCATTTGGGATTTCACACTTGTATTTGATTCTGGACTTCCCATTGGCTGATAAATAAAATTCACTTAGGCTCGCGAACTGGAAATTTAATATTTAATTAATTTTTAGTTTTCAACTGGAACATCTGCGTGGAGCCGGTGGCACAGTAACAACTTTTGGTCATTTGCTTTTTGGTCGTGAAAGCGCAAACATCTGTTCCATCGCTTTTGCTCGGTATCACCACAAGTACACTGTAATTATTATGCCAGTATTACCAGCATTATAATAGTAATATACAATACATTTTGTTTTTCATTACTGTATACCTACTTTTTTATTGTAAGTATAGTATTGTATATTGTATGGTAATAATATTACATTAAATATGGTTAATATGGTATAATATAAATAAATTTGTCATGTATAGGTATATTAGTATTATATTGGTATAACATTAAGTCATGACCTAACAATGAAAAATATATTTATTTTTCAACATAATCCCCTTATTTGTCAATGCACTTGACTCAATGAGAAATTTTTATAAAATAAAAATCAAACATTATATAGTGAGAATTTCTGATCATAATTCAGCTAATTTCTAATCATAATTCTTGATGCACCCTTGTATACTAGTGGGATAAGACAGTATTATTTATGCCATTCATTTTACATTTAAACAATAAAAAATATCTTACCAAGAAATTAAGTTGACATTCGAAATCTCATTTAGGTCAAGAATTTCAAAACTTTTTAATTAAGTTTGTTCTCACTAAAAGAAGAATTTATTTCTGTCCATCACACATTGACTGAATGTAACTTTGCATGCATGTGTGTAATATATATGTGTATATCTTCATTGTGTGTGACTTACCTGTGCTTTTGCAATTTAATGTATACACAAACATATATGCACACACATATATGCACACACATATATGCACACACATACACTGAGTTTGAAATAAGACACAAGAATAATATATTCTCCTCCCATTGAGTCTGGACAACTCCTTCCCTGAATCAAACAATAAAACCATTAAGTTGAAGCAAAAACTTTTTTTTGAAAAACACTAAAAAATTAAATAATTATGAAAAACTTTTTTGAAATTATTCAGGAATAAATACAATTATTTTTTATGTTTTCTTTTTTAAAATTATGTACAAATATTTTTAGGCCTGTCATTGAGCTAAAATACATATGTGCACACACAAATTAATTTACACAGATAATTTGAATGAAATGGAGATAGACATCTGAGTTGGAGAGTTAATTTCCCTTTCTGTTTGGTAACAACACATGGGTAACAAGAAAATAGTTTTTTTCTTGCACTTCCCACCTGTGGAACTCCTTTCCATTTACTTGCTTCCCTGACAACTACAATCTCGAAAAATTTAAATGCAACGTCAATTGTCACTTTCATCTTCTTGAATCCCATTCATCTTTTATCTTTTCTTTAATACCCACTGTACCCAGTCTTTTCTTTCACTGCAACCCCATGTGAAACTAGTGACAGTCCTGTCTTGCTTGGGGTGAAATGATTAAAACAAAAATATGCATCTCTTCAAAGTTATTTTTATAACACAGGTATTTAAACTTAATATATTTTCTAGTATTTTAAATGGATAAGCAATTTGAAATTTGACCATCTTGCTATCAGCAGAATAATGTGGGCCAAATAAATATAATGGAAAAACAATTTTTTTCTTTCACTAAAGTTAATAAGGATATTTGCATTTAATATTTGGTGAGTTATTTAAAAAAACAAAAAGCCATTATGCAAACATCCAAAGAAAATCATGTCACTTATAGGTTTGCTCATTGTCCAGTTCACACTCCTCTCCAGACTTTTGAACAGGAGTAGCAGTTTATCCCTTGTTTCCTGTATCATTGGGTTTCCAGTTCCTTCAAAAGTCTTCTTCAACTCTATATTCTGGACATCTGCACCTGAACCCTGAAATTTTATTTACTAATTATTCATTTTATTTTTCTCTCCTTCACCAATAGGAATAGATAGTTTTGCCTATTGTCCGGTTCACAATCCTCCCCAGTCTTGAAAAGGAGTAGAAGTTCATCCCTTGTTTTTCGTATATGATTGTTTGGCAGACCTGAAGGAGACTATCACCACCTTTAAATTTGTTGATTTTCATTTTTTTTCTTACTTTTTTCAGCACAGTCTTATCGATTATTACATAAAGTTTCCAATTATAAAAAAAATTGGGGGTTGCTTTGTTTATGTCTTTTTTTTTTTTTTACGAGTTCTTGTCCTTTTTTTGTTTTTGTTTTTTGGAGACGAGCTGTTGCTCTTGTTTTTGTCTTTTTCAAGTTTTCTTCAGTTCTTATGATGACATCTTCCTTGGAAACTCCAAGAATGGCTTTATTCAAAAATTTCGCAAAGGATTCAGTTGTTGAATATGCGCAAGCAAAAAAGTTCATTGCACAGAGCAAGTTGTGTTTCAGTGGGCATGCTATGTCTAATTCATATGACATGTAAAACATTAAAAAAAGGTTGTATGAAAAAATGAGCCCCCCCCCCCCCCCCAAAAAAAAGAAAAAATTGTTTAAATATTGAAATTTTTCTAAACTTTTTTTGTCAATTGGAAAGTTTAGGGTTTAATCGATAAGATTGCACTGAAAAAGTAAAAAAAAATTGATAATCAACAAATTTACAGGTGGTGGTAATGTCGTACCAGAGAGTGGTTCCAAAATGGAGGATCAATTTACTATAACGTTGTATGAGAAACTGAGCCCCCTAAAATTAAATGTTAAATTTTTCTAAATTGATTTTGTCAATTGGAAGGTTTAGGGTGTAAATGATAAGATTGCACTGAAAAAAGTAAAAACAAACGAATGAAAAACAACAAATTTAAAGGTGGTTGTAGTCTCCTTCAGGTCCCCCATTTTCCAATTCCTTCTAAAGTATTCTTCAACTCTATTCTCTAAACATCTGCACCTGAACCCTGAAATTTTATTCACTAATTATTCATTTCATTTTATTCTCCTCTACCAATAAGAATAGATACTTTTGCCTATTGTCCAGTTCACACTCTTCTCCAGTCTTTTGAACAGGAGCAGAAGTTCATCCCTTGTTTCTCATATATGATCGTTTTTCCAATTTCTTTAAAAGTATTCTTCAACTCTTTTCTCCAAACATCTGCACCTGTACCCTGAAATTTTATTCACTAATTATTCATTTTATTTTCTTCTCCTCTGCCTATAAGAATAAATAGGTTTACATATCATCCGGTTCACACTCCTTCACAGTCTTTTGAACAGGAGTAGAAATTTTTATCCCTCATTTCCTGTTTAGATTAGATTTCAGCTTCCTTTTAAAGTTTACTTCAATTCTATACTTCTAACATCTCTGCCTAAAATTTGAAATTTTATTTACTATTTATTTATATTTACTTTTTTTCTTTTCCCTCAAGAGTAGATAGGTTTCTCACCAGTATGATATAGATGAATGGCAGGGTGACTCGTGTGCTATTGATATGATTGAGATCATAAATAAATCATGGTTAGGTTTTTACAACCATTTTTCAGAAAACATGCTCCAAATAGTGAAAACAAAAATGGAATAAAACTATACCATTTTTTTATTTAGATAAACTTTTAATTGCTTTTATAAACAGTACATATTACGAATATCATAGTCTGAAGAAAAAAAAATCTTTCAATGAATAATGGATTTTTACAAGACTTATTTTCATTTTTATCTTTTAATTATAATGATTTATAAAGTTTTAAAAAATTCTTTACAAATTTGTTCCAGTCATCATCCCAATGAAGTTATTAAGTTAATAAGTGAAGACTATATTTATTAATCAAACATTGAAGAGGTTAATACAAATCTTCATGCACCAAAATTTTTAAAATAATTAAAACTTTTTTGTGTGCAGATATCTGTCTTTTTTTATGGTAGGGCATAAGTACCATATTAAATGTTTCAAGGGTTGATCCCCTTATGGAACGTTCACTTAGGTTTTATAAATCTATGTCAATTCTGATCAACCATACTTAGCCAGAGTTGTTAAATGGTTGATGACAGGCTGTCATCATCTACTTGAAAGGTCAGCAAGATCAGACTTCTGAAATTAAGAAATACTTTTATTCTAAATTTCATGCCATAAACAAGTAATATTTATTTCAAATCAGATTAATTTAACTTTAAATTTTCTAATTTACCAAAAATAAAAAGTTGCAGATATATATTTTATTTTTGTAAGATTTTTAAAACCAAGAATTAACTTTTGTGTGCAAATGTGTCATTGGCTCAAAAATGGCCAAAAAATTGAAAACCTTTTTAAAATCTCAAAATTTTAGATTCCAATCAATATAATTTCTGTTTGAAATCCACCAGAGTATTTTGCTTATGAGAAATAATAAATTCAATCATTTAGCTCTCAATTAAGCTGAAATTAAAACTTCAAGAAAACTTTTTATTTTTAAAAATTCAATTTAAAACTTAAGTATTGAAAATGAGTGGAAGTATCTTAAAACAGTATATTTTTAAGGTAACAAATTTTATTTATCAGACAGATTTTTATCACTTTAAAACTATTTTTAGTGGATATTCATATTTGAGTAGATGCTCCATTTACTTATTAAACAGTATATTTATTTATTTGCCGGCCAGAATATTCAAGAAATCTCATTAGAGAAAAATATGTGCTCTCCGAAAGGATTCCATTCTGCGTCTCTCTGGGCAGGGGAAAACTATGATTAAATCCAATGTGCATGAACCAAATTGGTGACATAGCAGCCTTGCCAATTAAACAAAGTTTGAAGCATGCCTTTAAGTGAAACCCTTCTCATATTATATTGCTCCAAATTTTCATATCTGCCCAGTTTTATATCCAAATGTAAACAAAATCAATCCATCAATAATTATATATATATTGTAATAGTTGTTACAATGGTTTATAAATTCATAGTATCACTACACAAAAATTTTTGCATTTCAAAGCTAACCTTTTATTTTGGTTGCCTCTCTTCCGGTGAAAAAGTTGGAATGAAAATTATCTAGTGAAAAAAACCGTTTGTTTGTGCTGAATATGCTTTTTTAGGTGAAAGTGGGGTTGGGAGGATTATTTGGATTTTGTTGACCTTCTTTAAGTCTTAGAGTTAGGTGTTTGGTGGGAGGTGGCTTAGTTCAGGATAGGTTTTCCTATTTATGTTACAATATCACTACAAAAGTAGCTGTTTTGTTTCGACACCTTTGTGTCTTGTCAAGTGATGTGGTTATTCAGAAATGGATGGTTTAAAATGTTAAAAACGAGCATGACCCTTTTAGTCAGGGAGGCATTATTGTATATACAATGTGGACCAATCAGAGTAAAGCAACTTCTAATTTGGAAAATACGTGGGCAGGCTTATGATTAATTTTGGTGTTGAAACAAAATAGCTACTTTTGTAGTGATATTGTAGCATATCCATGTTATCATTTATGAATAAATAATATTATTAGCTCTACTTTTGTATTGAGCACTTTTTTAGAAATAGTGTTTCTTTGGACAAGGAATATTATTCCAACAATACTTGTATATAAATATATATATATATATATATATATATATATATATATATAGACATGTTGGAGTAATATATATATATATATATATATATATATATATATATAGAATGGTCCACTAGTCCTTCAGGTTTGGGGGCTGTGTGCAGGGCTAACAACCTTGATCTGTAAAAAAACAGTTTGTTACAGAAACAGCAACAAAAAGTTGCTGCCCTATGCACCATTGGGTGTGATTGATAAATGATGATGATATATATATATATATATATATATATATATATATATATATATATATATATATGTCAGATTAAATAAATTGCAAACGTTATGTCTGCTTATTTTTAATAAAAAATCAGAAATGAGCTGTAACGTTGACAGATGTTATTATCATTCATTTGTCAAGGTACCCAAGTATTTTCAACCTCTTACTGAGATCATCTTCAGGAGTATGAGTTATGGTAACAAAAACTAACTACAAAACTGTGTTGCTAAAAATTACTGTAAATTTTTTTCTTCTGCTTCAAATATAACAGTTGACAAATTGCTAGTGTTCATTAGAAGGTGAAAATTATTCAAAATGGAAATTTTCAAAGAAAATTGCTGCCTAAATCCACAAATTTTAAACAATATATATATTCGTAGAAAGAAATAGCAACCGACTGCGGGAATATTTTCTGCCTAGTTAGTCATAGATCAAAAGACACACATGATCGCCCTGGCATTTATCATGTATGGCAATTAGTTGACTGATATATATATATTAAAAACAAGTTGAAAAGAACAGAATAAATATGAAGAAAGGAATAAAAAAAACCTGCACAGGACAATTTTTCAAGCTTGTGTTAAATTAATATCATCATTCATTGTTGATTTTATTTCTGCAAAAACATACGTTTAATACTCCTGCTAATTTAATACTCAAAATACTCAATACTTCTCAGAAAAAGCATAACTCAGTAAACCATGTGGAAGTCAATTAGAAAGAAAGTCAACTGACATTGTGAAAATATCATTAAACATCCCAGAGGCTTTTGTGTAAAAAACATACAGTTTTCTTTTGCTTACGTTAGTGCATCATTTTTTCTCAGAGCAATTTTTTGATTTTTCCAACAGTTTTCATGTCACCTTCTCAAAGTTGTTTTCTTTCTTGTTTTGAAAAAAATTGAATTGTAAATCTTTTTAGAGCCAATAGTTTCTATAATTTTGTTATGTTATCTTGAAGTATAATGCCTCTTCTGGATAACAACAATGATGATCATTTTGTCAAATAACAATAAACACGAACATGTATATAAAAAATATAAACTTATATTTTCATTCTTCACAGATGACAATTTTATGGAGTGATGGTTAGAAGGAATCACACAAATAGGAGAGAGTTGACTAGCAGGATTTGTTTTCTCTTCTTCTCTCTTCTCTATGCTCTCTCTGAGTCTTCTTGGTGTTCTGCCTTTGGCTAAAAAAAAAACAATCTTATATAAGCTGAAATTTTCACATATTTTGCCTTCTTGAATTTTGCTTAATTACATCATCTATGGCTGGATACATCTATCAATCATTTTTGCTGATTATTGCCTTTGAAGCTGACTGCTTTTGATGTAATCACATTTTTGTTGTCACTTTTTTATATTTTCTGCCTTTGAAGCTGATTGCCTTTGATGTAATCACACTTTTGTTGGTCACTACCTCTGACATCAATCATATTTTTGATGGTAACTGTCTCTGACATCAACCATATTTCTGTGGGTCACAGAAATATATTACAATCTTACTGTGTCCTTAATTCCTTAGCTCCACCATTCCTAACCTTCACAACTAAAACCTACCATGTCATACACATTGTAGCAAACCAACCTTTGTATTATTATTCCCTTCATATACCATTAGTGAGATTTAATTTTCACTCGAGCAGCATCTTCCCACAAAAAGTGGTTCCATGGAAATAACTCTCAAGCAGATCCTTCTCTGATCATTACAATTTTGACCTTTTCATGTCTATGGTTAACTGTTATCTTTCCCATAAACTTTACTCCATATTCTTTAACCTTCTATGTTGAGTGACTCTTGGGCCTTCTACAGGGTGTATATCATTGTAAAATCAAAAGCAAAATGAAAACAGTCTACCCTTGTGGCTTGAATAAAGGGCTCAGTTTAAAATTTCATCACTGTTACAAAATATGACAAACACGTCAAGAAGGTCAAATTGGATAATGATAAAAACATTTTGACACTAGCAACTAAGATGAGGATATTGGTTCAAATAAATAAGTATATAATAATGTTTAATGATTACTAAGTCTAAAATGAAAAAACATGAAGCAGCAGAAATGTGGTTCTACAGAAGGATGCTGCGAATATCATGGACTGAGCATGCAAGCAACGATGAGGTGTTGGAAAGAATGGAAACAAAAAGAAAATTAATATTGAGCATCAGGAAGAGACAACTGAAGTTCCTGGGACATGTAATGAGGGCTTTATTAAATACATTTGTGACTTGAAACTAGAATTCTGGACACTTAACTCCTTGCTACTTTTTCTCTGAAACATTTAACTATGTACATTTCCTATTTGAACATTTTCTTCTTACAAATTTGTTACTCTGTTCAGTTAATAAAATTACACTTATTTTACAAACAAAACACTTTTATTCTTCCAACTATTCTTTCAATGATCTGATACCTTTAAATGCAGGGATTGTCGGCTCTGTTTTTAAGTGGCCTTGTACCAACATAACTGTGGCCACTGCATTAATGGTGACTCTGCAAAGAATATGCACCCTGCAAGGAAAACAACATTGTTATAATAACAATAAAAATTGTATTAACAAAAATATACATTGGTGATGATTAAGAATGAACCAGTTATGAGAAAAGATTAAGCAATGTAAGAAAAGATTAAACTGTTACATTAGAAAATTTAGATGTGTGAGTCCAGATAAAAAATGTACAAAGTAAAATAAGGAGTTCTCTTATAGGATACAGATCCTATATCATCCAACAGTTAACTAAAACACACAAAGTATAATGGTACACCCACAAAATCAGAACCAAACAACTAAAAGCACTTTAGAAAAACCCAGACCAAGGCAAATTTCACAAGTCAGTGTGAAAAGAAAGATTCTAGATTCTGATTGGATAGGAAATAGAAAATTGATATATGATGCCAGTCAATTTTTTTCACATCTAAAATGAAAATGATGCTGGAGCCGGTCAAATGACTAAAATCCATTACTTAAACCAAGTCAAAACAGTCAGAATGGGAGTGGTATCTGATAGCATCTCATCACAATGTAAGGAAGAAACTTCAAGCTGACTGTTCATGTTTTGCCAATATACATTCATTCTACCTCTTCTTCCAATTTTCCTTTCTTCATTTTCACTCCACACTGCCAAAGAAAACAACAACAACAACAACACAATACTTTAATCTCCTTATTTACCTGAACTTTCCTTTTCACTTTTTCTCTGGCCATAAAAAAGAAAAGAACACAGCCTTTTATTAGCAACCTCTTTAATCTTTTTATATACATACATTCTGCTACTATCAACTCTAAATTCTGGACATTTAACTCTTTACTGTTATTTTTCTGGAACATTTAACCATGTGCATATTTTTATTTGAACATTACCACTCACACGAATTAATTAACTACATGCATTTTATCTATGAACATTTTATTTTTCTTCTTACAATTTTGGTATTCTGTTAATAAAAATTTTACTTTAAAGTTCAAACGAAATACTTTATCTTTCCACATTTCAACATCCAACCTTCAACCTTCTGATATTTAAATTGTGGGGACTTCGGTTGTGTTTGACACAAGGCCAATTTGACAAGAATAGCCGAGGCCCCTACAATCTCACTTAGACTGCAAGATTTCAACTGAAAAGAAATTGTTTTAAAAAGATTATTTCTTGTTAAGTGTTCCAATTGTAATTGAATTATTTTGTTAAGTGAATGTCTTAGATAATTAGAAGTTCATAAGAAAGTATTCTATGTGAGGACAGTTGTGTTAAGAAATATAGTGTGTTTGTTCAAAGAGTTAGTTATTTCAGCTTGGCAGTTTCAAAGTATGAGTGAGTTAGTAAGTTCGAATGGGTGAACATTAGACTGGCATGGACTTGTAGCTGATACAGGGTATCCGCTAACGATATTCATATTTTTTTTTTATAAGCGTTTCACCCCGAGCAAGGCATGTCACTGCCACTACTGCGCAGGGGGCTACGTAGAGTGGAGAAAGGATGATTAAATATAGGAAATGTCAGAGGGTGGGTGATAGGTGGGTAAGGATACCGAGAATGAGAGTTGGGTAGATGAGAGTGTTCTGAGAATAATTGGGAGTTAGTGTGACAGGAGGTGTCTATTGACCCTACATTTAAACACCTGGAGATTGTAACTATAGGGAAAGCAGAGTTGTGGAAGGGAGTTCCACAGGCGAGACTCAACGTATGATTGATCAGACATATTACACAGGAAATAAGAAACAATGGAGATGCTAAGGTAACCGAAATAACAATGTATTAACAAAGGTTACAAAGATAGATTGAATATGCATGCAATACATTAGACAATAGATAAGTAGACAGGAGTTTCTTCCGATTGACTGAAGTCAAATGCTCTCAGAAAGAATGTCACTTGTTGAATGAAAGTTTGTGTTGAATGAAATAAAGTTCTGAAAAGAAGACATGCTGTTCTTGAGTTGAAGTCAGTTCCAATTGGAGTTTGTAATGTGTGTGTGCACCTGCATGTGTGTAAGAAATAAAATTTTGCCCCACCAACTGTGACCTGCAATTAGTGCGAGTGTGTGAGAACAAGAATTATACAGATGTCCCTCTGGCATGCTTAATAGCAGGTGTCTTGCTTGAGTTGAGAAAAATTGTTGCACATACCCAACCGTTATTACCAACTGATAGCGGGGCCCAACTGCTGGTCAACATGTGTGTACCTCCTTAAATAACCGCACCAAACTGCATGGAAAAAGTAGGATCTATCACATGCAGAAAGGCTGAAAGATGTGTGTCTCACAGATGAAAACATGCCTGACAGAAATAAGTGTAGGTGTGAAAGTAAATAATATTGATGATGATAATGATATGTGTGTGAATGTTAATTCCACAGACTCTTGTGGCAATTGAAAACTCACTGGTTGAAGAGACAAAATTCTAAGTTTATATATGTATCATGGTGGCTCAACTTTCTTCTTCTTCTATGTGCCCTGTTCCAGGACGTAGGTGATCATGGCTTTCCATGTTTCCCTATCCCTGGTGGCTCTGAGCACACCTTCTCCTGTTACACCGTGCAATCCTTGTTCTGTCATCCACCTGATTAGGTCCTTTAAATATGTTATCTGTTGCTTTCCCCTGTCTATTTTCCCCTCTATCTGGCCTGTTAATATCAGGTTCTCCAGGCCCTCCTTTCTCATTGCGTGTCCCAGAACTTCAACTGTTTCTTCCTGATGCTCAGTATTAATTTCCTTTTTGTTTCCATCATTTCCAAGACCTCATCATTGCTTGCATGCTCGATCCATGAGATTCGCAGCATCCTTCTGTAGAACCACATTTCAGTTGCTTCAAGTTTTTCTTTCATCTTTGATGGTATTGTCCAGCATTCGCTGCCATATTGAAGGACAGACATCATGTAGCAATCTGGTACTCTCTTAGTTATCATATCGAAATTTCTACTGGATAGAATTGACCAATCAAAACACAAGCTTTTGTACAAATCAAGGAAACTAGTTGGAGTCTATTTTCTACCAAAAGTATACGAAATTTGATTGGTGAAAATCAAGTGATTAGTAAATTGTTGGTTACGCTGTGATTTTTAAATTTTCTTATAGAAACATAGTTATAATGCCTCCGGGCCGCCTTGTGTTCGCCGAACGTAAGGGGCTTTTAGACATTTAGCATTTAACTCCTGCCGAGAGTCAAGACTCTGAGTCAAAGTACATTTCAAAACAGGTTTATTGAAACTCGGACAAGGTAAAAAAAACTGAAAGAAAGAGAAAGACATTGTTTAGGAAAACAATATAACAACAAATAAATGGAAGGGTCGTAAAAGTTCAAGGAAGGAGAAAACATTCAAGTTAAGCTGCGTAACGGCGGGTTCAGAGAAGAAAAATGGAAAGTCTGCACGTGGGGGAAGATGAACACGGTTCGTTTAAAAAAGGGGGAAATATTGCGAGATAAATTCAGTCTGTATTTGGGAAAGGAAAAAAGATAAAGCTTACCGGAGATGTCGAAGGGATTTAGGTAACAGAAAGAAAGAAAGAAGGCGCATGCCGTCCGCACGCCGTCAGCGAAGCTGTCGAAAAGGCCAGGGCACCGGCGGGAGTAACCGGAGTAAGGTGAGAGAGACCCTTTGGATAGGAGGGCTGGAAGGGAGGTAAGCCGTAGCAGACTGGTAACATGATACTCCCCGCCTGACGTATGACACGTCATAAATAGTTATTCTTTGGCGCTGAGAAGGACAATTTCAGTGATGGGTCTAAGGAGGAGTCTAGCGCAATTCCCAGTGTAGATCTTGACCTCAACTTTACGTACTAGATTGTCCTCACTAGGGAAGACTCGGGTTATAAGTCCTAGAGGCCACTTGTTTCTGCTGGTTTGCTCGTCCCTGAGCAGCACCACGTTCCCCGGTTCAAGGTTGGGTACCTCCGACCTCCATTTGGAACGTTTTTGGATCGAGGATAGATATTCTCTTCTCCACCTGCTCCAAAAAATCTCGGCCAGATGCTGAACGAATTTCCACTGGCTTCTTAGGATGTCCTTGGGTCCGTATTCACGCTCGTGCGTGAAGGGAACACCTGTTTTTTGAGTGAGGAGGATAGCAGGGGTAAGTATCAGGGGTTGATCCGGATCTGACGACACAGGAATGAGGGGGCGGGCATTGATTATGTAAGAGACCTCCGCCAAAAATGTGGTGAGTGATTCATGGGTCATCCTATGCTTGTACTGCAAGAACATGGCGTCCAATATTCTTTTTGCTATGCCGATCATCCTTTCCCAAGCTCCTCCCATATGTGGAGCATGGGGAGGGTTGAAAGACCAGGTGCACTCCTGCCCTGCCAAGTATCTAGAGACTGAGCTTATATCTATGGGAGACTCGATGCCCAGCTCCCTGCAAGCGCCCACAAAGTTGGTTCCGCAATCGGAGCGTATGTGCTTAGCGGGGCCGCGGATGGCGAAGAAGCGTCTGAGCGCGTTGATGAGGCTGGAGGCGGTCATTGATTCAATGACTTCAATGTGAACACCTCGAGTGCTCATACAAGTAAACATTACCGCCCACCTCTTGCTGTTGGCGAGTCCGCCTCTAGTTCGGCGTGAGGAGACTACCCAAGGACCAAACACATCTAAGCCGATGTTGGTGAAGGGAGGACTAGTGCTGAGACGGTCGGCAGGAAGGTCAGCCATCTTCTGTGTCAGGGTGGGGTTCCTGAGTTTTTGGCAGGTGACGCAGCGGTGAATGTGCCGGCTCACGCATCTCTTCCCACCGATTATCCAAAATCCTGCTGCACGGATGGCTCCCTCGGTGAACAGACGTCCCTGGTGTTTGGATTGCTCGTGGTAGTAACCCACGATCAAAGATCCGACGTGGTGTCTCCCAGGGATGACAATAGGGTTTTTCTCTCTGGTTTCGATCTCTGCTTTGCCAGTGCGACCCCCAATCCTCAACAAGCCGTGATTGTCGATGAAAGGATTGAGGTCTTTAAGCGGGCTGCCTTTAGGGAGATCCTCCTTGCGTGCTATACTCAAGAGTTCTTCAGGGTAGACTTCTTCCTGCACCGATCGGATGATGGTATTTTTTGACTGTAAGAGTTCCTCGACAGTGCGTGTTTTGGGGCAATAATGCCACCCTCTACATTCACCTCTTGAGGTGGTATGAGCTTGGTGGAAGGTGCCAGCGATATGTATGAGGTTGGCTAGGGCTCTAGTCAACGACAGCCAAGTGGAAAACCTCTCAAAACGCAGCGTAGTAAGCTGTAGATTTGCCGAAGACGTAGCTAACGTGGACACTTGAGGACGGACGTCTGCGTCTCTTTCTGGATTTATTAGATCGTAGCCGGGGTCATCCTTGCCTCCTGGCAGAGGAAAGCTGGGGCCATTGAGCCAGGTGGTGGTTTGCAGGTGAGATGCGGGCACGGAACGAGTGCCGAGGTCGGCGGGGTTCAGGTCTGTGTGTATGTATCTCCATTGATCGGGGTGAGAGGATCTTCGTATCCGCAGTACTCGATTGCTAACATACACATAGAAACGTCTAGTTTCGTTGTGGATGTAGCCTAACACCACTTTGCTGTCAGTGTAGAAGGTGGTGGAATGAGGCTTCAGGTCAATCTCGGAAGAGATCAGCTCACTCAGTTCCGTTGCAAGGAGGGCCGCGCAGAGCTCTAGTCTTGGAATCGAGTGTTCGGGCCGTGGAGCTAGCTTTGCTTTCCCCATGACGAAGCCAACGTGGCTTTTTCCTTTACCGTCGATGACTCTGAGGTAGGCTACTGCAGCGATGGCTTTAGTGGATGCATCGGAAAAGATGTGCAGCTCTCTGCGTGCCGCTTTAGAGGGAGGTAGAGTTGTAAACATCCTAGGGATGAGAATCTCGTTTAGGGCCTTTAAGGAGTCTCTCCACAACGACCAAGGTTCGTACATCTCCTTGGGTAGGGGGAGTCCCATTCGGCGTTCTTGTCCGTCAACTCCCTCAGGATGAATTTTCCCTCGATAGCGACGGGGGCGGCAAATCCCAGAGGGTCTTTGAACAGCAAGGGAGCAACCCAGTTGTGGTCGGTGTCCCTCTCGACTTCTCGTTCCATGAGGTTGAGGAAAGCAATATCCTCAATGGAGGGGGCTACCCTTTCGTCATCACTGGTCCGTTGAAATATGTAGTCATCGTTATCGGTGGAGTAAAGCCCGTTGCCGATGTAGTTCTCCTGAACTTTAAAGTTGTTCGGGCGTAATTCGAAAAGGGTAGGGTGGCCTCCCTCGGATACATTTGTATACATCGTTTTCACCACGGTGGGTGGGTGAAATCTCCCTAGGCAGACGTTGCCTACTATCACCCACCCCAGGTCCAGCCTTTGTGCGTAAGGGGCGTCATGGGGCCCGTTTATGTGTTCACGTACCTTGTGAACTCTCAGGATATCACGTCCTAGAAGGAGCATTATAGGGGTTTTAGGCTCCGGAGTAGGGATGAGGTGAGCTATCTTCTTCAAATGGGGATGGTGGAAGGCTGCCTCAGGTGTGGGAATGCTGGACCTGTCGTCGGGTATTCTGTTACATTCCACCAAGCTGGGGAGAGGAAGGCTGATCTTTCTGTCCAAGGATTCCACCTGGAAGCCTGTCGCTCTTCTTCCCATGGTTTGAGTTACTCCTGCGCAGGTTTTAAGGGAGTATGGGAAACTGGGCTCGTTGCTGTTGAATCTATCGAAGAAGCTTGAGTTTGCCAAAGACCGGTTGCTCTGCTCATCGATAATGGCGTACATCCTCACTGCCTTGTCGGGTTGATCTGCAGGGTAAACGTTGACGAGGCATATCTTGGAACATGAGTTCTCCGAGAGGTCGCCGCCACAGATTTGAGTGCACTGCGAAACTACTCCGGCAGCTGCAGGGGTTTTATCCTCCCCGCCGTCCTTAGCGGCGGGTTTAGTGCTGATGGTCTCTGGTGGTGGTCCAGGATGGAGAGCAGTGTTGTGATCTTTGCTGTTGCATTCATTGCATGTAACATCTGCTTTACAGAATTTTGCCACGTGCGCGGTGGAAGCACAGCACTTAAAACAGATGCCCCTGTTTCTGACGAAGGTCTTGCGCTCTGTCAATGCCTTTTCTCGGAAGGCCCGGCATTTCAGCAGTGGGTGGTGGGACTTCTCATGTAGCGGGCAGTACTGGGTCAAGTCCCTTGCTTCACTATGGGGACGTGTGGTGTCGGAGGACGTAGGAGATACCACGGTTTTGTGTACCGTTACTATTTTTTGTTTGTTTTCTTTACGGGAGAACCCGCTAGCTAGAAGATTGACTTTGAAACTAGGATCATTCCTGATCCTAGCTTGTCGTGATACAAAGCTCACGAATACCTCGAAGGGGGGAAACATGACTCGGTGTCGTTCCTTGTAGTCGGATCCGACTGATAGCCATTCATCTTGAAGCGAGGGTGGTAACTTGGCCACAAAGGGATGAAGGCCTCGAGCAGTGTCCAGGAAGGCAAGGCTGGGGAGATCTCCGTCCTCTTTAGCGGACAGAAGTTCTGTGGCCAAGTCGCTGAGTTCCCTCAGTCTGGGGAATTCATCGCTCGATAGTTTGGGAAAATTGTCGATTCTTCTGAAGAGGGCGTCTTCAATCATTTCAGGGGCGCCGTAACATTCCTCGAGTCGCTCCCATATCCTTTGGAGTCCCCTTTCAGGGTGGTTGAGGTGGGCTGACCTTAGCCTCTCGGCATGTTCCCGTGACTCTTTGCCGAGCCCTCTCACTAAAAGGTCCATCTCTTCATCACGTGTGAGTCTGAGGCGTCTTACGGCGCCTTGGAAGGACCGTTTCCACTTTTTATAATCTTCTGGTCTGTCATTAAAAGGTGGCAAACCAGTGGTCATAAGTTCCCGCCGGGTTAGATACCTCATGAATTCCGTGGTTTGTTGAGGCTGGAGGATGTCCCTAGTGTGAGAGGGATACCAGTTGTCGCGTGGTTCATTGCCCCCGATGTGTGAGTTGGGAGAATGGTAGCTTATGACGGGGGGTGTCGTTTGGGCGGGTCTATCCAGATTAGCCAGTCTATGTGAGGCGAGCTGGCTTACCTGAGCGCTCTCTTCATTGGGAAGTGGCAGGGGTCCAGGCATCTCTTGTTTTGGTTGCTTCGCTTGGTCGGCTAAATACTCCCTGACCCGTGCGCTGGGGTCGACCGGAGCGGAGATAAGTTTCATGCGGTGATGGCTGGACCGTTCGCTTTCCTGTTCGGCAGCTTCCCTTAAGACTTCTGCTTCGGCTGCGGCTACAGCCGCTTCCTTTCTAGCTTTTATCCTCTCTAGCTCCATTTTAACCCTCAGTTCCTCATCAATGTAGGCCACGCGTGTTCTAGCAGCTTCCGCCTTCGCTTGGGCGGCAACAGCGGCGGCCGCTGTGGACGACCTTCGGGAAGTCCGAGAGCGGGTTGAGGAGTGGGTCCTCGAGCGACTCGACAAATTTTCTTCCATAGTTGGGGTGAGGGAGCAAAAGGTGGTGACCGTGTAGAGACACTACTCTAGTTGACCGTGACGCTCGAGTTCTGACGGTCCAGGACCGTTAAACAACTTTCCGTAAGGAGGGAAAACGTCTTTCTTTCACTGGAATTTCTACGGGACATCTATCTCCGTTTTTTTACTATAATGCCTCCGGGCCGCCTTGTGTTCGCCGAACGTAAGGGGCTTTTAGACATTTAGCATTTAACTCCTGCCGAGAGTCAAGACTCTGAGTCAAAGTACATTTCAAAACAGGTTTATTGAAACTCGGACAAGGTAAAAAAAACTGAAAGAAAGAGAAAGACATTGTTTAGGAAAAC
This sequence comes from Ascarosepion bandense, assembly GCA_037127315.1. Lineage (NCBI taxonomy): Eukaryota > Metazoa > Mollusca > Cephalopoda > Sepiida > Sepiidae > Ascarosepion > Ascarosepion bandense. Next base: position 804,394 of record JBBBDQ010000895.1, on the reverse strand, counting down.
AATATAACAACAAATAAATGGAAGGGTCGTAAAAGTTCAAGGAAGGAGAAAACATTCAAGTTAAGCTGCGTAACGGCGGGTTCAGAGAAGAAAAATGGAAAGTCTGCACGTGGGGGAAGATGAACACGGTTCGTTTAAAAAAGGGGGAAATATTGCGAGATAAATTCAGTCTGTATTTGGGAAAGGAAAAAAGATAAAGCTTACCGGAGATGTCGAAGGGATTTAGGTAACAGAAAGAAAGAAAGAAGGCGCATGCCGTCCGCACGCCGTCAGCGAAGCTGTCGAAAAGGCCAGGGCACCGGCGGGAGTAACCGGAGTAAGGTGAGAGAGACCCTTTGGATAGGAGGGCTGGAAGGGAGGTAAGCCGTAGCAGACTGGTAACATGATAATAGTAGTATTTATTATCCAATGAAATCTAAAGTTTTTGTAAAAGGACTTAATGCAAGTTTCTGTGTGAGGGATACTGCACAATAGTTTATTAGTCTAATGAAGCCCTAATGGACAAAATGCACTAAGTTACTACATAAAAACGTTTTCCTTTTTGTTGTTGGGGCCTCTTATGCAAGGTTAATTTAGGTTTGAATTTCACATGGCACAAGGCCATTTCTCAAAGAACTTCCTAACTAAATTCCTGCATTCCAACAATTAACAGTTGAAATCATTCATTAAATTAGCAAATGGAAAATTGAATGAAATGGTGAAAGCATTAATTGTAATTATATAAAGTGTATTAACAATAACAATAACAAGAAATACATACTTTGTAAAGTTCAGAAGAATGATTTAGAGAAGGTGAGTTGGTCTTTTTGTTTTACATGTTGTGCGTGTTAAGATTCTTGTGCCAACTGTAATAATTTGTGCATTGTGTTATTCAAAGAAATAAAAGGCATCTACTTGCATCTTGCAATTAGTGTGGGTGCGTAAGAGAATTACTTGATATTGAAAAATGTGAACCCTGCAAAAGCATGCTACTATTGTGGGCAGCTGTGAACTGCCTTGCTTTGTGTTCTGTGGTTCTGCTGCAACTGTCTTTGGGTGTACCAAGTGACTGCTATATATGATATATATATATATAGCAGAAAAAGAAAGCAGGAAAGCAAGATTATCACGTGATTGTTGCGTGTGTGTATATGTACAATGAGTGAAAGTAGCTGTGTGGAAATATATGTGATCATATTGTCATAGATTTTCCTATAATAATTTTCAATATAAAGAAAAAGAAGTTTTTATTTTTTATGCAACTGATTAATGTTTAATTTAATGTTTTCATAATGTTTCTGCTATAAATTGAATCCACTTTAATTTGTTCACTTTACCAAATTTTATTTTATAGATTTTAAAGTTGTCTTTCACAAACACTAGAATGTATTTGGAATATTGAGCCACCTTTGAGTGGAGTGAAGAAAAAATTATTTAGATAAAAAAATAAATGGTGTAAAAGTCATGAAAGTGATTTTAAAGACTAGCTAGAGAGTTATGGATGATATTTTTTATTTGTTTGTGATATACAAAGTAACAAAAGACTGCTTAAATGCACTCGGAAATTAATATTTTATTTTTAATATATTTTTCTCTACTGAAAAAAAAATAGAATTTTTAGTTATTTATTGCAACTAAAAAATTTCCAACGAAATACGAAAAAAAAAAAGTCGAAATACAACTCGGTAACGTAGTTTGTTTTAATTTGTCGGAACAGCAAATAAGAAATGAAATTTTAAAATAAATTTAAAAGACTATGTTTTTGCACATTACTTACTTTTTTAACTTAATTTTATCAAACATTTTTATTCAAAATGTAAAAATAAAAAATAAAAAGTTCAAATTACCCATAAACCCTCTTCCATCATTTTTCTAAGTTGTCTGCCATTCTGACTTCTCGACTTCAAAGAAATTTGATTTAGGTATATTGATTGTTATTCTTAATTAATAACCAAACGTTTACTGAAACTTATATGCTTTAATTTTCTGAATAACTTTTGTTTTTTTGTTATTGAGAAAAATTTACTGAGATTTATTTCTGCCATTTTAAAATTATTCAAAGAATTTAATTTTAAATTGAAGAATGAAAAACTTTTTTTCGTTTTTGTTTACAGGTTTCTTTCTTTTTAAATCTTTGTTTTTCTCTTTTCGTATTTTGTTTAACTGTTCCTGAAGTGTCGCCTTCTAACAAGTTTAAAAAAAATATCCGTTTAAAAATGTTATAAATAATTCGTTTCATATTGTCAAATTTGTAACAATTTGTTATGTTAATGAATGAACAACAAAAACTTCTTCACCGGCGAAAAATTACCTGACTTTCATCTGAATAGAAAAATTGTCATTAATTAAATCATTGTTCTTCAGTCTTTCTCTTTTTTAAGTAAGCTAAAGGCAGGTATATTGGCAGAGGTAACCTATCCATGTAAGAAGACTATATTGCGTCAATCTTTCAAGTGAGGAAAGGCGGTCTGTTTTGAAAATATTGAATAATTATTCAAAGTTATGTCTTTTTTAAATTAATACTTACTTTGAAAGCTGAATTCCAACTACTAATCAACTAGATATTTTTAATCTTTAGCTTTGTCTGGTACAAGGCCATAACTATAAGGGCGCCAAGTGAGGTTTGTATACTCTGGTGCTAGACTGGCTTGCTAGTCATTGTATTTTTCTCAGTGGCGAGTAATCTTTGGTTCTTTTCTATGAGGTGGGAATCAATTATTGTTAAATTTTTTGTTTAGTTTATTTAATTTTTCTTGGAATTAAAAAAAAAAAATCGCAGATAATCAGTACCTAAATATTATTTTTTTTGTCTTCATTACTGTTTATGGTTATACAACAAAACCTTTTTTTACTCTCTCTGTCTTTTTGTGGTTCTTTTTTCATTATTGTCATTTTTTTTCTGTATTGAACACGAAAACAAAATTTAGATGTGGGTGATTTTTTTTTTTTACCTCTCTTGTGGGGCTTAATTCTTTTTACTCCTTGTATGTGCGTTGTGGTGCATTGGATATCGACTCGGAACGAGAAATCGGGGAGCCGAGTTCGAATTCCAGCTGAATTCATTGCATTCACTTATGCACAAATACCCTTGGGAAAGGTATAATCCGTCTATTCCCTCCAGTTATGGGTTAAATAACAGGACAGATTGGGTTCTATAGCCATGGTTGGAAACCAGTCTACTGCAATGGCAACCTACTGTGGAATAATCTTCTGCCCAGTCAGTCATGTCTCTTTCGAGACATGATCGCCCAAGCGTGTATCACGTATGGCACTTAACTGACTGACTGAGCTTGTAGTGTTTGTAAAGAAAACTTTAAAAATCTCTATAAATTCTAATTTGGTAAAATGGGCAAATTAGACATCTAAATTAATAAAACTTTGTTAATTAATCAGTTTCAAATGAACTTTTTTACTGAAAATTATTCATAAAATTAAAATATGATATCCTTACTGAGTGAATATCAATTTAAAATAAAATCTAATTATAATTTACAGAGAAACTGAAATTAGACAGCATTTAAAACATATATCAGATTATTAATCTGCAAAGTTTCAATTTTGATGTATAGTTATTAAAAAATATATATTTTTAACTCGCATTCAAGTTGTGTTGACTTTTCTGTTAAATATTCACACGTTTTTTATGTCTACAACGACATTTGTATGTCGTTCTTTATGTGCTGTGTCTTTTCAGGACACAGTCGATCATGGATTTTCCCTTGCCTCTCTTAATATTTTTCATCTCTCCCAAACTCCACTCTGCCATCCACCTGCTCAAGTCCACCAAGTATGTCTTGCACTGCTTTCCCCTTTCTCTTTTTCCCCTGTATTCATTTTGTGAGGTTTAGGTTCTCCAAGCTCTCCTTCCTTCTTTCCTTCAGTCAGTCAGTTAAGTGCCATACATGATACATGCTTTGGCTTCCATGTCTCAAAAGAGACTTGACTAACTGGGCAGAAGATGATCCCACAGTAGGTCGCCATTGCTTTCTGCGATAGACTGGTTGCCAGTCAAGGTTATAGAACCCAATCTGTTCTCTATTATTTGACTCATGGCTAGGAGAAGAAATGTATATTATTATTATGTAGTAATTAGTGGGAGATCAGTTTAATACTTCATAACAATATAAAACTGATCCCCCACTTAATGACCAGTAGAAGACTTAACCATGTTTCCAACTATTATATTCAGTCAGTCAGTTAAGTGCCATACATGATATATGCTTGGGCTTTCATGTCTCAAAAGAGACCTGACTAACTGGGCAGAAGATAATCCCGCTGTAGGTTGTCATTACTTTTGCAGTAGACTGGTTGCCAGCCAAGGCTATAGAGCCCAATCTTATTAAACCAATAACTGGAGAGAAGAGAAGGATTAATACCTTTTCCAACGGTATTTGCATGTAAGTAAATGCAAGGAATTCAACTGGAAATCTAACTCTACTCCCTGATTTATCGTTCCAAGCCGATATTCATTGCACCGCAATATACATCCATTCTTGTTACATGCTCCAAAAACCTCAGCTGTCTCTTCCTGATGCCAAGTATATTTCCTTTTTGTCTGCATCCTCTCCAAAACATTGTCATTGCTCACATTTTAAGTATCCTCAGCATCCTTCTGTAAAACTACATTTCTTTTACCTCAATTCTCTCTTTCATCTTTGAGGAGTTTATCCAGCATTTTCTGCCATATAGGGGAGTAGATATCACATAAGTCTGGTTCTCCTTTCTTTGTTTCTAATGACATCTTCTGTCTCTTAATACTCTGATTAGCCTTTGAAATGCGTCTTTGGTCATGCCAATCTGCTTTCGGATCTTGGTGTCGCACTTTCCATCCTCTGTCAGAATGCTTCCCAGGTAGTTAAATTTTTGCAGCTGTTTGATTTTAGTGACCTTGACTTGTAGTTGGCATTTTTGGGATCTCTTTTTGCTGATGACCATGCATTTGTTTTCTTGTAGTTTGTTTAGCCCTTTCTCCTCACTTTCCCTTGTTACCTTCTGTAGGAGGTCCTGTATTTCCTTTCCGTGTCTGCTGTCAACACTATCATCTGTATATCTTATATTATTCAGATTGTGGCTGCCAATGATAAATCTTGGGAGCCCTTTTAACTCTCTCAGAATTGTTTCACTGTGAATAGATCCAGTGGGAAGACACGTGCTTGTCTTACACCCCTTTCTATTTTCGTATATGGGCTAAATTCATTTCTTGTTCATATGCAGGCAGTTTGCTGCCAGTATAGATTCTTCTTAACTCTAATATCTTTCCTGGATATATTGAGGGTGTTAAGCATTTCTAACAAGTTTTTGTGGCATATTTTGTCAAATGCAAAAGACAGCATATCTAGTCATTTTGCAGTAGTTAAAGTAAGAGAAATCATTAAGAAATCTTTCTGTGTCTTGTCTGTTTTCTGTTCTACAAAAACTCTCTTCATAAGAAACTGGGCTTTAAAAAAAAAGTAAAGGAAGAAATGATTTTTGTTAAATACCTCAGCAATTTCTGGATTATAAAAATTTTGGATTTACACTTTATATGTTTTCTTCTCTTTCTTTATGGAGGGGATTGAATAAAAGAAAATAATTTTTTTAAAATTATAATAATTTATGAAGCTTCAAAAATATTTTAAAATATTTCAAAGACTTGTAGACGTTAGGTAGTTATTAAGTGAAGACTGAAAATTGAAAAGTTTAATACAAATCATCTAGTCATTGTATTTAAAAAATTTTTTTTCTTGTGTTTGAAGTTTTTTATCATAATTTTTCTGTGTACATTAAAAGGTCACGGTTTCTTCTTACAGGAAAATAATTGTACAATTACCATTTGTGGTTGTTACACACTTGCATCTGCTGAGCTGTCATCACATTTCAAATACAGTGGGGGGGAGTCAGAAAGTTCAACTCTGTTTAAGATTTAGTTTTATTTTAAATTTCATGCCATAAATGAGTAACACTTATGTAAATCAGATTAGATTAACATTAAATTTGTTAATTTTCCAAAAATAGTGTGTCACAGATGTATATTTTATTTTTGTGAGATTTTAAAAACTGGGAATTTTGTTTTTAAATGTGTCGATTGCTCAAAAATGGCCGAAAAATTTTAAAAAACAATCTCAATATTACAAAAATGTGCTCAATGCATGAAAGTGTAGAGCTATTTAATATGAAGAATACTAACCTCTTTTACTATTGCAGTTTCAACAAACAACATTTCTTCAGGGAGCAAAAAGTTGATTACATTTTCTAATGCTTTATTTATACATACTTTCAATGGGAGGGAAGGGTCAGAGTACAGGAGTTGAAAGAGAGGGGAAGGAAAGAAAGAAAAAATATTAGGTACTCTCCTATAGGTTCATATAATTTTAAGATATTTTTTTGCATGTTTACAGCTTGACATTATCTCAGACTTCATTTAACAGGCTGCTTTGGTCTGGATACAATGTAATTGCAAGCTTTTCCTCCTGGCACAATCTACACATAATATTTCTACTGTTGTGAAAATACCCCAATGGATACTAGGGCCTTTTCCATTCCTTTCCCACACATGACTAGCTAGTTTGGCATAATTTCTGTAACTTTCTATCTTGAATGGTTATACCATCTTTTTTGAGATTTCCTTCAGTACATTCCACACACCTTATTTTGGTCATTTTCCACCTCTGCATTGTAGACTACCCCTTCTGCTTTACACACTGTCCATTGGGCACTTGTATTTATCTCTGCAATTGCACATGTCATTATCGAATGCTATCTTTAAGATTCTTAGCGTATCTTATTTGCTGATACAATTATAACTTGACATTTTTTTTTTATTCAAGATTTTGTGGAACTCAGAACTTTTGAGGAAGTGCTTATTGAGCATCTTGAAAAAAATTTTAACTTTGTTTGCTTATACTCCTAGACTGGGTGGGAGGTAAATTGAACAATTTTATTTTTATTTATTTTTTGTAATCAAATTCAAATTTGGTTTTGAGCCCCTTTTCTATTAACGTTCTTTTATATATACATATAAAATCCTTTGTTAAATGAAGATGGAAGCTGACAATGGTTCGCTTGAAATAGGCCTATACTTCCGATTCACCATGAAATAACGTGACTTAATTTTTCTTATATTTGCTCTTTATGTATTTATATGCATATATGTTTAGAGATCTCTTTTATCTTACCACTGTATGTACAGGATACTCCTTTTGGATTCTTCTATACCCACACTTCATGCTGATATATATATATATATATATAGAGAGAGAGAGAGAGATTTTTTTTTTTTTTTTCTTTAAAATATCTTTACTTGAAAATTTTCTGGATAGCTTGCATTCAGTTCCTTTTGTAATATGTTTAATCATTTTTTTGCTGTTTGGTTTCATATATGGGGAGATGCTGCCAATTTGCAAATTAATTTCCACATCCAGGTATTGGACCACTTTCAAATTTATATCTACCACAGTATGAAACCAAGGTTTTTGAAGAGTTTATACAGTTGTTTCCTTGTTTTATCATTTAGTCTTCTATTATCTGGCACAAACACCAATCAGTCATCCTTGTACAGGCTATGGTTATTTGTATGAACTATTTCATTCATTTTACTTAATATATAGAGGCCCATCAATTTGGAAACTTCAGCACTGTTAAACTAATGTTGGGATACATCAAATGCACCTTTTTTTTTTTTTTTTTTTTTTTTTTTTTTTTACTTATAGCCATGTTTCATCATTGCAGAAAATAATAGATTTTCTGAAATCTTCATCATGAAAATAAGCTTTGTGTGTGTGTATAAGAGAGACAGACAGACACAGACAATAACAAGCCAGCTCTGTTCATTAGAGAGACAATAGCGAGGCAGCGTTGGCCCAGTTCATTCTTTTTACTACCAGTTATGACAGTTCTTGCTGCATGTTTCCTCTTTAACAGTGCCTTATTTTACTTTTTTTCAATAATTATGTCATTGAGTAAATAATATATATATATATATAATGTTTAGAACGGCTCATGATTAAACATAATAGACATTCATTGTCTCATATGTTTAGAAAATTACTTGCTGCCTAGATACACTAAATTTAAATTACATGATGCCGCAGCATTAAATGATCCTAACACCAAGAAATTTCATTGGAACCTCATTAAGCGTCAAATGCACACAGCCAAACAGGAATTACAACAAATCAACACTGAAGTTGTACATATTAAAGGAATCTGACAGTCCTCTACCACAAGTGAAAAATTCAAGGAAATATTGGATTTATTATACAATACAACACAAAAGGAACATGAATCCCATAAACAAGTCATTCAAAAAAAGCTAAACAAATGATATAAAGGAAAAATACTTTTACCAAACATCAATGACAACTTCATTAACCTATCGGATTACCAACTTACTCCAAATGAAATAGAATTCCTTAATCTCGGACCAAATTTTCATGTTGCACAGAAACCTAATTCAATGTTTAAACAAATGGAAATTGAAGCTTTATACCAACAAATACTTCAACTCGAACAAGACAGCCATATTACTGCATAGGTAGGCTTAAAAGAATTACTCAAATCTGAATCAATCAAACACCGTTACCATAAAAATCCTAACAATATTATTAATACGCCTCTCATAAAAGCAGCCACACATCTCAAAAATAACAAAAATATTGTTATCCGGCGTGCTGATAAAACCAATACATTTGTTATTTTAAACAGACAGGAATATCACTCCAAATTACAGGCCATTCTGGACTATCACAATAAATTTAAAAAATTAACTAGTAATACCACCACCCAACTTAAAAAACACATTAATAAACTTATTACTGCAAACAATGCTGAAATAGGATCCTATAAACTTCAAAAGATTATAGGTGACTATCAGCCCGGCTACCTTTTATGAAAATGTAAAAATCCATAAAAAAGATCATCCCCTCCGACCTATCATTTCTCAAATACCCACACCAATATATAACCTTTCCAAAACACTTAACAAACTAATTACACCCTAAATTTCATGGACGAATTTTTACAGATTCTCCATGCCATAAAACCTAAGAATCAAATAATTGCATCTTTGGATGTCCAAAACTTATTCACAAATGTTCCCGTCCAGGAAACAATTGACATCATTATCCGTGATGTCTACAATCATGCTACTCTCCCATCAATCAATATTAAACCCACTATATTAAAAAAAAACTATTATTAGCATGCACCACACAAGTACCCTTTCACGATCCCTTAGGCAATATTTATACACAAATAGATGGTATTGCGATGAGATCTCCTTTAGGTCCCCTCTTTTCTAATTATTATATGGCAAATCTAGAAAATAAAATAATTAATGACAACAATAAACCCTCTATATATGTAAGATACATAGATGACATCTTTGTTTTAGCTAAGAATATCAATCAAATTACATATCTTAAAAACAAATTTGAAAGTCACTCCTTTCTCAAATTTACATTAGAACTTAATATTAATAACAAAATCCCATTCCTTGATGTATTCATTGATTCTCGCATGCATAAATTTATTACTTCTCTATATAGGAAACCAAATAGCATAAATTCATGTCTTCTTAATTATAATAGTGAATGCCCCCAACGATATAAGTTAGCTGTTATAAAAAACTTACTTCAACGCACACAAATGATATCTTCTTCCAAATCTATATTTTATAAAGAATTACACAACATTAAGCAAACACGTGTCAATAATGGATTTCCTAACTCCGTTATTGATCAACAAATTAAAATGTATCTCAACAAAATTAACAATAGCTTTAACAATAATGATAATATTAATAATAATGGTTTACATCAAAATAAACATAACACTATTAACTTATACTATTGCAATCAAATACATAATAATTATAAACAAGATGAAAAAACTCTCAAAAACATAATACGTAGAAATGTTAAACCAGTGGAAAGTAATAATCAAATTAAACTCATTATATATTTTAAAAAGTTTAAAACAATTAACCTCATAGTCTATAATAACCCAGCAAGCACTAAACTAAATTCTCTACAAAAAACCAATGTAGTGTACCAATTTACATGCCCATTCAGAGATTGCATCTCTGATACTAATAAAAAACCTAGTACATATATTGGTTTTACTACAACCATGCTCTCCCGTAGACTTACGTGTCATCTTTCTGATCAGAGTACTATTAAACAACATTTCTCTGAAAAACATAAACATGTAGGTAATATCAGACAGATTTTGGTCAACAATATGGTGATCCTTACTCATACACACAGTAAGAGGAACCTGCAGATATTGGAGGCCATGTACATTGTAAACAACCAACACTCAATAAAATCAACTTTAAATCTGGAAATAACATATTACATTGCATTTGACTATATGGTTTTGTTGTCATTTCGCGCTATCACGTGATGTGATGTCACAAAACCGCATCACAAATTTAAGAACTGTGTTTATTATTTTTGGTAACTATTGCTGTTGCCAAGCGGAGTTTTATGTCAACACAAAATATAATCGTCTGTGATGGTGGATGTTATAATTTTTCAGTCTAAACAACATCTCTGAAGATGGCTTAGAAGAAAATAAATAATTATCCAAATGTTGGAGAATTTTTGTCTTTATTTTCAACTGAAATTAAAGCAAAAATACAACGTTTAGAACGGCTCATGATTAAGCATAATAGACATTCATTGTCTCTTATATTTAACAGCATATGTTTAGAAAATTACTTGCTGCCTAGATACACTAAATATATATATATATATATATATATATATATATATATAAAACTTCTCTAATATAATAAAAACTGCTGTGTATTTGTGTACACACACACACAGATATATATTATAATCCTCTCAAATATTTTGATGGCAAGGGTACACTCGTATAGAATAATTTCTGCATGCTCAGGTGTTACATTAACAAAATTCTTAGCAAAGTTTAATGCAATGTTTCATTCTTGAAACTTATGAAAATTTGTGTTCCTAATGGCCACCTGCAAAATGTGTCACACTAGCAGCTATTGACTGTGTTCCTTTTTTCTTGAGTCTTTTTTATACTTCATAACTAGTCTCTTTCTTGTGCTAGCACCTTCAAACTAAACTGCATAAAGTTGGATATTTAGACAAAGATAAGCATTCAATGCCAAAAAACTTACGTTAGAATATAGACTTGTAGACTTCCTGGTTCTCGACATTTGATTGCCATGATTGGATCTCTATCTCTCTGTGAAGGATACCTCTATTTGCTAATAGCAAAATTATTGGATGGGTATCTCATTTTAGTGTATATGTAGGGAACAAAACAAGTTCCAGATTTAAGAATTTAAATGCTAAGCACTGACTCATTGATTTTGTTAGAAATAAATGAATCTACTTGAATCTACAAAACCTTTGCTTAGCACACACAGAACTCTTAAAATTTCACACTTCGATGCAAAGTGTTTTTCGGCCAATAGAAAACTAGGAAACATCTAAAAACAATGGAAAGGCCAGAATCACATCTGGGAGTGAATTTCCAAATGACCTGTTCAGTGCCCCGAAAATGAAATAAAAGATGGAGCAAGCTTGACTGTCGCCAAAGAGAAATGAGACAAATGTAATTAACACATGGTAATTAACATGTCCCTTGCTCTGTTTTTTATTTTGTTTTCAGGGCTCCGAACAGATCATTTGGGAATTCACTGCCAGTTGTGATTTTGGCCTTTCTATTTTGTTTTTAGATGTTTCCTAGTTTTCTATTGGCTGAAAAACATTTTATCTCAGTGTGAAATTTTGTGAGTTTTGTGTGTGCTAAGCAAACGTTTTGTAGATACAAGTAAATTTTATTTCTAACAAAATCAATGAGTCAGTGCTTAGCATTTGAATTTTTAAATCTAGAACTTGTTTTGTTCACGACATTTCAACTGTTGTTCCTACAGACAAAAGTTGGCAAAACATGCTTGATTTATTCTATCAGATAATAAAAGAAAATAATGAGAATTCACACCACTATCAGTCTGAAGCAAATGGCATAGTGGAAAGATTTTGCTGCAGTTTAAAGTCAACCCTGAGAACCAGTCTAATTAGCTGAAGGGATTGTATGTGACACAATTGCTCTGACTTTGTGAGCAATTTTTTTTCTTCTAGTTTCCACAGATGTCCAATTCCTTTGCTGATTGTCTGCCAGCCAGTATGATGAACATGATATACAACTCACCTGAACAGTGTTCCAAACCTATGTATATACTGAAAACTTTAGATTCTTATAAGCATATTTTCATAACTCTTCTAAATCTTACTCGCGTGCACACAGTTGCCATCTTTATAAAGTTTCTCATGTATTTTACTATGTATGTTGTAGACTAGAACTGTAGGCTAAAGTTTTTTTTTTTTAAATGTTGCATAGCTTGATGTAGATAAATTATTTTTTATCCTATGAAGTGCCAGATGTGCTAAAGCAGACTGATACAATCTGGTCATCATGTTAGATGACCTAAATGTCTATTGTGTTAACTTTTTTCCATTTCAGTTACATGCAATAGTCCTTACATTATTGCTGCTTGTCTTGGCAAAACTTACTTTTATCCATATTTGTGACTGAACCCTTTTGACTTTTTAGTTAGTTCATACAGTATTGGTTTCAGTCTCTATTGGAATGACTGCAAAATACTTACCCCTCTCCAATTTGTAGACAGAAGGACATGATGACAGGCTGGAATTTTTTCTTAACTAATAAAATAGAGGTTTTTGGTTTCATCTGACTGTTCCAGTCTGTCTTGAAATCAAAACGCTACATTTATTTGTCCAAATTGATTTTTTTATGTGTCAACTTGAATTCTTAGTTTGAAATTTTTTCCATATTACTGTTGCTTTGCCTTATCACTGTCAATTTGCCTTGCATATATTGTTTGCTTGCTTTTATATTATTTTTTTTTTTTGTCTGTTCGTGTTGAGTTTTAGGTGTGCAAAATTGCTATTTTATATCTTAGTACCATTCACCCTTAGTGGCAGGTTTAGGAGTACTTGTAGTGTTACAAAACTTGTTTGTCTATCTTTGACTTGGCAATAATTTTTGCACATGTCAAAAGGTAAAGAGGTGTGAAATGACAATCTTATGCAAGTTAAGCTTGCTTTGTCAGGACACTTGTTTCTCCAGACTGTCCTTTTTCTCTTGCCTGATATATCCAAGATAAAAATGTGAACATGCCAACTTACAATTAAGACCTTAATATATTTCTTTTTAATGTGTATCTGTTTCATTGTTTACTTGACCCCTGCATATTTTTGTAATATGTAACTATGGAGTTTTCTTTCACTCATCTCCTTTTCTGTTAACATGAACAAATGTAATTATACCATAAGTATTTTAAGTATAATGATACAATATTGTGATGGTAAGGTAGAATTTATCTTCAACTATTTTAATATTATTTTTCTGTTCACTGTCATCTTGCATTTTAAGATGTTAGATTATTTGCAAGTACACTATTAGAAATTTCTTGACAAAATACAGCGGAGAATCTGTAATGTGATCGATACTGATTTAGCTGACCACCTGCAGTCACTCTCTCACCGGCGTGACATGGCTTCCCTGTGCCTCTTCTGTAAGTACTTTCACGGCTTCTGCTCGGATGAACTTAAATCACTGGTGCCCCCTAGGTGTGAATTTGCACAAGATACTAGATTGGCAACTAGGTCCCACCCCTTTTCAGTGAAACCGATGAAATGTAACCGCAATTTCTACTCCAACAGCTTCTTTTCTCGCACTTCCCACCTGTGGAATTCCCTTCCGTATGATTGCTTCCCTGACGGTTTTAACCTCCAGGAGTTTAAATGTAAGGTCAATAGACACCTCCTAACACACTAACTCGCATCCATTCCCTCCAATGCTCTCCCTACATACCTCTTAACTCGTCTATCACCATCTCTCTGACATTTCCTATACCCAATCACTCTATGTAGCCCTATGCGCTATAGTGGCAGTGGACTGCCTTGCTTGGGATGATATGATTAAAAATATATATATATATATATATAGATATATTTATTATTATTTGTGGGTGGTTTGTTACAATTACAATGTAAGTGGCATGATGAGCTGTGAACGTTAGACATGGTGGAACTAGGGAATTTTGTTTGAGCATTTTTCCATGGAAGTAGCAATAGAGCAATGTGAGATTAGTCAAATACTGCCTGTGAGAGAGAGGTTGGAGGGTGGAAAATAGTTTGTCAACCACAAGGACTCTGAGATGTTTTTGAACTCTTCAATTGAAAACATAACCCAAATCAGTTTTTATATAAACTGTGATGTCTGTTAACCATTGAATTACTAAGTGGTAATGGAAATACTTAGCCCACCACAAAGATGTTATACATTATTCAGTATTCTGCAGGCTTGTATATTTTTTTTATTTTCTTTGAATCTACTGAAATAATTCTTAGATTGACCTGTAAACATCTGACATATTAACATTTATAATTGCTTTGAAATTGGGGTAAATTTACTTGTAAATAAGCCATTATAATATAAAAATAGAAAAGTCATTATGAATCATTCTAAGTTGTTTCTTCTTGTATATTGGCCTGAATTTATTATCAACAGTAGTCAGGGATGTCTATTTAAAAAAATTTCTTCTGTTTTTTTTTTTTTTTTCAGCATCAAAAATTTAAAATTCTTTCATTTTTCCAGTTACTTGTTTGCTCAACCAAATTAAAATTTTTTTTATTTGTTATATATCTTATTTCAAGATTTCTTCAGCTCTCTTGATGTTAATATGGATATCAGCTTGGAACGAGAAATCAGAGCTGAGTTTGAATTTCATTTGATTATGCTACATTCACTCACGTGCAAATACCCTTGGGAAAGGTATTAATCCATCTCTTCCCTCCAGTTATGGGTTAAATAGCAGGACAGATTGGGTTCTACAGCTTTGGTTGGCAACCAGTCTACTGCAGAAAGTAATGGCAACCTACTGTAGGAAAATGTTCTGCTCAGTCATGTCTCTTTTGGCACTTAACTGACTGATTGAATGAATTTAATAGCATTTTTTTTCTTATCTTTCAAAAATATTTACTGTATTTTTATATGAATGAAAATTGTAGTGTGATTTATAGGGAAAATATAAGCTTTTTTTCTTTTTTAACCTATTGTAAACATCTCAAAACAAAAATTAACAGAAGTTTTCTTGTAAGAAAAAACTTAAAAAAAAAACAAACTATCATTTAAATTAGTGTTAAAAATGTAAAAAAAAAGCCCCACCCATTTTATGCATTAGGGTAAAAGAGACAAGGACGACATGCTTGATGGACTTGAGCAGATGGATGGTGGAGCAGGGATTGAGTAGGGTATTAATAGTGACAAGAAATAGGGAGATGTAGAAGGCCATGATTGCCTGCGGCCTGAAGGGACATGGCACATAGTAAAAGAATGTCAATTAGCATTTTTAGTTTATGACTCTGCAACCAGAAGACTATAATGGTGAACGAATGTATAGGAAAAACTTGTGATAGCATAATGCAAAAAACGGCACCCCTACCTTCTATTAATGGAGAAATTGAGAAGATCTACCCACTAAGTTGCATAATCCTCTGTAAAGCGATACTTGATATTTTACAGTCAATTTGCCATAGATATGAATTATTTGATTTTAATTTATGAAGATAATCGGTAGTCCTGTATTCGTTACAAAATAATATTTAAAAGTTAACCTGGTCTCTTGGTAACTGTTATAATCATGTGAATAAAGTAACTCTATTTGATGTTTGTTATCGGTGAAAAAATCTTCTGCAATAAATGATAATAAGAATGAAAAATAGGACAAGATAAATATATAGGAAAGAACTACTCCACCATTGTAATTATAGCAAATTCTGGTCATATGAAAGCTGGTCCATATTAATAAAGTGACCATGCTAGAACATTTATAATACTAATTTTTGTGAAACATTTAGTTCAGAAAATGGATATTTTTTTTTTTTCATGTTACCATTGTAATATAACAATCTAGGCCCACCCGAGGAAGTGAGGAAGCGGGGGCGTTTTCCGGCCGTTGAAAGGAACGGATGGTTGTTTGACCTTATTTCCGGCAGTAGCGGAAATGGCTACAAGAGGCAAACAGAACAGGTGTCTCTGAGAATTACGTGGGCGTGCGTAGGCGAGGCAAAAAATCGGAAGTACCGGTTTGGAGATAAAAAGACCTTGGGCACGGATTTCACGACAGACGAGTCTGGGCAGAGAGACAGAGGAGAACAGATACGACACCCCCCCCCCCCCCCCGTCAACCCTGGAAGCGCGCTCTCACTCTCTGTTCACTAGGCTACACGGTCCATCGTTCATTAATAAAAATATCACTTGATATATTTTTATATATATGCATGTTTGTTATTTGTCGCTATATAACACCATGCTGTTAGTTCATTTTTCATAATTTTGATAACTTTACAGGACATTCTTGACTTATGACAGTACCATTCCTATAATGTATTGTAATGTAATTATGAGGTCACATTGATATACAGTGGAGTTGGCTATATGTAACTGTAAATTCTATGCTAACAATTTTCTTATCTTGCTTGTGGAACAGTCTTGTGGCTCCATGCTTTCCAGCTGGCTTTAATGTGGCAGACATAGTGAAGTAGAACTGCAGAGTGGCAGAAATGATGAACAGGACTTGCCTTATTCTCAACAAAAGAGTTCATTTTTGTCTGACATGTAGGACTTTGATCTAAGAAAAGTCGATAATATCTTTGTGGCAAAGAAAAATGGCGGAAAATGTGGTGCAGAAAAAAGCTTGACACCTTTTCTAAAAAGTTTATAGAAATCAGGGCCAACAAACTTCTGCCAATTCGTTGCCGTATTCTGTCTTTTCTTCTGCTTCCTTTTATTTGAGGATTATATTCTTATTACGACAAGAACTACTATGTGTATTAAATTATGCTAATAAATTTTGCCTCCGCATTTGGTGTGACCAATCAGAAAAATCTCAGTGAATAAGGGCCATTGCTTTTTTTACTGATGGCAGTTGGGATTTTTGGCAGATTGGTGAGTGAAAGTGTGTTTCTGTTGCTGAGACTTGTATTTCTGTCCCCATTTTTGTTACTGCGTTGCCAACAGGACTGTTCACAAGAGATTTGTGACCAAATTTATTATATGCACATAGATTTACTACATTTAATCTTCAAAAATATAAGGGCAATATCAATTGCTATCTATTGCCCTCCTGATTACTCTTCTTCTGTACTTGCTCCTTAGTAATGGTTTTGCTTTCTAATTCTTCAACACCTAGTAACCCCTTGAGGCATTACTGCTTTACTTAGAGTGAATTTTATTTTTTTAAAAAAAAGTTAGAATGTGCCTGCGATTTTTTTTGATTTTTTTTTTAATTTTTAAGAAAAAATTTTTTTTTTCACAAATAAGCACTTATGTCACCTCACCTATGCTAATGTATAGGTGAGTATATAAAGCAATAATCCAGGACATCACATATTTCTATAATATGTTAACATAATTAGAACTAAAAACACATATATAATGAAATTAAGCTGCTTGTGTATTTATTGCCAGTGATTAGCTCACAGTAGATGAGATGAAGCTTAAGATCTTGTCTCTTGTAGTACTTGGTAGCCAAAGCAAATCTGGGAAGAAAAAAAATCTTTTTATTGGAAATTTACTAACATTTTATTGAAAAATCATCTTTTAGTTTAGCAAGAAAATTTCCTTATCTCTTACAGGGAAACTCTATATCCACATGTACATAAAGACACTACAAATGAAGGTCAGTGATGAAGAACATGCACATGTATATAGTTAAAAAAAAAAAGAAAAGATTTTTACCTTTTACTACTGTGATTGGTTTATTCTTCTGTTGTACTTTTTGCATCATATATATGTGGTAAATGGCATTAAGTCAAAACAAGATTAATGGAGATTGTGTTGTAACCTAAGGACACCGTGTACTCTTTGTATTGTGAATGACTGAGTGACAAAAATGGAAAAAAATCCAATGTAATGCATTTTATCCATCCTTCAAAAGGGGACATTCAGACTAAAATTCTTTGTGCTATGGAAAACACTCTAATCTCTGTAAAAAAAAAAAAAAGTTTACAAGTGTAATTATTTAAGTTCTTTGTACTTAAATAATAGTTCACTCATAACCAAGTAGTGTATTGCCTAACTTCAATGGATATGGTGGTGAGGAAATATAAAAAAAAAAAAAATTACGAAGTTGTTTCGGGTTTTTAAATGAATGAAAATTCATTAATGAAAAATAACAAGATTAAATTTGTATAAAATATTAATCTTTCAAGTAGTTACATTTTATTTTAACTACTACTAAATTTAAAAACCTGAAAAATATTTGAGCCTTAAAAAAAAAAAATCTAAAATTTTTAACTTAGAATAATAAAATTGAAATATTTCAGTTTTTCTATCTGACTGCTTGCTTTAATTTCTAATTGTCATAGTTGTTTGATTTTCTATATAATTTATGTTGAACACTTGCTGTAGTTGAAATGTATATAATTTGATTGTTTAAGCTTTGCTTATTCTTTAATTTGCTGGCCCAAAAGTTCATTGGTTTATGAAGTAAAAATGAGAATAGCTCCTTTATTTTGAAAATTAGTTTTGTTAAATAACAAACCTTTTATTTGTTACATTATCTTCTGTGATTTCTTTTTGGCAATTTCTTAATCCAATCCCTTCAGAACTTTTCTCCTTTATCAGAACTGCTTAAAGTGCCTTTTGCAGTCTTTGAATGAATTATATTTTTTCATTAATGACCTTGATGGCATCAGTTCTCTACTTGGTATCTATGCTGATGACAAATCTATTTACTTCTGTCTTAATAGTAAATCTGATTGATTTGATAAGATCAGATTGGCAGCTGATCTAAAAAAATAAAATAAAATGACCTACCATCTGCTGACAACTGGGACAATGAATGGCTTGTTAATTTTAGTGCCAAAACAAAACTGCTCTCTATTAATCATCTTTCTACCATTCATCAGCATGGCTGATTGTAATCTCCAGGGGAGTGATTCATTGCACTTT
Source organism: Ascarosepion bandense (assembly GCA_037127315.1). Taxonomy (NCBI): domain Eukaryota; kingdom Metazoa; phylum Mollusca; class Cephalopoda; order Sepiida; family Sepiidae; genus Ascarosepion; species Ascarosepion bandense. The sequence goes on along the minus strand of JBBBDQ010000895.1, from coordinate 785,413 downwards.
CTGGGGCAAAGATTCTCTGCTAACATAGAGTGCAAAGATTATATTGAATCACTTTCTAGGTCTGCTGCTAAGAAAGTTTGTTCACTGTTTTCTGCTAGGTAATTTTTCTTTCCAGAATCTTTTATAGTTATGTCTATCTACTGTTCATCCATGCTTTGAATATTGCTGCCACATCTGGACTGATGCTTCTGCTATATATTTAGAGATTCTTGATAAAATCCAAAGAATTTGTAATTTTATTGGACCTGACCTGACATATCAACTTCAGTTACTTTTCTAATACTATAATGTAGCTTCCCTGTGCCTTTTCTATAAATACTTTCTTTCATCAGAAAGTATTCCGATGAACTTTCCTCTATGGTACCAAGACTTTATAACATTAAGTGCAGTACTATATTGGGGGCAAGGCCTCATCAATTTACAGATAAATCAACTAAATTCAATACTAAGTTTCTTTTCTCACACTTCTTGCTTGTGGAACTCTCTTCCAGCTTCTTGCTTTTCAGCCAACTTTGAACTTAACAATTGACATTGCATTTAAATTTTTTTTATCTAATGTCTTGTTTCCTCTTTATTGTTCTCACTCCTTAATGTTTTTCTTATTCTTTCACATTCATTAACACCCTTGTGGCTTTACTGCCTTGCTTGGGGTATAATGATTTAAAAAAAATGGCCTGCCATAAAGACTAAAATAGATTGTAATCTGAAAGGGTAATATATTGCCAAATCACTAAAGAAAAATGCAGACTAGAATTATTCTGCTAGAATACTTCTGAATGCTTTTCATTGATTGCTGCCTTTAGTTAGTTTGCTTGGAAATTAGATTTGTTCAAATCAATTTAGTTCTACAGAAAGAGCTGATAGTAAAGGACTCATTCCAACCATACATTATATACAGTATTATGTTCTTTCAAGTAAAAGCAACTTTGAGAAGCTTAATTAATTTTGCTTATTTCACAATATTTTGGCTTACATCCATATCATATTAAAACAGCCAGTATTTCTCCATCAAAGATAAGTGATTTGTAATTTTCCTCTACCTAACACCATCAGAATATGATGCTAATTCTTGTAGATGATCAATTTTCATCACAGTTTTCTCCTTAACTGTAGTGTTGGTTTTAAACATGTAGTAGGGACAGTCAGCCACGTCTGGTACCAGGCCAATTCCCAAACTTAGCTGACACTCCCCACAACTTAGGATTATTCATTATCATCAGAAGGTTGAAGGTGGGATGTTGGAATGTGGAAGAATAAAATTGTTTTGTTTGTTATAGTTTATTAACTGAACAGAATAATATCAATTTGTAGGAGGTAAATGTTCGATGAGAAATAGTAAGTAGCAGGATGTGTTTAATAAAGTTTGTATTCCTTTCCTTTTTATGGCCAGCAAGAAAGTGAAAAGGAAGGTAAAGCAGTAAAGGAAATTGTACTTATCGAACATTACTTTTTCGGAGTCAGTTGAAGTATCTTGTTATCATCTTTGTTGACTGCGAGAATGTTGTGGAGGGAGAAAAAGAGGTAAAGGAAATAGCTTGAGTGAAGAAGGAGAATGAATATGTGATGAAACCTTACATATCCCGGATTGGCAAGTTAAAATTTCTTTAATCATATCTTGTGTGTCATCTCTAATTTCTGCTCCCATCTGCTTTGGCTTTCTTTCTGTTTTTATAGCCAAAGACAATTTTTACATAGACTTGTTGACTTTCTCTCGGTTTTTCAAATCACTTCCTTCTATTGGTTAGAAAATGAATTTAACATCTGATCGCGAAATCTGGCTTTGTCTTTTTCTTTCAATACCAGTCAGGATTTCACATGTCATTGTGAATTTTTGTAAAGGTGAAAAGAGTTGCTTTTAATTTTTAATTTCCTATCCCCCACATATATATGGTGTTGAAACCCTGATTCTTGTATGATCACCAAAGTTAAGCAATGTTAAGCTTAGTCTCAACATAGATGGGTTACCACTTGGAAGTACAAGGTGCTGTAAACTTGGGTATGTAGATGGTGTAATGGATAACAGCTTGGAATTGAAAATTGGAGAGCTGAGTTCCAATTTCTGTCAGGTTCATTATATTCACATATGTGCAAATACCTTTTTGAAAGGTATAAATTCACTGCTTCTTCTCCACATAAATGAGTTAATTGGTAGGACGGGTATCATTAAATAATTATCTCCCCCCAAATTTTTACAATCTAAAAATATTTTTTGGGTTTAAATCAGCAAAAGGTTGACAAGCCATAAAAAACAAATCTTTCAATTCAAAATATTTTGCTTTTCCTGTGATAAAATATTTGCTTTTTATCATTTCTCACAATTCGATTCAAAAACAGATTTTTATGAATGAGAAACAGAAATATAGTTTAGGAGTGATAATTATTATTATGTCATTTTTCATCATATTTTGATTTCTGCTTTGGTCTCACTACCAACCAAGTCTACGGGGAGACCTAAGGCAGGTCGTGGCGTGTTGTTATGACTCCATTTCATGTTTTTTCTATCTTCCCTATCATCCCTAGCATTACATAGATAAAGTTTTCCTGAGTGTGTGGGCTGTACTTAATAAGACAATTTTTTGTATATCTCTTAAGCTGGAGTTTCCAGGGATTCTTTCAATGTGTTGTTTTGTTCCATTTTTTATCATTCCAAGTGCACCTACTATCACTGGCACAACTCTTGTTTTCAATTTCCACATTTTTTCTATTTCAATTTCCAGGTCTTTATATTTTGAAAGTTTTTCAAATTCCTTGATTGCTATGTTACAATCTGCAGGACAAACCATATCAATTAATAGACAAGTTTTCTCCTTCTGGTTTTTAACAATGTCTGGCCTGTTTGCTTCAATTTTTCTGTCTGTGTAGATGGTGTAATCCCATAGAATGGTTACATCTTCTATTTCTGTAACCGGTGCTGGGTGATGTTCATACCAGTGTTTGTTTACAGATTTTCCATAATGTTTGCACATTGCCCAATGTAAATATTGCCCACCTCTATTGTGGCGATTTTTATATTCATTTGGAGCAAGCACAGAACAGCCTGAGATTAGGTGGTCTATTGTTTCTTGGTGCTTATCACAAAACCTGCATTTTGGATCCATATTATTATGCATAATATTTGCCTGAAAGTTTCTAGTGAAAAGACTTTGGTCTTGTGCTGCAAGAATAAAGCCTTCAGTTTCAGACTTTAATCCAGATGCATGTAACCATCGATGAGTATTAACTTTGTCAACATTGGATTTATTGGCACGTTCTGGATATTGGCCATGCAGAGGTTTGTCTTGCCAGTGCTGTTTCATCTGTTCAAGAGCTTTATCTTTGGCTTTCATTTTCATATTTTTTGCCGCAATAGTTGGTTCTTGGCTTCTGTTTTGCTTTTCTACAGAATCTACTAACTGTAAATCTTGTTTGTATTTACTGCCTTCTTTTATTATTGAATATTTTTTCTTTCTTTCTTCATGTTGCCTTACTAATTGTATCATCCAATCCTTTGTTGTTTCTATGTATATTAGTAAGCCAATAGTTGTTGTCTTGTATGACAATTCCAGCTGAATAAGACCTCTTCCACCTTCTTTACGGGGTATGTATAGATGGTCTACATCAGCCTTTGGATGATGCATCTTATGCTTAGAAAGAAGCTTTCTTGTTTTAGAATCCATTCGCCTGATGTCGTTTAGAGTCCAGTTTAAGATGTTGAAGCTATATTGGACAACTGGGATTGCAAGGCTATTAATGGCCATAACTCTGTTCTGAGAATTCAATTCAGTTTTTAATATCATTCGTAGCCTTCTATAGTACTCTTTACGCACTATTTCTTTCATTTTTTTATGGTGAATGTTTTCACTCTCATTTACACCTAGGTATTTATAAGCTTCTTCTGGTTTCAATTCTTTTATTGTTACAGCAGGGTCTAAGCTAATTGAGGATGTTTCTTGTATTGATCCACGTAAAACTGTAGCTATAGCACATTTATTCAAATTGAATTTCATTCCAATATCCTCGCTGAAGCATTTTACAGTTTGCAGAAGACCTTCCAGCTCATTATCATTCTTAGCATATAACTTTAAGTCATCCATGTAAAATAGATGGCTTATTTTCTTTTGGCCTATTTTATAACCACATTCTGTCTTATTAAGTTGACTGGTTAGTGCTATTAATGATATGCAGAATAGTAAGGGAGATAAAGAATCACCTTGAAATATAGCTCTTTTGATGCTTATTTCATCAGACTTATATGTTCTATTTATATGATTGAGGTAAAGGGTTGTTTTCCATATAGACATGCACTGTTTGATGAAATTGATGATGACGGGCGATATCTTGTATATATTTAAAGTCTTTAAAATCCATGGATGTGGCACACTATCGAATGCCTTTCAATAATCTATCCAGGCAGTACTAAGATTTTTCTTTGTACTGTAGCAGTTTTCCAGGATCATTTTGTTAATTAGCAATTGGTCTTTACATCCATAACAGCCACGTTTGCACCCTTTTTGTTCAAGTGGTATCATGTCATTTCTTTCTAAGAATAAATATGTCTGTTTTGTTAAAATAGATGTTAATAGTTTATATGTTGTCGGAAGACATGTAATTGGTCTGTAGTTTTTCGGGTTGTTTGTGTCACCATTCTTGGGTAGAAGAAATGTAATTCCTTTGGTCATACATGCAGGAATTTTAGTGGGATCATCAACCATTTCTTGAAGTTCTTTGGCTAGTTTTTTATGTGCTGTATTTAAATAATATAGCCAAAAGTTAGGAATTTTATCTATACCTGGGAATTTCCAATTATGTGCTTTTTTTAGTGCAAATTTAACATCCTCTTCTGTAATTCCAGCTCATGTCTGTTCTGGTTTATTTTTCATTCGTTCTATCTCTTGTGCAATCCAATGAACATCTTGCTATGTTCTTTAGGGCAAGCCCATATCTTTTCCTAGAACTGTGTAACTTCTTCCATTCTGGGGGGAACTGTCACTTCAATTCTTTTTTTACCTATTTCCCTGTAAAATCTCTTTGTATCGGTTTGAAAAATCTTGTTTTGTCTGTAAAATCTTGCTCTTTTCTCATAGCGTCTTATTCTTTGAGCCTTCAGTTGTATTTTCTGCTTTATTTTTTCTTTAGTTGATAAGACTTCATTTTCATTTCTAATGTTGTATTTTCTTTCGACTCTTCTGCTTTTCCTAGTTCTTACATTTATTCCTCTACTCAGTTCATCCAGTACTGATAGTTCACTTCTAAGTTGTTCGATTTCTTTTTCTATTTTTCTTTTCCAAGGTGGATCTTCATGTCTGCGAGACTGCCTTGTTTTTATTTTGATGTTCAATTTTTATTATTTTGATGTTCAATTATTATTATTATTATTATTATTATTATTATTTTTTTTTTCTTTTCTTAAAGCCACACATCAAAGCATCTGACATAACAAAGCTGTTGCAAATGGTTTTCAACAAAATGATTTGGATATTTTGAGTATATTGCCTCTGGGAACTCACAATAAAGCAGCAGCCTTGTGCACTGGTTTGTCATTGTTGTGAAAACCAAACCTACAATATTTTTGAGAATTATACACCGACATCACAACATATGTGAATTTTCCATGCTGATCAATTGATGTCCAAAGCTAACCAGAGTACTAAGACAAGAAAATGTCATTGGAAACAAAGAAAAGTGTATTGGATTGCTATGTCCTTCTGTATGCCAGTGAATGTTGAACAATCTCATCAAGGATGAAGGAGAGGCTTGAGGCAGAAAAATGTGGTTTTACAAAAGGATGCTGAGAACTGAGCAAGTGACTAATGATATGTTGGAAAGGATGGAAATGAGGAAAAAAAACTCATACTTAACACAAGGAAGAGACAGATGAGGTTTCTGTGACTTGTAATGAGGAAGAAGGGCTTGGAGAATTTAATACTCACAGGATGGATAGAGGGAAAGAGAGACAGGAAAGCAACACAAGACCTACTTGATAGGCCTAAGCAAATGCATGGCAGTGGAAAATTTGAGAACAATAAGAGACAGAGCCAAGTGGAAGTCCATGATTGCCATGTCCTTCCAGGACATGGCACATGAAGATTAATTGCATTAAGTGCTGCATAATTTGTGTTTTGCAAACACATTTTGGAACATTTGAATTTATTTAAAAATAAACACTTTTAATACCTCCTAACAATATGAAGTTAATTTTTAAATTTTCTAATAAAATAGGGACTATTATGAAATCCAATTTTTTATTGATTAACAAAACAAAACCAGCAAACAAACAAAAAAAAATGAATCCTCTAAAACTTATTATATAAAAGACCTAATTATTTTCATAAGACTTATCTTCTGTATCACACCAGTAAGTACCTGACTCCTTGTTTTATCCTCTACCTTTTTACAAGAGCCAGGGCAGACATAAAATGGAGTCATATTTGAGCATGAGCTGACCAGTTTTGATAGTTCAAAAGAATCTCTGCCACCTTGTGGGCTATGAATTATTTTTTACATTACAACTCCTTTCTCATAGACAAAATGTTGCAAACTTCTTACTGCTCTATTGCTACTTTCATGGAAAATACTTGTTAGAACTACATTCCTTTGTTCCACTAGTTCTAACCTTCATGACTAGGACCTGTGCCATGCTACACACATTGTAATGAACCACCCTTTTTCTTTCTTTTGAGTTTAGATTGGTGAGAAGTAAATTGCACTTGAGCAGCTTCTTTCCACAAATCACTGCTCTGTGGAACTCTCTCACAAGAGGATTTTTTCCTGATCACTATAATCTTAACCTATTCAAGTCTAGGGTTAATGGTTATCTTCCCCACGTTACTTTTTACTCTGTAATGCTCTACCTTGAGTGACTTCCGAGCTTTATACACGGTGAACCTTAATGTAACAAAAAAAAAAAAATTCTAGCATGCTACCATAGTTGATAAGAGTGTAACTTTAACTACTTTACTGTTCAGACGATAGTAACTGTAAATAGCTTTTCTACTTACTGTCCACTATGACATGCCAATCACTCGGGTCAGTATTTGTCTATACTTCTGAGATGTAGTATTTACAAGTTGGTTAGTTCCAATGACTTGACCCAAAGAGTTGTGAGTTCAATACCAGGCTACAGCAGTGGTGAACAAATAACTTAGAGTTAAGCTAAAGAGCGATAACTACATTGCTACCAGAAGTGGCATTGCACATGAAATGTGCAATGCCACTTGTGATCGTAATAAAGGTTTTGGTTTGAAATTCCTAGCACCTGAAGAAGGCTGGAGTATACAATGGCTGAAACGTCGTAAACATGTCATCAAAGACGAGGACAATAGTTTGAATAATGTAAATAGTGAGTCTGATCAGTGTTTAACTTCTTGCCAGTTTTTCACTTTTGTCTGGTTTATAATTTGTTAAAATGTTATTTTATTTGTTTTTATTATGATGTGTAACTGGTAGGTGTAGGTTTTGCTCTCTCAACCAAGCTGCATATTAACAATTGGGTTGTTTAATCAGTGAGGCTCATTATTATAAATTGTAAGTTCCTTTTTGAGAAAAAAAACAAAAATCTTTATGCATTTACAAAATGTATCAACTAGAGTGAGCAGCTAAATACATTTGTAAAATTAAATCTCTTACAGAGCATCTGTTAATAAAAGCAAACCTTAAGAGCTTTCAGTTGTTTGAATGTTTTCAATTTGTTTTCTCCTAACTCAGTATTTGTATATATTTTTTTTTATAATGGTCAAATATTTCTTTTAAAATCTTGTCACTTGTAATTTTGATTCATTGGAGTTCTTATATTATAAAGTATACATGCTATTGAGGTTATATCTTTTAATGCAAACGAAGATATTCAAATCCAATCTGTTTGTCTATGATATTGAAAATTGTGTTGTAGTCTTGTCCTTCAATGAGTTTCCTTTTCAACATTGTATTCATTAATTTCATATGCAGTGACTTGAAATATTTTTTTTTTATTCATTGAAACAGTCAGCTTCATTTATTCATATAGTTCACAAGAATACTGTTGTTTATATTGTTTCTATATTTATGATCATCAATTTGCTAGCAAGTATAGAAATTATATCTACCTATCATCTTCAAATAGGCAGATTAAACAACTAACCCCAATCATCATTATACCTGAAAAATTAATTTTCTGACCTAATAGGGTTGATAGAAGGTAAAGCCTGCTTGAGTTACTTACTGTTAAATTAAATATAAGTTTCATGATTATCTGTAAACAGTAATTTAATAACAAAATATGTGCTTTATAAAATGTAGCAAGATATAATGGGGTAATTTTAACTCTAGGGAAAGATATATACTGTGATCTTGGTATATAGATTCAATTTCATTGGGTGTAGATCAGATTACATAAATTTATATCCTATTGGTGTTGTGTATAATGACTTGAAATATGTAAGGTTTGACCAAGCTATTTTATACAATGGATGGATGTTGTCCTTTTTAATCAAGCCTTGTGTTTAGAAATGGAGCTGCTATGTTTAAAACTGAGAAAATAATTTTAGTATATTGTTTGGATCTATCTCCTAAGGCATTTGTTTTTATCTCAATGTTGGGATTCTAAATATTTAACAACAGATCCTTTAAATAAAACATAAAAAAGGTTATTTTCTGAAGAAAAAGTAGAAGCAGATTGTCATTTGAAATAACATTTACATATTTTTTTAGAAATATACAATAACAATAAAATGTTCAATTTTCCTTGCAGTTTTGTTTTATAAAGTAATTAAGGTTTTGTAGAGTGGTGAAATGTGTGGATACTTTATGACTGTCAGCCTAATGTGTTTGTGAGTTTGTAGACAAAGTCTGTAGCTGCTGGCTGTCATCTCTTCGTTGTGTGCTTTGATGTATGCGCGTGTAGATCACATTTGCCTTCAAAATTGTTTTGAACCTGAACAAGCAGTAGGCTTCTATTTTGATATCTGTAAAGAGATCTGAAATGTAATTACACATAGGTGTGGACTTTTTGACCACAAGATATTCATTAGAAAATAATTTCACACTGCTTCATGAAAATCTTTATCTTAAATTTATTGGAGTGTTGAAGGGTGTTATTTTCTAAATGGTCCTAAAATAACACATGGTATTTCTACAAGTACATCTACTAAGTATTTTGGTGGTATTTGCCCTTGTAATGATTGTTTATTAAACAAATTTGATGGGATTTTATTGGTTGAAAGATATATACAGAATTTAATTTTTATATTGTAGAAGAGCAGTGATATACTTTATGGAAATTATGCAGTAAAGGAAGTGTGATGGATTTTGATAATTGTGCTGTTATAAGAAGACTAGAGCTGTCACAATTATAATACAATAAAGAAATATTTCTGAAGATGGTTTCAGAAGTCATTATTTTATAAAATATATATTTCATTTAATTTTACCATTTTATAATTTATTCAGGAAGCTTTTTTTTCTGAAATGTTATTTTAGAAAATATTTTGTTAATTTAGAAATGACAGTAAAATTTAATCATGAGCTTTTTAATTCCTCTCAGCACATCATTTTCAGTTTGCCATCGTTCTGCTTTTTTGACTTATTCAAATTGATGTTCTCATCTTGACTGTTACAGGACAATGGCCAAGTTGATACAAGCATTGGTTAAGTATATGCAGTTTACTTAGAAGTTGTGAGTTCAATCACTGGTATCTATATACTCTGGTTTAGTAGAATGAATTAGCAAAGAACTAATGTGTGAACAGGAGAATTAACACAGTGAATTAAGTTAAATACCAAGAGCATTACTGGATATATTAAGCATCTGAAGGACAAAGTATAAGATCTGAAACCTTGTGATAGCCAAAACAAGGACATCTTGAACAAAATCATTGTATAATAACTGTTCATCTTAGAAATTCGAATAGAAATTAAAGGAAACCCTTTCTGTTGTAGCAATTTATTATTTTATTTTATTTATTTATTTATCTTCAGAAGTGTAAAACTTGAATCAAGAAGTGAAATGAGTTCTGATTCATTGATTTGTTAATGATCAATATTTTAATAATTGATCATAATAATTTAAGTAATTGCTAAATAAATTTGTAACAGAATAGGGTCTACATGACAAGAGACCCAGAGTAGGTTGTATGTGGTGTGGTAAGCACCAGGAGTTACATTCTTTTCTACAATCCATGCATTGAATATTGCTGAAACATTTAGTCTGGTGGTTTTGCTATATATTTAAAAATTCTTGATAAAATATGAATCTGCAACATTATTGATGGTGATCTGGCATCTCAGCTTCATCCACTATACCACTGTTTCCCTGTGCCTCTTTTATAAATGTTTTCATGATAATTATTTTTATGAGATTCCCTCTTTGGCACCTCAACTTCATGAATTTAAATGCAGTATTTAAATGCTGATGGCAACAACTATTTTTGTCAATAGGTTCAATAAAATAAAATTGGCTGCTAATCTTGAAAACGACATTCAATCTGTTAATTGGGACAAGAAGTGATGTTCATTTTCATTGGTCTAAATGAAACAACTTTCTGTTAATCATCTTAAAGAACCTTTTTTGCCTTCTATCAGCATGATTGATGCTAACCTCCAAGAGATCAACTCTACTGTCTTGGTTTCATGTTTTGAACTAACCTAAAGTGAAATGATTATTTTGAATCATTCACAAATTCTACTGCTAGGAAAGTCATTCTAGACATTTTTTATTGTCAAAACACATCTTGTGTACTTTTAAGCCTATTATTCATCTATGCATTGAATATTGCTGTAACATCTAGTGGAATGCATGGTCCATCATAGATTGTAGCCATTCGCAAGCCTCTCTTTTGGCTGAATTAAGAAGATAGTAAATAACTGACAGTGCATTTAAATTTTTGAAGAGCAAAGTTGACTGGAAAGCAAGAAGCTTGAGATACCAGGTCAGGACCAATAACATTGCAAATTTTTCTTTGGATTTTATCAAAAGTTTCTAAATACATAGCAGGAACATCAGACCAGATTTGGCAACAATATTCAAGGCATGAACGAATATTTGACTTATAAATATGATAGATTCTGGCAAGAAAAATTGTCTAGCATGATGTCAGGCACTGTTAGGTGCAGGGTTTGCAACTGATTCAATCTACTCCCTCCATTTCATTTTGTCCTGCCAGTTAATATTAAGGTATTGCTAGAAGCGAACCATGTGAAAGCTGTTTGATGTATCTATCAACAATTAGGCATAGAAAGAAGTGGTAAGGCTTATTCTTCTCTACCTGAATTGATGGCTCATGCTTGATTTGGCTTAAAGTGATAGATTTATGCACATTGTTTAGCCTCACCCTCTTGTATCTGTTTATTTAGATTCAGAAGCAAGCTTGTTGGTAACAAATCAGGATGCAGTAGATGAGCAGGGTGCTCTTTGAGTCCCTTTGCACTCCACAACACTATGAGGGTGGACTGAAAAGTTCATAGGCTAACAATGGAGGAGTGATGCTAGAGTTGTGAAATGTTTAAAAGTAATTAGTGACTTCTCTTGAAAATGGCATTGTAATGTCATCAAGTACCTGCAGAAAAAATGGTTAACATAGTTGTCACATTAGATGATGACACTCCTGCTTTATCAAAAGTGGGTAGCTACATTTAGGAGGGTAAGAGTATCTTGTAGCTGTCCCAAGGTTTGGATGTCTTGCAATTAGCACTACTGAGAAAAACATGGATTGTGTCCACTGCATTCATGGTGATGAATGACAGGCAGTTAACTCTAACTCAAATAGCCAATGCTATTAGCATATCCCTTGAGAAAGTTGAGAATATTCTACACAATGATCTTTGCATGATGAAGGTTTCTGTTCTGTGAATGCTGCATTTTCTGACACCTGATCAAAAGCACAACAGGCTGACTGTATTTGTAAATTAAAACCATTCCCATCATTCTATAAACATATATATAAAAAAAAATTTTACATTCAGTTAAAAATTAAAAAAAAATCTTTGATAATGGCTAATATAATAGCTGAAAATATATAAACATACATATAAAATTTGGACAATTTTTACATAGTTTGTCCAGTCTTGAAAACACTTACACAAACAGAAGAAAAATTAAATAATAAAAAAAAAAAAATGAATGAAACTTGTATAAAAATGGGTATTGCTGCTCAAATGTTTTTTTTTTTTTTTTTTACTCAAGTTGCCCCCACTCAAGCAAAGCAATAATGCCACGAAGTTACAAGAGAAATTAGTGGATGTGAAAGAATTAGGAAATGGAAACATTACTAAGGAGCAAGTACAGAAGACTAATCAGGAAGGCAGTAAATAGTGATAGATATTGCATTTAAATTTTTGAAGATTAAAATTGGCTGGAAAGCATGGAGCTGGAAGAGAGTTCAAGAAAAGAAACTGTTAGCATAGAGTTTGTTTACATCTACCCAACTCAACTTTAAACTGATGAGATCTTGACACCAGTTTAGTACTTCACTTAAATTCAAAAAGTCTAGGTACCATAGTGAAGAGCTGATCTGAAAGTATTTATGGAAAAAGAATGGGATGGCAACTTTACAGCAATGGGGAAAGTGGTTGAAGCAGATATGTCAGATCAGGACTATGTGACACTATCTCCCGCAAGTATACTTTCTTTTGTTTGGTTTAATACAGCAGAGAGAGAGAAATTGATATTGGTGGTATTATTAGTTGTAATTTGTGATGTGACCTTATGTAAAAAAACTATTTTAATACTATCATGTACTTGTAAAATCCGGGAAATAGATAAATTAGCTGACAATTTGAGGGAAAGAGAGAAATATAATTTTCTTTCTTTTTCATTATAGTTTTCTTTCTTTTTCACATACAATATGCATTGTTTTGTGCTAGAGGGAAATTTGACAAAATCGTTGCAGCCATAATAAAATGTCAGAATTTGTTCAATGGGGTCAGGCAGGGTTAAAGACCCTCAACAGATGTTCCCTGAGAACAGAAAATTTGTGGGAAATTGGAAAAATTTAAATATGATGTAATTGAAAGGAAGTGAGCTGGTGATATTTTATTCGTTGAGCTACTCACTCCCACAAATTGAGTGGATGGAAAATGATCTCATTGGTTGAAAGCTTTGAGTCGGCTAGATCCCCCGAGAGGATTGGAGAGGGTTATAAAAATAGACTCGATGAGAAAAATCAGTTGAGTAGCTATCAGTAGCTGTGAGTTGCAGTATAGTTGGAGCGAGTTTCTGGAAATTGCAGTTGAAATGTAATGATTGTGGAAAAGGTTCCTAACTGGGGAGCCATGACCCATGGCTGGTCGCCTACCATAGAACATATGGCTAAAGAGTTAATGTTGAATGAAGCCTGCGTCGATTAACTTAGAGTTAATGTTGAATAATGCGCTTCCGATAGGAATCCCGAAAGAATATTGATTTTTTTTTTTTTTTTTTTTTTTTTTTTTTTTTTTTAAATCATGGGAGAATTGAAATTTCTGATTCCTCGTTCTCTCTACTTCGGTAAACTCCATTAAACTCTGATAAGAACCTGAAGGGATTTTATTTTAGAAGTTGCATAGAGAATCGACAGCCCTGATTATAGAGAATATGTGAAAAGACTTTAATGAAAATTTAATGAATACGTGAAAAGACTTTAAAATTTGAAGATCTCTGTTTACTTTAATGAAACTTAGAAAAGACATTTTTATTTAATGATTGAAAGCTTTGATATTCTTAAATGAACTCTCTCTCTCCATTGTAAACTGACATTCCGACAACTGTATTATCATTCTGACAACTGTATTGTCTGCTTCTGTGAAAGAAAAAAACTTTTTTTTTTCTATAAAGACATTCTTCGTAACTCTCCAGGCATGTTCAACCTTATTTATTTATTTTGATAATTTTTTTGGTGCTGTGTTTATTTTTAACCACAAGTGTACACCAGTGTTCGGACTGGCTCTGATAGAAAGGCGACTACTAAAATTGCACAACACAGCTTTCTGAGATCAATTCACAACATGGAGCAGTGCCTGTTGTTGCAATAGACGTCTTGAAGATCAGCTTTTGTGATGACATCATCAGACGAGATCATCACAACCAGCGACTGAACCAACTGGCCAGCCAGGTGGCAGTGTCACAACTGGTGCCGTCACGACTGTCGACAAGAACAAGCATCACAATTAACGAGCCAGCCCCGGGCACAAAAGATGTCACACTATATTGTTAATTATTTGGATTTTATCAAGCTTCTCTAGGAACCCCGGACCATATGTGGCAGCAGTATATTCTAAAGAAGGTCTTGCATATAAAATAGTTATTCTGATCCTGTTAGAGAACTAAGTATATACACCAAATACTTATTTCTTGATTTTAATTTGTGAATATGTCAATCAAAATATTATGAGCATAAAAATAGCAATAAAGATGAGTGCTCTACAAAAATTATCATTTTAATTTACAATCATTGGCTATAAAACAATGGCTTTATTGTAGTTATTTGCTATTAAAAATGATTTTTATAATTCTATTTTTTGCTTTGGTTACTGTTTGTCATAAATACAAATTCAGCTTATCTAAAATTACTGTAAATGCTAATATCTTTCAAACTATAGGTAATCTATAAAAAAACTTATAATTTTTTTTTTTTTTAATTACTAATGTTAATGTTACCATGTTTGCACGAAAGGTGAGATCTGTTTTTGATAAGCTCTTGCCAAAACAGACAAAACCACAAGGGACCACTTACGTATCCAGGAAACATTTCATTCCAGGAGAGAGAGTTTTTTCTAAGAGTTACAAAAATAGCACCTCATTCTGGGATGTGGGTATGATTAGTAAGAGTCGGTGATATGGTATATATTGTGCAAGGACCGAAACATACCCATAAATGTCGCCAAAATCAGTTACGAAGATGCCACTCAGATGACACAAGCGACACTCCACCTTTGGAGGAAGAACCGATTGACGCCATTTTCAAGACTTTTGATCTTGAACCTCCCCAACCAACACCTGAACAACGATGGTCAGTTTGGAAAAGGAAGGTCACCAATCCATTGATGATCGATCCTAAGAGGAAAAAGTACTAACAGCTTTTATGAAGCTTGGGAGTGGGGTGCTAGGGTGGCACCCCTGTGAGTCGATTGACTAATGGACTATTCCTGACGTCATGTTCGGTGACCAAGTTCTGTATTCCGAGCAGTCAGAGGTAGAGAGTGGAAGAGTAAGGGTCGTAACCTGATTTGTCCCGTAGCTGAGTGGAGACATGACTCGGCGTTAACACCATTTGTATTTTTGTTAATACATTATTTTATTTCACAGTTCCCGATGTCTTCTCATTAGTTGTTTCAATAATAACTCCACAATAATTACTAAACATGTTTTCGATTCTGTTGTAAACTTTATTTATTATGAAAATTAATAGAAATATGAGCAAGTTGATTTTTTTAAAAAATATATTTCCTGATTTTATTCTAATTACTTTTTTTTAATATTTACTTTTTATAACTTTTAATGTTGCTAAAAGATTTCAAGTTAGACTAAAATGTACTATAAAAATTTTTTTTTTAGATGAAATTTATAAAACATTAAAAAATCTGTTTTATGTTGTAGCTTAAACCAACAGATATAAAGCAAAAATAAATTGATTATTGTTAGTAATAATGTGGTCATAACTTTGTTTTATCTTGTTTTCTTAAAGAAATGGATGGAGATTTGATATGTAATTTTAAGAAATGCAGAAAAAGTTTGAGTAAACATGCTTGGGTAAGTATTTTCATAATTTTAATTGAATTAATCTTTTATTATACTCTATGGATGTAGGCTTTAGTTAATAGCTGTCTCTAGTTTATATAAAATTTGATTAAAAATGTACACAACTTGCCAATAGTACCTGTTATTACATAAACACTAAACACTTTGCTAATAATAAAATTTAGAAAAATATTTAAATTTCAGAAAAATGTTTTTAATGCCTACATTGTCATTTTTTTTCTCAAAGAAAATGATCACTACTTTGATATTACTTAATTTTTCAAGTAAAAACTATAGCTGCTATCAAAGTGTGTATACAATATTTTTTTTATATCAGATGGAAACATTTCTCATTAATCTCTTTATTTTTTAAACTCTTTATTAAATAGTTTGGCAATACATGATTAATTTTGATGCCCTTGTTTATTGTAATTGCTTGTATGGTGCAATAATAGTGCATAAAAGCCACAATAGAACAATTCTTTTTGTAAAGCTTGGAGTTTTCTGAGTAATATTGCACTATATATATTCGATAGTGCATCAACTGCTTTGTTCTTCATGCAGGGTCATAAAAGACAATGAACAAGAAACAGTTCCAGTCTCTATCAAACTGTTTTCTCATTTTTAATTTTACTTGTTATTTTTGTATCATATGTCAGATGAATGTAGTGGCCATACTATTCAGTGCTCTTCAAACCAATTCTGTCCCACTTGAACCCAATGAAACAGATTATTATCTATTTGGAATAAAGCATTGTTGCTGGGGTACATGAAGTTTATGAATGGGTACCCAATCATAGACTGATTTTTGATTAGTCATAAGTTGAAAAATGTTATCCAATTAGGTAGTGCCTCTATTTCTTCAACAATTTGACTGTGAAAAGTGTGAGAGAAGAAACTGTTAACAAAACTTATAGTTGCTGTCCTGGGTAGGTTGATAGACTACATCCAACAGTAATTGTGAGGTTGGAGATTTTGAGGAGTGTATGTGCATTGTGGTGCAGTGGATATCGACTCGGAATGACAAATCGGGGTGCCGAGTTCAAATGCAAGCTGACTTTCGTGCATTCGCTTACACACAAATACCCTTGGGAAAGATATTAATCTGTCTCTTCCCTCCAGTTATGGGTCAAATAATAGGACAGATTGGGTTCTATAGCCTTGGTTGGCAACTAGTCTACCGCAGAAAACAATGGCAACCTACTGCGGGATAATCTTCTGCCCAGTCAGTCATGTCTCTTTCGAAACATGATCGCCCAAAGTTTGTATCACATATGGCACTTAACTAAATGTTACAATATTATAGTCATAACAAAAGAAGAAAAATGATATACCAAAACGCAGAGCTATATCACAAACAAATATTTAATTTACGATAACACAAAATAAAAATATTTACAAATATACATTTTTTGCATTCAAATAAAGAAAGTTTACTACTGGCAAGTGTTATGAAGGTGAAGGAGTCAAGTATCTTTACCCTGTTAGGTTAGCAAGGTAGTTTGTGTTATACTTTTTGAAAATCTTCAAATGTGTATATAAAAAATAATTTTTTGTTTGGTCAATGAAAGAGTCAAAAAAATTCTATTTACCCACTTAGTTTCATGAGGTTCTCTTTCAGGTTTTAGTTTGTCGGCAACTTTGCATAGAGATTCTTTTGGCTGGATATACAAATCCTGAATCGAGCTGGAGTTGATAATGCCAGCAAATCCTTTTAACAACTACTCCCTTCCCAAAACCTATTTTTATAGGGGCTAACACCTAATATGCATATTTCTCAAATCATTTCAAATTATCTAGATTATACTGGAATATTCTAGAACCTTCCAAAAGTTCTATTTCTAATTTCTCTACTTAACAACTACTTTGTGAATTAAAACTTTTTTTGTATTAACAACTAGGACTCAGTAGAATCCTTTACTATAAATTTCAACCTTTGTAGACTCTATTAATATTATTTTTTATATGTAAATGCATCCTTGTAACAGTAAACATTATTGCTGTTGTTCCCAGGTTCACCCTGACCCAGTTTGGTAGTACCTGTTGTGGTATTTTTATAGTAAAAAATATCAACCATACATGTATAATCCCTGACACAACCTATTTGTGGTAGACTCACCAATGACACACATTGTAGTTGAAGGCATACAATTGTGTTCAAAATATTTAGATTTTGGGATTAAATAATTCATAGAGGTTGATATGCTGCTAAATGGAATCAACCAGCTTGCAGTTACATAAAGCCATTTCAACTGTAAAATGATGAAACCATGCCAATCTAGTGCAGTGCTTAAAGACATAAAGTCTAGGTAACCATAGGAAAAAATATCTCAACACAATAACCAGGTGTTTATAGAAAAGGCACAGAGATGCTACATTACAGCAGTGGGAATGTAACTGAAGGTGATATGTCAAGTTCAATAAAATTGCAGGTTCTTTTGATTTTATTAAGAATATCTAAATATATAGCAGGAGCTTCCAATCTGATGTAGAATCAATATTCAAAGCATGGATGAATAGTAGACTAGTAAACATGAGCTTGTCTATTATTTGCTGAAAACTGGCTATCATTTGTTACTCCAAAGCAAATTCAATAGAATTGATACATCCACTCATCAGATTGAAACGCTGTGTAAGGTATATCCTCAGACTTAATGGTCTGAAGTGCTGTAAATACAGTCCTTAGTAGTCTCGACAATCGTTTCAGCAATGTGATAATAAATATACATCCACCAAGGTAAATCTGTTAATAATTTGAGAGTAGTAGTCTATAACCAATCAGAGGATGTTATTAAGACCTGAGTCCTCCTTGAAGATTTACTCTGTTCAATTATCTCTTCTCATAACATTGTTGTTGTTTCTAATTTTGATAAATTGTCATCATTGCGGTAATATTTTCTTGATGTTTATATCCACCAGCTGTTTATTAAAAAGAGAAGTATTTGACATGAATGTTTATCAACCCACAAATACTTGAAGCCTTATTTGAACACACAGTGAATTTTAATGATAGTTTGGGTTAAGACTGTTTTATCCTTATATGACATGACAGCATTGACATTATTGATTTTATCATATATGTTGTAACCTAAAAGATTACTGAATAAGTAATAACCCAAATGGAGGTTGGAAATAGTAATGTTTATAGCGCCATCAAATACAAGACTGGTAAGCTGCATGAAGTAATAACCACTGCTAGTAGAAAACATCACTCTCTCAATAGTTTAACATATTATTTAAGGTTTGGAACATACCCATTATTGTCCATAGGTACATACATAACGCCCACCCTTTTTTAAATTTACTCTGTATAGAGTCAATATTTTTTTTCTTTTAGATTTAATGTTAATCCTTTCCATAAGTCTTCTTTTTCTCTTACTATCTTTTCCAGACTTCTATTTATGGAGCTTTCTGAGGGATGGGTACCTTGAATGTATGAAAAAAAAACCTCCATAGGTTCAGCCTTGTCTGAAGTATTGTTCTCTTCCATTGTATATTTACTTTTGATTTGATTAAAGTGTCTTTTGTGTAACATTTCTGGTTCTTTGACCAGATATCTAATAGTTCCAACTTCCCAATATGTTTAATTTGTTTGATACATCTGGTAAAAAACCTTTTGTCAATTCTTATAAAAAATCTTTTTCAGCTTTTTGTGCTGTGTAATCATGTTTTGTCTTATTGGGTATTAGCTTGTCAAATACGAATTGTATTTTATGAGCAAACATAATTTCCACTGGCGTCATGGCCAAAGGCATATTTTTATTCAGTGTAAGTCTATACACCTGCTAAAATTGCTATAATGCTGCATATGTGGATCCACTGTTTTTTTTTGTTTTTTTCTTAATGTTAGAGCTCTTTTGAAAGTTTATACATTTCCATCTTTTATGGAATAAAGACATCTTGTGACTGAACAGTTCAGAAAGTAAAGTAACTGTTTCTTTAAATGTTAGGTCACTAGATTTCTCTGGTAATATATATAATTCATAAACTTTGTGTTCAATAATACTTAGTTTTCCTAAAACAAGTCTGACCTTTTTGTGGTTGGACCAATTTGCACAGTTAATTCTGTAAAGGTCTTTGTATCTATAGAAATATGACAAAAATGTTATGTTTTCCTCGGAAATAACATTAAATTCCTCAATCGCCTTTATGATAGTATCTTGAGAAAAAGCTCTTGAATTGTTGTTCCTGTTACTTGTTATCATATTCTGTTGTTCTAACAACAATTCTTGTGCTACAATTTATTGCTGTTCCTATTGGTTAGTTAAGCTTTGCAGCGAAAATTTTGAAAACTTCTCCATTTTAACTTTTCACAAAAGTATGTACATACTTTGAATGTTACAATTCGAACAACTGGTTGATATCCACATAATCCTTGGTAAATCCTTGTAGCTCAAATATACTTTCAGAGTCTTGGTACTTTCTTCTTCTTAACCATGCATCCTTGGAGAATTTTATATAAAAACACTTGTTTGAAAAAGTTATCAATATAACTTTTTTGCTAATGCTTTTTTCATGGAACATTGTATTTGTGAACTTTCAATTGTGTTTGGCCAAAATCTTTGCCAACAAAACTGCTACAAAAGTCTTTGTTGCCAAAATTTTGTAACCTAAAAGGCATGGGTAATAACCCAAATGGCGGTTAGAAATAAATATCAGGTTGTCCCAAAAGTTCATAAACACCTGCAAAAAAATTGAATTTTTATGCAATTTTGCGTTTATAGTTATAGTGATCTTCATCTTTGTATTCCAGATGGCAATTGATAAAATTGAGCTGCAAGTTTTGATTCGTTACTGTAGGAAGCGAGGTCTTTCAACCAGAAAAGCTGCAGAAGAGATTTGTGTTGCCGAAGGTGAAGGAACAATTGCATATGCTGTGATCTCAAAGTGGTACAAGCGTTTCAATTCTGGCAACATGTCTTGAAGATAAGTCTCATTTGGGACGGCTGTTAAAGTTGGATGATGGAGACTTGCAAACCGGGTTGGACATCGCGCCTTCATTGAGCACTCGAGTATTGGCTGATGAGCTTGGAGTTGGCAAATCGACAATTCACCAACATTTGAAGCAACTTGATTTTGTTCACAAAAAGCTGCGCCAAGATCCGCATGAACTCACCGAAGCACAAGCCAACAGACGAGTTGACATTTGCCGTCAGTTGCTCAGCAATTCATTGGACGAGCGTTTTTGGAAGCGCATTGTGACATCTGACAAGAAATAGGTCTATCTGGTCCAGCACAATCGAGACAAGCGATGGTTTCAGAAAGGGAAAGAGACACTGTCAGTTCTAAAACAAGATCGATTTGGCAAGAAAGTCATGTTGTGCGTTTGGAACTTTGAAGGAATCGTGCATTTTGAGTTGGTTCCAAATGGTTGTGCTATCAGTGCCGAACTTTACTGTCAGCAACTTTAGCGGGGCTATGAAAAGTTGAAGCAAAAGTCCCCGGCTCTGATCAACCGAAAACGCGCTTTGATGCAGCAGGACAATGTCAAGCCACACACCACCAGGAAGACCAAAGACAAGTTTGAAGAGTTGGATGGCGTTGAGGTTCTGCCACATCCAGCCTACAGTCCTGACTGTGCTCTATCAGATTATGGCCTTTTCCGCTGAATGCAACACTTTCTGAAGGGCTGCCGATTCGACTCATTTGATGAAGTCAAGGAAGCGTGTCGAGAATTCTTTGATTCAAAGTCGGCTGAATGGTACTTTGACCAGATCTGAAAGCTTGCAGATCGATGGCAGAAAGTCTTGGAAAATGATGGACTTTATTTTGAGCAATAATTTTTGTTGTTTTTGCAAGTAAAATTTCAATTTTTTTGTAAGTGTTTACGAACTTTTGGGACAATCTAATAGTAATGTTTACAGTGCCATCAAATACAAGACTGGCAATCTGCATGAAGTAATAACCACTTCTAGTAGAAAACTGCTAGACAGTAAATAAACGCCACTCTCTCAATAGCGTCTAATGTATTATATGAGGATTGGGATATACTCATTACTGTCCATAGGTACGTACATGACAATATATATAATGCCACTGTGGTCACACTCTGTTAAGCCACTTTGATTGATGGGCAAACCAGGTGAAGGTAGTTGATGTGTTCAAATCCTTGATAATTTTGGGTCTGTCAGTCCTATTGCATGTGAAAACTGATTCCCAGCAGGATGGGTAGATGAGATCTAAAGATCCAATGGCTTGAAGGTGGTAGTAGCAAGTGCTGCTGTAGGGTGCATTAGAGTATGAATGTAACATGGAGAAGTCCTGGTCATCTACTGCAGCCTAGAAGTTTCCGGTTGTAATAATACATTGTGCCATCCGATAAAGACTCTTCAGGTAGAGATAATGGAATTACCCTAGTGCAGAAATTTTACTCCACTATAAATTCTTCCAGCAGAAGTCTCTAGGAAATTCATCTGGATCCATTGACGAATTGCAAAAGAAAGTTCTCCACAGACCTGAAGGACAGTCATGATATATAGTCTCTCAATTGTGGGTTGACTAAGCAGTATGGAAATATTTATTAACTTTTTGTGATTATTAATTACTTGTGACTGTAATTTATATTTTACTACTTAAGCTCCTTTTCTTTTATGTTTTTTATTTATTTCTTTTTGTCTTGGTAATTTTCTTTTGTCTTTGTGAATTTTCTTCCCACAATTTTTGTGAAACTTTGTGAATTTTATTTTTTATTTTATAATTCTTTTTCTTTGTAAATTTTTTTTATTTCCATTTTTATTTTTCTATATTATTTTCTAGCTTTTAAATTTGTAACTTCACTTATCTTCTACTATACAGGCCCATTTTCTTTTTTATAGTTTTGTTTGTAATTTCTTTATTTTAATTTTGTAAATATTGTGTGTATATTATTGTGCATATATGGCCTCTTATAGTTTTGTGTTTGTGTACGTTTATATCAATTCTCTTGTTCTTGTATATTGTTTTTCTTTTAAGACTTTTTGTATATGTGTGATTTGGTGTATGTGTTTAATTTTGAATGACATGTTCGGCATGGTCACTGCTCCAATGTTAAATTGTATACACCTCTACCCTTCACCTAACCCCTATATTTCGCTTCTCTGCTAACTTGAAACTTTTTTGAATTTTTGAGTCTGATGAAGCAGCTTGTATTTTGTATTTTGCCAAAACAATTTCTGGATTTATAACCGTTTAATTATGTGTTGAGTTTTGTTCTCTACATATTATATTGCTCTGGATAATATCCATTGAGCTCTCTATTTTATCTATTTCTAATTTTATATTAACTAGATAAATTTCTCAGGTTATCCGCTCTGTTTTTATGGGTTTGTCATTATTTCCTCTATATTTGGACAACAATCTCTCTTATGTAGGTTTTATTGAACATGACAAACAAGGTATTATCATTAGGTTTTTTTTATATAATTTTTAATGTGTTCTAATGAATTTTTCAACCCTTTTCTGCTATACTTTTAGCCATTATCAAGAATGAATTTTGTTTTATTTGTAACTAAATATGTGTAAACGTTATGTATATCGAGTCATGTATATGTTATGTTCTAAACACGGTAAGCACATTATTGCTGTGTCCATAATTGATATTAAGTGTAGTATTTTTCTTTTTTATTTGTAATACTTCCATTATTTTTTAATCTTTTGCATGTGGGTGATGATATTATGTATTAACAGGCATGACACGGATAGGTCCTGGTCAATCTCTGGGTGTATTTAAATGAATTGGCAATGAATTCAGGTTTCAATCATCATGGGCTATAGTAAGGTTTGAGTGTGGCACAATAATTCTATAATGGTGTAGTGTGTATTCACATAGCAAGGGGTGGGTTTTGCTAGTTTACCTAAATACATTATTCACTGGTGCCCTTATATTGATTAGTTATATATATATATATATATATATATATATATATATGTATTTTTTTTTTTTTTAGTAACCATTCATAAACTTCATGTACCCCAGCAACAATGCTTTATTCCAAATAGATAATAAACTGTTTCATTGTTTTCAAGTGGGACAGAATTGGTTTGAAGAGCACTGAATAGTATGGCCACTACATTCATCTGACATATGCCCAATTAAGCACTTATGAGATGTGGGTGACATGTTTCTTTGCATGCATGATCCTGTACCTACAGGTATCCTTAAACAACTATAAAGATTGCATGGTGCAACATCTTCCCAGAGGTTTTCTGATCACTTGTGGAATCAATGATGCATCTAATCACTGCACTTTGCCAGACAAGAGGGTGTCTTAAATGATATTAGGTACCTATCACATGGCTTCTGAAACATCAGTGAATTCAAAGCCAATAAGTATTAATTCTGCATATATGAGAAACTCTGTCATGCATTTAATGACATCTTTAATTACATATTTTTTTAAATACTGAGATAACTTATTTAATTCTGGGCATACACATGTCTGAAATTATTTTTATAGACTTGCAAACAACATATTGTATAAGAGTAACTTGTTTAGTATTTTGATAAAACTATATTCCCACAAAATGTTTGCTGCTAGTAATGGAGATACATGAATTAACAATAAAAAGTTTGTTTCTATAAATAAAAATTCTCTTAAGAGATGGCTACTGACCTTGCTAAGCTGAACAAAACATAGCTTTTATCTTTTGTTTATGAATAGCATAAAAATAATTGTGATGAGAAATACAGAACTTAATTGTTGATTGGTCTTTTCTATGACAACAGAAGAATCTATTAATATACCTCACTACACAACTAAAATATATTTTCTTCTAAAGTATACAAGCTGTTAAATCAGGAAATACAAATTCAGTTTTACAAAATTAAATGAAGAAATATACATCGACCCTCTTATGTCAAGAAATTTATATTTATATAAATGTATATGTATTATAATGATGTAAACAGTTTTATTTTTCAGTTATTTTTCTGGTTAAAATTATAGATTGCCTGGTATATGTTGTGTAATTTGTGGTGCATTAAATACTGTTGCCATATGTGGTTAAGGTGCTCCTGCTGTTCATTTTGGGATGCTTTACTAAATCCAAAGGAGGATCTGCAATGTAATTGGTCTCGATTCGGCTGCTTGCCTCAGCCACTTTCTTACAGACGGAATATGGCTTCCCTTTGTCTTTTCTACAGTAGTTTTCACTGCTTCTGCTCTGATTAGCTTTATTTCCTGGTGTCCTGCCCTCCTGAGTTTACCTGTACAATGAGATTGGCAACTAGGTCCCACCTTTTTACCACCAAAATAAGCAAGTATAACTACTAGTTCTACCCCAGCAGCTTCTTTTGTTGCACTTCTTGCCTGTGGAACTCCTTTCCCTATGCTTGCTTCCATGATAGCTATGATCTCCAAAGGTTTAAATGCAATGTCGATTATCATCTTCTATCTTCATGACTTCTACCTCTCTCTAAGCCTTTCTACAACTTCACCTGCACTGTTTATATCTGTCTTCCCTCTCTTCTCATTGTAAGCTCCTGCACACCAGTGGCAGTACTATCTTGCTTGAGGTGAAACAATTTAAAGAAAGAATAGAAAAACTTGGTGTTTTTGTTCATTATAGTTATTTTAACATGAAGTATGAAAGTTTATTCTGTGAGAGGTAAATATGTGCTGGATTCATATGTTCATTAGTTTGTCTAAATGTAATAAATAATGAATTACTGCCAAGAAAATGTTATGAAATATGAAAAACTATAAGCTGTCCTATACTAATAAGATATACTATCCTCAGATTATTCTAAAATGTAATTTATAAAATAGAAAAGATTATACTTGAGGTAAATTAGTATGAAAGTAATTAGCAACCAAACTAATAAATGTTTTATATATATATATATATATAATCTTATGAGTTAAGGGATCATTATCAGATATAGGGCGTATGTAAATATAAATGCAAGCATTGAAGTCAACACCCAGTGGTAACAGTCTTTTATATGGTCTGATGATTGTGTATAAGTATGAAACAGACTGTTGTCACTGGATGTTGATGTCAGTGTCTACTTTTTTTTTTTTTTTATCATATCACTCCAAGCTAGGTGGTAACGCCACTGATGCGCAGGGGGCTACATAAGAGTGAAAAGTTTGGAAAAGAGAAAGCCGGAAACCACATCCTAAACAAAGGATGAGCCTCTTCACCTGCATGCATTACTAAGTCAGTGTAATATATTTTAATTGATTTCCAACAAAAGACTTAAAAAAAAAAATGCAACCTTGTTCAAGAAAGTGAAGATGATTTTCTAATTTTTTTAAAACTTTGTTAATCACCTGTGTTAAGTAGCATTGAGAATGTTATTTTGCGATAATTATAACAATAACAAATCAACTATTTGTTTACGGTTCCTTTGGTTTGCACAGTTTGCAGTGTGTCAGGAAAATTCAAGAAAATCATGTGCACCGTAGTCGATACCATTATTATTATAACAGTGAAATGGAAATATCTCTTGGAAGAAAAAGATTCACAACAGAACAAAAAATAGTGATGCCAAAGCCTATTTCAAGATAAAGTTGGAGCAAGATGATCACTTAATAGACAAAAGTATCTCAGTACTTCACATGAAAGGCTTTAACAAATAAAACTACAATCTAAGCAATGTCAGAGTAAAGGAACTGATTGATTAAACAATTAATTTTGCTTGAACTAATTTTATCTAAATGCAATTAAATATTCTAATTATATAGATTATCAAAATGGCTAAAGGAAGTAATCACTCATAAATTTATAAACTTGATTTACTTTCCTTTCCGCTACAGATGGATAAGAAATATATAAATATACATTGATAATTGTTTTGATGGTTATAGTCAGTTTACTGGTTTAGTCTTATATATATTTGTTTACTTTCATTTTTTAACTTCTGTTTTTACTTATTTTGGCCTGATTCTTGCACAAAGTTGGGATTTTTTTTTTTTTTTTCAAGCACTATAAATTCATACATCAATGACTATAGCATCTGTTTCTGAATATAATTTTATTTTTTACTATAAGTATGTAGGAGTGGGTGCTGAAAAATTTTCAGTCTCCATCAAAAAGGAAATTCAAAGTATTTGATTAAATTTTTGGGAGTGGCTAGGCTGAGAATTTTTCAGCACTCTTTGTAAATTTTTTTTTTTTTTTTAATCATATCACCCCGAGCAAGGCGGTGATGCCACTGATGTGCAGGGGGCTACGTGAGAGTGAAAAGATTTGGAAAAGAAAAAGCCGGAAACCGCATCCTAAACAGGAAACAAGGGATGAGCCTCTACACCTGTACAATAGACGTGGGTGGAGTGCGACCCGGGCGATAGTTTAGTCTATCTACTCCAATTAATAAAAAAAAGAAATAAAAAAGTGAGAAGATTAGAAAAGAGAAAACCAGAAACCGCATCCTAAACAGGAAACAAGGGATGAGCCTCTTCACCTGTTCAACAGATTCCCAAACTTTATTTTCTAACTGATAACAGAATATTTACAAACATGCCAAGAAAAATTTCACGATAGAACACAAACCATTTATATCAAAGTGTCTGTTGGTTAGAAATTAACATCACATGAAATATTTGACCATTTATCTATCTTTTCTAGAGTCTGCTTTCAGAAAAAATTAAGACCTACAGATTCAACTGCAACAGTGATGTGACTGTCTCTAAGTCATTCAAACACAAGACATGACTATATAGAACCCTCCCTCCTCAGTGCACACAAAGAAACATGCCAGTGACTTCAAACAACAATATCTTGTATAATCAAAGTCTTTTCTAAACCACTATTTTTTCTGTAGACCAACGCAACTAAAGATTATTTTTACTCCTTTTTAACTCTCTTTTTTAATTATACTAGCAGTATAGCCCGGCGTTGCTCGGGTGTAATGAAAGCTTTAAAACTAATCCATGGTCCTGGAGCTCAGACTCTTTCGACGTTGGCACAAAAGACTAAAAAGTAATAGTTGTTTCCAGTTAAAGTGAAACTGTAGACTGAAGAAAAATGAATGGATGTAAGTTAAATTTTGATTTCCTGGTATCGATATCAAATAAATTTTGTCGTAAACTGAATTTTGAAGGCTAAATAAGTCCTCTGAGTAAATGGTATCATGGCTGAGACTAAGAACTACAATTATACCTACTTAGAGCCAAACCCGAAGCAAAAACTATAAAAAGGGCTAAAAAAAAAAAAGAAAAAAAAATACAGACATACAGGCAGATAAACAGACACACACACAAACATCTTGCCTTATATATATATATATATATATATATATATATATACATACACGCATCGCTTATTCGAAAAAAATGAATTGGAGCACTCTAGCTATTGGACGTGTTTATACACGCTAAAAAGCCTGCCTTCTTCTGCCGGACGCTCGTGGCCTAAGGTTAGAATTGCTGACTGACGCTGATTCGGTCGGGTTTCAGTCCTGGGTTAGGAAGCAAACGGAGTCTAAGCCGTACTGATGAGCTGTAATACAGCGAAACAGATCTGTCTGCGGATGACTATAGTATATATAATCGATTTTCTGCACTATTGTAAGAACTGTAACCTTGAAACTTCTGAATATCGTTTATGTCTTTGTCTATGAGTGTATCAAATTTGATTAAAATTGGAGCACTCCTTCTATAACTCGATTTTTTCTATTATCGATTTTCAATATTTATTGGAGGTACCTCGACACAAAACCTAGCTAAGAACTCTCAGAGATGCTTATAGTACAACTGTGTAAATTTTCAAGAAAATCGCTTCAGCTGTTTCGGAGTCTATAGGTAACAGACACACACACAAAGTTTTATTTATAAATAAGTTTAGATATATGTGTGTGTGATTTACTTAAACAGACATGCCCAGGTTTTTCTTTACTTTCATTTACAATTTGAATGTTTAGAATTTTAATATAAAAAAGAACTGGGATGACAGAATTTCCTATAGTTTGTACTGATTCCAAGTACAGTGCTGAGCCCAAGTATTGAACCTACAATTACTGTCTCCAAATTCACAAGCCAATACTTTAATCCATTAAATAGCCTACTGGATTAAGATGGGGTGAGCAATAATTGTGCAGTACTAAAAATAAGAACAAGACAAGATGGGCATGGGCTGTGGAATGAGAACTGCTGTGTAAATTAAATAAAGGGTTCAGCTCAGAATTTTCTATAGGTTACTCGGATTGATATACACCTGAATGCTGGAGGGCAAAACAGCCAACATTGTGATAACAACAACAAAGGTGAGGACACTAGTCTTAATGTAAATAGTGTAAGTAATAACTCTTCATTTCAGATATTCAGACAGGAATAAAGAGAATTTTGTTGTATTGTCAAATCTGTCAAGATGGACAAATCTATAGATTTTATTAATAAAATGTAAAAAAAAAAGATTTCCAACCAATTTGGTTTGAAATACACCAACTTATTGAGAATATTATTTAAATTTAACCTATTGGCTCAGAATTAAAACTAAAATTAAAGCTTAAGAATGATTTTTAATTTTTTAAAATATATATTTTACCTTGATAATTACTTTTTTTTTCTTTACTGTTTTGTTCCAAAGTAAAAGATGATAATGCCACTAAGATGCAAAGTGGGGTACTGAGAGTGAAAGAAGATAAGAAAACGTTAGTGAGGAGAAGACACTAAAACAACGGGTTTTAGGAAGACAGGAAATTGTGATGTTGCCTCTTAAACTTTTAAGGATTGCAGCTGAAAAGAAAGAAAAATAGGAACTGAACCTGTTGTTAACTCCTGAGTAATTTCAGTAGAAATAATTCCTTTATTTTTTAATTTTTTTTTTTTAATTTATATAAATTCTGTATTGCTACATAGAATATTTGATCAGGTATTGGTATCTATTCTTTGAGCATGACATCCACTACTAGATTCATTATTAATACAAAGTCAAAATACCAATTCATTATATAAAATACTGATGTCAGGAATGCCAAAGATAATAGCAACTAATAGCTTTATCTTATATGCTAACTATTTTAAAAAATCAAAGCAAAATAAAATGTCTACTTTTTAAAATATTTCCTGTAGCTAGCATACCTTGTCTATTTATACTGTAAACCAACTTCTCTTGGATATTGGGATCCTTAGGAATAGTAGGGTTGATAAGGCAGCCAAGGAATTCCTCTCAATGGACATACCAAATTTAAATATTCCCTCTAAAGACATAAAAACCACAATTCTCAACCAATGGCAAAAATTATGGAATATGCACACAAACAAACTACAGGAATCTCGATTACTGCGTTTTTGATTGTTGTGCCAAAATTTTTATATACCAAAATTCAATTAGCACAGCCAAAACATTTTTCACTTTTGCCATAGTAACTGAAAATTGAAAATAAGTAACTATTTTGTTTGTCAAGCATTACATTATCTAAGTAATTCAGTAGTGTTAACAAAATTAACAGCTATAAATAGATAAATTTTATAATATCAGCCAATAATAAAAATACATATTTGAACCTTTGTCTCTATGAAAATTTTCAAAATATTTTGATTCCCCATTCCCCCATCCTCACCGCCGTTTATTTTGGAGGTTTTAAAAGAAAATTTCTGATTTTTGCTAAAAGATAAAAAAGTGGACAATTTAATTGGAGAAATTTACCTTTATGAAAAAAATATTGAAATATAAAAGATGTATGCATTTATTGATTTGGTATTTTATGATCCAAGCTCTGCTTACAAGAGCTGTTACCTTGTTTTTTGCTCATAATTTTTGTGTAATTTACATTATATGTTCCACTTATTTTAAGATTATAGTGTTGTTGTTGTTAACATTTATTAGATATTATCTTACTATGTATTAATTTTGAAATGTTAATAACTACATATCTTTTAATAATTATTAAACAAACTAAAAATCTAACCTATAGCATCAGATTTTATGGCCTTTATAACTGAAATTGCTTAACATAAATGAAGTTATTTTAGCTACATTTAGCATTTAAAATGGAAAAAAGGTAACTTGGATAAAGTTGTCAAAATAATTTTAACTCAACAGAAGCATTAATATTCACTTTCAGACTAATTTTCTTGGAAAAGGTATTAATCTATTTCTTCTCTCACTATAACTGTGCTCTCAGACTTTGGCTGGTAGCCAGTCTAAAACACTTACTCTGAATTCAAAATTGTGGGGAAAGCAATGAAGAAACCACCTCCCTGTCTTTTCAAAGAAGTCATAACAATTTATTATAAAGAAAAATAATCTGTAATGAGCCATACAACCTGAAAGGACATGACATTAAAAAAAAAAAAAAAAACTTTGTTCAGAGTGAATTATTGTTCAAGCAAAAATAATCTTTTACTATATATTTTTATTTTTCAGGTGACATCATGTTCTCGTATCCTTTTTTTGTTTGTTGAACAATCTTAGTTCAGTAAATAATGGAAAGAACAAATAGTGAACTTAAACTAACTTTTAAGATTTATTTACAATAAAATGGCAAGATAAGAACTGGAAACTATGAAGTGTGTTCTCAATTATATCTTAGTTACGACAACCTTGTTTCAGAATACATCAGTAATAATGTCCTTTGTGAACCTGTGACAATGGCTTTGAAAGTTTATTTAAACTTTGGTTTGAATTGATTTTATTTCTGAGTTAAATAGCAATAGGCAGGTTCAGATATCAAAACTCATAAGTTTGAGGTCATGATTCCAGTGGTCAAAAATCAGTTTCGCAAGTTCAACATCAGAAAATACCAGAGCTGTAAATCAAAAAGGTCAAAAATTTACACTGCAATGCACAACTAGCTTTTTAGCCACGAAAACCTAAAAATCCTCCTATGGTCTAAAGTAGTTTTAAGATTGTTATTGGTTGAGACGAGTAGAGAAGTGCAAACAATTATTACTAAAATCTACTCAATCTACATTCAGATTTGCTTTTACAATAGCCACCACAAAGAACACATTCTTTTCAAGCTAAGACGTTTTTTTTTTTTCTTCATTACCATGATTTCATTCTTTTCATTTCTCATTAAATAATTTTTAATAATTTCATTTTTTTTTTTCAGTTATGTTACAAAGTTGAATGTAAAAACACATTTCTTTTTAAAATTTTACTTTTGAAATTATGGTTGTGTAAGGATGTGTGTATAGCATATCAGTTATCGACATAGAAAGTGGAATTGACATGTCAAGTTCATTGCATTTACTTTCACACAAATACCCTTGGAAAAGTCATGAAGCCATCTCTTCTCCCACACACATACACACTGCAAAACAGACCGGACATTCCAGCTTTGTCAATCAGTCTCTTAGAAGAAAAATTTTTTTTTTTTTTTTTTTTTAAAACTAATTGGACATGCAGATGGCAAATCGACCCTGAAAAAACCCCCCCAAAAAACTATTTACTGTAGAAACCTCAGCAGCAACATCTAGTGTGGTGAATCTGTAGCCTCATTCTCTACAAGAGTGTCTGACATTTAGGAATTGCATATACAAAAGGGGGATTTTAATTTTTAAAATAATTTGATTAAAAACCTAGTCAATATCAAAACTGCAGGGTTTTTTTTTTACCTATTAAAGGGCAGTATTCATTGCTTTGTAAACAGAAATTATGTTGTCATGTTTTTGTTCAAATCTAGGAATGATGACCTTTTCATATTTTGCATATATAACCTGACAATATTTTCACACAAAATGGTATAACTTAATCAACTTCTTTAGGCACATTAGAAATTGTGTAGAGATTATAAACATCTAAAAATATATTCTAATAATTATCTTTGAAGTTTTCATTTTAGTCTTAATTACAAGAAAATAAAATAGAATGTAAAATATTTTACTTTTTTAAGATTATAATTATGGTATATGCTGATGTACAAGATGACTGGGCATATAAGATGACACCTCCCCTTCATTCAAGTTAAAATGTAGGTTTTGGGCTATATTTGTCATAAAAGACCGCCCTCCCAACCAAAAACATATTGTATTTTAAAATGTATTGAATTTATTAAATAAATTCAGAAAGCATATACTTTTACAGTACCTCATGAGTGGGTGGTGTATTTTGGGTAGGCTATTATGATAGCCTGAATGACTCTTTCATGCTAACCAACCACTTGTTCCACTGTTCTCCAATGTGATCTTTAAATGGCTTGTTGAGACACACATCCAGTTGTGTTTTTGTTGAACATCATTGAAAAAAGGAAGCATTATCACAATCTACAGTGTGTCACAATGGTTTGGGATTTCTCTTGACAAATATGCATTTTTATTTTAGTGCAATCATATCATATATTATATAAGGTAAGAGTACTTTTATCACACTAAACTTTTATATTATTATGATGATGTAAATTAAGTTGTTTCAGTAGAAAATTTGTCTATCGTTACCAAGGCAAGTTAGCATAAAAAATCTCCTACGTTAAGAACTCACCATAAACCATGGAATTTAAGGTTCACATTTTATACCTGGAGAATTAGATGCCCCCCCCCCCCCCACCTTATTTGTGAAGTGGGGTTGGTTAAGAGGTTGACTTGTATGCCAACATATATGGTATATAAGTAAAGATGAAATTTTTAAAAATGTGTCAGTTTCAATTTATTTTTGTTTTTAAGAATGTCTGTCATAACTTAAGTATTTTTTTATCTGAATTTTGAAATTTAATTTTAGAAATATTGTTTTCTCTTATAGATTTGACTTTTTTCTCACTTCAGCTATTTTCTTTAATATTTCTAATCAGATATTTTTTGTGAAGAAGATGGTACAAGGGAATTCAACAAAGCTTATACATGTCCTGCTTGTAAGTATTTAAATCACTTGCAGAATTGGATGTGTAATATTATATTTCAACTAATAATCACTTCAGTTTTTATAGTATTAATGCAATATAGTTTGTAGATGAATTCTTTCATATGCAATGTTTTGTATTTATTTATAAAGTACTGAACATTTTGTAATATTTTCTTTATATATAACTTCAGAATTACTATATTGAGATCAAAAGGAGAAATTTAATAGTTTTAATTGGTTATTCTTTGACCACGTATTTCAGTTTTTATAAGAATTTTGTACTCAATAGAACTTGCTCAGTTAACTATGCTAAGTCAGTCTGTTTTTTTTTCTTCTTCCTTCCAAGCAGTCTATCATAGATCTGAAGTCAACAATTTTTAGAATCTGTTTTAGTCAAAAGTTGTACTTACTTTTAATTATGTTTTTCCATAAGAAATTGAAGATAGCATCAATTAAATAACTTTATCTTGAAATTGATTGTTTTGAAGAAAGAGCTTAGACAATTTGATATTGTTTCCTACCTAGCGAGCTTGAATAATGATAAAGCAAGGTTTAGCAGAGATAACAGAAAGACACAAAGTTTATTAAGAACTACGATAGGAAATTGTGGAAAGTCATAATTGCCTACGTCCTGAACCGACACAACACATAGATAACTCTTGTATCAGAAGTTAAACATGGGGAAATTTAGTATTTTCTCATCTGCTTCGTTGTTAACAAAACATGAAAAATAAGCATCTATGAAATTATAAAATAAATTTCAGTATTGTTATTATTGATTGTTTCATGCTAAATGGGAAAATTATTAACTATTATTTGTTTATTGTATGTAGCCTAGACATATCTTGGGAATCTTAGATCTTCATGCCCCCCCCCCCCCCAAATAAACTTGGCATAAACTTGGTTTTTCCCTTGACAGTGCTATTATTTTAACTATCATTACTTCTTGGCAATGTCTGTTGTTTTAAAAAGCGATTATTAGAATTGTTATAAAACCTAAGCACAAGTGAATTTATACTGTTTTTTTGTTCTTGAGAATTTATAACAGAAATATCAAACACTATTAGATTCTTTATTTACAAGAATTTTATATTTACAACATTCTAAAAACTAATACAATGTAATATTTACCAATTTATAGAGAAGTGTGTAAACAATTTTTTATTCATAAATTTATAAACATTTATTAAAGTATGTGACCCATCTAAGAAAATTCTTATTTACCATTTTATAAACTTGAAATCAATTGGTAATTAGCTGATGTTTTGTCAACCATTCCAGTAAACAATTTAATAGTGTTTATTATTTTTGTTGCAAATTCTCAAGAATAAAGAAAAAGTATAAATTCACTAAGTTTTATTACAACTCGAACCATAGTTTTTTTTAAACAAACATTGCGGAGGAGTGAAAGTAGTAAAAATAATAGCAGTGTCAAGGCAAAAACCTGTTTTGGCACTGTTTTTTAAGACATAGTTTGAAATTTGCCCATATTTAAAACATTGAAAATCATCCTCTATTTTGAGAAGATGTATCATAATGGTGATACACTCTGTGATGAATTTCCAATAAAACTTTTATGTTGGTGATTATAAGTACATTATTTCATTTGGAGAGGTATGCCCGCCCAATGAGTATTACTATGGGGAGTTATGCCCAATGAGTATTTTTAATTATGAATAAGACTTGCAAGTTGTACCACCAGCTTTTTTGTGCATAAAAAATTTGAAAGTTGATAAACTTAGGTTAATTTTGATGTAATGCAGGAAATGTGATTGTTTTTTTTTTTAACATGAACACATGACCTTTGTAAACTTTTTGTTCTAATGATCTTATACCAAATTCTTATTTAAGCCAGAGATTATGAGCATAATTAGATTGCAATTTTGGACCTTTTCTATACTGCTGAGTAAATGACTATTTATTAGCCATAATTCAATGAAAACATTTTAAAAACTAATGTAGGTGTGACTGTTAAACAGTTATGCAGTCTAAATTACTTTAAAGAAATTAGTACTGCCATAGCCATATGTATTCATTATATTTGTTTCATAAAAGACAGGTAAGAGTGGCATTCCCCCCACCCAATCAGGAGCTGAGCTCAGCTTATATTTATATAGTCAATTGAATTTCTGTTTTCATAAATATAGGCATAAGGTTTTCTAATTTTGCTTTGTATTTACAGTATAGATCAAATTTTTATTTTTAATCCACCTCATTTGCTTCCATATTAAAGTAGAATTTTTCTTAGAAATGAAGGCCATATTCAAGGAAAGCAGATCAAACTAAATGAGAAAAATGTTTCTGACAAAAAATATACAGGTTTATGAAACTAAATTTTAAGCAAGGATTATTCTAAACAGTATATCTCATTTTGTTTTGCATTATTAATAAACTATCAAGTTAAAATATTAAATAAAGCATTAGCTAAGTATCATACATGATACATAGTTGGGTAAACATATCTTTTGATTCATGACTGACTAGATAGATTTTCCTATAGTAGTTGTCAATATCTTTCTGCAGTAGACTAGTTGTTATGGTTGGTAGAGAAGAAACTAGATTCATACCTTTCCCAAGGGTATTTGTGCATAAGTGAATGTATGAACCCAACTGGAATTCAAACTTAGTTTTGGATTTCTTATTCCAGACAAAACATTAAATTCAATATTTTTCATTAAAGTTATTTTTCTGTTATGCTGTTACATTGAAATTATTTTTTCAAAGATGTTTTCATTTTTTTCTTTTAAATAAAAATAATTTCTATTTTTAATAATAAATTTATCTGACCTATTTTACCAAAATGTAAAAATATATTTTTCAGGAATTAAGATTTAGATTTATTAGCTTTTGAAAATTTACTATTAAAAATTTGAACATTGTTCACTTACTTTCATACATTGCTTACTTCCATTTACTCTCAAACTGTGATCTAAGACAACCAAAATACAGCCAGGAAAGAAAAGAGAGAGAGAGAGACAAACAATCTAATGCAGGGCCGGCAAAAAGGAAAAAGAGAAACAAGCAATCCACCAGTCAAAGAGATTTCTGCCAAGTTAAAAAGAAAGAAAGAAAACCAATCGTTCAATTAAGCATGAAAAAATTAAGCAAAAAATGACTTAACTTTTAATATTTAAAACAAAGTAGATTCCCATCCCAACACATGGGTGCTACCAGGAAGATAAAAATAATTTTTTACTTTTTGGTCACTCCAAGTGATATTGAGGCGGGATAGTGGGTGGGTTAGTCAACTGAAAAAGCCAGTGTGTGACCTCAAGAGGGTAAGAAGACAACCAAAATAAAGCTGGGCAAGAGAAAGAAAAGAAAGAAAGAGAGAGACAAACAATGCAGGGCCTGCAAAACTCTTTTTTTTTTTTTTTTTGCCGACCCTGCATTAGATTGTTTGTCTCTCTTTATTTTCTTGCCTGGCTGTATTTTGGTTGTCTTCCTACCCTCTTGAGGTCACACACTGGCTATTTCAGTTGACTAACCCACCCCCGCCTCAGTATCACTTGGAGTGACCAAAAAGTTAAAAATTATTTTTACCTTCCTGGTAAGAGGCTTACCAATTCTATTGTGGGAAATGGTTTTAATAATTAAGAATGGTAAAAGCTATAAACAAAACAATCAATTATAAAAATCAAAAGTCCATATTGGAAACAGTAGAATTGGGTTATTTTAAAAAAAAAAAATTATATTTTTAAAGCTGATTATGCAAATTAGCCATTTTTGTTTACTCATGAACAAGACACGTGCTAGTAATTTTGTAATATTTGCACCTGCTATCTTGTAGGTCCTGCCTCTTTAGGCAATGGCTAGAAGGAGGTAACTTCAAAAACAAATCCACCTCACATGTCATGTCAAAGAAAGAAACTGACCTGTCTACTTTGTGCCATGACAGAAAATAATGGACTCCTCAAGGCTTAGTACAATGGTTTAGACTCTGGGATATAGCATAACTTTGAAACATTCGCTCATGGGTGTATCCACCAGGGCACTTTAGATGATGAATATATGTATATACATACATGCACACAAACATAACTAGCTTTATATATAAGATTCTTCTATTAATTTTCATTGCAGTTTAAGTTAAATTTATGAGAAATAATTGCTAGAAAGTAAAAATGTATCTGTTTTTGTACTGGGTCAGTTAAGTGCCGTACATGATACACACTTGGGTAGAAGATTTTTAAGCAGTAGGTTGCCATTACTTTCTGCAGTAGACTGGTTGCCAACAAAGGCTATAGAACCCAATCTGTCCTGTTATTTAACTCATAATTGGAGAGAGAAGTGACTGATTAATACCTTACCTAATGGTATTTGCCTGTAAGAGAATGATACAAATTCAACTGGTTTTCACTGTAGTTATTCTAATTTTTAGTTATTTACAATAATAAAAATTTGATGTAACTAAATCAGCAAAACTTAGTACTTACATTATTATCATGAAAACTTAAATTCTTGATTTAATGTATTAACTCACTATATCTATACATTTATTGCAAAATATCTAATGTTCCAATTTTGTTCTAATTTTCCTTAGTGTAAAGAAACTATTAAAATAACAATTTGTATTTCTAAATGTGTAAAAGCTCTTTAGTTGGCTGTCAATAATGGCACTCTCTTAGTAACTCTTGTAATCGAGCTGGACTCAAATAGAATGCCCTGTATTTCTTTGGATCTGGATGGTATGACTGAGAGATGTTTGTGTGTGTGTGTGTGTGGGGGGGGGGGTTATGAGGTTTGGGCAGTGCACAACCTTCATATAACATTGCCCAGATCTGCACCCTGTAGAGGTCACTTCAGTCTCACTAGGAAAGGTTGCTACCTTTTTATCTTGCAAGATAAACAGATGCCTACTATTGTAATATTAAAATCTCTTTTTTTTTTTTTTTTTTTTTTTTTTTTTTTTTTTTTTTTCATGATTTAAATGTTGACAGACCTATTCCTCCATAATGATAACAATGCTGTTTGCTTCAAAAGACATTTTACCAGGAATCTAGCACTGTTGTTTTAATGATTAAATGTGGCAAAAATACCCCCAAATGGATTTTTTCATACAAGCCCTACATCATATATCTTTGTCAAGTACATGGTTGCATAACTGTCATATTCTTACTTAAATGTCTAACTACCTCCCTTTCAACAATCTCTACATGAACTCTTCTTTTCAGTATGTTTATCTGCCCTTGTCCGGGAACTCTTTAGTAAAAGATAACTGTTCCTTGTTTGTTGTTCATTAAAGCCTTACGTTTTAAGGTAACTTCACCTCTACTCATTTCAATAATGCACTCTATCACCTGCATTTGTGTACAGTTGTCTAATTACTGGTGGAAATTATTCAAATTTATGTTGATTCCTGTATCACCTGTCCCAAATGCATATGGAATTTATGACAAGCAACTTAAGTGTCTTATTGTAAATGAGATGGGGAAACCATTAAAAAATCATCTTCATAGATTTTTGTTCCATTGCCTGCTTCTTAAAATACCTTCTCATATTGGATAGCTTCAACTGACACTTAACAATATGACCTGTGCATAAGTCCATGCAGGCAACTCTACCCAAGTTCTTACTTCATCACTATGAAATACGCAACATCATATCCAATGTGGAACACATTTCTCCAATTAAGTTTATGAAAACATTTATGAACTAATGTAGAATCACATAACTTTACTTCCCCTGACAACTGCGAATCTCTGGCAATATCAAGTGATAGCATTGCTGATTGAAGAATACTCTCTGCATGCTAACCGAAGACAGAAGTTGTAAATGGGTTGACGACCTTGATTCTCAATGTATTACCGCACCACATCATCATTGGTTATCACCTTTATAAGTTTACTCAGTCTATTCAATCATGAGGTTAGAGATGATAAATCTAGAGTTAAAAACATGTAACTAAATGTTCTGCTCAGACATTTTCACCACTGTGTTGCCTTGGTTAGTAATGAAACTAAATTTAAACTGTTTTGCCTGCAAGGACTAAAACAATTTGGCAACAATTTAATTTTATTAGCCACAATTAACCACAATGCACTTATCACAATTATCTCGATAGGCAACTTTGAAATTGCCAAACATATGCATACTGCTTCAGATTAAAAATAGTTTTTATGACCATGTTTGTTGTCATGTATCATACTTAATTCAATTAGATCATCAGATTTCAGCACCACTACTACTGCCTACCTCAGTGTTGTAACCACACACACACTACCCTGACTTCTGTTTAGAGGCAGATAGACACTAGAGACTCCTGATTTGGTCAGTCCAATCTGGAAAATGGGCCATATTCAAAATCTCTAGATCAATAAAACAAGAACACCCATTAACAAGTTAAATAATTGCAGCAATGATATTCCAGTTGGATATCTTTGGTGCAAAGCATAAACTTTACAGACAAACAATTTAAGGGCTTCATTATACAATAAAACATTTGGAATCAAATTCTTATACACATATGTGTATCATAAGATCTAATGGAACAGTTATTTTTCTAAATGTATAAAATCTCTTTATCATTCATATTTAAATGTTGAAACTTGTTTTGAATGTCAGGGTGTCCTCTTTAATTGTTCTTTTCTAGTTGAAGTTCTGTTCATATGGACTCTGAGTTGTTCATTTTTTAAAATTTTTTTAAAACAAACATTACATGACATACATGTTTTGTCTGGCTGTTTTTTATACCATGTAACTATACACGGTTATAATGCTACTTTTATTTATTTTACTTAGACTATGTCAGCACTTTTCAAGGTAAGGTTAGAAAAAAAATCTTGTCAATAAGAATAGTTGCAATCTTATTTAATGAGCTTTTCAGCAAGACATATTGTAATTTGTAAATTTAATTTTAATTTTCTATTTTAATCTTTTTGTAGATATATTAAAGCAATATGCCAGCATTTTACTGCTTAATAGTGATATCTATTTTAAAATTATGAATTTTCTTTTTTAGCCTGTCTTACTAGAGTGAATCACAATTTTTGTATAGTTTATTACTGATTTGTTTATTAAATTGATTTAATTTTTCTTGGTTCTTGTGGAGTAGCCATAGTTAAATGCAAAATAAGTAACAGCTGTCTGACAAACAGAATTGACAAAGTTTACAATAAACAAGAAAAAGAACAGAACAGGGCCAAAAATAATGTAAAGCAAGCAAAGAGTATATGCAATAAATTAACAAGTTCACAAACTAAGACTTGGGGTTGACACACAAAAGCAAGTTTGGACAAGTGAATGTAGGATTCTGACAAGATAGATGAAGTCAGATGAAACTGAAAACTGATCTGTTTCATTGGCTAGGAAAAATCCCAGCATGCATTTGTGGGCTTCTGTCTATAACTTAGGGAGGGGCAAGTGTTTTGTAGTTACTTCAACTAGATTAGAATGAACAGTCTATCAGAATAAGTAACTTTTTGTTTAAACATGAATCTTTCACTTTTTACTTATCTATTTCATATTTTTTAAATACTGACACTATAAACTGTTTTTGACATATAAGTTATGTTTTTAATTGTTTCACCCCAATCAAGGCAATGAAGCCATTCACATGCAAGGGGTTACTGAGTGTGAGAGAATATGAGAAAAACACATTATTAAGGAGAGAAAACAACAAAAATAAAAGCACAAGAATTTAGGCAGAAGATAATGTTTGGCATTGCATTTAATTTTTTAATATCAAAGTTAATGGAAAGCTAAAAGCCAGAAGAGAATTCCACAATTGACAAGTACAAGAATAGAGGGGAAAGAAATTGTCAAGTAATTGATACTCACCAAACAACATTCTTTTATAATTTCCACTATGCAGTACTACTCCATGAAATCTTGGATTTCCCTAGCAAGTTCTTATGTAAAAAATATACTGGATGGTGAGTTAAATAAAATTTGGGTCTTTAGGAGAAAATATGCACTGTTTTGGGGCCTTCCTCTCGCTGATTTTATTTGGACACAAGCCGCCCCCCCCCCCCCGCCCCCCAGCATGTGAAACCCCTTGAATGATTATATTGGTTTAAATGTGTAACAGCAAAATGGAATTTTTGAAATCCACTTACATTATGAGGATAATGTACAAATCTTTTTAAGCATTTGAGTGCAGTTGATGATAAATAGTTAAAATATTCTTTGAACTGCTCCATGGAACATTTCTTCTTTCCCAAATTCACTTTGAACTATTTTCTGTTATCTCTATGAGGCATTTAAAATTTCTTTTGTGCTCCTTTGATTCAAATTTGGCCTAGAAAATGGTAGAGTGAGTATTCAATAAATCATCTTACTCTAACCTCCCCAGCTTTAATGATCATGCTATACTCTTTTTCCAGCTCTAATTTAAGATCTTCATACTTGCTGGATTTGAAATCGTCGCTTTGTTTCATTCAGCATTCATATGGTATTGATAATTCTACCATGATTATTTTAGAGTTTGTCCTTGACAAAAGAACAATATCTGGACATAGTCCCTTTCCACATATTATTTTGGGTAATCATTATGCCAGCCAAGGAGATCCACAGATATCTCTCAATTGCCACTTGATCCAAGAAGATTTTGTTCGGGTATAATTCTGTTTAGTTGTCCTAGAGCTGACATATATTTTGCCACTCACTGCAATAAATTTCTGGTTTGAGTTGTTTCAGACTTCATACAGTTTCGCATAATTCTGACCAACTAATCTAACATACTATTGTGT
The DNA here is from genome assembly GCA_037127315.1 of Ascarosepion bandense. Taxonomy (NCBI): domain Eukaryota; kingdom Metazoa; phylum Mollusca; class Cephalopoda; order Sepiida; family Sepiidae; genus Ascarosepion; species Ascarosepion bandense. Next base: position 743,356 of record JBBBDQ010000895.1, on the reverse strand, counting down.
CTCCAAGTGTATCTACTGTTTATAAGAGCTGTCATAAAGGAACTCAAAACATGTTCCAAAGTTTGCGGTTTGTCTTTACACAGGGGACTGGTTGGATCACTTTCTTCCAAATAACAAGGTTACTCTTAGGTGAAAGGAGGTCATATATAGAACAAATTAAACAGCTTAACTTGAGTAGAGCCAACTGCCATATGCCATCTAATAGACCTTCCTCCCAGCTTGTTCATTGGCCTTGTTAGAACTGTTGCATTCCTTCCTTACTTCCTGAATGACCATGTCTCAGCAATCTTTAACAGTAGTCATTGACTGCCATTGTTTTTCAGTCATTCCTAACCCTTGTCTCTCTGTTTGAATTCAATGATTTTATTGAAGGCTAGATTATCCTTAGCACTTACTATAGTGTTTCTGACTTTCCATTTTCTTCTTGTTTTCAATGTAGGATTAATTGATTTTATCCTTGGAGTCATCCAGCATTAGTTGAAGTTTGGTTTTCCCAGATTTGTTTTCCTCTAAAATTGATTTGAATGATAACTTCAGTTTTGTTTGTTTGCAATACAATGCAACATCAGATAAACCTGGAAGTAACCCCAACCATTTCTGAGTATATTTATGTTTGCCTTCATTGTCTTGACTGCACTTGTAGTAATTTCATATCTCTTTTACCTAATTCTCAAGGACTCATTGTACCACTGTCTGAAGCTTTTCACCAGCTCTTTTGACATAGTAGGGATTCTTTGACCACTTAAAAATGTATTTTTTAATTTAAATTTGCTTCCTTAAAAGAGAGACTTTAGGATTTTTTAGGGTTTGAATTTCATTCTGCACCAAGTTATCAGATCATCCATCTGTTTGTGAGTTGTAGATTCTTTTGATGAGAGGATTGTAGTGTCGCCCATGAACACCTTCATTTGGCACCCCTTTACCAAGCTCAACAATATCTGGTTTGTTTTCTGTCACTTTGAGAAGCAGCTACATAGCTAGAATGAAAATTATTGGTGACACTGTACATCCCATCACAATACCAATCTTGAGTCTATTCCAGTTGCATAATCTCTTGTAGTGAACCACATACAAAATTCATCAAAATATGTGCCTAACATCTTGAATATTTCTTCTGGAATATGGTACATCTGTACAGATAATTGTATTATTTGGTGAGGTACCAATCTGTAAGCATTAGCTAAATGCAACCAAATCTTTGTAAATTTTAGCTTTCGCTTTTTGAATAGCTTTCCAGATTATGTTCCATACTCCAAACAACTAGCTACTTCAGGAATACCACCTTTCTGCACAAAAGTATCGCTAAACTTGTTTGTGAGAAGGTATTTGGTTAATCTTGAAGCCAAAATATCTTTCCTTCTACATTGAGGAGTGATATTTTATAAAATTGGTTAATGTCCTTTGAATTGTGTTCTTTGGGTATGTATACCCTATTAGCAATCATCCACTGGTTGTTAATATGACAGTTTTTCTATATCAACTTTAGATTGGCAAATATAAGGACAGTGGGACATTTTTATACATAAGGAAAGGTATACCATTCGGACCTGGTATAGATTTATTCATACTTCTTCTTACTATATGCCTTATTTCTTTGTGTGTAGGTGGCTTCATATCAAACTTCTTTTTGGTAACAGCTGGCCGAAACAATTTATTATAATCTAGAAGGATATGCTGTTTTGGATCAGAGTACATATCTAGTAAGTGTTTCTTCAGAGCATTTCTCTAGCAATTATTAGCATAGAAGTTACCACTAGCCATTAAAGCTATAAAATGATGAGCCCTTACTGCCAACCTCATATTATGCTTAAATTCATTGTCATATTTGTATTAGCTTTTGTTTCTATCTTCCTACATGAAAGCTGTAATATTAAAGAAATTAACTGTTTCTGTCAAATTTGAAACAATGGTATTTTCTAACCAATGTTACAGCACTTGTTTGCAGCAAAAGTTTCTGTACATGAACATGAATGAGTTAATTAGAATTGATTATAAATCATTAATTGAAAGTTTCAGTTGTCTATAGATTTCAAGAAAAGGATTTAAAATATTTGGTGTTAATCATTTGGAAATATTAACTTTCATTCAATAGTATTTGAAGAGATGTCTTTTTTTTTTTTTTTTTTTATAGATAAATAAGGGAGAAACAGTAACACTTTAACTTGGGTTTCCCTTTCACACTGAAAATAGTCATATAATGAAATCACTATATTGAAACCCTAAAACCAATGATTCATTAAGTGCAAATGATGATTAAAGGCAAAATCACACTGTGGAACAAAATATTACAGATTTAGTTTTGGGATGAGGAATAAACTTCCAGAACTTCAACCTTTTATGACAAATTAATAATAAGCATTAACTTTACAGAAATAGTTACCTAATTTTTCAGAAATAGAGATCAATTTTAGCATTAAAAAAATTAAGATCTTTTTAAAGTTTATCATGAAGGCTTCTATAGATTTAACTTAGAAAAACGGAAATGAGTTATGAAGTTTCTCAATAGAAAAAATGTTACTGTAATATTTTAATGATTTTATTAAAGAAAATAAAAACAATGTTGTATTTTGCTTTGCAAAACTACTTTTTACTTAGAGAATGTTGGATATAAATGTTTACTTTTATTTGTTGTGCTGAAACAATATGTGTATTTTAAGCAATTGGCAATACTTAAGTATCCTGACAATTAAATTCACATGAAACCATGTAAAGTAGAAACCATTTTGTATATATAAATATAAAAAATTAGCAAAAATATTTGACCTGTGCTTTTTCATTTGATAATGAAATTCATAATTCTTTTCATTGCAATTTTTAGGTGAAAGTAGCTTGTCTGGCACATTTGATATTATCCGAATTGATCTACATCCTTCTGATCAATATAAATCTGTGAGTATTTTCTTTGAAGTTGAACATTATTTGCTTTACAGTAGAAAATTATCTTTAATCAGAATGACTAGTAGTTGATACCATATTTTTATACAAAATGTACAGAAATATGGCATCAACTTCTAGACTTAGTAATGTTTAGCAAGTGAACTTGATAGTGAATACAATTCAAAGTGTCTCATACTTGTTAGATTCTTCTAAACTAATCTAAAATTAGTAAACAACTGTTCATCTTGGGAATAGTTAGGGAGTCTGATTGCCCTTTGACAATTTAAGGTGCTTCACACTTGTGGCTCTCTGCCAATCTATGCTTAGTAAAGAACAACTAAGTTTTTGTAAGTCTTGTACTGATTTTAAATAAATTATGCTGTGTTTTTGTTTGTTTTTTGTTACCTATTAAAAAATTATAAAATATAATTGGATCAAGTATGAATAAATTATACTCTGTGATCAGTACAATTTCTCTTTCCAAATTTTTCTGGTTAGTTTATTTGGCATATTTATATTTAAAATTGGTTTTTGATGTCAGAACAAAACCCTAATTGATTACATGCACCAAGTGTTTAAGTAAAATAAATCAGCTACAGTTGCACTGAGAACATGGCACAAATAATAAAAATGTGCAACAGGAAAACAATTAATAAACCACCCGAACAAATTGAATACACATATAAATGCAGAGCAAGAGCAAATGTCCCTTAAATGTCAATTGCTTGCAGAACAATGTAATATACCAAGCCACTGTATAATCAGCAGATAACAAATAAATGTAGATACTGAAGTCAACAGCAACAGTCTGTTTCATACTTATATGCAATCATTGGCCTTGCTATTGAATATATGCATAAAACAAACTGTCATTGCTGAGTGTTGTGTATGTTCTATCTCTGATATTGAGCACTTTAACACTTAAATATCGCTTCCCTTAAATCTATATTTTATTAAATATATATTATATATAAACTAATATTTTTCACATTGAATCACTGTTCATATATATCTTCAATATCATGTATAATTTTTTCTTTTCTTTCTATAATAACCTCTATTTTCTTGTCAACTTTTGAATTCTTCTACATGCCATGTACTATAGCCACCATTTACTCTTGTATTAATAAGAAATCTGCCAAGGTTGATAAAGTAAACCTGGCTGCTGCTATTCAAAAGGACCTAGAATCTGTGATTGAATGGGGTAGCAAATGGCTTGAAAATTCTAATGCCTCCAAAATAAAGCTACTCCCTGTTAACCACCATAAAAACTTTCTTGCTTACCATCACAATGGATGACACTAATCTCCTATAGAGCTACACACTTTGCCTCCTTGGCATTACTCTCTCAAATGATCTTGGATGGAATGACGACATCGAATCCATCTACTGCTGGGAAGGTTGGGTCACTTTGTCAGGTGAGAAAGTTTTTTTTTGGGAGACTTCATTTTGTGCATTTATAAATTTACCAGTCATCTGTGCATTGAAAACTGTTGCCATATTTGGTCGGGTACTCCTGCTATTCATCTTGACAAAATCCAAAGAAAGATCTGCAATATAATCGGACATGTCATCTTGTCATCAGTTACTTTCTCACTGACGTGATGTGACTTCTCACTGTCTTTTCTACAAGTATTTTCATGGCAGCTACTCTGACAAGCCTTTTTTCCTGGTTCCCCAACCACATGTATTTACACATGCTACTAGATTGGCATCAAGCTCCCACCCTTTAACTATCAAAATAGTTAAATGTAACCTCTCTTCTACTCTAACACTTTCTTTTCTTGCACTTTTCATTTGTGGAACTCCCTATCAACCATAAAAGAAATTTAAAAGTATGATAAAGATATACATATCTGAAAACTTGTTATTGCAGTATTTATCATAATTGGAACTGTAATTGCTTAATGAAAAAATAATATGGATAAAAATTGAAATTAGTGTTACAAAAAATGTGAATTGATATATTAATCTGAGATATTCTTTGGATAACATTTTTATAGAGCATAAAGTTGCTAAATTTTATGACTTCTGAATGTAAGTCACAGCTGGTATTCTTGTATTACTATCTAACGACAAATTAATTAGTCTACAAGATTTATATTGTAATAAAATTTAATCAAATTTGAAAGTTAAGGATATTTGAAACTTTCATGGACAAAGCCAATGTTTCATATATATATATATATATTTTAACATAAGTAATTATGCCTTCATATAATGTTTTGGCAAAGTTTAATGTAAGACCAAGCAAAAAGGAATGATATTTTTCTTTTACTACTATTATTGCATAATTCCTCCATAATTTTCATGATTTTAAAATTATTTTTAGAATTTTAATAAAATCATAACATATAAAACTTATTGATTTGTATTTTACTGCTTATCAACCTTTTGCATGTTATTTAAAGCCATAAAATCTTTTCAGAGATTTACTGACACCAGTAATATTCATTAACACATAACTGGGGGGAGAAGAGGTGGATTCATTCCTTTCCCAAGGGTATTTGCAAATAAGAATGAACCTGACTGAAATTGGAACTTGGCTCTCTAATTTTCAATTCCAAATTATTATCCATTACACCACCTGCTCATCCAGTATGGTAATCCCGATAACTACTCATCTAGACATTGACTTGGCTCAACATTGCTTAACTTGTGATCCTGTGAGAACTGGTTTTCCAATGTGATATGGCTGTAAGTATGTGAAACTGAAGTTATACATTTTTTTTCTCAAGAATTTGCAATAAAAATGTTAATTGCTATTTATTCAATTGTCTATTTACCAGATAAGCATAGAAAGATATGGGAATAATAATAGTATTTTTGAAAGAGTATAGAATTTAACTATAACAATAAATTATTTACTTACAAGATTATAAATACACTCCTATAGTTCACTATAAGAATTTTATATTCACAAGATTTTATTACATGCTGTTTTTAGTGGATACCCTCCCCACCCCAAAAATGTTTAAGTAATAAAATGTTGGATTAATGAATAAAAATGTGACCAATTATAATATTTACTATATAAGGAAATAACTATCAAGATATAGTTTTTTATTAATCAAGTTATATAAAGAAGAAAATTTAAATAAACACAAAAGTAATTATTAATTTTTAATATAGTTGTGGTTAATTACAGATAAGTTTAATATTGTAAATAAAACAATTGAATAGCATGTCATCTTTCTGTTGTCAAATCTTGAGGAAAAAAAATCTATGAATTCAATTTCATTTCGTATGTTATGGTTTTATTCAAATCCTAAAAATAACCTAAAAACAGAAAATATAGTAGTGCAAGTATCGAAAGAAAAAGTTTTTTTTCTTGATCCTAATTTGAAATTTGCCAATACATTTTTTAACATATGATCAGACTGTTGATATACAAAGATTTGCCACCAAAGTTCTATTAAACTGTTCATTTGATAGAAAATATTTAAATATTTGCAAAATATAAAATATGTATAGGTGACATATATATATAGGATTCTATTAAAATTTCTGAAATGACATGTTGTCATTATTCTGTAGATTATATAGACTATTATCTTCATTTTTATTTTGAACATGTTTTGACTGGTTCAATCTTAATCAGGATATATAACATCCAGTGAATAGTTTTAGACTTTTGTTTGTAACAATACAAATGTTTTTCATAGACATTTCTTTGCTACTACTTTTTTTTTCTTTAAGAATTTAGATATGTGGAATGTTGACTATTTTCTAAATGTTACTAAGGAAGTCTGAAACCAGTTGAAAAATGTTCAAAGCAAAAATTAACATCATCTGCATAATCCCTAGAATAATAGGTTGCACTTTCTAAATAAATGTGAAAGACATGTTATAGATTTGAATCAACCCACAACAAAGAAAAAGGCAAGAAAGGTTTTTAAAAAAACTATTTTTGTGTTTTTAAATTTATCTCAGGATGTATGAGTGTTAAAGTTCTTGTGTTAAAGATTCTTGCTTGCTGTTGTTTAAGATGAAAATAAATGTGATTTCTTTAGATGTATGTATGAGAAAAATAGACAAAGAAGAAAGTGAGGAAGAAAGTGTAAATGTCACGTAGCTTGTAAAGGAAGATGAGTGAATAAGTAATCTCTTTGAAGCCATCATGGTGACATGATGTATATATCCAAATCTGTCACCTTTCTGGTTTTGTCTGTCTAGAGGCTTTACTTAAATACTTCTCAATGGGATCATGCAGCATGTTTATATCATCAGTGGTAACAGAACTTAGTGATTGAAAAATCTTAAATACTTATTTTCAATAGATTAATTTATTAACTGGAAGGATGCATGGATCCTCTGACTTAGAAACTATTTTTTCTCAATTGATTTTTGACTGTCTTGGTGCCTATTTCTGTTTCCACTCCACAGATGTTTAAATGTAAAAAGTGTATTAAGTTTGCACAAATTAATGAAATGAAATATAAAAGTAAATTTATTAGATTTTATTTGTTTTTGATGTATAAATTGTCACTATTTTATATTTAAAATTTTGTGTATTGTTTGTTTTTGATTTTGTTGATTGAACAGTATAGTAGGGTCAGTTAGGCACCTTCTGTAAGAAAAATAACACCATGACGTCATTCACTCTGCCAGAATTTTGGAAATGGCTTGGCATTTGTGTTAGAAGCTACAATATGAGCATTTCAGAGTGTTTAGATGTTAATCTGAGGACAGTGCAGAGGATTCAGAAAGAGTTGGATAGTATATCACATCAACATGATGGTGTTTGGTGTTATCACAACTGATAGCAACATTATGCCTCCATTCATCTTCCCACAGGGCCTCAGACTCAACATGGTGGCCTACATCAAATGTTTTGAGGGGGTAGTGCTCCCCTTGTTCAAGAGGATGGCAGCTGGAAGACTCTGTCTGGCAAAAGAAGGAGTCTGAACCATGCTAACAAAGCAGAACACAGTCATGGCTGTCAGACAATTTCTATTACCACATCACCAAATTGTGATGCCAAAGATGAACTGAAGACAAGGATTGTGGCAGCATTTACCAACTTAAACAAGGAGACTGTCCAGAAAAGATGCAGGAAATTTTGATGGTATCTGGAAGCCACAGTTGAAGCCAATGATGATTTTATTGATTAAATTTACTCTTTAGTAATTCAAGATACTTTTGTGTAATTTTGGCAAATGTATGTTAAAATGAGATGTCAGTGTTATTTTTTATTTTAGTTTAATTTATAAGACAACTAGCAGTATAGCCCGGCATTGCTCGGGTGTAATGAAAGCTTTAAAACTAATCCATGGTCCTGGAGCTCAGACTCTTTGGATGTTGGCACAAAAGACTAAAAAGCAATAGATAGGTGTTTCCAATTAAAGCGAAACCGTAGGCTGAAAGAAAAATAAATGGATGTAAGTTAAATTTTGATTTCTTGGTATCGATATGAAATTTTCTGCACTATTGTAAGAACTGCAACCTTGAAACTTCTGAATATCGTTTCTTATGTCTTTGTCTATGAGTGTATGAAATTTGATTAAAATCGGACCACTCCTTCTATAACCTGATTTTTTCGATATTTATCTGGAGTACCTTGACACAAAACCTAGCTAAGAATACTCACAGACGCTTATAGTACAAATGTGTAAATTTTCAAGAAAATTGGTTCAGCCGTTTTGGAGTCTATAGGTAATGGATATACACACACAGTTCCATTTATAATTAAGTTTACATTTATCGATCCTATGTGAAACTTGCCAAATAATACTTACTGATGTGCTTCTATCGCTCTTATTTTAAAAACTTTCTTTACTTTTTAACTTCATTTCTTGTTGAGCACACATTTGCAGAGCCACCAGTAGTCTTTGGAGCTGCTATACACTGCTTCATTCTCTCGACAAACAACAGCTTAGCGTAATTTAAGATCACTCATTTCAAGCAGAGGCAAATATATGCCTCTTATGGTTAGACATGTGGCTCCGATACAGCTGGAAGAAGTAATTTCTGTGGGCAATGGTGGCTGAGTAGGCAGGAGAGAAACAAGGGGACGAATGAGGTTTAAGAAGGAAATTCCTGGTTGGGATGAAAGTATCAATGCCAGCTTTTACCGAGGAGGAGAACTCAGAGGTGCAGTCCTCAACGGGGTGGCTAAACACTTTTCCCAAGGGATGTCACATAGAAAATCACGGAACGAATTCCAGTCTGCTCTTTGGTAGCAGTAAAAAAATCTGTTGGTAGGAGGTTCCTAGTGGGAGTAGAGAGAGATATTAATAGAAACAGCAGCATGATCAGAGTTTCCAAGAGGGCAAAGCTGTAAAGCTTGGCAAGAGTCGAGGACAGGTAAAGCAGAGATCTAGAAGAGAATTGTGTCCTGTAGGAATACTGGGGAAGTGTATGGGGAAAATTCACCACTTGCATAAGAGATTGAGTAATTGCAAAGTTCATGGCACGAATGCCAGCAGGATCAGTGACTGTTTTTTTTATTTTTATTTTTTTATTTTACAGCCACTTGGCAGGGTGGGCATTAAAATCACCGAACACAAATGTTAGCAATTTGATGGGAGGAAGTAGCCTTATCTATATTATCAGAGATACTGCTTAGCAGGGCGCAGTCAGAAGAGGAACAGCACAGAAAGAAAAGATAGCTAACTGATTTTAGAAGTGAAAGATGGAGACCTGTATGTGAGTGGTCAGGGGATTTGTGAGAAGTCACCCTAGCTAAAGGGAGGTCTTCATTGATGTAAACCTCCAAACCATGCATATGGACAATGGAGTTCTTCGTTAAGAGGGGAAGGTAGTCAGGAATTGAGAAGTCAGTGTACAAATGTGTTTATATTTCACCATTTTTAACTGAGATCAATTTTGACTTTTCACAAACTAAATAAACTTCAACCAAAAAACTAAATTGACAAATAGGTTTGTGCTATTAATGAAACAATTTTACATAATATATTATGATAGTTTCTTTTAAATTCCAGAATCATCAGCAGATTTGTAAAATTTTCAGCATAAATATTGAAACTGAAGAAATTGTAAGAATAGTTTTACATTTTCTCATAAGATTTTCTTTTTATTTTGTTACAGATGGTTCTTGCTGGTCAAAAACCAGAAATTATTATGGAAGTATGTACAAGAGCACTGTCTTTCTGGACCTATCAAGTAAACAACTTGCATTTTTGCTATTTTTATTTAAATATATTATTTTTCTAGTTGTCTAATTGTCTCTTTTATTAATCATGATGAGAATTATGAATTTGGTTCCTTTTTCTTGATTACAATATCCAAAGCAATTTTGGTTTTCTGAAATATCTTTTCAAAGCAAGCTGACAAATTGTCACTCAGAATACAAGAATATAAATGCTTGGAATCATATAAAGCAATTGTATTTAAAGGGAAAAATGAATGAAAACTTGCTTGAAATCAATGTTTATATTATTATTCTACTAATAACACTGCATCGTGATACTGACCACAATCAGTGCATGTAATATTCATCCTCACTTTGATTATTTTTGTGTAATGGTCAAGGGAATATATTTTGCAACAATATCTTAAATCTTTCTCTTTTTATTTTTATTTTTATTTTTTTTTAAGGTAACTACTGTCTCAGAAACTTTTCCCTCTCTAATCTGCGAATGTGATGCAAACTAATTTTAATGTGAGAAAATAGCTCATTTTCTCCCATAAAAATTAGTTTGCATCACATTCACAGATGGGAGGGATTTTCTGAGATGAGGGTTAGCTTTCCCTAATATGAGTTGTTTAATTTATTGATTTATTATGCGTCCGCTGTCGGCTTTCAGAAAGTTGTTGTTGTTGTTGTAACTGCTTAACCTGTATAGAGAGTTGTTCAATATTTCGAGACATTTCAGTTAGTTGGTTACTATCAGTGTTTTGTAAATTGCTATCTTTGCTACACATGCTGTTAATTGGGATGAATCGTTCCTTTTTAGTTATTCTGTCTGCTATTTTGGATAACTTAGCTAATTCTATTTCACCAGGTAAAGAGACCAGGATCCATGTAGCCCCAGGTCTTAATTTGTCCAACCATAGCTGTCTTAAAATCGTCTTCATTTTTTGTAATAATTGCAACAGTTTATTCACTACCATGGACATGTCACTAAATAATTCTGAGCTTCTTTTTCTCGGAACTTCCTATCTTACGTAATATTGCATCTCTGAGGATGTCATATGATTTATCCGAAGGTACGTCTGTTAGGAAATCTGCGACCTCAGTTGCTATGTCCGTGGGAAGTTTTTTTTGACCACTTGGCAGCCTGTGAAACACTCCTTTTTTGTAGTGAAAATCACGTTTAGTTGCACAAACCAGATTTGCATGTTGCTGTTAACATTTTGATGGAAAAATTTTGTTTTTATTAAGTTTAGGGCCTATTTTTGGCTGCGAATTATTTCAATTCTAGGAAAGGTGATTCCAAGAAATGGTGTAATTTATGCTGACCAATCAGTGTTCAGTGCATTCTCATTACAAGCCCACAGCTTGCATGGGAAGACTTGTCACTTGTTCTCAACTGTAATAAAGTTTTATTTTTGAGGTAATATATTTTCCTCGCTCATATTGTAAAACAAAAAAGTGCACTGTAACAAGTTCTTCGCTATGATATTTAGACTTTATAAATTTAAGTGCAATACTGGCCTGGTGTTGAAATCTCATCAATTTACAGTTGAGCTGGCTAGATGTAGTTGTAAGTTCTATGCTAACACTTTTTTTTCTTTCTTGTGGAACTCCCTTCCAGCTCCATACTTTCTAGTCTGTTAATTGCTATCTACTGTTTTCCTGAATACTCTTTTCTCTTTTTGCTCACTATTAATATTTCTCTTCCTAATTCTTCTTCACCCTGTAACCGTTTTGCGTTTTAGTGGCTTTACTGCTTTGCTTGGGGTGATACTGATTTTTAAGAAAAAAAAAAGAGGTCACTGCTGAAAAAAATTGATTGAAATGTCTGCACTTGGTTGGTAGGTCAAGCTCAATATTGCTATTGCAAAAGTGTGGAAGATGCGAGGGACAAATTTATTAAACCGATATGAGGAAAATATAGGTCACGAAAATGTTTTTGCAGAAAAAGATCCTTTGTTTAAATGCAAATAAGTTTGGTTTTTGTTGAACCTTGTGACTAAAATCTTTTAAAACGAGTATCGATGAAAATAGAAGGGAAGCAACAAAAATATAAAACGTTAATATTAAAAGTTGTCCCCCTTGTATTATAGACAACTCCCAAATTGTCACAATACGTTGAAACATCGCTTCCCATACAATCAGCAAAGTTAAGCAACGTCGAGCTTGGTCAGTATCAAGATGGGTAACCACTAATGAATACTATCTGCTGTAATCTTAGATGTGCTGATGGCGTAATGGATAATAACTCGGAATTGTTAATCAGAAAGCCACGTTCCAATTCCTGTTGGGTTTGTTATATTCACTTATGTGGAAATACCCTTGAGAAAGGTACGAATCCACCTCTTCTCTCTCAGTATGAGTTAATACTAAAGACTTGTATCACTACACTATTATCAAAAAAAAAAAAAAAAATTCAATCTAAATTCATTTTCTGGCTTGAAAATAACCTGTAAATGGTTGAAAAGCTGTCAAAAAACGAATCAGTCAGCAATCAACTCAAATTGTTCCTTTGTTATATTCTAGTATTAATTTTCTCATCAGTTTTCTTATAGTTGCTTATTGCGCATTTTATTTCAGTACTGGTCATTTAAAAAAAAAATCTATTAGTTTCGTATATCTGTACTTTTGATTTTTCTATTTTGAATAAACATTTGAAATTATTTTTTTTTTCAGAAGATAATAAAACACAAATTAAAATTTTTATACTGAGATCTTTAAAAATATATATATATTGTCTTTTACTCCAGAATATATTATAATATCTGAGGAGCATGTAAGATAGGGAATAGTTTACATTTTCTTTATTTCAAGAAACCAGTTATGACTTTCAAAATGCACCATAAAAATAGTGATACTTATTTTATTTTCAAAACTTAACAAAATTAATTTCTATTTTTTTGCTATGTCATATTTTGTAGAAAGCCTGTAAATAATCTTTTCCATTTTGCTACTGAGAGAGTAAAAATATAATTGAAAATTTATACATTGCTCTCCTTTATACATAAGAAACTTATTGCAGGATTAAAGATTTACCTTTTGAAATTGGTCTATAGATAAGTATTTATTTGATAATATTTTGGGTGACTGCTTGGGAATACCAGTTGCTGTAAGCTTGGATGTGCGAGTGGTGTAATGGATGATGACTTGGAGTTGTTAATCAGAGCTAAGTTCCAATTCCAGTCAGGTTCATTATATACACTTAGGTGCAATTACCTTAGAAAAGGAATGAATCCATTTTTTTTCCTCCCAGCTTTAGGTTAATTAGTAAGGCTTGTCTCACTAATTTATTCCCCACAAAAATAAATTACAATCTAAAAACATTTTCTGTTTTTTTAGATAACCTGCAAATAGTTGATAAGTTGTAAAAAAAAAATGAATCAATCAATCCATTATTGATAATTTTTTTTTCTTTCACAATTTGACTTTCATGTATCATATTATCCAGCATAAAGATTTACACATAAGCTTATATTCATTCTACTGAAAACAATGATACAGTTTCATTATGTGATATTACAATCAACTGAAATTATGGGTATTTGTCAAAATTCACATGAAATTTGTAACAAAGCAGCACATAATTTTTTTTTGTGTCTTTCTTTGATCCAACTGGATGTATTTAACAGAAATAGACTATGTTTAACAGCGAAACTAATTACAAATGGAGAAAAAAAACCCTTTTCATTTCTTTCTTAGGCTCATTCAGATACTAAAAGTAAACTGATTGGGATTTTTACAATATATTGGTTTATGGCCATATCTCATTGAAGCATTGGTTCTCATATAATCACTGAAGTTAAGCAACATTGAGCCTGGTCAGTACCTAGATGGGCGACTGCTTGGGAATGCCAGATGCTGTAATTTTGAATGTGCAGGTGGTGTAAAGGGCTTACATTTATATCATATTGAAACGCTGACTCTCATATGATCACTGAAGTTAAACAATGTTGAGCCTGGTCAGTACCTAGATGGGTGACTGCTTGGGAATGACAAGTGCTACAAGCTTGGATGTGTGGGTGGTGTAAAAGGCTTACAGTCACATCATGTTGAAGCACCAGTTCCTGTACAATCACCAAAGTTAACATCAATTCTGCTCGAAACCTAGATTGGCGATCTTATGACTGTCTATCAATTTACGATATATTTCTAATATATAGTTATATGGTAATGACAAAGCTTTATCTTGTGGTTGTTGAGCATGAATATTTTTTCCCTTGGCTATTGTATATTTTCTATCTGACATGAATTCTTTATTTTCCTGCTGCAGTCCCACCAAGAAAGAATATATCAGGAACATGTTGCCAGCAAAGTGAAGGAAAAAGCATCGCAGTTAGAAAAATACTATGAAGAAGTTATTTCAAGAATTCAGTATGAATTGAATTGTATCCTTTTACTTATTGAGCTGAATATTTTTTGTTTTAATTACATATCTTCGTCATCATTAGTCCCATGTCTGGGTGTGGTCTTAGGGCCACTGAGCACCTGTGACCAGCTCCTATTTGCCTTGGTTGTCTGTTTGAGTCTCTCTGAATAATCCACCCAGTGATATTGTCAACCCATTTTCTCCTGTTTGCCTACTCTTTTGCCTAAGGGAGTACTTTATAAGATTACAGTTGAAAGAATATTCACTCTTATGACTTGTCCATATAATTTCAACTTCATCTTCTTGACAGTGGATATGAGGTTTTCCACTAGAGACATGGTGGAGTGATGGATAGCTGCTTAGATTGAGGGATCTGATTCCACTTGAGTTCATTACATTCACTTACCTGCTAGTACCCTTGGGAAAGGTATGAATCCACCTCCTCCCCCCAGCTATGAGTAAATGGGACAGGTTAGGCCTTATAGCATTGGTTGGCAACCAGTCTTGGAGAAGGAAAACTCATAATTCAAACCAGCCTGGAGACACACCACTACTGCTATGGCTGCAGTATATGTGGTGCCTCTTAGACCCTAATGGGTTATGAGACGTGTTTGTAACTGGGTTTGTTTCTTGTCTGATGGTGTATCATGCTGTTATTTTTGATGCAGTCTACATAAGAGATGCCTAGGATTGTTCTGTAGCATTCAATTTCTTATGATTGGATTTTTCATTTTAATTCTACTGTTAATGTCCAAAAACTGTAGGCATACAAAATGATTGAGAAGGACAATGCATGCAAAAGTCAGATCTTTTATTTCAGTCAGTTGTTCTTGTCTTTCTTAGTTATGTGATAGCTGCTGTTTGTGCTACTGAAGAGTAGCACAAACAGATATATTAGTCATCCACATACAAGCCTGTTTCGCTGTATCACAGCTCATCAGTGTGGCTAGACGCATCCACTTGCTTCTGGCCGGGATTGAAATTCAACCGATTTGGTGTCAGTCGGAGTCGCTACTCCTTAATCCATCGACACATGGAATCAGAGAAGGGAAATTTTAACGTCTTGTATATAAGCAGTGTATGCACACGCCAGTCACCGAAAGAACTCGATTCATTTCTGAAGAGTCACGCATATAGCAGAAGTGGAAACTGTTTTCAAAATTTTCTTCTCCAGAGAGCTCAATCATAATGAGAGCATAATATATTAGTATATATATATATATATATATATATATATATATATATATATATATATAGCCTGATCAGTACCTAAATAGGTGACCACTTGGGAATACCAGGTACTGTAAGATTGGATGGGCAGGAGGTTAAATACATAATGGCTCAGAATTTTTAATTGTACAGCTGAGTTCCAATTCCTGTTGGGTTTTTTATATTCACTCTTGAGAAAATACTCTTGGGAAAGGTATGAATCTACCTTTTCTTCCACAAGCTCTGGATTAATCAAGATTTGTATCAGTAAAACATTATCTATAAAAAAAAAATTTATACTCTAAATATATTTTCTGGTTGCAATAACCAGCAAAGGATTGATAAACCATAGAAAACAAACAAACAAATCAATCAATCTATGCAAGATAGAGAAAAGTGGGGAATATAATATTGCATTTATCTATGCATAGAGTACCGATTCTTTGTGCTGTGTCCCTTCAATACGGTGGTGATTATGGCCCTTCACAACTTGGTTTTTTGCCATCTCTGCTCTGTCACCCATTCACTCAAGCTCATTGGTAGGCTGTTTTTTTTTTCTAGCTCTGTTACCTTCAATCTATCATTTGAGTATCAAATTTTCCAAGCTCTTTCCTCATTATGTGCTGCAGGAATCTCAACTCTCTCTCTTCCTGATGTTAGTCATAAGTGTCCTTTTTGTTGTCATTGTCCTGCACATGTTCACTCCATGGTATTCACACCAACCGTAGACATTATAAGGTTTTTTTTTTTAAACTATACCATGTGTGATAAGAAATGTATTATTTCCTTTCTCTTTTCATAATTCTTGTTCAGTGACATTCATTGTAAGTTTTGTTATAACAAGAAGAGAAAACTTGAAGACTCTCGGCTTTCCTATCATAAATACAAATGTCATTCCTTATCTACTAAGCTCTGAAATTGCAGCATACAAGTAAGTGTCTTTTACACACAAATTGTTTTTCTTAGAGAATAGAAATCATTTTAGTTACTGGAGGAGAAAAGCCTTAACATTGGATAAAGAATTTATTTGGATTTTGCTTTTTGAATTTCTAGAATGATGAGTTATTGCTTACATGCAGAATATTGTCCTCATCTTTGTTGATATTATTGCAATATTTCAGTATTTGTGCCCTCTGGCTTTCTTCAGGGTCTTGTTAATCCTGATAATCTCCTTGGAACTTTGAACTGAACTGTTGATTTAATCCATGAGGATGAATTGTCCTTGTTTAATTGACTATGTCTAGGAATATCTTGTCTAGTTATTGCTTGGCCAGAAAGTTACTTGGATTGAGAAGTGTCTGATAAAAGAACGCTATGATGATAACAACAAAGATGAGGATGATAGTTTACTTTTGAAGTTTACATTAATATGCTTGTTTATCTTTTTTTTATATATAGTTTCTATAATTATATAGTCAGGCAATTTCTATTTTCTCTTATGTAGCCATGTAATTTCTAGCATGTTCTGAAAATGATATAAGGTCATCAGTGCAAATGTAATGAGTTAAGAAACTAATAGAACAAAAGGAAAAGTCAAAATAAAAGCAAATAAGTTAATTGCCAACATTTAAATAAATTCTTTGACTGGATTGTTGTGGTAAAAACTTGACTAGTGTTTAGGGTAAGGTTTAGCTGTAAATCTGGGCAATGATAATTTGAGGAGTTCATGCAAAAGTCATCACAAAGTAGTTTAGTAATTCTTGGTTTCGTGATGTACAGAAGTTGTAAGTTGATAAAACATATGAGAAATTGGGCAGACTCGAAGCAGAAAACCACCACGTTTAATTTTGTTGTTTTTCATTTTTTTTTTTTACTTTCTTCAGCACAGTTCTGTTGATTGTGACTTAAACTTTCCGATTATCAAAAAAAAAAAAATTTGAGAACTTACAATATTTAAACAAATTTTGTGGTGGGGTCAGTTCTCATACAACGTTAAAGTAAACTGATCATCAATTTTCAATCCACTGTAAGGTTGTATGAGAAACTGGTTCCCCCCACCACCAAAATTGTTTAAATATTGAAATTTTTGCAAATTTTTTTTGTCATTCATAAAGTTTAAGGTGTAAAAGATAATATTGCACTGAAAAAAGTCCAAAAATTTGATAATGACCAAATTTACAGGTGGCGGTAATGTTGTACCGGTGACTGGTTTCAAAATAGTGGCTCAATTTACGATAACATTGTATGAGAAAATGATCCCCTTCCCCCAGAAAATGTTTAGATTTTGAAACTTTTCAAAATTTTTTTGTCAGTCGTAAAGCTGAGGGGGTAATTGATAGGACTGCGCTGAAAAAAGTAAAAAAAAAAATATGAAAAACAATGAAATTAAACGTGGTGGTAGTCTGCTTCAGGTTCACCAGAAATTGTAATAGAACATCTTGCAAAGTTGAAAAGGGCTATCAGAGTGCATTCAGATGAGTTTAGAATTCTTTTGACAGTTGTAAAGCAAATCCTAGAAATAGCTAGGAATGTCAAAAAATGATTATTTTAAAATAGTTTTTCTTTGCTAAGCTTTTATCACTTCAAGTGATAACATACTAGGATTTACTTAACTTTTAGTCATAATTTTGTATAGTAGAGAGTTAACTATAGTCTAATTTGAACTGAATTTGTTAAATATTGGACTCAATTTTCTTTCTTTTGTATAGCCATCAGGAAAGAAATGGAGACTACAAAGAAAAAATACAGTGAAGTTACTGAAAAGCTCATGGAAAAATCCAGACAATGTCAAAAATTACAGGTTTAAAATAATTCTGTGCTGTCATCTTTTTAATTTCAAATAAGTAAACTTGTAGAATTATTTTTTTTTCTTTGTATACAAGTTTAACAAATTTAGCTTTACAGGTCATTGTTCCTGGAAAACAATTTTTTTTTTTTTTTTTTAACCAAGCAAAGCAATAAAGCTACTAAGACACAAGTGTTAGGTAACATGAAAAAAAACACTATTAAATAAAGAAGACTAAAGAACAAGAATTAAGAAGACAGAAAATAACAATTGACATTGCATTACAATTTTTGATATCAAAGTTGACTGGGAAGCAAGAAGCCACAAGAGGCTTCACAAGTAAAATATCAAGACATGAGATAAAAGAAATTGTTAGCATAGAACAAATACTGGTCTTAAATTCAGGAATTTAGGTATCATAGAGGAAAGTTCATCAGAACAATTACTATGAAAGTATTTATAGAAAAGGCACAAGGAAGCTACGTTATGGCAGTGGGAAAATGACTAAAGTTGAGATGCTAAGACAAGACAAATAACATTGCATATTTAGATTTTGTCAAATCTCTCTCTCTCTCTCTCTCTATATATATATATATATATATATAGTTGTCAGTCCATAAATGGTGAGGATAATCCAACAAGATTTCCTTAATATAAATTATTAATAGGTAAATCCATATAGAGAGCTCGATCGGTGTTAACCAGAGCAATATGAAGTTTATAAAGGAAAACTCAACACGTCATATTAGTTATAAACTATAGTTCATTTCAATGAGCTTAACTCAGAGAGTCTGATGATATGAGTTAGTTAAGCTCATTGAAATGAACTATAGTTTATAACTAATATGACGTGTTGAGTTTTCCTTTATAAACTATATATATATTTATATATATAGCAGGTGCATCAGATCAGATATGACAGCAATATTTGAAGCAAGGATGATCAGTAGACTTATGAATATGTAAGACAAATTTTGTTAAGAAAATTCTCTAGTGCTATACAGGGAACTAACTTTACTAGCAGCAGACCTAGCAATTGATTCAACATAATCTTTCCACTTGATGTCAGCAGAAAATGTTAGTCCAAGAAGATGCAATGAGTCACTCTTGGATGTTAGCATTAGCCATGCTGATGGAAGTTAAAGAGTTCTCTTAGTTTTGATTTGGAGGTATTAAAATTAACAATCCATTTCTTGTCACAATTAACAGATTGTTAGTAAATTTTGAGATTAGCTGCCAATTTACCCTTATCAAACCACTCTGGCTTTTTAAGACAGGATTAAAAGATAGTGTTATTAGTATAGAGAGTTGAGAACTGATTTGAAACAAATATCGGTACTTTATGGTTTCATATTCTTATTTTGTATTATACCATTTCTTTAAGGCTATGTATGATGCACTGAGGAGGAAGCTGATCACTCCAGTCACCTATGAAAAGGAATCACATGAAAGACTTGATAGCAACAACAATGCTCTTAGAAGAGAAAATTTTATTCTACCTCTATCATCAGCTGACTGTGAGTTTAAGATTTATTTTTCTTTTGTTAGGTAAAAACAGCAAAAAAAAATTGTTTACCAAATTTTAAAAATGCTAAATTTTAAAAGCTTTTTTTCTGCCTTTAAAGTGGATAGTGTAATGAATGGTGGCTTGGAATGAGAAATTGAAGAACTGAGTTAAAAAATTCACTCAAGTTTGTTACAATCACTTACATAATTATAAGTCTTCTTATGCTTTTGTTTCTTTTATTATTAAATATTAAGGGTTTGAAAAATTTGACACTCACCAGACATATTAAAGACACATAGGAAAATATATAACCTACCTAATATGCTTGTGTTATTTCTTTTATTATTAAATATTAAGGGGTTGAAAAATTTGTCACTCACCAGACATATTAAAGACACATAGGAAAATATATAACCTACCTAATATGCTTGTGTTATTTCTTTTATTATTAAATATTAAGGTTTTGAAAAATTTGACACTCACCAGACATATTAAAGACACAGGAAAATATATAACCTACCTAATATGCTTGTGTTATTTCTTTTATTATTAAATATTAAGGTTTTGAAAAATTTGACACTCACCAGACATATTAAAGACACATAGGAAAATATATAACCTACCTAATATGCTTGTGTTATTTCTTTTATTAAATATTAAGGTTTTGAGAAATTTGACACTCATCAGACATATTAAAGACACATAGGAAAATATATAACCTACCTAATATGCTTGTGTTATTTCTTTTATTATTAAATATTAAGGTTTTGAAAAATTTGACACTCACCAGACATATTAAAGACACATAGGAAAATATATAACCTACCTAATATGCTTGTGTTATTTCTTTTATTATTAAATATTAAGGTTTTGAAAAATTTGACACTCACCAGACATATTAAAGACACATAGGAAAACATATAACCTACCTAATATGCTTGTGTTATTTCTTTTATTATTAAATATTAAGGGTTTGAAAAATTTGACACTCACCAGACATATTAAAGACACATAGGAAAACATATAACCTACCTAATATGCTTGTGTTATTTCTTTTATTATTAAATATTAAGGGTTTGAAAAATTTGACACTCACCAGACATATTAAAGACACATAGGAAAACATATAACCTACCTAATATGCTTGTGTTATTTCTTTTATTATTAAATATTAAGGTTTTGAAAAATTTGACACTCACCAGACATATTAAAGACACATAGGAAAACATATAACCTACCTAATATGCTTGTGTTATTTCTTTTATTATTAAATATTAAGGGTTTGAAAAATTTGACACTCACCAGACATATTAAAGACACATAGGAAAACATATAACCTACCTAATATGCTTGTGTTATTTCTTTTATTATTAAATATTAAGGGTTTGAAAAATTTGACACTCACCAGACATATTAAAGACACATAGGAAAACATATAACCTACCTAATATGCTTGTGTTATTTCTTTTATTATTAAATATTAAGGGTTTGAAAAATTTGACACTCACCAGACATATTAAAGACACATAGGAAAATATATAACCTACCTAATATGCTTGTGTTAAAGGAATGCAGAACAGGATTTAGGAATAATAGCATGAAGACAAATATTACTAAGAGAACTACAAGTGACATTTCACCTTTTTTTTTTTAATTTTCCCAATGTGGGATACTTAATAATAAAAGTAACAAAAATTGTGGACAGCTATGATTGTCACCATCATGAAGGTGCAGAACATATACGAGTAGAAGAAGAATCACACACACTAATAATAAGTCTACCAATATCTACATCATGCACAGTAATTTTCTGTGTATCTTAGATGTGGCTTAAGGTCGACAGTATGAGAAATTCAGTAAGGATTGAACTCACTTCTCAGTTATAATGTGTTATAATGAAACAAGCTTGCTAACCATACACCACACTGAGGTGCCCATTATCATGCTCAGTAAATTGGCATCCATGTTCTTACAACATTTCACTTTTTTTTCTCCAATGTGAGATACTTAATAATAAAAGTAAAAAAAAGCTTAAAGAAACTGAATGAAGTTATCTAGACTACATACCCAGATACCCCCCCCCCCCCAAAAAAAAAGTTTAAAATTTCAGTTCAGTTTAACATGTTCAGTTTTGTCTGTCTGATTATAACCAATGCTTGCATTTTTATAACCTCACTCTATTTTCTACACACATATAATTCTATAAACAAAAACATTACTTGGAAGAAGGACTAAAGAGTGAAAGAATTTTTTTTCTACTTTATTTACCAAACAAAATGTATATAAATCTTTCAAGAACTTTTTGCTACATCTATATCTGTGTAAACTGTTGAGATAAGATGACATGAAGCTATGGAGGAAAAGGAGAGGTTTCTGCTAAAATCTATATTGCATTTGGATTGTACAGCAAAAATCTATCCAGTAATAAGAAAACTGGTGAAAGATATGAAGTCTTAGTAATAAACATAATTGGGCCAGTGAGGCATGGTAGAATAATTAATGGACTGTGGCTAGGATTGAGGAATCAAAGAGTGAAGTTTGAATTTCAGTCAAGTTAATAATATTCACTTATGTGCTAATACACTTAGAAAAGGTATGAATCCAACTGTTCTCCCTTCAGCTATGGGTAAATAGTAGGATAGACTAAGGTCTAAAGCCTTTGGTGGCAACCTGTCTAGAAGGAAAATTCAAAACTGCATGTAGCCATGATGAAGCACATACACTATGCATTTAAGGAAAAAAATTGTTTACATTGATGATCCAGACTACAGTTGATTCCTTTATTTTTGGAATAGTAAATTTAGTTTTATGTACCATACAATAATAGTTTTTTCCTAAAGTGGCAATCTGACTACAGAGTTTTAAAAAGTTCATAAAAATCTGACTATTAGCAAATGTTTTTATGCAAAATTTTCTGAAAAGATTTGTATAAAAATGCAGTGAAAAAAGAAATTGAATTTTAATCAGTAAACAAAATTAACAAATTCAATTTGCAATAATGTAGCAAGGTAATTATTTGGTTTTGTTGAGAGCTACATTCTATGTTTAAACTTGTATAAATGGGAATGAATTTTTCATGGCAAATCTTAGCTGTGAAGATTATAACTGTTTGACATAAGGAACGTAGTTTGTTGGAAAAGATTCCATGGAAATGGCAATAATTTCGTGTGATGCTTGCAATGTTTTATCTGTGGGAAGAAGTTGTAAGGTGGAAAAGATTTAATCATCCACAAGGATGCAGAGATGCTTTTGGTCTCTATCAAGACTGTTAAATGGCTGCAATATTCCATTTTTTGCCTGATCTGGCTCTTGTAAAGGTATAGGATAGCAGGAGGAATGGGGTACTTACTGGAGTAGCACAAGGAACTGATCATTTTTTTCCAAAATCTTTAGTAATGGGTCATAGAAGTTCCACTTGAAGCATGGGTTGAGTTTGTCCCAATAAGCACTCAATGCACCAGGCCTCCTTAGAACACCTGTTCATTGTGATAAGTGAAAATCCAGGGTTTGCTTGGTGATGATGGAATGTAACTAATTTGGTCTTCAAGGCATTAAAGGTGACCAGCTAATTCATCCTCTTCCACTAAGCTTCTTCAAATCAAAGATTAGGAAGGAACCTAGCAGTCAGAAGTAAAAAGGGTGATAACAGCTACTGAACTTTTGAAAACTATTTTCTTGGAAAATTGTTTTAAAAGAAATATTTTATAAATTCTAACACAGAGCAGTAGAGAAATGGCTAATGATACCAATATCATAAAAATCACTTGATACTTTTTGGAATTATCATTCTAAAAACTATCACAGTGCTCCATCCTCCATGAAAAATGTCTTATTGTTGTACAAATGACAATGAATATTGAAAAAATATTGGGGTACAAGTTTTCTTGTTGATTGCTTAATTATGAACACATTCAACAATGGGCTACAAGAAGTTTAACAAAATTCTTTAATAAGTGCATTCTGTAGACCCATGTTTGTATATTCAATAATTCAACAAATGTTGAATGAAGTGACTTGTTTTCTAGCTGCTCTGCTAAAATAAACCATATGAAATGCCAAACTATAGTAGATCCATACTCCTTTCAGTTGCCCAATATTTTCTATGACGAATGAAGTGTCTCTTTTTCAGGCTGTTCTGCTATAATAGACCATATGAAGTGCTATACTATAGTCGATCCATAGCCATTTCTAATGCTCAATATTTTCTAATGAAGTTGCTCTTTTTCTGGATGCTCTGCTATAATAAACCATATTAAAAGCCATATTATAGTAGATCCATGCCTTTTTTCAGTTGCCTAATATTTTTAATGTTGAATGAAGTGATTTGTTTTCTGGCTGCTTTGTTATAATAAACTGTATGAAATGTCATAGTTTAGCAGAACCACTCTCCTTTCAAATGCCATATATTTTCTATGCTAAATGAATTGACTTGTTTTCTGGCTGCTCTACTACAAAATACCATAATAATGCTATAATATATTAGATTGATACTCATATCAATTGGTCACTTTTTTATGCTTAATGAATTGACTTATACTTTGGTTGCTCTGCTAAAATAAACCATATGAAAT
This sequence comes from Ascarosepion bandense, assembly GCA_037127315.1. Classification (NCBI taxonomy): domain Eukaryota; kingdom Metazoa; phylum Mollusca; class Cephalopoda; order Sepiida; family Sepiidae; genus Ascarosepion; species Ascarosepion bandense. The sequence goes on along the minus strand of JBBBDQ010000895.1, from coordinate 719,002 downwards.
GCCAAATTATATTAGATCTATACTCTTTAAATTGCCCAATATGTTCTATGATGAATGAAGTCTCCTTTTCTGGTTGCTTTGCTATAATAAATCATACAAATTTTTCTATGCTGAATGAAGTGACTGATTTTCTGGCTCCCCTGTGTAATGAAGATTCACATCTGAATTGCCACTGCTCTCTCTGTTGAATATTTTAGAAAGAAGCTTTGTCATAAAGTCAATTGACAAAGTTGGTATCTTACTCTATAGGGGCTGATTGTCACATTCTGTTATCTTGCAATAAGAGTTTTGTTTTAATTTTTCATCTCCTTTCACAGACACATGTTTCTTATAGTTCAAGATTATCAGAATGTGTTGAAAAGGTTTTCTTTCTGTTTGTAAATTGCTTACAGTGGAAAGAGAATTAATGCATGTTGGTGTTGGCTCATTGACTTTTCAATATGTAGTAATTTCAATGTTCTTAGAAGTGATTGTGCAGTTTTCCTTTTTTGTTTTTTCCTCATAATTGTAAATACAGATGACATTTTATCAATTATGAAGACTGATGGTGTCAATTTGCTTGTCTTTTTAGTCTGAGTTTTCAAAAGGTCAACATTTTTTGTTTTTCATATTTCATGTATGTTGCTAATGTCTTATACATATGAGAAAGTGCTAATGTTTTGTCATAGAAATACTGCTTTTATAAAGTGGGTCAGGTTGAGACTTTTTCAGGACCCTCCCCATACATGTAGAAAATATTTTATTTAGTATAATTAAGCAGAAATTGTTCTTGTAAAAAGTTTTATGAAAAAGGATAAACATTCTATGTCTATTGAATTTATCTCTTCTCTTTTATAAACTGCAAATAAGCTAATGCAAACCTAGATGCATCAGATGCAAAAATATTAGAATTGAATCCAAGGCTGATCATTTTCAGGAAGGTGAGATAAAGTAAACTAAAGTGAAGCCAAGAAAAAATAGTGTTTTAAGTAGATCCTTTTCAAGTGTCATAAATTGGTATAAAATCATTTAAACAATATGCAGTGGTAATGTATATCAGTTACGTGCAATGGCGTGTGTGTGTGTGTGTATATATATATATATAAAGTAAGTAGCTAACATAGAGCCAACAGACCTACCAAGGTTTCACCAAATGGATTGTCAGGGCAAGTTTCAAGATGTGTTCAAAGATAAATTCATAGTTTTTTATATATATATATATATATATATATATATATATATTAGTGCATTGAAGAATACGTGGTTGAGGACTAGTTATTTTTTTTTAATGTATGGTTGCTTTTGTTAGTTTATATATTGTAATCGCTAAAGAAAAAAAAATGTATTTTAACCATTTCGCCCAAAGCAAGGTGAGACTGCTACTAGTGTGCAGGGGGTTACAGTGAGAGAAAAGACTGGGGGTGTTGAAAACAGAATGAAAGGACAGGATTCAAGGAGAAAGATGGCAATTGAGGTTGCATTTAAATGTTTGGAAATTGTAGCTATCAGGAAAGCAAGTAAATGGAAGGGAATTCCACAGGTGGGAAATGTGGGAAAAGAAACTGTTTTCTTTGAATTTTGTCAAATCTTGAAATAAACAGCTTTGGCAAGAGTATTCAATGCACAAACAAATAGTAGATTTATAAATGTGCAAGATGGAACCTCATGAGAGAAACTTTTTGGCCCAATATAGACCTAACCATCCTAGCAGTAGAAGCAGCTATGGATTTGATATTGTCATTCCACTTCAGGTTGGTTGAAAAAGTGAGGCCAAGCAGGCGCAGTGTGTTGCTCTCCAGGAGACTAGTGTCATCCATGCTGATGGATGAGAGGAAAGTTTCTCTATGCTGGTTAAAGAATAGTAATTTTGTTTTGGAGGCATTAAAATTTACAAGGCATTTCCTGTCCTTGTTAACTACTGACTGGAGATCCATTTCAAGAGCAGCAGCCAGGTTTATTTTGTTAGCTTTGGCAGATTTTTTATTGAGACAGGAGTAAATGGTGATGTCATCAGCATAGATGGAACTGATTACATTGAGAAGATCATTGAGGAAGTTCTGAAACAGTGTAAGACCAGGGATAGAGCCTTGAAGGACATCTGCGTTCATGTGAAAATATCTAGAAGCCTGTTCAATAGGATTCAATTTGATTGGTTGATTTAATTCGATCATTCCGATCATCCAGAAATACTGTAGCTCTGTAACTTGCACAGAAGGCCAGCATGTCAAATGCTTTTCAGATCAGTTAAGTGCCATACATGTTACATGCTTTGGGCAATCATGTCTCAAAAGAAACATGACTGACTGGGCAGAAGATTATCCTGCAGTAGGTTGCCATTGCTTTCTGCAGTAGACTGGTTGTCGACCAAGGCTATAGAACCTAATCTGTCCTATTATTTAACCCATAACTGGAGGGAAGGGATGGATTAATACCTTTCCCAAGGGTATTTGTGCGTAAGTGAATGCTTTTGAGATATCTAGACCAAATAATCTAATGTTTTATGTGGCTTCTTGTTACTATTGAAAATTTTTGAATATAAATTTTGCTTAAGAAAATTAAAATATAGAGTTAGAAGAATGATAAATTTATTGTTGGAATTAATGTTGATTTGATAATGCAGCCTCATTATTTAATGCTGACATTTAATAATGTCTTTACTCTTGATTTAGGCATTGATCTGTTACTCTAACATCAAGCATTATCAATCACAATAAAAAAGACCAAAATGATTAAGATGAATCAAATGATGTTTAAAATGAAGAGTATATCTTCAAAGTCATTAATAATCTTCAAAAAATAATCATGTTTCAATTTCAGTAATTATATCTAATCAAAATTTTTGATATATTACATCTTATTTTTTTGTTTAGGATTACTGTGATTATGTCTGTACACAGCTGAATATGATTCACTTATGTGTATTTTTTAAGAAAAGATTTTTAATGTATTTTGAAAATTTAGGCATAAGTTGCATCATTTATAATTGCTCATATAAATTGTTTTCTACTTATGTCTTTTTTATTTGTTGCTCTAATAGATGATATAGAAAATATTTTTAGACATGTTTCCAATATAATTCTTCTTTGCTTTTTTCCTCCTATGCAAGGAAAAGTAATTGAAATCTTTATCACTGTGCATATTTGTGATAAATCATACTGACATATTTTATTTTCAGTCTTTAGCAAACTATTTTGTTGGAAATATTTGTATTTTTACTTCCTTCTCAATAAAACCCTGATTATTGTTTTGCTGTTTGTATTACAGAAACCGATGCCAGAGAGTTAAAGAAAAAGAAGAAAGCATTAGTATATGCAACCATACATTTCTTTATTAAAAAGAAATGGGCTTTATTGAAACCAAAGAAAATAATAACACCAATATAATGGTTAAGTTTCTGTAACATGCTCAGTTAGATAGGCTTGTTTATTACACTTATTCAGGAGAATATTCTATGTGCTGTGTCCTTTTAGGATGTTGGAGATCATGGCTCTCCACAATTTCTTGTTCTTTGTAGCTGTTGTATACCTACCTATATACAGGAATGGGATGTTTGTACCCTCTTAATTATGTGGACACTGTTGGAGTAGAGTTGCGTGATTATACTGACTAGCAGTTTGCTTGCAGTGTATCTACTTCATGCAGCATGTGAGTCTTGTACTTGTTGATATACTTTTATTCCCAACCTCCGATTTGATGAGAACATGCAGAAAACTTTTAGGGTTACAACACTCTTCCAAACCCTGTTCTGCCATCAATTTACACAAGCTTGCCAGATAGATTGTGTGTTACTTTCCTCTGTCTCTCTTACCTTCAATCTGTCCTGTGAGTAACAAATTTTCCAAGCACTCTTTCCTCATTATGTCCCCCAGAAATTTCAATTGTCTATTTGTGATGTTAAGTATAAGTATCCTTTTTGGTTCCATTGTCTCTAGAACTTTGTCATTGCTCACATGTTTGGTCTTTAGTATTCTCAACATCCTTCTGTAGAACCACATTTTTGTTGCTTCAAGTGTCTTCATCTTTGAGGAGATTGTCCAACATTCACTGCTATATAGAAGGACTGATGCTACATAACAGTTCAGTATGTTTTTCTTTGTTTCTAATATATCAGAAAGCATCCAAATGCATCTTCAGATTTCTGTGCCGTAATTTTTGTTCTCTTTTAATATGCTTCCCAGATATCTAAATTGTTGTACATCTTTGATTTTATTATCTCTAATCTGTACTGATTTTAAAAACCAAAAAAATAACTTGGTTGTTAGTCTTGTACTCATAAAATCTGTAATGTGCAAATAATGTTTAGAAACAGCCACATCCATCAGTGGTATAGAAAAGAATTGAAATATCTCATGTTCTAAAACTTAGTATGAGGCAAGCAGTTAGAAGACTGGATGCATCAAAGTAATTTTTTTGTCTTTGGCATACAGAAATTACAAGAAGTACTGTAAATAATTATATCAAAGAAAAAAAGTCTAACAGTAAAACTGAAAATATTATTTCTTACTTTCTTTAACAAATCACTTCAGAACTTTGATTTAGTTTGTCTTGACAAACTAAATCAAAGTAATAAATCTTTGGTTTCATATCAAAATAAATTATAATACAATGTATTCTTTAACAAGTCAACATGTAGCTGCTATCTTTTGGTCCTGCCTCTTAAGTAGCTGACAATGTTCACTGCACTTTCTACATCAATGTGATAGATTAATGTCAGAAAATGAGTCTACCAATCTTGTACAGCTGTCTTTTGCTACTTGTAGATGTCAAAATAGATTGAGTAAATGCTAGCACTATTGCTACTTAGTTTGACAGCAATTCTCCCAAGGATATTTCTTTGTCAATTTCACATCAACATTTCTGAGCTGTATTTATTTCCTTTTCTTTCATTGAATATATTGTTTGGCAGATGACCTTAGCTTCAAATTATTGGCATTCAAAAGAAATGTAGATTTTTTTTTATAATAGATCTTTGTAATCTTTTTTTACCTTCAAATTAAATTTGTCTGTTGTCATATTTTGCAACTTTTATGAAAATTTCCCAAATTCTAAAACAGCTTGTGCTAACTTTTTTTTGTTTACAAACTTACAAAATTCAGTCACATTGGCATTAGCTACTAAAGTAATTTGTTAACGTTATAAACTTATTTACAAGTATGATAAAACATACTCATATATCTTACTAACTTCCAAAATATACAAAATCAATTGAGTGTTTTTCTGTCTGAATTTCTGCCATGAGGAGTTATCATTATTTATATTTGGACTAATGTCATCAACCATGTTATTGTTATAACATTTTGGCTGTTAAGCTCTCTACTCTTCAACTATTATTCAAAGTGTTGTGATAACAATAATAAGAATTAAGAATGTTCGTTCAAATGTAAATAATGTATTTATATTTTATACTAGAATAATGGCAAGTATAAACAGAAAGAAAATACTGATTACAAATATTTTTTTTTTATTACTGGAGTGGGGATTACTAAATGTTCACCCAATACAAGACCCAAGAGCCACTCACTAAAGAGAGTTACTAAATGAGGGTTTATAAAGACATGGGAGGGAATGGGTAAATAATTGCAGATTTTGAGTAAACAAAGTGTGATTCATAAATTGTTGCTATTTTATATTTCTAATTTTTCACATGTGTTATTTTTAATTTTGTCAAGTGTGCACTTGACAAAATTAAAAACTGACCCTACTATACTGTGCAGTATAGTAGGGCCAATTGGGTACCGTCTGTGAGAAAATGAGCACCATGATACAATTTACTCAGCCAGAAATTTGGAAATGGCATGCTGTACTACTTGGCATTCACACTGGAAGCTCCAATAGGAACACGTCAGAGTGTTTGCTTGTAAATCTGAGGACAGTGCAGAGGAGTTGGAAAGAGTTGCAAGAGTCTAATGGTGATTATGAAAGTGTTTAGAGTGATCAATAGTGATGGCATTATGCCTCCGTTCATCTTCCCACAAGGCCTCAGCATGGAGACCTATATCAAGTATCTTGAGGAGGTGGTGTTGGCTGATAGATAACTCTGTCTAGTAACATGACTCTGCACCATACCACACAAGCAGAACCCAGTTATGGCTGCCAGACAATTTCTGTGACCATATCCCATCTTACATCTGACTACCTAACTCTCCAGACTGCAACCCCCTTGATTATTATGTGTGGGACACAGTTGAGCAAGAGACCAACAAAACACTTTGTAACACCAAAGCTAAACTGAAGGCAAGTATTATGACAGCAGTCATCAACTTACACAAGGAGACTATTCAGAAGAAATGCTAGAGATTCGGATATTATCTGGAGGTTGTGCTTGAAACCAATGGGGATTGTATTGAATAAATTTACTCTTTAGTATTTCAAGATATATTTACCAAAATTACACAAAAATATCTTTTAAAATGAGATGTCATGTCAGTGTTATTTTCATTTTTGTGTAATTTAGATGACAATTTGTCCATTGTACCTTGTAGGTGACACTTTTCTACATAATCATTTCATCCCATCAAGGCAATAGTCATTGGTGCACAGGGGGATTACAATGAAAGGAGACGGATGTCAAAAGAAAACATTATAGATGATGTTGTAGAAAGGATCAGGGAAACTGCAAAATAAAAGATGGCAATTGACGTTGCATTTAAACTTTTGGAGATTGTAGATATCAGGGAAGCAATCATAGAAAAGGGAGTTCCACAGGCAGGAACTGCAAGGAAAGAAACTGATGGAGTAGAATTAGCAATTACATTTGCCTGTTTTGACATTCAAGAGGTGGGCCTAGTTGCCAATTTAGCTGTACAGGTAAATTGATGTGGGTGAGGTACCATAAAATAAAGTTCATCAGAGGAAAGCTGTGAAAATGCTTGTAGAAAAGACAGATGGAGATCACATTCCTTCAGTGAGAAAGTGGATGAAGATGAACAGCCAAATGGGGATCAATTGTATTGCAGATCCTCATTTGGATTTTATTGAGAAGCCCAAGAGGAGCAGCAGGGGCACGTGACCATATATGTATGCAATGCATGGATAAATGGCAGATTTCATATTGAGACAGGAGTGGATGGTGGTGTCATCTGCGTAGATGCCAACTTAGGAACTGACTAAATCAGGAAGACCATTGATGAATATCAGGGAGAATGTAGGTCCTAGGATAGAGCCTTGAGGGATATCTGCATTCACATGAAAGGCTTTGGAAGTATGCCCATTCAGAATGACCATCATTTTGCAATTTGACAGGAACGATTGGATTTAATTGAACAATGGTCCAGTTATACTACAGCCCTGTAGCTTGTGCAGAAGGCCAGCATGTGATACCCTATCAAATGCTTTTGAGATATCCAGAGCAATAGCTTGAGTTTTGTCATTTTTATAAAGAGCCTGACATATGTACTTGTTGATGGTTGTTAGCACATCAGCAGTGAACCTTGCAAAGTAGAAGCCATACTGCTTGTTAGAAAAATTTGTTGGATCTGAGATGCTGAACCATTTCAGCATTGATAATAGCCTCTAACACTTTGCCAAATAGTGGTAATAGTTTGATAGAAGGGTCAGTAAGCTCTCCAGAGTTTTTAAAGAATGGAATTACAGAGGAGGATTTCTAATAAGTAGGGAAGCAAGAGTCAGCAAAACAATAGTTATAGTTTGGAAGAGGATAGGAGAGAGCTCAGGGGCATATTTCTTAAGGACAATGACTGAAATACCATCACATCCACTTGCTTTATAGGAGTCAAGCTTAGAAATAATCTTAGAGACCAGAGAGGGGGTTATGTATACATCACTCAGTTGGACCTCAGTTCTAAGAGAGAAGTAGTGTGGGTACTTTAGATAAGTCAAGTGTGGAATTGTAAGAGAATTTGCGAGCAAAGCACTCAGCTTTGTCCATTGTGGATGTGAGAAACTTAAAATAATTGAGTAGTGGAGGTCAAAGGTTTACTGTTGTTTAGCACACATTTGCATAGCCGCCAGTAGTCTTTAGAGCTAAACTTATAGGATACTATATGCTGCCTCATTCTATTGGCAAACAACAGCTTAGCATCATTTAGAAACTTGCGTTCATTGGAAGCAGAGAAAAAAGACACCTTTTATGGTCAGATGCATCACTCCATTAGAGCTGGAAGAAGTGATTCCTGTGAGCAATAGCGGCCGAACAAACAGAGAACTAAAGAGGAGAATAAGGTTTGAGTCAGAACTTTCTAGATAGGACAAAAGCATCAATGCTGGCTTTCACCCAAGAGGAGACCTCAGATGCTCAGTCTTCAATAGGGAGACTAAAACCTTTGTTTCAAGGTACATCGCAAAGGAAGTTATTGAATGCCTCCCAGTTTGCTTTCTGATAGCAATTGGATATTTGGCTAATAGGAGGTTCCAGGAAGGAGGGAGAGTTGAAGGAGATATTAAGAAAAACCACAGCATGATCAGAGTTGCTAAGAGGGCAGAGCTGCATAGCATAGCAAGAGTCAGAAATAGAAATGAAACAGATCTAGCAGTGGACAGAATCCATTAGGGTTATTGGGGAAATACATCGAGAACACCACCACTTGCATGAGAGATTGAATTATTGAAAAGTTCATGGTATGGACACTGGCAAGATCTGTGACAGTTTTCCAGTTACTTGGCATGATAGGCATTAAAGTCACTAAACACAAATATATTAGTGTACAGATGAGAGAAAATGGCTTTGTTTATATTGTTTGATTTGTTGTATAGTACAGAACAGTCAGAAGAGCAACGTGAGTGATAGAGAAAGAAAAAATAGCTCACTGAGCTTAGTAGAGAGAGATGGAGACATATGTCAGGATGGTCTGGAGATTCAAGGGAAATTGTCCTAGCTAGAGGAAGATGTTTGCTAACATAAACCCAAAGTCCATGCATATAGACATTAGTCTTTCCTAAAGAGGTGAAGGTAACCAATGATATAGAAATCAGTAGAAGAGATAAAAGGCTCAAGGTTAGTTTCACAGAGACCTAAGATGTCAGGGGAGTTTTCATGGAGAAAGGATTCAATTCTGCAAAAGTTGATATGGCTACCAGAGATTTTCAAAAAAGATGTTGACAGTTTTAGGTGTTTTTTGTTTAGCTGGTTTAGTTTTATTTCTTTGTGTGTTGTCATGATTAGAGATTTGTTTGGTAAGGGAAACCTAGAGTAGTAATATCAGTTGGTCATCAAATGCACCATGTATTGGAAAGGAACTGGTGCAGTCTGCAGCATAATGTGGGCTCAGGTTTGCATATCAGAGGGACTTGCAGTAACACCCATTCATGCGCAACATGGTACTACAAGAATCCTGATATTCAACTGTTGATTAGAGTAGCCTCTCAAGACACTACACAAGAGTTTGGGCTTCTAACTACCAGTTTGAAGCAGCAACCAGGAAACTGCTAACCTGATAATCTCAGTATGAGGAGATGTTGCTGCCATTCACACACATTACAAAAAACTTGCGACAACACAACTATTAAAATGTGAGGAGAGGAAAACAAACTGGGAACTGCTTTTTAAATTGGGAACAAGGGATGACCCTCTACTTCTGTTCCACCCCAAAAAAGAGGAGTATGAATTAGGCGAGAGTAGGGTCTATTTACTCTATTTTAAAAATAAAAAAAAGGAAAACAAATTTAGTAAGTTTTAATTTGGTTAAAGTCAGGAAATTTTCCTACAAGAGCATTTTAAGATACTGTTCTATATAAGGACAAAAATATTTTTTGCTGTCAGAATGTCTACAATCAAACTATCAAGGGCTGAATGTGAAATATTAAATTTTCAAATTTACGCAAACACTTTATATGTAATATTTAAAAATTTTATGTTCAGAAAAAATTTGTTCAATTAAAGCTTATCAGAAAAAACATCTGCTTCCATTAGAATATTAATTGAGTTGATTCATTCATCATGGTGACTTTTATTTCACTTATATTTTTTTTTTCACTTATTATTTTGTCGGCAAGAAGCTTTATTGAACCCTATCATATATGAAAGAGTAGGAGGTGGGGACAAGCTGAAAAGTCTACACTTAACCGGAATCAAACCCAAAAATTTCAAAGGTAAAATAAATTCAGCCAATCATGGTCAAAAAGTCTACAATCAAAACATCAGGGTCTGAGTGCAAAATATTAACTGACCCTAGACTTAAGTTTAAAGTAGTAATGTTTGCAGAACCGTCTTCTTGTGAGTTTGTTCCATAAAGTAATGGTTCTTGGGAAGAAGCTGTCCAAATTGGACTTCCTTATTATCAATGAAATATGTAGGGAATGAAGGTGGTTTGTCCCTGTGTATATAGCATGACAGGTCTGAGTTGTAAATGTCTGAATTGGTGGAAGTAGGGAATGTCACTTGTCAGAACATCTATATAGTTATTTGCTTTTACCTACTTATGTATAGTCTCACGCCAATCTTATTAAACCTAGATTATGTTGAGCATTCAAAAGGGAAACAAAGGAATACAGAGAGGGATTAGAGGTGGAGTCATCTTAGATAAAAGTAATTGCTTGTAGTGAGAGGTTAAATCATGTTTTGTGACCCAACAGTTTATTGAGGGTATTTCAATATCTTTAAGAGAGACTATTGTCTGGTTCATACTCCTCCTGGTCTTTTGAACAGGAGTAGGGTTTATCCTTTATTTCTTGTTTAGGATTGGGTTTCAGTTCCTTCTAAAGCCTTTTCATTCTCTTTCACTCTCAGTATCTCCTTTTGCCTTCGTAGCATTATTGCCTTGCTTGGGATTTTAAAAAAAAGTTTGGTAGTAAATCCATGTAAGTTACACAGATTTTGCTAGTTTATTATAATTGTTATAGGAAAAGATTAAATGAAATACAAAACAAACATTTAATTCTATACTGGAACTATTGATAGCTTTTGCGGTGCAGTTTCATTTCTTTTCCATATTGGTGTGGATGATTTCTGCAATATTTTCTCTTTGTAATCCAATTTCATATTACTAAAATTATCTTTGTAACTGAAAATATCAGTCAAAATTGATTAGGTATAACAGAAAATTATATTTATTGCTAGCCATAGAAATTAAATCACCATTATCTATTTGCACAAACTTAGACATTTGATCACAGTTGCCATTGGATAAGTATATCCAAAGCTGATTCATTTATCGACCTCCTACGGTCAAGCAATATATTCTGACATGTATAAGACACACTTTCGTCTCTGTTTGAAAAATGCAATTTATTCCCAAAATATTATCTGCAGCCAAATGTAATTAGCAATTTTGATTTTCTTCCGACTAATCTTTAAACTTGGCAGTATTTAATTATAGTTAATATCAAGACTAGCATTTGTGCAGTTTATATTAAAAAATAGTTGATAAATTATGGCAAAGGTGAGCCTTGAAAAAACACTGTGATTTAGTATTTTTAAAAAAATTTTTAATGCTTTTTTTTTTTTTTTTCTGTGAAGTTGGAGTCTGCTTTATTTTACTAAATAAAAGTAACTGATAACCAGTACAGATCATTCATTATGTACATTTTTAAAATGTAATTTATTTTTAATCATTAGAGAGTAAAAATTAAATGTGGGTATAAAAATGTAGAAGATATTTTTGAAACTTGTTATTACTTCTAGTATTTTTCTAAACTTTATTGTAATGAGACCTACATTTAGGAAATTTAGGTGGCATAATGTAATTGATGCAGAAAATAGAATCAGTGAACTAAATACAAAATTCTGAGGCTGTTTGCATTCATCTTACATTAATAAAAAAAACATGAATCCATCTCTTCTTCCTACCCTAACAACTATGGTTAAAACAGTAAACTCTGCACTTTAGCTTTGGTAGGGGGAAACTGACCTCAAGTAAAAAAAAAAAATCTTTGACATGTCCCTTCAGGATGTAGGTGGTCATGGCTTTCCACAATTTCTTGTCCTCCATAGCTCTTAATAAATTTTATCTTTTTGTTATTTCTTCTAAACTTTCTGCCATCCATTTACTAAGTAGGTTATGCATTATTTACCTCTGTCCATCTTGCTTTCAATCTGTCCTGTGAGTATTAGATTCTCCAAACCCTTTTTTCTAATTATCTACCCTAGAAATTTTAACAGTCTCTTCCTGATGTTTCCTTTTTGTTTCCATTTTCTCTAAAACTTTTTTTTATTGCTCACTCCATAGTATCCTCAGCATCCTCACGTAAAACTAAATTTCTCTTATTTCAAATATTTTTATCTTTGAGGAGATTTTCCAGAATCACTAGCATATAGGACTTATATTACATAACAGTTCAATACTCTTTTTGTTTCCAACAATTTTCTGCTTAGCTTTTTGGAATACATCTTTAAATGTTTGTGCTCTCTTGCTCTAAATATTCCCATTGCTGTTACTGCTGCTATATGTATATTACCCCAAATACTCTACAATGGGATGCATTTACTTAGCTGTTTTTTAGTTGCTCATTTAGATTTTAAAGAAGTTAATTGACTGTAGCATTAGAAATTTGTCTGTCATTTAGATTTTTATGAATATATAAATTAACAATATGTATTCTTTCTTTTTTATTTAGTTTGATTTTGCATAACATTAAAATAATCTCATGCAAGTGGTGAATTTTCCCATGTGTTTATAAATAACCCTGATGAACTCGCCTCACTGCTAGATCTTTGCTTCACTTCTCTCCATGACACTTGCCATGCCATGCAGCTCTGTTATCTTGGCAACTCTGATCATGCAGTGGTTTCTGTTAATATTTCTTTCTGTTCCCTTCCAGCAGAATATCTTACTGCTATCAAAGAGTGGACTGAGAAGTGGTCTGTGACTTCCTTTGTGATGTCCCTTGGAACAAAGTTTTTAGTCTTGAAAACTGTGGCTCTGAGGTCTCTAAGCTGGCATCAATGCAGTCATCCCAGCTAGGAAGTTCTGACTTAAGCCTCATTCTTCCCTGTGATTCTCTCCTGCTTACTCAGCCACCAGCCATTACCCACAGGAATCCCTTTTGGCTTTACTGGAGTGACACGTCTGACTATAATAGGCACCTTTTTGTCCCTGCTTGCAGTGATTGCAAGTGTGTCCTTTACTAATGGAATGAATCAGCATACAACATCCCGCAAGTTTGGCTCTAAGAACTACTGGCAACTCTGAAAAACTGTACTAAACAGCAAACCGTTGATCCCTCTACTACTCAATAAATTTGAGGTCTTCACATCCATAGCGGACAAGGCTTTCCTTGCAAATTCTTTTCCAATTCCACACTTGACTCATCTGGAGTGCCCACACTCAACTTTCCACTTAGAACTGATGCTCAACTGAATGACGTGTATATATATATATATATATATATATATATATAAGCCCCTCTGTAGTCTCTAAGATTATTTCTAAGCTTGACCCCCATAAAAGAAGTGGATTTGATGGAATGCCAGTCATCATTGTAAAGAAATGTGCCCCTGCACTCTTTCCTGTCCTCTCCTAACTCTATAAGTATTGCTTTTCTACTTCTTGCTTCCCTGCTTGTTGGAAGTCATCCTCTGTATTTCCTGTCTTTAAAAACTCTAGAGAGCCCTCTGATCCTTCTAACTATCACCTTATCAGCTTTTTACCACTTTTTAGCAAAGTGTTTGAGGTTGAAATGATTCAAATATTCAACAACTTATTCTCTGACAAGCATTATGGCTTCTGTGTTGTCAGGTCTACTGCTGATGTGCTAATGGCCATCACCAAATACATATATCAGGCCCTTGATAAAAACTGCAAAAATCTGGCTGTTGCTCTGGATATCTTGAAAGCATTTAACATGATGGCATTTTGTGCAAGTGTAGCTTGCACAAAATGCCATCATGTTAAATTAAACATGTTATCATTAAACAATTGTTTGATTTAATCCAGTTGTTCAAATCATAACATGATGGTCATTCTGAATAGGCATGCTTCCAAACATTTTCATGTGGATGCAAGTGACCCCCAAGGCTTTATCCTAGGTTCTACACTTTTCTGTTATTCATCAATGATCATCCTGATGTAATCAGTTCCCAAGTAGGCATCTATGCAGATGACACTACCATTTATTTTGTCTCAATATGGAATCTGCCAGAGTAAATGTTGCTTCTGACAAAGTAAACCTCGCTTCTGCTATTGGAAAGGACCTCCAATCTGTGATGGATTGGGTTAAGAAATGGCTTGTAAATTTTAATGCTTCCAAAATGAAGCTGTTCTCCTTTAATCACCATAAAGAAGCTTTCCTACATTCTATCAGTATGCAGTCCCTCTTTGGCATAACTGTCAGCTGATCTCAAGTAAAATGGATACATTGAATCAATAGCTATATCTGTTGCTAAGGTTGGGTTGCTGTGCCGAACCAGGAAGTTTTTCTTCTCAGAATTCATCTTACACATTTATAAATCTACCATTCCTCTGTTATTATATCTGGTTGGGTGCTCCTGCTGTTCATCTTGAGGTCTAACAACATAATCTAAAGAAAGATCTGCAATATGATTGGTTGTGATTTGGCAGCTCACCTTCCATCACTTTCTCACCGATTGGATGTGGCTTCCATCTGTCTTTTCTGCAAGTATTTTCACAGCTTTTTCTCTGATGAGTTTTTCTCACATTTTCCACCTGTGGAACTCTCTTCCTCAAGCTTGCTTCCCTGATAGCTACAATCTCTGAAAGTTTAAATGCAACGTGAATTGCCATTTATCTCCTTGACTCCCACATCTCTTACGCTCTCTTCGACATCCCCTGTACCATTTTTTTTTTTATACTTTTCTCTCTTCTATCACTGTAATCCCCTGTGTACCAGAGCAACACTAGTGTTAAAAAGCCTGATTGACTTTTTAAAAGTAAACTAAACTTGTTTATATCAAATTTTTACGACATATAGAAAAATGAAAGTATCTTTCTTAATCCTAATGTAACTAATTGATATTAAAAATTTTTTATATGTCTACCATTTGTCCATACCTTGAATATTGCTGCCATATATAGTCTGACACTCCTGCTATATCCTTTCTATTGTAATAAAGACCGTTGGGTATTTTGTGTGTGTGTGTATATATATATATATATATATATATATATATATATATCCCTCCTGTCATGTGCAAGGGTTTGCATTATTTATTACTTTTTATGTCTTAACGTAAGATACTCAATAATAGGTACATCAATATATTTGTTTGCGTCATTTTAAATGACATGGCCCCACTTGTATTTAGACTTTCTTGATAAAATCAAAAGAAGAATCTGCAATATTATTGGACCTGACCTGACATGGCATCAGTCACTTTTCCACCACTATAATGTATCTTCCCTGAGCCCTTTCTATAAATATTTTAATAACTTTCCTCTATGGTACCTAGACTTTATAAATTTAAGCACAGTACTAGATTGGCAACAATGTGTCATCATTTTCCAGTTGAAATAGCTAGATGTCACCATAAGTTCTTTGTTCAGTTTCTTCTTGTTTTTTGTTGAATTTTTGCTTTCCAGTCAACTTTGCTTTTAATTCAAGTTAATTTATGTGCATGTTGCATTGTTTACATGAAGATATTACTTAGATATATTAAACATTAACAATAGCTTTCAAAACTACTTGACAATTTACAATTTTAGCTAAGATTGTTGAATTTGAATGTGCATTGTGGCGCAGTGGATATCGGCTCGGAACGAGAAATCAGAGCCGAGTTCAAATTACAGCTGAATTAGTTGCATTCAGTTACGTGCAAATACCCTTGGGAAAGGTATTAATCCAGCTCTTCCCTCTCCAGCTATGGGTTAAATAATAGGACAGATTGGGTTCCATAGCCTTGGTTGGTAACCAGTCTACTGCAGAAAGTAATAGAATCTTCTGCCCAGTCAGTCATGTTTCTTTTGAGACATGATCACCTAAGCATGTATCGTGTATAGCACTTAACTGACTGTTAAATTTAATGTTTTTTAAATTTTTTTTTATTTGATGTTTTCATTATTTTCGCATATTTAAGCCGAGAAGTAATTTTCAACTCAATACATGCTAATAAAATGTAACTAAATTTCAATTACTAATTATCAGAATAATAATTTTGGAGACAGTGGATCAACCAAAACTTTCCAACATCCTCTTTTATATAATAGGATATGACAAATGTTTTGTTTTATTAATGTTTAACAATTCTGTTTAACCCATGTAGTTAATTGAAATACCTCTACTTTTTAACTGGTATTCATTTTTTTTTTATAATTATAAACTAACATAATGTGTCTTCATTCTTTTGCTGTTCTGAAGTCTGGTTTAAATTATGTTCAGTTTTGAGACCAGCTTTGATAAGAAATTATGTAATCAGCAGTTAGGAAAAAAAAAGTTTATCATTGTTAATTCTTTTCATGTTTTGAATTTACATAATCTGTTGGGGATACAAGATTTTATCAATGAACATTTTAATGGAAATCTTATTAAATCTCCATTGTCTGTAATTTATACTATTGATCCTCTTTGTAACCCCCCCCCCCGCCCCTTTTTTTTGTTGTTAAGCACATTTTGTCCTCAATTGGCTATGAGGAGTGATAACTCATCAACCTTTTTTTCGTATGTTATATTTTTTTTGATCAAACAATTTATAGGGAATAATTTTTTTCTTATCCTTCCTTTTCTCCCTTTAAATAGCAACTTGGAATAAGAATTCAGATTCAGACTTTAATTCCAGTTGAGTTTCATTGCATTCACTTTCACACACAAATACATTTGGGAAGACATGAATCCATCTCTTTCCCCCTAGTTATGGGCTAAATAATAGAGCAGACTCAGATTTTCTGGTATGACTGGCAACCTGTCTAGGAGAAGGACAACTCCTGAATTCAAAACTGTATGTAGCTCTGGTGAAGCACATACTATGCAGCTAACAAAAGGTTTGTAGAGTTTACAATAACCCTGTGATCCCAACTGCAGTTGCCTTTGAGTTGAGTATATGTACTTTTAAAATATCTGTTGTTATAGGCCAATTTACTTTAAATCAGAGTGAACACACAAAGAATATATTTTTAAAATTTGAAACATTGGTAACTAATGATAAACTTGAGTGATTTGTGTATTCAGACACATTTCTGACTCTGGTAGAAATATCTAAGTTTTCCTTTTATTCTTTTTCTCTTGTAGCTATCCTACGAAAGTCACATACTTCACCAGATGCTGTTATCAATGATGTTTCTTATGCAGAAAGTAAGAATTATTGCACTTTTATTCATTCTTAATTCAGAAGTACCAATCAGGCAGATTGTTATATTTTCTCTGAATTCTTTAAAAATATGAACATGGCTTCTCTCTGCATTATTTAAACTGTTTGGACTGTTGTCCTCATCTGTATTGCAGTATTTACGATGTTTCAACTGTTGTATTCTCTGTCTTTCAGGTGCTAGGAATTTTGAACCAAAACCTTTATTTTGATCACTGGGGTATATCAGTCTTATTCAATGTGTGATGCCACTTCTGGATGCCATGTAGTTATCTCCCTTTAATACAAATGGGAACCAGTAATATGGAGTGCTAGAGAAAAGTCATTAGCTTCAAATATGATCTCTGGTAAAAAGAAAGTGATTATTGAGACATTAAGTTTATAAGTCCCAAAAATTCATACACTGGCCCAGTGGATATAGGAGTTAATTAGTTCCAGTGACTTGACCTAAAGTGTTGTGCGTTCAATACCTAGCTACAGCACCGGTAAACAAATAACTTAGAGACTCATGTTAAAGGAAGATGACTACATGACATTGCACATGGAATGAGAATGATACAACCCCAGTGATCAAAACAAAGGGTTCAGTTCTAAATTCCTAGCACCTGAAGAAGGCCAGAATGTTCAAAAGCCAAAACATTGTTGTCCTCATCTTTATTGCCATGTTTTACAATCTAAACAGTGTAAATGATGTATATTATCTCATCTCATAAGTGTAGACAATGGCTTCTTCTTGCTATTCCAGAATTGTTCAAGATGAACTTTTTCCTTTCTCCAAGAGAACTTTGAACTTTGCTAATTTTTATTGATCTTAAAAAAATTATCATTTTTGGCTACATGAAGAAAATCAAACATATTAGAGAAAAAAAAAATCAGTTTAAGTTTCTTTAGATAATTCTAACATTTTACTGGTTAGATATTTAAATAAGTCATCATCATTTATCCATCACACCCAGATGGTGCATAGGGCAGCAACCTTTTGTTGCTGTTTCTGTAACAAACTGTTCTTTATGGGGCAGGGTTGTTAGCCCTGCACCCAACCCCCAAACCTGGAGGACCGGTGGACCATTCTTGGTCTTACATTTACAGCACCTGGTATTCCCAAATGGTCACCCATTTAAGTACTGACCAGGCTCGATGTTGCTTAAAATAGCTACTTGGGTATTTTTATTTCTGTTCAATAAGTTACTTTAAAGGAAATTTGGCAAATCTTAACCTTTGTGCCTGCAATGAAATGACATGTCAAAAGACTTTCTTCCCTTGAAAATGCTATTAATTTGTACTGCCTTCACTCCTTTGGCAAGATCTATTGTTTTACAAAGCAATTAAATAAAACCTAAACATATGAAAATGAATTTACAACAAAAATATTAAAGACTATTAGATTAGTTACAAGAATACTTTTTAACATTCTTATATTTATTTAGAATTTATAACAAATATGTTATATCACTACAAAACTACTCGTGTCTTATAAAGTGATGGTGATGATTTTGAGTTGAAGAATTCTAAAAGGTTCAAAACAAGCCAACCCCCCTCAATCAGGGAGACATAGTTACAGAGACATAGTTACATAGTCTGGTGACCAATGTAAATGAAAATAAAATGGTTCTTATGTTCTTTAAATTAGAAAGTACAATTATTCACTTGGCAATAAATACTAAAATAATTGTTAGGGTGCTCTCCACCTTTTCAACAGTAATGAACTGTTCCAGGCACTATATATGGTGGTAGTGCTGGAAGGACTAGAGATGACTTTCAGATCAGTACAGATTACGAGTCAGTTGTGTATTTCCGGTTGTAAACCGGAAGTGATTAATTGCACTCTACCACGTACAGAGACGTACACATTAATACCTTGTTTTCCTGTATTATAATAACCAACTTTGTAAATATCTTTCTTCCGTAATACATTTTATTATATTTATATTGTTTCATTGTTATTACCTGCACAACTCAACAAGTATGAAATACATTTTTTTTAAAAAAAATCCTGGGGTGACCTAACAATGATGGCCGGTAGTGTATGTCTTAGTTGGTTGTTTGGGGGGGGGGGGCGGGCGAGGTAAATATATTCTTAGTGACAATGAATATCCTACTAATGTCATTAAACACACGGTTGAGCATAAGATTAAACACTTCAAAGAACTGGTAATTTTTTGTCCCAGCCTTTGTTTTATTTATTTGATACTATCATTATGAGGTAGGAAGAGTCAAATGCTTGCTGACAGTGTTGGCTTTTATTACATCAGGTTTTTTTTTACTGACAAACTGTGTGTTTGGTGTTTCCCTCTTTTGTCAGAGATAGTTTTTCCTACATTCAATTTAGTTTTCAATGTGTACAAGTTCAAATGTGTGATGCTGAATACATGGGAAGGAACAATCTAAGTAACTCGTCAAGGATGACTCGATCTGCACATTATTTGGCCATAGGCCAGCACTTATTGGACAGTCAGGGCTGTGCAAGGAAATATTTAGACAATTCTTTCATAGTTTTGCACAGAGCTTGGTCTGCTCATTTGTGTGCTTGAAACAGTTCATATAAAATTACATCAACCGGGTCTGTGCAAACAGAGTATTTTATTTGCTGTCTTTGTTTATTTGGAGGGTTGTGAAGTAATATTTTTTCTCCTTTATACTTATTCAGAACGTCTATTTATGTGTGAATTATTTTACTAATAAATTGTTTCATTGTTCCTAAGTTTTCCCTCATTCACTTTTTTCCCATGAGAATTGTCACCTTTGTCATCATAATTATCACAAATGTTTTAATACCTTTTTAAATCAGTATTTATGTTCTGTGGTATCAAGTCAGTGTTCATATATATATATATATATATATATATATATATATATATATATGGTGGGGAGGATTGAGGTCAACATCAGGTGGTGACATTCGGTTTCATGTTTAAATGCAATTGTTAGGCCTAACCTCAATGTCCACTGTTTACACTGTCTCTGATATTGATCACTTAAACCCACAAATATAGCTGGGTTAGTTGGACTGCTTCCCAGTAGTTTTGTTTTATAGCAGCAAAAATCTCTGACATCATTCATTGTTGATTTTACCTCACAACTGTGTCCAATGAAAATCATCTCAAATTGTTTTAACTTAATACTTTGTTGTTTAAAATGTTCATTTCAATAAATTTTGCTGAAAGTGTTCATGTTACACAGAAAAAATGTCTAACAATAGAGTAATGTGATTACAGGGCCCCAAAAGTCTGAAGGAAAATGCTTTTAATAGCATGAATTGAATAAATACATTTCTAGCTGAACTATCAAAAATAATCTTTAAAAATCTCAAAGCATTTTAATTGTTTTTTTTTTAAAGCATTGTTTTTGTTTTATGTTTTAACTTAATAGATTTATGTCTAGCCTTTGAATTCATTTTTCTATTCATTGCAATGTTAAATGAAGTAAAATAAAAACAATTGAAAAGTTGTGCTGAAAAAAAAATGTCTGACAAAGTAGTGTGGGGGTTCACATATTTGTGTGTGAATTGTTGTGATTAAACTAGCATTGAAATAGAGAATGAATAAAAAGCTAGAAATTTTTACTGAAGAATTATTGTGCATTTTTATGGAATAATTGATTAATTTAGCTTGATTTTTATTAAAATCATCTGAATTCAGTTTGTATTTAATCAGGAATGAATTCCAGCAAACATTTTGTCTCAAAGTTTTTTTTTATTCTCCAGATTTTGTCCTTGAACCAAACCATACACCAATTGCTGGTGTTTTTCACACTGGAAAGAATCAAAAGGGAAAATTACTCAAGTGAACATTACACAGGATTAAAATATTGATACGACTGACTTCTGTTAATTACAACAGAAATTACTTTGTTACTACCATTTTCATTATATATAATTAGTTGTTTTCTCTCTGCTTTGTTAGTAATTCTCCATTGCACAATGTTTTCAAAAAATACATGTATATAAAACCTTTCATCATATGTTAATAAATGCTATTATACTAAACTGCTGCTTTCTTCAAGTTATATCAAGTTAATTACAACACTATAAGAAAGTTTTGAAAACAAGAATGCAGGTGTTTACTTAATAAAGCAAACACACTGGAGCAATTTGATCTATTCCAGTTCTAACCTTATTTGTCTATTGTGCTCAAATTTATTTAAACAGGTTTCAAAACATGAGTCAAGCTAAATCCAGATTAGAAGGTAAGGATTTATTTTTTTTGCAAATTTATTAACCATCACCAAATATGCTCATTTTATCTTCAGACATATACAATCAATATTTGGAACTTTACCTGTGGAAATGAAGTTGAATTTAATTTAAAGAACAAAATGCAATACAACAAACAAAATCATATAAACTGTTAATTTTTATTGACAAAAAACAAATTATACAGCATTTAATACTTTCTGCCACAGAATTACTCATCATTGTTTTATTATTTTTAAATCATATTTCTTTGGTTGCATTTTGGAAATAACATAAAAAAAAATGATTTTTAATTATTTTGTTTATATTCTAGTCTCCATTTTGTCTCAGTTCTGCATGGTGGATAGCAGAAATTGTGCTCAGTGGAAGATGAGGGTGCTGAAAAATCCTTGGCTTGACCCACTTCCCAAATTGATTAATGATCAGAATTTCAAACCAATAACTTTTTAGTGGCTCCTCATATATCTCTTCCTGTACTGGGATGTTGTAAAATAATAATTTTTTTTTTTTAGTTAGAAAAAAATGTTTAAATGTATTTTTAAAGTTTCAAGACTGTTATATAAGATAGTGAAGTGTGAGTTGCTAGCTGCTGTTGGACATATACAAAGATTTGAACATAAACCATTCTGTGGCTGAAGTGGAATTTCACTAAACCAATTTGGCAGAAAAAAAAAAAACAAGGACAAGAAATGGGACCAAGGAAACATCTTTTAGAAAAAGGTAAGAAAAAAATTTGTATTTTTTAATTTATTATTTTTTTTAAGAAAAAAAAATGTCAAAAGAAAAAACAATTAAAGCAAACCATTTGTGTGGAAAAGAACAGTTCAAATGACTAAATTCATTTGAACTATTTTAAGAAAAATAGCACATTTCTGAAGAGCAATTTTTATCCAGTCAATTAAAAAAGAAATTACAGTATAACTAATTTTGGATAATATTCAAATTATACCATATCAGAGAAACACCTTTATTTTTTAATGACACGAATGCATTCATGATTTATTTGCAATCAAAGAAAAAGTATTATAAACCCTTTTATACAAGTTTTAGAACAATGTTTTATTTTTCAGTACTTTTTCTTTTTACAGATGACAAATGTTGAAGATTACATTTTTGTTTAAAGTACAATACTTTTTACTTAATTCATTTAAAGAGCATTAATGTTGTCACACACTTTAAGACATTTAGATAATGTGGTATAAATCAAGTATTAACCCTATCTTTATTTTTTTTGCATCATGTGATTTTGAGTGCTTGTTTTTTTTTATTTATTTCATATAAATTTGCAGAATTTAATGCTTTTTAAATATACATACCAAAAAATCTGAAATGATTTAATGGAAGAATTCTCTGCTGACCCCAGAGAATTCTTCATAATGAGAGACAGTAAAAGTAGCAAGCAAAGTTTGATATTAAAAGTGGTTGTCCAAATCTTTAATGCATATCATTGTGTACAGTCAAATACACCAGGTTTTGTGTTGTAACATGGCATTTAGGATTCCTTTGCTCAACGGGGACTATATTTTTAAGGCCACCCATGTTCCCGAATGGCATCCTGGATAAGATAATTATTTCTTGTTCACAGCATGCATGGCCAATGAGATTTTGCCAAATTGGTCTGTGATTTTTACTTAGGAAGACTAACTTAAGCATTGACCTCACAATTGAAAACTAACTCTATACTGAGGAGTTGCTTGAGAAACTGATATTAAAGCAAATGCCCTTCCCTTCTGCTGTAGATATAGATAGATATTTATACTAATTAACTTGGGTATTTATATTATGAAAATGTTCCATAGAGTACCAGAAACAGCAGACTTTTAAAGTCTAGGGTTAACTGTTAATTATCATTCATATTCTCATCATCTGCATTTACTTTCTCCTCTCATATCCATATAATAAACCTCTACCTTGAGTGGGTCTTGGGTGGACATTTAGTAAAAAAGAAAATCTTGACCAACTCCACTGAAAAAGTAGGAAAGACAAATTATAAACAATACATTGTAAAGTTACATTCCTTTTTAATATATTTTCATTACTACTTATTAAAAAAAAAATGATTTCTCAAGTTACTATTTAAGTTTAGATAGAGATGTCATGAAATATACGTATTTTAATAATCTATTAAGAATTAATTATTTTAGCACCAATAAGATGTTGCCTGCCCATATTAACTGGAAGACTAATCTTTCTAAACTACACACAACTGATTTGCACTTTTTGCAGGAAAAATAAATATTTTATGGCAAAGCTTTGTCTAGGACAGTATCCAATGTATGCATATTGAATAGAATCTAGACAAATAAAACTTCATGAAGAAAATAAAAACACTGTTTCAAAAATTAACTCATGAGAATGATAAATGGATTGTGAGGGTGTATAGTTTGCGGTGAAAACGAGATTGATAACTTAGTGGTTTTTGTCATATTTGGCAATGTTTTTTTTTTCTACAATCATAGTCAAAGTATATTATTTCTACTGACTGTTCATTCTCTTCTTTTGAATAAGCAGGGTTGTTGGCGTATATATATATATATATATTGCTGGTCGAGAGATGTAGTCATTTATATATTCTTCCTGCTCTCAACCTAAACCATATTACCTTGATTCGTGTAAAATACAAAATAAGTATGACCACCTGCTTTTGTTTCAGGAATGCAGAAATGGAATGGTATAATTAACAGAACTCTAATTTTCCAATCTTTGGTTAAATACATTAATACTTACATAAATAATGACAACAGGTTTATGAAAAAAGACATGAGTGATTTATTGAATTGTGTAATTGACACACACGCACACATATATGTATATATTTTTTAAATGTGGGTACTGACAGGTGTGTTGCAATATGCAGATCAGACCAAAAGTATGCAAATCAACAAATATGATGCTCGTTTAAAACAAACAAAATGGTTCCACTTTGAATAATCACTTTACAATAAGGAAACAAAAATAATTAAAAATTTTTTTCAAGAGAGCAATTACTTTAAAACTTCATTGGCACTGCTTACCATCCAGTTTGCATTTCTCTATTGCTACAGTAGTGAATCTCTTTGTTCCTTAGAGTGAATTTTTGTTTTGTTTATTTCACCTTTGATCTACTTTTATTTATCACTTTACTAAATAAAAGTAAACCATACTTCAGATCATAGAAAAGTTTTACAACACATACACAGAAAGATGAAAAATGGCTTTTTTTTTTTTTTAATTATGTTTCTAATTGTCACTAAAATGATTTAAACTGAATTTTACTTTTATTTTTCTTTGCAGAGATTTTTCTTTTTTTTTTCTCATCATAGAATTTTGGCAGACAATTTAAACTTGGATTCAATCTTAAAACAAATATATTGACTGAATGCAGAGGTTGTTGAAGATAAATATTCATTTACACACGTGGCATTGTTTTATAAAGATTTTTTTTTTTTTACTTATACAAAGCAAAGGATGCATTAATCATTAACAATGGCTTCCAGATGACTATTTCAGGTAAGATTTTTGAATTTAATGATTTTTCTATTCTTACTTACTTAATTGCAGAAATTAGGGTGAAAATTATTTACTAGAATTAACTTTTTTTTTGTCTAGAACGAGATTAATTTTCATTTATACAGAAAATAAATAATGATTAAGAAACAACAGCCAATGACTCAGTAAAAAATATTTCATGTCAAAGAGATTAAATGGAATGTTATGATTACTCTCTTTTAACATTTTACTGAATGAGATCTTTAAAGGCAAAAATCAATACTTTTAATATAATAAAATCTATCATTTCTTTCTGTTATCTAACTTAGAAATATCTTCTTTGAATGCATATAATACTTGTTACATAAACTAGATACATCAAAAAAAGCTTTAAATGAATTTAAAATATTGGAAATGATAGATTAGTAAATATTATGGTAATGTTTCTTTGATGTATCTCTTTCCTTATCACACCTTTTTAATACTGTAAATAATTATTAAAATGTTTCATGTAAAATCCGAACCAAGTGAAGACCATTATTATATCTTTTTAATAATGGTCCTCTATACAAGTATGCAATGACCATATATGAAAGTGTGTGTATGTGTACAGGCATGGCTTATATGCCTAGATGTATGCATAATACACACATGTATGCATATAGGGTTTCTGGTTATACTTTATTGCCAGTGAGGACTGCAGTGTTGCAATTGTGTGTCAGTGGCCAGCCACTACAATGCAGTCCGCTCGTCATACACTACTTCAGACTCGTTATGGATGAGACAATCTGTGTCATTGGAGTAGCGTGGTAGGCGCTGTGGTAGTGCATTATTTTTCATCACAGCAATTGCTGCGGCACTTTCATTTCTCATGCGATTCTTCTTTTTGGTATCCACCTGAAATGAAAAATGTCTCAGTTAAGCACAGAATAGAACAACTTTTTTCTATAACTTTAATTTGGAAAGAGTAAAATATCTTTCTTTTTTTTTTCTATGTGAAACATCAAAAGCAACATTTATTTTATCAATTTTTCTTAGTTTCTTTTTCATCTGATTGCATAAAAGTTTTCTTTTTTTTGGCTAACAATGAAAGAATATCAGTCATTCAGAAAACAAAATGAAACAAAAAAAATATTGATATAAGGTTTTTTTATAGATCTGTTTGAATGATAAATACCCTTGAGTACACCTCTTCTGCTGTTAGTCGGGGACTGTCTTCTGGTGAGGGTGGACCAAAAGTAATTGACCCAGAAGAATCTTCTTCAAATCCCAGATTTTGAATACCTGGGGAGGAAAAAAAAAGAATTGGAATAATCAACTGTAGGCTTTAAAAAGCCAAAAGTTCAGTTTTTATACTTTTCCTTTTATAATAATAATTTTTATGGTAAGGAAGTCTGTGCAGTAATTACATCATTGTCCCACTAAAAATATTAGAATTATCTTCAGATGCTACAAAGTTATTATATATATATATATTTGTGACAAACAAAACACTGTAGCTTCTATATTGTGATGTAAAAATTAATCATATATACTTTTTTTTTTTTTGTCATTTAGAAATTTTTTTGAAAAAATCTGATTAACTGCATATTTAAGTATACTATTACTATACAATTGGTATGTAGTATGGAATACTGCAATGATCAGTGCACATATATGCAAGCATTTGGTTCAATATAGCCCCCCCCTCCCGTCCTTGTTTTTTTAATATAAAAACATTATCACCTTAAAGACTATAAAAATCACTTTTTTTTTTTTTTTTTTTTTTTTTATAAGAATCTGAGAAAAATCATTAAGTGCTGTTTAAAACATCTCTTAAGTAGCTTGATTAGTGCACAACGGGCATATAGGCAATTGTGTTTTATGCCATAAGTGGAGAACATATAAGTCATGGATTTCCATTTGGTCCAACCATTTTTTTTTCAGTTCACCTTTGTATATTTCCTCTTGTATAAGGTCTTTTTGTTCACCTTTGGCCTTGTTCACTCAAACAGTAGGAAAATGCCCATCTGTCTTGTAGCTACAGTCCCTAACAATGCCTTTCCCCAAAGTTGTTCTTTAGCTACCAGCAATTCATTTGCTGCTCTCCATTTCCTTCCAGAGTAGACTTCAATAGTCATTTTTGCAGAACCTGTGCTGCATTGCTGTTCTAACTCTGGTTAATTTAAATTCCTCCACTAGGCTTCTGAAAGGAAGCTGCAGAGGCTAGTAAGACTTTTCTAATTGTGGTATTTAAAAAGTTGTGAATTCATAGTTTGACAATGGCTATAGTATTTTGGGGAAAAATGGCATGCTGATAGATCCATGCTTTAAAGTGGCCAGGCAAGCTGGACTTATTAACTCCCTTTAATGATGTTTCTAATTTATTCCTAGTTTCCTGGATTGTGGTTGCCTCTCTAAGGAAGTGATCAATGCATTTTCCAAGGCTCTTTATGAGCTTTTTCTTAATTGTTGGTATGGAGTCTAAACTGCACCTTAGCTTATATTTTGCCTTTTTAGCTTATATTTTGCCTTTCTTTAAAATGAGCAATCTTGATTTCAAGCAGTTGAAACTCATTCAGCATGATGTTATGTGCTTTTTCAATCCCTTTTAACAGCCATCTTGCACCAATTGTGGTTGTGGTTGTAGTTGTTATCATCATGTCATCCATATACATTCCTGGTGACCAGCCCTCTGTATTCTGTTTCTGTGGCTTTGGTTAACATATGCATATAGCTTAGCAAAAAAATGGTTACTGATATTGTACATGCAGTTATGATGCCTCTCTCTCCAATTTATGCCATACATCAGGATGCTAAACTGTATTGATTTCGATCAAAGTTGGTTCTCTCAAGTTGAAACATGTTGATGGTATTTTAGGTTTTATCAGGAATGTATTTGGATCATTCATGGTTTCTTGAAGAAAATTTAACAGAAGTCAGCTCATAAAAACTTTGGTTTTGCTCTCTTTTGTCAAAATTCTTCTCTGTTGCTAAGTTCAAATACATCTGAGACAGTTTATATTAATACTCTTGAGAAAGCACAGGCGAGGTTCTTTAGCCTAGGTTAGTGACTAGAAAACTCTGAATTCAAGGCCATGAATGGAACACACATGCTGCTTGAGCTATTGATAAAAGGAATGTGGCTATCCAGGAAAACATACTAACTACATATTATTGGCATGTCCAGTCGTATCTTAATTAAGTACACCATTTCTCTTGAATCTGTTTTGAAATAGTGAAAAAAAACCAAAAAAACTTACCAATATGTTTAACCCCAAAAGAAGACTTCAATTCTTTTGGCCAAAATGTTGGGTGTACAAATCCTGGTGAAACTACTTTGTCTTGATTTGGTTCAATTTTTTGCATATCACGGTCTGTTGAGGGACCATCAGAATTGTTGTCCTAAAAAAATATTACAGAATACTGGTTTAAACTGTTTCTTATTTATTTAGTCAAGTGTACATGGTGAAAAATTTATTGTTAATTATTGTAAAAAGTATTTTATTAAAATTCCATTTTAATAAAAAAGAGAATGGTATAAAACAAAAGCAGTTTTGTTATATTTATTTCTTTGAGGAAATAAGCTTGCTTAGTGCTTCCTGTAAATTGCATACTTTATCTTTGTACTTGTTATCACTGTAAATTTATAAAAAAAAAATGTTAACAGATGAGACTTACTTGAGTTTTTATGATAGGAACATCTTCCTTACATCCATAGCTTGTAGCTTTTCTCACCTCAGGTGAAGTCAATTGAGTTTGTTGGAGACGATTATGTCTGCAATAGATTTAAAAAAAAATACCAATACAAATGTTATTTCTTTGGAGGTGGTTTTTGAATAAAAATAAATATTGGTTAAAGCCACAAAGTGGAATTGCAGATGTAGCTACAGGACTGCTTTAGAACAATTTAAAGAAAAGATAAAAAAAATCAGGTTATCCAGAAATCAGTATTTATGAGTCAGCACTAAGATACATAGTTTGGGAGAATCTAAATCAATATTGTAGTCTGAAAAATATTCTTCAGAAATCAAAGTTAAGCAATAATAACACATTGCTGAATAGAAGTCTTTTTGGTTACACATATAATGACCACTGTGTTGGCGTGTTTCATCTTGATATGTAGTAATGTAAAGAACATGGTTGATAGAAATGCTATATCTCATTTTAAAATGAAAATGAACACATTTTCCAGCTGCAGAAATAAGATAATGGGAAGATTGTTCCCCCCCCCCCCCAATGTTTATCTAATATAAAACTCAAGAGACACATTACTGAATAAGGTGTGTGTGTGTGTGCATGTGTGATATGAACACAAGAGGAAGTAGGAAAGATTATAAGAAAAGAGAGAATAGATAATACTTGAAGGGGCATAATGGTTGGACAAAGCTTCTTCCCAAGAACTGTTACTGTCTGAGTAAATGAATATGGAGGGAATGAGAGTGATTCAATCACATGGCTGGTGCTATGAGCTGTGTCTTGTAACAGACTTATATATTTAATGATTTTTTTTTGTTTTTCAATAATATAACGAGTATGGTTTAATGTATTTCACTGTTTTAGGCTCTTATAAACAAACTGCTGATCATGATTAGTATTCTGGAAAAAAAAAATATAAAATCCACAAAACACTTTCTATTGAAGTTATTTCCTTAAAAACAAACTATCCTGTCTATAAAAAAAGCTCTGATAAGACTATTTCTTCAGCAATAAATAGATCTTATATAATAAATAAAGCTTTAGATTATGAATGAGGAAAAGAAACAAAACTAACCTTTTGTACATTTTTGTTGTATACATTTATCTTCGTTTCAAAGCATTAAAAAAAACAAAAGCTTGCATTTTTACCATTGTGGTGCTATGTGGCAATTGTCTCTCCCACTAATCATCTGACACACTAGATTAGGGTAATCTGATGCTTATATACTATACTAAGCTTTTTTTTTTCTTTATAAGAATTTTTTTGGGGATACAACCAGCCATTCATGAAACCTTGTTAATTGCTCAATAAAATTTAACTGCTGTATATAGTTTCAGTGTATTATATTAATGAGTTATCTTATCTATGGCAAAAAAAAAAAAGGTTAAGAATTAGATGTTGCAGTTTGACCTCTCTTCTTTATTTTGATGATTAGTATAGCCTATCATATGATAGTGTTTTGTTTCCAGTTATTGCATCCCCCTCAACAAAGCTACTAAAATGCAAAAGGTTACTGAGTGTGAGAGAATGTTTTTTTTTTTTTTTTAAATGTTGGTGGGAATATACTTCTGCCAATTAGTAAAATCAGGTTATGTAATTTTTGGTCTTTCATGTTTGGCTGTATGATGAGACTTGCCAGTATAGAAATTTAATTATCTAGTAAGCATTCTAACCGAGGATGGAAAGTGTGACACTGAGATCTGACGGTGTATTGACATGGTCAAGGATGCATTCCAAAGACTGAGTAGAATATTGAGAGACAGGAAGAATTCATTGGAAACAAAGTAAAAAAAGAGTACTGGACTGTTATGTGCTATCTGTCTTTCTTTATGGCAGTGAATGCTGGACAATCTCAAATATGAAGGAGAGCGTGAAAGCAACGGAAATGGGGGTTTCACAGAAGATACCGTAGACTGAATATGTGAGCAACAAGATTTTGGAGAGTATGAAAAGGAAACTAATACTTAGCATAAGAAAAAGATAGCTGATGTTTCTTGGGACATGTAGGAGCGCTTGGAGAATCTAATACTCACAGGATGGATAGAGGAAAAGAGAGACATCAAGAGAAGAAATGTTAAGAACAACAAGGAATAGGGGACAAGTGTAAGGCCATGATCACCTACATCTGAAAGAGACATGGCACATAAGATGCTGATTCAGTGGAACTACAGGATATGAATTTCATTGTCTGGAGGTCAGGAAAACTAAATACACTTAACCAACTTTTATGCTCACAAAAATGACACTGGGTAGAAAATCTATGAAGCTACATCCCTTACAAAATAGTGGAAGAAAAACAGCAGCTCCATAAAGTTGGTACCTTCATCAGCAGTCTTGCTGACCATCTGAGAAAGAGATGGAAAACCCTTGCAAATATATATTCACTAGGCCATTTTTCTCTAAGACAGTCAGGTGATTGAATTTTGGAGTTTGAGTTTTAGTTTTGTTTAATGGTATATTACTCTGTGTGTTACTTAATGCCAAAAAAAAGGTGAGGGTTTTAAGGCTTTTTTTTTTTTTTTTTTAAAACTGAAGATGTCTTCTAGTTTTGTATTCAAAAATATATTGGTGGTAATTTTTTTTTTTTTCTTCCAAAACATTATGGCAACAATTTCTTTTTCTTCCAAAACATTATGGCAATAATTTTTTTTTTTCTTTACTCCTTCAAAAATGTATTGTTGGTAATATTTTTCCTTCAATATATCTATATATTTCTAAAAAAGTATTTTTATATTTTCATAGCGTTTTGACTCCAGTTTAGCTGGGACCTTAACAGGTGCCACCACGCCGCGTCAGGGTGGACCTGGGAACAACAGCAATTAAGAAGTGGTTCCATGCTCCTCACAACCTCCCAATCAGAGGCCTTGCTGCTGGTTGCAGTTTACTGTTATACCCAGTACCATTATCTAAACTTATTTATAAATGGAACTTTGTCTGTGTGTGTCCTTTACCTATTGACTCCGAAACGGCTGAACCGATTTTCTTGAAAATTTACACAGTTGTACTATAAGCATCTCGTTTTCTTAGCTAGGTTTTGTGTCGAGGTACCCCCGATAAATATCGAAAATCGATAATTGAAAAAATCAGGTTATAGAAGGAGTGGTCTGATTTTAATCAAATTTGATACACCCATAGACAAAGACATAAGAAACGATATTCTGAACTTTCAAGGTTGCAGTTCTTACAATAGTGCAGAAAATCGATTTTTTATATATATATATATATATATATATAAATGGCAAGATGTTTGTGTGTATGTCTGTTTATCTGCCTGTATGTCTGTATTTTTTCAGCTCTTTTATTTTAGTTTTTGCTTCGGGTTTGGATCTAAGTAGGTATAATTGCAGTTCTTAGTCTCAGCCATGATACCATTTACTCAGAGGACTTATTAAGCCTTCAAAATTCGGTTTGCAACGAAAAAACTTATTTGATATCGATACTAGGAAATCAAAATTTGACTTACATCCATTCATTTTTCTTTCAGTCTACGGTTTCACTTTAACTGGAAACAACTATTGCTTTTTTTAGTCTTTCGTGCTAACATACAAAGAGTTTGAGTTCCAGGACCATGGATTAGTTTTAAAGCTTTCATTACACCCGAGCAACGCCGGGCTATACTGCTAGTATCTAATGTTTGTAATCAAATGCTCTCATGGTTGTTCAATTTTACAACATTGAACAAAATTCATAAATGGTGGTTCAGATGTATACCAACAAGATCTGATAGGGATTAGGTGAATTCTCTTCCACAAGCAAAGTTAAAGTGGCAGATAACAAACTGTCATCAGATATGTGTTGGGAAGGATTCAGAATATCATTATCAGAACAGTATTTAAAGGCATTGATATAATTTGGAGATAGCTCACTAAAGCTAAACCTCCAGATGAGAACATGACGAACTGTATGTGTGTGTATAGGCTTTCAGGCACTTGTGAAAAAGAATATAAAGATAAACCCAGAGCAAAGCTTGAATAACACTAAAAAGCCTTGGTAAGTAGAGGGACCATAAAATCAGGTATGGTTGATCATGTATAAAAAAAGCGGGGTAGGTCATTAAGTCTTGTAGAATGAAGTTAAAATGATAAAGCACAATATGAGAGAATAAAGATATTGAAACAATCTGTATATAATAGACTCTGCCGTCCAGCATATAACTGAACATTCTTTGATAAGGAAAGAACAGATATTAGGTTTAAGGTTTTAAACTTGATGATTAAATATATGAAGTTCAGGTCTTTAGTCAAGCAATAATATTCATTTATTCAGATTCAGCAGAATGAGTAAAAGTAACATCACAAGGAGGAAGTAACTATTATGAAATTATAGCCGAGCATAAACAACAGAATGCAAACAATCTTATCCTGTACATTTAATAAATGAATGATTTGTATCAAAATTTCCAGAACGTGATCCAATTCAATAGACATTGAATGATAGCTAGAGAGAATGATCAAAATTTTACAATTAAGATTTTGATCATAAGTTGATTGATTTTGTTTAGTGACATATCAGCCTCTATTTTATTTAATGCCAAAATTAAATATTTTGTGCATACTTTTATGATTTCAGTGTAAAGGTATGTTTTATAAATATATAGATTGTATTTCATAAAATGTATTGTTGGTAATTTTACTATAAAAATTTATTTTTATAGTGTTGCATTGTCATTTTGCTTAAAAAAAAAAAAAAAAATAAACATTATTGTTAGTCATTTTATTATAAAATGTACTGTGTTTTAGGGTTCACTATTTGCCCATAGCTGTGATACTAAGAGGTGCTACCACCCTGAGTCAAGATGGACTTATGAACAACAGCAGTTAAAAGGTGGTCCCACACTGCTTAAAACTTCCAATCTTCTAATCAGAGGCCTTGCTACCTGATGTAGTTTACTGTCATACTCAAGACAAGTACCAATTTGAATAATGATAATTGCTCATCACAGAAACTCATGTTTGGAATTAACAAAGTTATTTATCAACAAACATGAGTTGTGTTTAGTATACACAAATATTGTTGAAAGTTTAGAGCTTGAATTTATTTGTTAGTGAATTCTATGTCAATAGAATTCTTAATCAGTTAGAATGTTGAAAATGTATTTTTATTTCAAATTTACCTCTATAACTACAATTTCATCAAGTCTCAAAATAGACTTGATGAAATCTCCACATGACTTTCAGAACCAATGGGAACATCACAAAAAGATAGACTTTGACTTCTTTTGGAGCCTATGTAAGAATGTAACAAAAGCTATATGGGATATGCAGCAAGTGTACACAGAAACATGCACAAGAGTACCTACAGCAAGCACACGCAGAAACCCTATGCCAAAGAAAGATTTTCATTTGGGTACTCGCAATATAAAGAGAAATTGACCCAAGTGGAATAAAATCCTTGCCCAAACACCCAACTATGTTGACCACAGGAAGTGAGTTACTTCTAGCCATGCAAATACTCATGTACATAAATGGACATTTATTAACTCTCTTTAAACCTTTTGAGAATATTTTTCCTCTTTCACTTGTCAGTATTAAATTTTATTCCAAATTGCTCAGTAATGTTCTTTGATTCCTTGTTTGAAGCATGTGAAAGATTATTTACCCTTTCTTTCCTCTAAAGCTCTTCATTTAACTGTCAAAACAAGGCCAGCAATAGTCTGTGTAGCAAATCTTTTGAGCCAGAAGATTGAGCACTGGTACAAGACTGAGACAACTCAGCACCAGAAAAACAACTTTTATTTGGTTATATAAAAGTTATTAAGAATTAAAACCTTAAGTAGTGAATATTTTTTGTAAAGAAATTTTTTAATAAAGTAGATAAACATATAAAAAATTCAATAAAAGACGATTACTTGATTAAAAAATAATTAAAAACAAATAAAAACATGCATAACAAAATGAAGTAGCTTTTCGTTTTCATTTTTAATAAAGTAAATCGTAATGTCAGTTAACTGCTGTATATGATACACATTTGGAAAATCATGTCTTGAAAGGAACATGACTGACCAGAGGATTTTACTGTAGTAGATTGCTATTACTTTCTGCAGTAGACTATAGAACCAAATCTGTCCTGCTATTTAACCCATATCTGGAAGGAGAAGTGATAGATTAATACCTTTCCCAAGAGTATTTGTATATGTGAATGCAATGAATTCAACTGGAATTTGAACTGAGCTCTCTGATTTCTCATTCTGATCAGATAATCACCGTAATTCACATAAAGTAAATACACATTCTAAAATATTTCTATAAAGAAATAATTTACAATTTACTTTTTAAAAAATAATCTTAAACAAAAAATTAATTCATATTTTACATAATATCTTTTCAAATGCCTTATTTGAAGAAAATATTCACTAATTAACATTTTGATTCTTAATAGATAACTTTTTATCACCAAATAAAAGTAATGTTTTTCTAGAACCGAGTTGTTCTGGCACTCAGTTGTCCTGCACACTCTTTTGGCATTGTAGTCTTTCTAATTTTCCTGATGGTTTTTGGACTGAAATATTTATTAGACTTGGAATATTGTATCTAGAGATTTCTATGGAATTACAAAAGCTGCACAATGCAAGAACTCCAACAAGCTAGTTTTACAGACTATTTCCATTGTAGTAAGTTTGATCTTCAGTAGGTTTCTATACTTGTGGAATTGTGCCAATCTAAACTAATGTTAATATTATTAATGTGGTGTGATGATTAGTGAATTAGCCTGCAAAAAAAAATTGACCATGTACTGCTGAGACCCAATTTTGATAAGAATTTGCCAGCAATAATTAAATTAATTTTATGGCAGACTGTCAAAAATGCAAGTGATATATGTGTACTAGAAAACGTAAAGAAAAGTTTAGTAAGTTATAAATAAAGTATTCGAGCATTTATTTCTATATTAAAAAAAATCATTTCACCTCAAGCAAGGTGATAAAGCCAATAAGATGCAAGGGGTGAAAGAAACAGAGAAAACATTTTTGAGAAGAAAGGAATATAAAAAAACAGAATTTAAAAACACGATAACTGATATTGCATTTACAAAAGCATATTTGCTATTGTGTTGAGAAGAAAACAAACAATAACTGTAAATAAATATTATCAACATATCTGTCCTGATGTAATAATGGATAACAAGATCCAAATCCAGAACTGGAACCCGAACCTTTTCACTTCTGTTGGAAGACCCACTCCCAGATTGACCAGGTGTTTAGGGATGTAGTTGTACTCCTCATATTTGGACAATTGTTGGTTGGTAAGGTTATTTAACACATAGTTGGAGATTTTGATTCAGAGTTGTCTACTAGACTGGTTACCATCCAAGGCTATAGAGGCCAGTATAAGTAACTATTATATAGGATGTTTTTCCCAACTTTTCCTGTTTACCATATTTAATGCACTTATATTATAAAGAGCATTAAGATTAAGGAAATAGAGATAGTTTTTCCTTCTTTCATAGGGTACTGCAACTAACCCACTGGGAATGTGTAAGTCCAACTGTAATAAAATTGATAATTTCTGGGTGCTTCACTAATGTTAACTTGTGGCAGACTAAGCTTAAGAAGTACTATACAAATTTAGTAGCATCTGACTTGTGCTTTGAAAAAAAAGAAACAAAAAAAAACATCACCAAATATAGGTTGGTAGCTATTTTATTTTGATATTTACATAACTGAAAACTAAGCAAAATAATGTCTGAAAATGTGATACAAGTTGGTTATCTGAGATTCCCAAATCGGAAAGTTTTTCAGGTGCTGGCATGGTCACAAATGGAAAATTTCAGAAAGCACTGGGGAAATTTTTGAAGTGATGTGCTTGTGTTGAAAATCTGAAAACTGAAGCAATTCCAGCTTCAAAAATTTTGGATAAAGGATTCTCAACCTGTATAAAGTTGTATAAAAATAGATTAGTAATAAGCTTTTAATTACAAATAAGCAATTTTGCAGTTTCAAAAGAGTCAGTCAGTTAAGTGCCATACGTAATACACACTTTGGGTGATCATGTCTCGAAAGAGACATGACTGACTGGGCAGAAGATTATCCTGCTGTAGGATAATGTACATGTTCATTATTGTTGTATAGGAACCATTGCAGTGAAGAGGTTGATGGAAAACTTGATAAGCCATGAAACAGTGTCTTATAATAGAGGGCAGCTGTACTAAAACAAGTGTAGTTAAATAGAAATGATTGAGAAGATATATGTGGCCTGTAAGTTAGTTACACACATTGTGAAATTTATAATCATGAATATTTTTCATATTTCAAGAGATGATATCAGATAGTCACTTTACTGTGAAATACAATATTATAGAAACTACTGCATTCCATAATGGGTTTCTCAAATCTGAAGATTAGAAATAGCTTAAAAATAAGCTACCAATGGTACCTAGGCAGTGTGACACAATGCATTGGCACTTCAAAGTTATACTAAACTATTGCCCGGTTCACACTCCACCCACATCTATTGAACAGGTGAAGAGGCTCATCCTTTGTTCCCTGTTCAGGATGTGGTTTCCGGCTTTCTCTTTTCCAATCTTTTCACTCTTACGTAGCCCCCTGCACATCAGTGGCATTACCACCTTGTTCGGTGTGATATGATTAAAAAAAAAAAATCTTTTCTTCCTTGTTTTCTAAAAAGATTATTTCAAGAACAGGATTTTGTTGAAAACTAAACATTTTCTTAGAATTTAATTATTTTAAATGTTACTGGATATAACAAGTTTGAGTCTGTCAAAATTATTTATTTTTTTGCTTCTGCACACTCGTGAATGACCTCAACCTACAGAAAGAATACACTAACAGTGTGAAAATCAAATATGAAGAACAAATTGGAAAAGGACACTTGAAATGGGACTCGCTAAAGGAAGCAATACTGACATCAGCAAACAACATTGCCTCAAAGGAACTTAGGGGCAGAAAAAAAAACGAGTGGATGACTAAAGAGATTCTGGACATGATGAAAAAGAGGCAGAAAATGATGCCAACACATGGAATGGAGTACAGAAAAGGAAATAAGGAACAAATGCAGACAGGCTAAAGAGGAATGACTCAATGACAAATGTGCAGAAGTAGAGAGATTTAGTAGGAATAATAAAGCAGACATGCATAAAGAAATAAAAGAACTGACAGGACAAAAAACCTGCTCTTCAACAGGATGTATAAAATCCAAGGATAGAACAATCATATTGGAGAAAGAGGAAATACTACAAGGATGGGAAGAATATATAAAAGATCTTTTCCACGACAAGAGAGAGCAACCAATAATACGCAAAGATGAGGATGGACTGGAAATATTAAAGTGTGAAGTGGAATCTGCAATAGCCAAACTGAATAGAAACAAAGCAGCTGGACCAGACGGCATAGTCATAGAGCTCCTGATAGCCTTGGAAGAATTTGGTGTAGAGAAAATTACAGAAATAATAAATGAAATTTATAATAGTGGCATAATACCAGACGACCTCAGCAAGTCTATTTTCATAGCACTACCTAAGAAGCCACGAGCAAACAAGTGCGAACTCCACAGAACCATCAGTTTAATGAGCCATATAACAAAACTGATCGTCCAAATCCTGATGAATAGAGCGAAAAGCAGAATCAAGCCAGAGATAGGACAAGAACAGTGCGGTTTCGTCAAAGACACTGGAACAGGGAATGCCATATTTATGATTAGGATGCTCTCTGAAAGGGCAATACAAATGAAAAAGGACTTATACCTGTGCTTTATTGATTATGTGAAGGCGTTTGACAAAATACGCCACAAAGAATTGATGGCGATGCTTGGCAGCCTTGACATATTTGGGAAAGACTTAAGAGTAATCAAGAATCTTTACTGGCAGCAAGCCACTTGTATACGGACAGGTAATGAATTCAGTAGATATACAAAGATAGAAAAAGGCGTAAGACAAAGATGTGTCTTTTCACCGGATCTGTTCAACTTGTACAGCGAGAATATTTGAGGAGCCTAGAAGTTATGCCTGGATTTGTCATCTGAGGCCACAATTTAAACAACCTAAGGTATGCAGATGATACAGTGCTGATAGCAGACACAGAAAGGAAACTACAAGACCTCCTACAGAAGGTAGCTGAAGAGAGTGATAAGAAAGGACTACAAATAAACTGCAAGAAAACCGAATGCATGGTCATCAGTAAAAAGGGCAGTCCAGTATGCCAAATACAGGTCCGGGATACTAGAATCAAGCAAGTACAAAAATTTAAATACCTGGGAAGTGTTATAACAGAAGACGGAAAGTGTGACACAGAGATCTGAAGGTGAATTGGCATGGTGAAGGAAGCATTCCAGAAGTTGAGTAAAGTATTAAGAAACAGGACAATTTCGCTCGAAACAAGGAAGAGAGTACTGGATTGATATGTGTTGTCAGCTCTTCAATATGGCAGTGAATGCTGGACAATATCATCAAAGATGAAGGAAAAACTTGAAGTAACTGAAATGTGGTTCTACAGAAGGATGCTGCGAATATCATGGATCGAGCATGTGAGCAATGATGAGGTCCTAGAAATGATGGAAATGAAAAGGAAACTAATACTGAGCATCAGGATGAAACAGCTGAAGTTCCTGGGACATGCAATGAGGAAGAAGGGCTTGGAGAACCTGATACTAACAGGCCAGATACAGTGAAGGAGAGACAGAGGAAAGCAACGGGTGACATATTTGAAGGACCTAATCAGGTGGATGATGGAACAAGGGTTGCATGGTGTAACAAGAGAAGGTGTGCTAAGAGCCACCAGGGATAGGGAGATGTGGAAAGCCATGATCGCCTACGCCCTGAAGGGACAGGGCACATAGAAGAAGTCAGTCTCTATATTGAAAGGTCACTGTGAGGTAATGAGTTCAAAAACTGTCAAACTTCATAGCACCTATAAAAATGGCATTTGACCTACCTACAGCATGAGTACTTTTCTAATCTAGTGGTATTTTTTTCATGGTTTTACATTTACTGGTATTTTAAGAATAGTCAAGGTATATACATATTTAATTTCAATATCAAGAGTTTGAGATGAATATATTTTTAACACTTTGGTTTCTGTTTTTAATTCTACTCAGACCATATGTTTATAAAAAGCAACCAGTCTGACTTTAGGACAGTGAGATTGATTTGTTTATACCAATAAAAATATGTCATTAAAGATAAGTTCATAAGGTATTGATAACAAAAAGAAATGTGCAAGTTTCAGAAGTACTGCTTTTCTCTGATACAGAAGCCAAGTCCATTTATAATTTAAGTTTAGAAAAAAAATGTTAAAAAGAAAAAAAATCATTAAAAATTAAAGTTTCTGTTTGAAGGTAGGGGATAAGTATACAAAATGTGTTTTGGATAAAACAGTTGCCTCGGTACAAAGAAATAACCCATTTACTGTTGTAGCTGTTATTAACACTTTTACTGCTGTCTTATAGAAATACTACTTGACTGTGTTGGCCAAATTTGAGAAAAATACAGAATTGCCATTTACTGGAAAGAAATGAGTATAAAGATGATAACAGTGATTTCTAATAAGTGCCATTATTTTGGTTTTGTCAGACACTTTAGTGCAGACGAAGCTAAATGACACTATAATAAAAAGTCTGTCACAAAACAGGTTGTATTATATGCTTCTATATTCTTGTTACTTCAGATATTATTTTTACTGGATATCTCTATTTGAGTAGATGCTTTCTTATTTGTTTTCTTTATATATTAAACAGTATTTTGTCTACTGATCTGTAAACTTTGGAAAACTTATTAAAGAAATGTGCCATCTGGTAGGATTTGAACATGTCCTCCTTTGCAGAAGAAACCACTGTCTGATCTGGTTCTAGTTGCCTTTAAAGCACACTATTCAAATGTTAAACAAATCAATTTCTAAAAATTGAATTGCATTTTTTCATCCAAATAACATAAATGTGTGTTGTGGTGCAGTGGATATTGGCTCAGAATGAGAAATTGGAGAGCTGTATTCAAATTGCAGGTGAATTTATTGTATTGACTTACTTGCAAATACTCTTCAGAAAGGTATTAATTCATCACGCCTCTCTCTAGCTATGGGTTAAATAGCAGGACAGATTCGGTTCTATAAACTTAGTTGGTAACCAATCTACCACAGAATGTAATGGCAACCTACTGCAGGAAAATCTTCTGCCCAGTCTCTTTTAAGACATGATTGTCCAAGTGTGTATCACTTGACTGACTGAATATCATTTTTAGTGGATACCCTTATTTGAGTATGCAGGCTGGCAGATGAAATAAATATGGTTTAAAATAAAAAATTTTGTTTCCCCCAAATTCTTACGATCTAAAAATATTTTCTGGCTTTAAATAACCTGTAAAAATGTTGATTTATGATCTAAAAATATTTTCTGGCTTTAAATAACCTGTAAAAATGTTGATAACAGTAAAAAAAAAAGAAAATCAATCACACACACTTTTTAATATTTGGACATAATTTCGATTTTTGATTAATAAAAATTATTATATACATCCTCATCTTTGTTGTTATTATCACAACATTTTCGTCATAGTATCTTCAGGTAACCTTCAGGAAATTTCAAACTAATGCTCATATTAGCTTTTACATGGAAATATTTGGTATTCCTTAACTGAAAAGCTAGTGCTAAACAGTTAAAATTTATAAAATCTTTCAAGATAATAGGTTTCTTGAATCTGCTGTCATTGCTTTTTCCAGTATTGATAGCAGTTTCCTTCCTAACCTTTTGTTTAAAACGGTGTGGAATGTCAACATCAGGATTATGCCACTATTTTCACTTCAAGTTACATTTGTTAGACATTTTAGTTGCTGAAAGTGCTCAAGTGAGATGCTTTTTGTTATTTGGTACAGTTGTATGTGATTCCGTAGTGCCTGGATGGTCACCTCTCTGACCTACAGGGTTCATTAATTTAAAGCCATTTCAAATCCTTTATTCAATGTATTATTCTCATGCCATTACCATGACCCTCTGAATAATAATAATTCTTACAGCGAAAGTCATGCCACGACCCATGGATATATTGTTTTGCTCATATTTAGTACTGTTCAGTTATTGCTAACCCTGTTTCCATTGAGTTTAATTCTAAACTACCCAGTCCAAGGAATGAACTAACAATTATGATGTCACCTAATTTATGGTCATGCATTTTAATCTACAGGCTATTGTTCTATGACAGAAATTTATTATTTGTATATATTTTATTCTGGGGTTATCTGTTTTGCTGTCACCCAAGTACCAGTAACTCAACTATTGAAATATAAAATTTAGAGAGATTTTTTTTCTTTTAAAAGTATGCTTTATATATCAAGAAATGAAGTAATTCTAACAATGAGTTTGCTACAATTCAAAACATTAAAAAAAGAAATCTAAGAAGCAATATAATTTGTTTTGATGTAAAGACATCAAACATGTTATATCCTGCTGTGGTTTGTGAAATATAAAAATTGTTTCAAACTTTTTTATAAAAAAAAAATAATTTTTAGAGTCTTAGAATACAGATATGGATAAAATGAGTGATTTAAGAGTGGGACAAAGATGGGAGAAACAGTATGAAAAATTTGGTAAACATTTTTTAGTTGACATTGAATTGAGTGCTAATGCTTTGGGGGCTTTCCATCAATGAGAGAGTTAATAGCTTTGGATAAAAATAAGTTTGGTTTTCAGAAACATGGGTATTATGGTTCTAATGATAAAAGCATTGATTCTTTAACTGCCTATCTTGAATTTCTTAAAGGAACACAGCTTTATGGAAATATTTTATGTAATACTTGTAAAATTCATAAAACTGCATGAATCCAAAATTAAATGAATAGTTGTATAAGTATTAATTAAAGGAGAATCTGCAATATAATTGGTTCTGATTTGGCATCTCAACTGAAGTCACTTTCTCACCTATGTGACGTGGCTTTCCTGTCTTTTTTTTTTTAATATTTTCATGGCAACTGCTCTGATGAGCTTTTATTTTCCTTGGTGCCCTGTCCACGTGAATTTAAGTATGCTCGTTGTGGTGCATTGGATATCGGCTCGGAACGAGAAATCGGGGAGCCGAGTTCGAATTCCAGCTGAATTCATTGCATTCACTTACGCGCAAATACCCTTGGGAAAGGTATTAATCCTACTATTCCTTCCAGTTATGGGTTAAATAGCAGGACAGATTGGGTTCTATAGCCTTGGTCGGCAACCAGTCTACCGCAGAAAGCAATGGCAACCTACTGCAGGATAATATTCTGCCCAGTCAGTCATGTCTCTTTCGAGACATGATCACCCAAAGCGTGTATCACGTATGGCACTTAACTGACTGACTAGATTGTCATCTAGGTCTCACCTTTTTACTGTTGAAATAGTTTCATGCAACTTCCACTTCTACTTGAAGATTTTCTTTTTTCACACTTCCCTCCCATTCTATTTACTTGCTTTCCTGATTGCTACAATCTCCCAAAAATTTAAATGCAATGTCAATTATCATCTTCTTGAATCCCAATCATCTTTAATCCCCACTGTACTCAGTCTTTTCTCTTACAGTAACCCCCTCTGCACTAGTGGGAGGCCATGCCTTGCTTATGGTGTAATGCTTAAAAAAACAAATAAAAATATAACCAATGATATCATAGTATAAACTAAACCAATTGTTCTTAATCTTATCTTTTCAGATATTTACACTGATAAATGAAACATTTAATACAACAATGTCAATGTCAGTTCTTCATTTTTATTATTTCATATTTCATTATCAGTTACAATTTTGTTCATAAAGGATTTTTTCTGTGTTGAGCAAGATGACAAATGATTAAATACTGATTGAAGATACTTTCAATAAATTTCAATCCCATTTTCTTTATATTTGAGTGTTTTTCTAAGGTTTTTCAATCAATGATGACAGCACTATTTGCCTAGGTTTTGTAAACGACATAAAACAGTAAACTGATTGCACAATCAATAAATTGCTGAATAAGTCTGAAAGAGCTTTTGTATTGCCTTTATATCATTCAGAAAACATTAAACTAGCTTAAATAGCAGACTAGTAAATTAGTTGTTTATGATTAAAGACTCACCAAAGAAAAATTTATTTCAACCAAAACATCACCTGCGTATTTAGCAACTGAACATACAATTGATCAATATATATATATATATATTTCATTAAAAATGAACATGAATTATATAAAAAAAGTTTAAAAATAATGGAAGCATTATTAATAAAAAAAAAATGCAGCACTTTATAATATCAATAATGGCTAAAAATACAGCCGAAAGCATTTGCAAAAACAAAACATTTAGACAATTTTTATATAATTTATGTTTATAAAAGAAAAATAATCATATGATCACATGAAAAATTACAAAAAAAACTTTACCATAATACCTTGTCTGTCATTTTTAATAAAACATACATAAAAGAGAGATTGCTGCCCAAATACACACACACACATCATATATATATATATATATATATATATATGAACAAATATAGTGTGGTCAGATGAAATGAGCTAATTTAGCTCCTACAAATGAATTATAATTTATAACCAATCTAAATGATGTGTTGAGTTTTCCTTTATATATATATATATATATATATATATATATATATATATATATATATATATCCTTATTTTATTAATGGTCCTATTAAAGCAATGATCACTTTATTGAACAGTATGAGTTTGCAAAGAATGCTTCTTATTTGTATATGAGTGTGTGTATTCTGGTTCTGGCAGTTGGCATCTCAACTGAGAATTTTACCTTCCTTTGAAATTACTGAGTTCAGAATTTTCTCAGTGTTATCCATTAATCAATAAAATTAAGTATCTGTGATGTACATATAGGTAGGAAATCTCTCCATGGCTTTGAGTAAAGACGATCAGAGGGAAGAACAAATTTTATCTCTTCCTTCAGGGAAAGATCAATAATTGTGGAGCCTTTGGAGTTATTGCCTTCTCTGACCAAATGCAACTTATATCAAGATTGGATTGTATGATAAATTCTTATATATCTACTTGGAGCACCAACTAAAATGTGCATTAGTGTGTACATATATACAGGGTGCAATGGGTATATTGTTGACATTTTATATTTTTAATTTTGTGCATATAAAAATAAAATTCCATCATCTGCAACTGCATCAGATTTTTATCATGCCCAGACACTATGGACCCGACTGTCAATTAGTTGTCCTACAGCCATTGTCTGCAATAAACATTATTTGAAGGAAGTGAATAAAAATTTTAATGTTGCATGA
Source organism: Ascarosepion bandense (assembly GCA_037127315.1). Taxonomy (NCBI): domain Eukaryota; kingdom Metazoa; phylum Mollusca; class Cephalopoda; order Sepiida; family Sepiidae; genus Ascarosepion; species Ascarosepion bandense. Next base: position 674,332 of record JBBBDQ010000895.1, on the reverse strand, counting down.
ACACACTGGCAAGCCTTACTTACAAAGAGATGTGGATATTGCCTTTCAACTGTCAGTCATGTCATCAAGACAAAGAAGCAAACTGGATCTATCAGTCCAAAACAAAAGAAAATGCAGTCGAAAGAGAAAAACAATATCTAGAGATGATGTATATGCGATCAGGGGAAAAGTGTGAAAGATCAAAAGACATTATTTGTTTTGTTTCAATTAATTTGCACAAGAATATATATATATATATATAATCATTTCATCCCTAGCAAGGCAGTACTGCCACTGGTGTGCAGGAGGCTACATAAGTGAAAAGTAAAAGTTTAAGCAGGAGTAGAGCAAAGAGAAAGATGAACTGGTTACAGGGGGAGTCAGAGAAAAGGCAAGAGAAGGATGAGAATACTGATGTGAAGACAGTTGTGAGGGTAGAGTGAGAAAAGGAAAAGAACAGGATACATGGGGTGATGGAGGAAAGGATGAGAGAGGGACTGGAGTCAAGTGCATTTAAATTCTTGGAGATTGTAGCCATCAGGGGAGCAAGTATACGGAAGCGAAGGTTGGAAGTGCGAGAAAAGAAGCTGATGAACGAGAAGTGGTGGCTGCATTTGATTGATTTAACTGTAAAAGGGTGATATCTAGATGACAGTCTGGTTGCTCACGTAAATTCTTGTGGAGGGGAAGCATCAGTGTGTTAAGCTCATCGAAGCAGAAGCCATGGAAATATTTATAGAAGAGACAGAATAAAGCCACACACTGTCGATGAGAAAGTGGCTGGAGTCAAGCTTTCAGGTTGAGACCAATCACATTACAGATTCTCTTCTAAAGCCTGTCGAGAACCCTGAGATTAGAAGAAGGGGCACCCGACCAGATATGACAATGGTATTCAATGCACTGTTGAATGATTGATTTGTATATGAGCAAAATAGACTCAGGCGAGAAAACTTCCTGGCCTAACATAGTGACCCAACCTTCCTAGCAGTGGATTTAGATTCAATGTAATGGTTCCACTTGAGGTCAGAAGAGAAGGTGAGATCAAGGAGGTGCAGTGTATTGCTTTCAGGGAGACTCGCTTGGTCCATGCTGATGTGGGGTGGTGTAGGAGAGACTGCCTCTGGTGGTTGACAGATAGCAGCTTCATTTTAGAAGCATTAAAATTTACAAGCCATTTCTTACCACAGAATAGAGGTCCTTCTCAAGATCAGCAGTGAGGTTATCTTTGGCTGCCTTGCTGGTTTTTTACTGAGGTGGGAGTAAATGGTGGTGTCATCAGCGTAGATGCCTACTTGGGGTTTGATCACATCAGGAAAATCGTTTATGAAGATCAGAACAAGCATCAGGCCTAGGATAGAGCCTTAGGGGACACCAGTGTTTGTGAGGTATGATGTGGAGACATGCCCATTCAAGATGATCTTCATTATGCGGATTGATAGGAAAGATTGGATCAAACCAAGCAAGCATCCAATGATATTATATATATATATGTGGTATCAGCCCGTATTCCAAGGAATTTTCGTGATAGGTGCTGTATGTTTACTGGAAAAAATTTCAATATTAAAACACCCCCACCAACACCGGCTACTGAATCTTAGGATAGAATTCATCAGTAAGTGCCGCCACAAAGCAAATTATTCGAATACTTAAATTTAGAATTTAAATCTCCGTTGACTAGATGTTAGAATATAAATTAAAAGGATTCAATTTAAATTTTAATCTTAATTTTACCCTAACGTTAACCTTAAAAAGTATTTTAACCCCCCTACCTTCCTATCCCAAGCTCCTTCAATTGCCTATCTTTAGAAAATATGGATTCTTGGTTAACACATGTATATATATTTTTTTTCTCTAATATTTTTTCTCTAATAATTTTTAAACTGATAACTTCCTGTAATTGGCATTTAATTTGCTTCTACCTAAAAGGTTTAATCAAATAAACTTAAAAAAAATTTTTTTAAATCTTATATTGAAACCCATTCCTTCTCGCCTAAATACACCTCTTCAAACAGCCCAAAATCTTAACTTTAAAAAGTAATTTAACTCATTTAGTTGTCTATCTTTATAAAATATGAACTCCTATTCCTCCCTTTCCTAAATATACCATTTCAACACCCTGTAACCCGCGACTACCAGCTCTGTCCTTTTCCACTTTGTGACCGTTGTTAACCAAAAACCCCTCCACACTCTAACTCAGGGCCTTGCCATTTGGAAAAAAAATGTCCCTGACGTGACATAGAGTTTCTATTAGAGATCCTGTGTCGAAATGTACATCCGACACCTTTGAATTTTGAAAATTTTCTCTAATTTATATATATATATATATATATATATATATATATATATAAAAGTTGTGATAATGTTTAGTGTCAAGATTGTTGTTGTTTTTAGTAGTTTTACTGATAAAAAGTATTTTCACAAGCAGATGTTTTATCACAAAGTGCTCAATATCGGGGTGGAGATAGAATTAATGCAGAGAAGTTTATCACTTAACTGAGCAGGTTCATGCTGACCTCGCAGTTTCATGAGAACACTGTTATGATGTTTTCCCTCATCAGGGCTAGGTTTTCAAATGCTGCCTTGTCCTGTATTTTTTCTTGTTTATATGGAGCTTGGTGTAATTTGATATTTTGCAGGAGTGGCTTACTGGTGGTTAATTGTTTTTGATTGCTTTTGTTGTTTTGTTTTCTTTTTCATGGATCATTTTCAGTTAGTTGATTTTCTTTTTAATAGTATCCTCACAAAACTTCTAATCTGGCATGAACCTGCTCAGTTAAATGACAAACTTCTCTGTATTAATCTTATATATATGTATAGTGTATCAAGGCAGCAGATAATTTTCTAAACATATATTGTTAAATATAACAGACAATGAATGTTGATTATGTTTAGTCATGAGCCGTTCTGAACATCATATTTTGACTTTAATTTAAAACAGCTCATGACTAAACATAAAACATTCACTGTTTCTTATATTTAACAATATATGCTTAGAAAAAAAAAATATATATATTGATTGTATTCAAACCACACTTCTGAGAAAAACGCTCGTTGATAACACGTACATACTCAAACAAGAAAATAATAAACAGAAACTAAAAATCCTCGAAGCAATCTACATTAAACAATTTAAACCTGGTTTGAATACAATCAATTTTGATATTTCCAATAACGTACTCAAATGCCTGTAAATCAGATCAGGGACCACAACGCCACTATTTTGTCACTGTCTTCGGCCATCCGCCACGGTAGGGATGGACTTATATTTTCAATTTAATTCTCTTTATTGTTAATAGCTTAAATGTTCTATGTTTACTGTGTGTTAATATTTACTCTTTGATAATGGCTTATGTGAGCCGAAAGCTTAGACCTGATAAAAAAAATCAACAATTACTGTGATTTTTTGTTGTCTTTCAACGATATCACCATCAAGTATATCAGATGGTATGAACGGATCCTACACAAAATTAATAGACAGAACTTGTCTATATTATTCAATGAAACCTGCATTAATGAAAAAATGCTGCCAAAATACACACAATATATATATATATATATATATATATATATATATATATATATATATCTCAGGTAAAGAGAACCAACAGTTTTAGAATTCCAATTTCTCAATACAACATATATCGTACAGCATAATATAACTATAATGAAATTTGTTTTTTATTTAAAATGAATTTAATTTACATTGTGACAGAAAAATTTCTTTTTCGAGATTTTACCTGGTCATCAAGCAATGTTGACTTGTTATGAAAATGCATCTCTAAATAATAAACAAAATAGGACATATAGATTATATAACAATCACTCTTTCATGCAGGTTCACATGCCATTTATTTGAACAAAGTGTAATTAAACAAGATATTAACAAGGACCAAGAACTATATTAATATTTGACAGCCAATTACTTTAAACAAATAAAAAATTTATAAAAATAGCAAGTCTGAAATGCTATATTCTTGAATGCATATAAAAACTAATTACACATCGTTATACATTGCTGATGTCATCAACATGTAGTTATTTTTTACTCCCTGCATTCTACTGTATTGGATTTAACTTCTGAGCAAAATATGACACTTAAAGTGCTGCTTAAAATGCTCATCTTCTCTTTACTTTCTCACATCTTTGACAATGACTGATATGAATTGAAAACTTAGACCATATACAAATGTTGGCTAATTTTATGTCTGTAACAGCTACATTTGGAAAAGGGTTGAGAAAAAAATGGATTTTAAAATTTTTATTCTTCCTAAGAAAGCCAAAAAAAAAAAAACCCAAAACAAGATATGTATGTATGGAGGATGTTTTGGTAATGTAGTGGTATGGAAAGTGGAACTGATGAACTTTCTAGTTCATTGCATTCATTTGCACACAAATGTCCATGTGAAAGACAGGAATTCATCTCTTTTACACCCAACTATGGGTTAAATAAAAGAGTAGACTGGGCTTTTTAGACTTGGGTGGCAACCAATCTAACACTTAATTTTAAACAGTGTAAAGGGCAATGGCAGTTCACTATTTTAATTGAAAATGCATGCCAATTTACTGACAATTGTAACAATATTTAGCGAAATGGAAGTAATTAATTTTATTGATTATTTATTAATTATAATTGTGAAAATTTTTAAACAGAAGAAATTACTATTATAGATCGGAAGGAGATGTACTGAGAAGAATTTTTAATTCTTCGAATATGAGCAATGGTAAAAGAAACAAAAGGTAACAAGTTTTGTTCTTTTTTGTTGTTATTTTAAACCTGAGAAAGAAAGAAAGGAAGGAGAAGAAGAAAGAAATTCGTTTTTATTTCGAGGTAAGATAAAACGCAAAACAATAGACATTAGCAATTTGAAACATAAAAAACAATCCAGATGGCCCTAGACAAGGTTGAAATTGAAAATTAAGAGAATCAGCCCACCCACCAAGGTGATAACAAGTGAAACCAGGATTGTCTGACTAGCATGAGTTAGAAAGAGAAATTGATAACAAAAATAACTTTCTGTCATCAGGGAAAGCTCTAAAAATATCTGTGACTGAAAATACAGACACTGAAAATGCATATGTGGGAATTCTTATCTAGGTGACAATGTAAATAATGACCACCTGTGGCCTGTCTGTTTGTTTCAAATGAAGAAGGAAAAGTTTAGTCATACAGGCTTTTATGACAAGTTCAAAGGTTAATAGAAATTGATTAAAACCTAAAATTATTTTGTGAGAAAAAATATTTGCCGGATAAGTCCAGCCCAAAAAGGGGTATATGAAAATGATGTCATAAGACAAGGAGGTATCTCAGCGCCCCAAAAGGGAGAGACGACCAGCAATTGACGTCATGGAAATAAGGCAAATCCCACTGGATAAACTGAAGGCAACCATGAGTAGCAGTTTCCGCAAGATTCCAGAGAGAAAAATCCATTTTGATTGCCGAAATGAGGGATTAGATACCCAGCATCCGTCAGCTCCACACCATGGCATAGGCATAAATACAGAGTCCCAAGAGACCAAAGTCAGTTGGAGTTCCAGTCGAGTTCCCAGCCCAGAGATGTAACAACAGAGATAGGCGCCATGCTGTTGGGCGCCAACTACAGGGCCTGTTGCCTCCCATAGAGCTCCTGGCTGAAGCTGTAAAGAGACAGAGATAACTGCCACACCATTGAATGCCAACTGTAGAGAGGCCTGCTGCTGGCCAACCAGAGTTAAAGACAGACATGAAGAGCTTTTGCAGACAAAATTTTGAAATTGCCAACTGAACAGTTCGAGTTCCTGACCCAGAGACGTAATGACAGAGAGATAATTGCCAAGCAGTTGGGTGCCAACCATAGAAAAACCACTGCCTGCCAAAGACAATTCCCAGCTGAAGATGTAAAGAGACAGATAAATGCCATGCCGTCGGGTGCCAACCGACCAACCAGAGTTAAAGATAAACAAGAAGTGATTTTGCAGACAAGATTTGGATAAAGCTACCTAGATCAAAACCAACGACGACTGACCTGGCTAAGTAGCACAAATAAAGAAAAGGTATCTGTAGAAATCATAATCAGTTATGTTCTGAAAGAACAGGGCATTTAAATCTTATATAATCCATGATTTTGTTTCAGGTCTTACTCATTTTTTTTCCCTATATAATACAAGCAGTATAGCCCGGCATTGCTTGGGTGTAATGAAATCTTTAAAACTAATTCATGGTCCCGGAGCTCAGACTCTTTGGACGTTGAAATGAAAGACTAAAAAGCAATAGTTGTTTCCAGTTAAAGCAAAACTGTAGACTGAAAGAAAAATGTATGGATGTAAGTCAAATTTTGATTTCCTGGTATTGATACCAAATAAGTTTTTTTCGTCGCAAACTGAATTTTGAAGGCTAAGTAAGTCCTCTGAGTAAATGGTATCATGGCTGAGACTAAGAACTACAATTATACCTACTTAGAGCCAAACCCGAAGCAAAAACTAAAATAAAAGGGCTGAAAATAAAACAGACATACAAGCAGATAAACAGACACACACACAAACTTCTTGCCATATATATATATATATTGTCGATTTTCTGCACTATTGTAAGAACTGCAACCTTGAAACTTCTGAATATCGTTTTTTATGTCTTTGTCTATGAGTGTATCAAACTTGATTAAAATTGGACCACTCCTTCTATAACCCAATTTTTTCAATTATCAATTTTCGATATTTATCGGGGGTACCTCGACACAAAACCTAGCTAAGAACACTTGCAGACGCTTATAGTACAACTGTGTAAATTTTCAAGAAAATCGGTTCAACCGTTTCAAAGTTTATAGGTAACGGACACACACACACACAGAGACAAAGTTCCATTTATAAATAAGTTTAGATAAATGAAATTTTACAATTCATTTATATTGTTTCTGATGACTAATAGAAAAAGAAATGCAAAAAAGGTGTCTTACTTTAACTCTTTGCAATTTTGGTGTTTCTTTTTAACTACTGGATGCTTTGCTCATTATAAAACCTTTGTGAAGTTCAGCCAGTAAAATTGTTCATTGTGATGTGTCACACATAATAGTTTGCCAATAAAATGAAATTAAGAAATCATCTTCAGTTACTAATTCTGTCAAATTTAAATTCTGAAGAGATAAACATCTGATCATCTATTGAAATTATGTCAATCTGATTTTCTTTAGTGCATATTACCAAACATTGATTTATTTAAATTAAATGTCACCTTTTTTTTTTCTCAGCATGAGACATCCAAGAACCAATTTACAAACTTGGAGAATTTAGCCCAAACTATGGTCTTCAATAGGTTTATAAAGTTCTTCTTCTATATGCCCTGTCCCTTCAGGATGTAGACGATCATGGCTTTCCACATTTCCCTATCCCTGGTGACTGAGCATGCCTTCTCCTCTTACACCATGCATTCCCCATTCCATCATCCACCTGATTATGTCCTTCAAATATGTTACCCGTTGCTTTCCTCTGTCTCTCCTTCACTGTATCTGGCCTGTTAGTATCAGGTTCTCCAAGCCCTCCTTCCACATTGCATGTCTCAGGAACTTCAGCTCTTTTCCTGGTGCTCAGCATTAATTTTCTTTTTGTTTCCATCATTTCTAAGATCTCAGCATTGCTCACATGCTCGATCCATGATATTCGCAGCATCCTTCTGTAGAACCACATTTCAGTTGCTTCAAGTTTTTCCTTCATCTTTGATTTACCATGATTATAAATTTGAAGCATTTAAAAAAAAAAAGTAAATGAAAATCTTACTTACGCTGATATTTACTTCTTTGGTCTGTTTTCTTTTCTTCATATAATTAATTTGTTGGTTTAAAACTTTTTTTTTTGATAAGTGAAGAAATCAGTACTAGCATACACCTCTCATAAACATGAAAAGATTTTAAGCCTTCTACATTAGACACAATAAATAATCGTCACCTTGTACAGTTATTTTTAGTATCTTGGAACACACATAAGTTTTTCCTGTATAAATTTATACAAATTTTTTTTTCACCTTACACCTTTTTTTTAAAACTGAAGAAACCAGTAGTCTTTCATAAATATGAAGAGATTTCAAGTTTTCTACATTAGACACAATAATTGTCACTTTTTACAGTTATTTTTAGTGTCTTGGAACACACAATTTTTCTCCCATATGAATATATGCAACTTGCTTTTTCACCTTACACCTTTTTTTGATAACTGAAGAAACATGTATTAGCACATGTCTATCTTAAATATGAAGACATTTAAAATGAAGTTTCAAAAAGTAGGCTATACCAGTATGTATCTTGCAAAATTGAAATTAAAAAAAAAAAAAAATAACACTTATTTGAAATTCACTAAATATTATTTTGTAAAAGAACTATTCATTCAATTATTTTTAACTATTAAGTGTAAATGACTTATTTCTATAATAATAAAATATTTTAACTCACATCATTGATATCTGTATGACAGAAATATATGAAGTGAAGCAGTTGAGTATACTATTGAATTTCTAGCCTTCAACATCACCTGAAGCTGATGTTGAATGTCGTCTTTTGAAACTTGGGCTGGCAAACATCAAAGCAGCTTATTCTTTAAGGTCTGGGAATGCTAGACCATTTTTCCCCATGCAAAGTAAAACCAATTGATTCGTTATTTTATGTTATTTTGAGTAGCAGGAAAAAAACTTGTATTAATGTAGTTCTTTTGGAGGAAAAAAAAAAAAAACGTGGAAGAAAGCAAACTTTTGAAAAGCAGGAAATATCTGCAGGGAATGCTCGACAATATCATCAAAGATGAAGGCAAAACTTGAAGCAGCTGAAATGTGGCTCTACAGAAGGATGCTGCAGATATCATGGATCGAGTATGTGAGCAATGATGAGGTTTTAGAAAGGATGGAAATGAAAAGGAAATTAATACTGAGCATCAGGAAAAGACAGCTGAAGTTCTTGTGATGAGGAAGGAAGGCTTGGAGAATCTGATACTCATAGGTTAGATAGAGGGAAAGAGAGACAGAGGAAAGCAGCTGATAACATATTTGAAGGCCCTGAGCAGGTGGATGGCAGAGCAGGGTTTGAGTTGGGTTACAGGAGAAAGCGTGCTGAGCTACCAGGGAAGGCCATGATTGCCTACATCCTGAAGGGATATAGCACATAGAAGAAGAAGAAGCCCACAATCAACTTGCACAATAGAACCAGGTGTAAATTTGTGGTTTTTCAGTTCTCTTAATGATTTTCAACTCGACTATATTAATGCTATTTGCACTTAAGAAGCGGAAGATTGAAAGAAAACTTTCACATTTCTAATAAAAAAATAGGAGCATAGATCTAGAAACCGTGGCCTGAAAGGAAGAGCCGAAATTCCTGAAAAGTTCTTAAATTTTCTGTTTAACATATTTAGACTTCTTTTAGGTGTTGGTTATCAGTGCTAAGAATTAACTCAGCACCCCCAAAAATCATACGAATAGAGGTTTAGATCATGATTTTCTGATAAATACAAGGAAAACTGATATTTGTTGGCCAGCATATAGTATCAAAAGGGAGTAATGATCAATTTAATGCATGAAAGGAAATGAATACATTTTGCTCACAACAATTTGTTTCAATATTTGGGAAATTATACTAAAAAAGAGAAAAAAGTTATGTTCTGGGTATTTTTGTTAGAATTATTCAATGTTAAGGAGTCAAAGACAAAAAAAGAGGCAAAATATTGCAAAAAACTGTTAATATGACTGAATTTTGTGCTGTAGGGTTCCAGAGTTTTGTGCACCCGAATCCACTAGATGTAGGTTATTTTTTGAAAAAGAGTGCCAAGTTAAACCTGTTCATCTCTTAAAACATTCAACAAGATTCTGATGCCTTATCTTGGCTGAGAATTATCTATCTAGTATTGATCATTACAGTAAATGATCAAACATGTGCAAGTTTTGATTAAATTCAAACAATTTTAACTTAACAAATGCTTGAAGTTAGGACAAAGTTAAACCAATTCTGAAATCCTGAGACTATCTACTTTCAAATTACATATAACACATATTTGCTTGGGAAATATTCTAAAAATGCCAAATGTCTGCTTGCAAATCCACTGTGGTGTCAAAAATTCAAACAAAAAATACTGTTTTCTTGTCCAATAAATTCTGTATCTTTGTAATTTTATTTACTTTATGAACCATTTTTCTCTCAAAAATAGCCATCATGTACATATGGCTGTTTTTACTTGGTTTACAACACCTTGCAATGTTAATTTACTTCTCGTAAACCGCTACTGCTTGTATATGTTTGACAGATCACAGCAAAAAAAGCTCATTATTTTTTTATTAAGGTGTTAGATTTAGCCAAATCTTTAACTTACTATGAGTTTTAAAATCAGCGAAACAATAAACTGATACATTTTCTGTACTAATTTGTTTCACAAATTGCATACATAATAAAGATCTCATGAGACTCCTACATTTTTCTTATAAAATTTGAGAATTGCATTATGCAAGGCATCGTATCATACACAAATAAATATGTTATCATTATTTTTTTCAATTCAGCACTGATGTGTCACTGGCCATTTTAAGCTATCATAGATTAAAATTTGCTTTTTACTAATAAAAATTTCTTAAAACCTGAAAATTTCAAAATATTAAAAAAAATGATAGCAAGCAAATAACTATTTGGAAACTGTTAAGCAATTTCATGTAAAAAAAAAAAAAAAGCATATAAAGATTTTCTGTTATTTGTTTGAATTGTCTAAGACGTTAATTTAATTCAATATTCTTTTGTTCTTTCTGGTTGTACTGTTGAATTTATATAAAATTCAACAGTATAAAAAGTGGTACCAATGGTAATAACTACTGCTATGTTTTTACCTAAATCTTTGGACACTATCATCAATAAATTATAGTAGCTAAATGTTAGCCCTATGTATTAAACACAAACCAGAATTGTTAAGTATATTTGAAAAGAAATAAAAAATAAAAATTAAAGCTTGTCTAATTTCAGATGTATATCCAAAAAATGTATTATTTTCTTCTTCTGTTAATCAAATTTACCTCAAGCAAGGCAGTAAAACCACTAAGATGCAAGGGGTTATTTTTCGTTGTGAAAGAATTAGAACACCGGAACATTACTAAGGAGCAAAAACAATAAAAGTGTAATTAGAAAGACAGTAGATAACAGTCAACATTTGCATTTAAATTTTTGAAGATCAAAGTTAATTGGAAAGCATGGAGCCAGAAGAGAGTTTTACAAGCAAGAAGTATTAGAAAAGAAACCATTAGTAAAGAAGTTAGGGTTACATCTAGCCAATTCAAATATGAAATGATGAGAACTTGCCACCAATCTAATACTTATATTCTTTAAGTCTAGATACCATAGAGGAAAGTTTATCTGAACAATTACCATGAAAGTATTTATAGAAAAGGCACGGGGAAGCAGGCGGTGAGAAAATTAACTGAAGCTAAGATGCCAGGTCAAGACCAGTAATATTGCTGATTCTTTGGATTTTATGAAGAATCTCTTAATATATAGCAGGAGCACTGGAGTATCAATATTCAATGAATTGATATGTAAGACATAGATATAGATATTTTTTTTTTTTTAATAATATCACCCCAAGCAAGGCGGTAACACCACTGATGTGCAGGGAGCTACGTAAGAGTGAAAAGATTGGAAAAGAGAAAGCTGGAAACCACATCCTAAACAGGGAACAAGGGATGAGCCTCTTCACCTGTTCAATAGATGTGGGTGGAATATGAACCGGGCGATAGTTTAGTCTATCTACTCCAATTGGAAAAAATAAAAAAGAGAAGAGTGAAAAGATTGGAAGAGAGAAAGCCGGAAACCACATCCTAAACAGAGAACAAGGGATGAGCCTCTTCACCTGTTCAATAGACGTGGGTGGAGTATGAACCGGGTGATATGTAAGATAGATTCTGGACAGAAAAATTGTCTAGCACAATATGGTGAACCAATTTTCTTAACAGCGGTAGTAATAATAATACATTTCAACAAATCAGGTGAAAATTATAAAAAAACTAAAACAAATTTCACTGGTTCTAAATTTAAATGTGACATTCCTTACAAAACTCTGGTGTGGTAAAATTTGAATGTTAAAATTTATCAAATACCTGCCCTTCATCAGTGCTTTGAGTCAAAAACAGAAAAGCCCATGATTTATGAAATATTGGTAGAGCATAACATACATACGTGCTAAGAAACTGAGGGAAGGACAAGCGGAATTATTCTAATTATATGTAAATATGGATGATTCCCAGTTCCATGCTTAGTAATTCTCTTTCATGGGATTTCTTAAGGCTCATAAGGTTATTTTATAGTGCTCATTTCTTTTCCAAGTAACATGTAACAGATTGTAATAGTTTACATGGTAGTAGAGTAAGGAACAATCCCTCACCTGACTTATTGAACACACGAGATGGATTGTTTTTACAACTGACCTGTTATTTGCATCTATCTGTTGAGTACAGGGTGAATGTAAAGCTCCAAATGTTAAAGCAATGACTCATGTGATTTCCTCTGACAATATGGAAAAAAAAACCCAGTTCAGTTATAAAAAAACGGCTAAATTGGAAAATATTCACTTGTAGAGTTAAGGTGAAAAAGATTCATTATTCAGCCAAGATGACAACTGCTTTGACAGACTTTATTCTCTTAGTGCCCTGTCCACAGGAATTTAAGTGTGCTACTAGATTGGCATCTAGGTCCCACCCTTTTTCCATTGAAATAGTTAAATATAACCAAATCTCCTCCAAATATTTATTTTCTCGCACTTCTTGCCTGTGAAACTCCCTTCTATTTACTTGTTTCCCTGATAGCTACAATCTTCAAAAATTTAAATGCAGTGCCAGTTGCCATCTTCTTGAATCCTGTTAATTTTTTATCTTTTCTTCAATATCCTCTGTATCCAGTCTTTTCTACCCTGCTTGGGGTGAAATGAATGGGAAAAAAAAAAAAGAAAAAAGGTAGAATAAATAAATAAAACAGAACATTCAGAACCACCTTAATTTTTAAAAATTATTTTCATTGTTCTAGTTATACGTAGCTGTATGAGTCACATGACCCATTAGATTATCAGAGTGCTTTTTTTTAGTAATTCTCTTTCATGGCATCTCTCAAGACATTGAGGTTACTTCATGGTATTAATTTTCTCTTCAAGTAACATGTGACAGGTTGTATTAAGTTACATGGTAGCAGAACAAGAAGCAATCTCTGGCCTGACTTATTATTGAACACACAAGATGGATTGTCTTTGGAAGGCAAAAGGGCTCTAACTACCCTGTTATTTACACCTAGCTGCTGCATGCAGAAGTGGTTTCATAATCAAGGATATATGGGAACAACATCATCATATAATGATTAGCAAGCTTGTCTCACTAGAACAATTATGACTGAGTATTGACTTTGATCCTCACTGGGTGACCCATACCTTTGGCCTTTTGCCACATCTAAGCTATACTTAGAAAATCACCATACTCAAGGTTATTTTTGAATGCAAATTATCCTAGTTGAATTGCACTTTCATTATTTAGACATATTGCTTCTGAAGTCATCATCAAAAAGAGGAGCCAAAAATGCCAACTACAGGTCAATGATACTAAAATCAAGTAGATACAGAAATTTAAATACCTAGGAAGAGTTCTAACATAGGACAGAAAGTGCGACACTGAGATCCAAAGGTGTATTGGCATAGTGAAAAATATATTCCAAAAGCTGAGTAGAGTATTGAGAGACAGAAAAACTTTATTGGAAACAAAGAAGAGAGTATAGACTGTTACATGATATCTGTCTAATATTGCAGCAAATGCTGGAAAATTTCCTTAAAGATGAAGGAAAAACACAAAGCAACAGAAATGTGATTCTACAGAAGAATGCTGGGATAAGTAATGAGGAAGGAGGGCTTGGAAAATCTGATACTCACAGGGCAGATAGAGGGAAAGAGACAGGAAAACAGCACCTGACATTTGATGAGCTTAAACAAATGGATGGCAAAGCAGGCTTTGGAATAATCAACAGGACAACATATATTAGGAACAACAAGAGTCAAGAAGATGTGGAGGGCCATGATTGCTTACATCCTGAACGGACATGGCACATAAAAGAAGTTTCTGAAAATTTATACTTTGTTAAGTTACTGTGTTTAATAACTGATAAAAAAACTGGAAAAACATATTATTATACTGCATTTGATATACTGGATTTATAGATAGGAAGCTAAGTCCCAACTATTGGTGTGACAGCCTTTTGACTTCTGAAATCACCAATTGAAGCCTCATTTCTGGAAATCATAACTTTTGACCTTGGGTTGCATGCCACATAATGTAGATGTAAAATTTCTCACTTAAAACAACATGACCATGTGTCACATTCTGCTATGATGAGGTAGCAAACAAATCCCAGTAAATTAAGAAGTCAAATCATTCATCTGATTAGTCAGCAAATAACTTGGTAACATTTACAACTCTGACATAAACAGTCAAGAAGTTATTGAATTTAAGTTAAAGCTCTTTGTCTTTTTATACAAACCAAAACAAAAACTTGCAAAGGATTTCACACATTAATAGTAACTTTTGTTTTTCATTAAATAAAGCATTTTTTGTTAAATATTATTTACTTTTCTCTTCATGGTCAGCCAAAAAATTTCAATCAATCCCACCAAACATTTCTTTATTTCCAATCTGCACTGCTTAGTGACTATCATACATTGGGTAAGATTGTGTAGTGGAGTGGTAATTGTTAAATATAAATAAATAAATGATAGAACTGCTCAATAGACAGAATTTACAAAGTTTGCAATAAACAATTACAAGAAAAAAAGAATTGGTAAAAAATAATAAAAAAAACAAGCAAACAATAGATGCAAGACAAAGTAACAGTAATAAGGCAAAAAGTTCACAAACTAAAATTGGGGTTGACACACAAAAGGAAGTTCAAACAAGGAAACATAGCATTCTGACTTCAAGACAAGATAAACTAAGGCTAAATCAGATGCAACCAAGAACTGGCCTATTATATTTGTGAGGAAGAAATCCCACCATCCATTTGTGTGCTTCTGCCCATAAATTAGGGGAGGGGGAAAGTGTTTTGCACGAAACAATTACAAAAAAAAAAAGAAAAAAGTGGTAAAAAGTAATAAAAAGCAAGCAAACAATATATGCAAGGCAAATTAACAGTCATAAGGCAAGAGATTCACAAACTAAGAATTGGGGTTGATACACAAAAGCAAGTTTAAACAAGTGAACATAACATTCTGACTTCAAGACAAGATAGACTAAGGCTAAATCGGATAAAACCAAGAACTGGCCTATTTTATTAGTGAGGAAGAAATCCCAGCATGCATTTGTGTGCATATAAATTAGGGGAGGGGAAAATGTTTTTCAGTCATTCCAAGATAGCCTGAATGAAATTGGAATAAAAAGCAATTAAAAATATTAAGAAAGTAAATCCTTGTCAAAATTAATAATTATTTTTTTAAAAGTTGCTTATCTTTTTTTGAGCCTTGTTGAGACAGTTGTTAATTACCTAATTAATCTCTTGACCAATGGACAATGTTTAATTATTCATTAGATCATTATTCACATGATTAGTAGTTTTTATATCAGAGTTGTTAATTTTCTGATTATACTTGAATTATATTTCTTATTTATTTTGCAAACTGTATTGATTTGATCTTTACAAAATGCATCTTCTACTTTTTTTATAATTTAATATGAGAATAGTGTTACCTATTAACTGGTAATTATTTGAATCTTTTGAAAAATGAATAGAATTATAGTTAGCTCAATTGTTAAATACAAAGTAGAGGGCATATAGCCCACTGGATAAAAGTTTTTGTTGAAGTAATCTAGTGACTTGACCCAAAGAGTTGTGAGTTCAATATTTGGCCACAGCAAAGGTGAACAAAAACTTGAGAGTTGAGTTACTGAAGGGAACTAACTGAAACTGAGATATCAAGAAAAGGCATGACACATGGAACTAGAGAAATCTACCCAGGTGAACTAAATAAAGGGTTCAATGGAAATTCCAATGTATATCACCTGAAGAAGGTTAGAGTGTCCAATGGCTGAAATGTTGTGAATATGACAATGAAGATGAGGACAACAGTTCGAACAATGGAAATAGTGTAAATATAAAATAAAGTCTAGATATCTGATTTGGGGATGAAGCACCCTCACAATATGGAAATTCATTATGGAGCTGCAAAAGATGCAAAGGAACTAAGATGCATTTTTTGAGCAATTAATTGAAGGTCATCCTCTTCCCTCTAAACTAAAGAAGTATATAAAGACAGACAGAAGATTTTTGTAGATTGTTTTTCTTTTTCACAATGATCTCCAACTGAATATTTGAGGGGAACTGCAGACAACTTTCAATAAATTTTTAAATTAAAAATAAAGTCAGGCATAAAAATAGGATCCTTAATAAATTCCTTTTTTTCGTTTTTAAAAATTAATGTTTTAGAAATTATTTTTAATAAATTACTTTTGTTTTTAAAAATTCAACAAATAAATTTCATAGCTTTCATGTTGCCTATTTGGCAGTGATGAGTCGTCCTGCCCCCACTAATAATAATTCTCCACAAATTTTTTCTTTATTAGTGAATTACCATACATTCTTGGGTAAAATAATAGAGTGGTTTCCTGTTGTTTTCTCCATGGTTTTAAATTCAGATTATTTTCTCTTAGACTGTTTACCAGCCAAATCTAAAACGGCCAGTCTATTGCTTAATCTATAGATAGGGAGTTAATTACCTCATGTTTAAGTCAGACTTGTGAACTTGAAAATATTCTTTAAAAGTGCATATTGGGAAGAGTGTTGATCCTGTAAATCCAATCCATTTAGAAAACAAGAAAACTCAAATTCAAGCATATGAACAAATGAGGTGAAAGGTTTAACCATTAATTTTTATGATGATCCCTTGAAGTGAAAAATTGTATTTTCTGCTTCATTTGCTTTTATTGACATGAGGGTTTTGCTGCCATAAACATTGTGCATTCATATATTTTTATGTAAGTAACAAATGAGAACAATGGAAACTTAACTGCTGGTGTTACTAGAGATAACAAGGGGAAAAAAGCAGATTAATGCATTTTTGTGTAAAATCTCTTGAGGAATATTACTTGCTTTTTATAAATAGACCTTCCTGATGTCATCAGTTCTCAATTTGGTATCTATGTTGATGGCACAACTATTTATTCCTATCTTAAGGGTAAATTTAATCAGTTCAATAAGGTCAGGTTGGTAGCTGATCTGAAAAATCTGTTGTTAATTGGAGCATGAAATACCTCCAAAATGAAAACTCTTAATTGTTTGAGAGAAAATTTTTACCTTCCATTGGTATGGCTGATGCTAACCTCCAGGAGAGTGATATTTTGCATCTTTTTGGGCAAATGTTTTCTGTTGATATTGTGTGGAAGGATTATCTTGAATCAGTTGCTAGGTCTGCTGATAGGAAAGTCTGCATTTTTTGTTTGTGGAACTTTCTTCCAGTTTCTTGTTTTCCAGTGAACATTGATCTTGAAATGTTTAAATGAAATACCAATTATTATCTTCTGCTTTCTTAATTCTTGTTCTTTTATTGTTTTCTCTCTTTAATAATGTTTTCTTTTTGTCATATTCTGCCATACCTCCTTGCATCTTAGTGGCTTTATTGTCTTTTGAAAACCAATGAATTGAAAATTCCACTAACCTTAAGAAAAACAATCAAAATGAAAACCCAGCTAATAATTCGTTATCAAGTTTTAGATTTTAATCTTGTTTTCTTTTCCCATTCTTATTCCTTTCTTTCCCTATTTGCAAATTATGTTATAACATTTACAAAGAATAAACTTTTCAGCCTGTTTAAATATTTAATTCAGTGTATAAAGTTATCTGAGATAGATTCATATAGCAAGATAAAAGCCAGGTGTGTTAAAAAAAAAAAAAAACGAAGGTGATGCTTAGATAAAAAAAATCCAACATTTTCTAAAGAGTTCTCTCAAAATTACAACTTCAGGAACAATAGAATTTTCTGATCCAAAATTACAGTTTTAAGATTAACTGTTTCAAAAAAATAAGGTTTTAGATGAAATGAGCAGACTGATATTTAAAATTAAGGTTGATGAAAATAAGTGGTAAAAAAAATAAATGAACAAAGCCGTTAAAAAAAAAAGAGGTAAAATAACAAATGATTTGTACCCTTTGTTTTGATTTTCAATAAACAACCAAATGTTAAAAGAATTAATCAATTCAAGCCCCACTGGCTTTAAATGCCTATGGGTATCAGGTCAGGTTTGCATTGACAGATATTCCTATTATAACCAAAATTTTTCACTAAGCAACATTTCCTAGCAGCTGCAGTTATTTTCATGTTAGTTAAGGCACATCCTCAAAATCCTTGCTTCTTTCTCTCTCTCTCAGTGTCTCAGAATCAGAAATACATCTTAAAGACATTCAAACCAAAGAAATGGTTAAAACTCTAAGACCCAATTATTCAACTTTGCATGTGATTTTCTCATGAATGATTTTATTATTGAAACAAAAATCAGTCAACGTGTTATGTCCTAAAATTGATGCTAAAGCAGCTATAATGATTCTTGGTGATGACCATCATCATTTACACAGATGAGAATATAACCAAAAGAGAAATGGTTCGCAACTGGAGGGCCTTGCTATCCATGAATATGAGAACAAATAATGACAAAACCTTGAGCAATATGAACAAGTTGTTCACAAGTCACTAAATCAACAAGTTCTTCAAACATAAGATATAGGAAGACTATTTCTTAAAATGTTTCATACTAATAAGGTTTGTCTGGAATGTATCCAGCCATTTTGAATATCTTGAGTATCTCAGCTGCATGGACTTGATGTAACTTCTTTTATGTGCCATGTGCTTTCAGGATGTAGGTGATCATGGCTTTCCACTTCTCCCTGTCCCTGGTGGCTCTTAGCACACTTTCTCCTGTTGCACCATGCAACCCTCATTCCGTCATCCACCTGATCAGGTCCTTCAAATATGTTATCTGCTGCTTTTCTCTGTCTCCTTTCCCCTCTATCTGGCCTGTTAGTATCAGGTTCTTCAAGTCCTCCTTCCTCATTGTATGTCCCAGGAACTTTAGTTGTCTCTTCCTGATGCTCAGTATTAATTTCCTTTTTGTCTCCATCCTTTCCAAAACCTCATCATTGCTCACATGCTCGGTCCATGATATCCGCAGCATCCTTCTGTAGAACCACATTTCAGCTGCTTCAAGTTTTTCCTTCATCTTCGAAGATATTGTCCAACATTCACTGCCATATTGAAGAACTGACATCACATAGCAATCTAGTACTCTCTTCTTTGTTTGTAGTGAAATTGTCCTGTACTTAATACTTTACACAACCTCTAGAATGCTTTCACACTTTCCGTCTTCTGTTAGAACATTTCACTTTTGGTCACACTTTCCGTCTTCTGTTAGAAGACTTCACTTTTGGTCACACTTTCTGTCTTCTGTTAGAACACGTCACTTTTGGTCACACTTTCCTTCTTCTGTTAGAACACTTCCTAGGTATTTAAATTAGCAACCAATTAAAAGTAACCTTATCACACCTGTGAACTAACACTCTCCTATAAGGTTGATAATACATCAAAGAGAGACCTTGTTTACTCTATGATTTTGGTATTTTTAATCCCTCAGTGTAGGGTTTCTTTATGCCTAATGTAGGGTTTTATTCACAAAGCATTGTGTGTCTGTTAGCCCTGTTAAACTCCTAATGGATTCTCTTTTTACCAACCTGATCACTTTCATTCCAAGACGGCTTGCTAAAAGGTAACCAGTGACTTAGTCGTAGTTTAGGTTGTGCTTTTTCTAGACTGGTTGCTAATCACAGCGAGAGAGCCCAGCCTGCTTTGCTATTTAATTCCTAGCTGGAGTAAGAAGAGATGGATTTATACCTTTGGGTATTTGCAATTAAGTGAATATAACAAATTTTCTTTTTAATAATTTCACTCCCAAACAAGACCATATAGCCACTAAGATGCAAGGGGTTACTAAGTGCGAAAGAATATGAGAAAAAGAAAAACCATTATTAAGAACAATAAAATAACAGAAATCAAGATTAAGAAGACAAAAAATAACAACACACATTGCATTTAAATTTTTGAATATCAAAGTCGACTGGCAAACAGAAAGATGAAAAAGAGCTCCACAAACAAGAAGTGTGAGAAAAGAAACTGTTAGCATAGAACTTAAGGCTCCAGCTAACCATTTCAACTGTAAAATGATAAGACCAAGTTACCAAACTAGCACTGTGCTTTAATTCTTAATCAAGTTACCAATGAGAAAAACTCAACAAAACAATTATCATGACAGTATTTATAGAAGAGGCACAGGGAAGCTATATCGTAATGGTGGGAAAATAACTGAAGCTGAGATGCCAGGTTAGGACAGATAACATTGCAAATTCTTCTTTGCATTTTATCAAGAGATTTTAAATATATAGTAAAAGCACCTGATGAAATGTAGTGGCAAAAACCAATGCAGGGATGAATGGTTGGCTTATGAATGTTGATTATACCTTATTGAACCAATCAGACTTACCATTAAGATAGGAGAAAACATGTCATCAGCATAGATACTGAGCTGAGAACAGATGCCATCAGGAAATTCATTAATGAGAATTAAGAACAGTGTAGATTCCAGGCTAGAGCCCCAAGAGACACTGGCATTAATGCAAAAAGATCTAGAGGAGTGGACATTCAAGATAACATTCATTTCATGATTTGATAAGAAAAATTGAATCAAAGCAAAAATTAATCCAGATGATCTTTCAACTTGTGAAAAGAACATGAATGCCAAATCCTGTCAAATGCTTCCAAGATATCTAAAACAACAACCCAAACTTCACCATTCTGATCTAAAACTTGACTGGAATTTGATATATAAGGATATACATTGTTTTGATAAATATGAAATGTATATATCAAACCACATCTAATGATACTGTCCATCTATAAATCTACAATCCGCCTGTGTATTGAATACTGCTGTCACATCTAGTCGGGTGCCCCTGCTACTCTCCTTGGGCTTTTTGACAAAACACAACGAAGAATCTGTAACGTGATCGATCCTGTCTTGGCGGACCGGCTGCAACCACTCTCTCACTGACGTGACGTGGCTTCCCTGTGCCTCTTCTACAAGTACTTTCATGGCCTCTGCTCCGATGAACTTAAGTCATTGGTGCCGCCTAGTTACGAATTTACATGAGATACTAGATTGGCAACTAGATCTCATCCTTTTACAGTGAAACCGATAAAATGTAACTGCAATTTCTACTCCAACAGCTTCTTTTCTTGCACTCCCCGCCTGTGGATTTCCCTTCCACATGCCTGCTTCCCCAACAGCTACAATCTCCAGGAGTTTAAGTGTAAGGTCAATAGACACCTCCTAACATGCTAACTTGCATCTATTCTCTCAAACACTCTCACCATCTAATCAACCCTCATTCTCGGTACCCTTACCTATCTATCACCCTCCTTCTGACATTTCCTATATCTAACCATCGTTTCCCATCACTCTCCCGACCCTATGTAACCCCCTGCCCTACAGTGGCAGTGAAATGCCTTGCTCGGGGTGAAGCGATTAAAAAAAAAAAATCTGTCTTCCTTTCAATCTATCTGCTTGTTTCTATCCATCTTTTCATCTCAAATGTTGGAAGTAGTGAAACATGGTGTGTGTGCACAAAAGTTTTAGATGTATACTGCAATATGTTTTCATCATAAATATTTTTTTTAGTATCTTTGATGGTTAAATATGAGATGCACTGAAGAGGAGAGTGATGACTTAAAGCAGAAACATCTCCTTCATGCTTTGGTCTTTCAAGACCTAATGATAATAATATGCTAATCACATTTGGCTACTAAGTTAAGAACAACAAGGAAAGTTGATTAAATTCAGAACAAAAACTTAAAATTGGCAATGGCTTTACTACGATAATCTGGTGATCAGTATAATACAAACATTTTATACTAAAATGTAGATTGAATGGGACATGTATAGAATTAAAAATTTAGTCATATTATTACAAGGTGTTGCATGAATTGACTACTGTAAGAAAGAGAAAATAAAAGCATAAGAAATAAATTTAAATTTCACTTGAGACTTTACACCAATGAGGTTGATAAATTTCAACTTAACCCTGTCTCAAAATAAAATAAAAAACCTCCTGTGATAGATGAGCTGACTGGTTTTGCAAAAGATATGCTTGGTGTAATGGACAAGATCAGGTTCAGAAGAGTAAATAGCATCTTTCAGAAATGTCTGTCAAATGAATTTAAAAGAAAATAAAGAAAGCCTTGAAAACTTTAATTAAAGGTGATAAAACTGGAAACGACAACATGATGAGCCTGAAGGTGGAAAGGAAAAAAATGATTGAAGAGGTTGCCAAATTTTATAAAAATAAAAAATAAAACCCAAAAAACACTGAATCAATATATTGAAAAAAAAAAAAATGGTGAGGCAAAAAACATCACGGCGCAAATGAATATAGGGTTCAGCAACTATATAGAAAGCAAGCTTTTCTAACCATAAAGGGCCACAAGGAAAATTTTCCAAATAATCCATCATTTTGCCTGATTAACCAAACAAAAACTGAATTGGGTAAAAATAAGCCAGAAAATCCTATGAGAAATGTGTGATTAACTAAGGAAAGCAACACAGGCTAACGTGTGGAAAGGCACAAGAAAGGGTATATCTTGTTTCCAAGAAATAAAAAGTTAAAAAAAGCATATGTTTATAAAATATTATATAAAAAATTTCTATTCTTCTATATCTAAACAGGGGCTGCTTAAAGCATTAAACTATGTCAAAGAGTTCATTAATGTAACATTAGCAAATAGAAATTATTCTACATTATAGAAAATCAATTCTCTTCCACAATAATAATACATGGCTAAAAAACCCAAAAAAACAAATGGTGGTGCATTTGATGTCTCTCAAGGTTTGTTTGGCAGTATAGAGGTGTTTGAATTGATGGTCCTATACATATTAAATAAAATAAATATAATGGTATAGATCATGGTCGTTTATATGTACCGTATAAATGACCATGATTAAGGGAAGATGGATTAATAGTGGTGCCAGATAAAAGAATGAATGAATGATAAAATAAAACTCTTCAAAAATCTCAGTTTTGATAATGAAGTAGATATGAATTTAATACTGGGACATGGAAGTAAATTTAGAAACTGGCAATATCTTTGCATACATGCAACCAAACAAGTTAAAATATGCAAACACTGGATCAAACATGTCCCAAAAGTGCAGAAATTCATAAAATAAAGATATTTTTGAAGAAAAAAAGAAAGTGTATGAAAGAGCATTAACAGAAGAAGGGCACAAAACCAGACTTGAACTTAAACCCCAAATGATTCAAACTATGGAGAACATAAAAAGAAAAAGAAACATTATTTGGTTCAGCCCTACTCCAATTTAAGAGTGAAAACAAATATAGGTAAAAAAGTTTCCAAACTACTTCATAAATATTTCCCTAAAACTTCTGAATTGCAGAAAATTAAAAAAAAACACTGAAGATAAGTTATAGTTGTACCAGCAACTTGGAAAATATAATTAAGAAGCAGAACAACAAGGATTTTAATTGTGTGCAGGATAATGATATAACAAATCACATGCATAATTGTAAAAATAGAAATAATTGCCCACTGGATGGAGTATGTAAAATAGAAAGGGTAGTCTACAAGGAAGATGTAGAAGATGAAAAAAGGCCAAAACAAGGTGTATTTTGGGTTTACAGAAGGCAGCTTTAAGAAAAGATGATATAACCATCAATCATCATTTAAGTTAAAAGTTTTACAAACATAAGTATGAAACTAGTTAGCCATGTGTGGGAATTAAAAGAAAAAAAAATGGAAAAATAATATAGGTTGAAGTATTTTGAAGAAAGCCAAGCCATATAATATTGGAAATATTCTGATCAGATTGTGTCAGGAAGAGAAGCTGGCAATTATGTTATATCCAGAACAAGGCAACTTTTTAAATGGTAGATCCAAAATAATGAAAGCTTGAAAACATGCAAAAAATATCTACTTGAACAATATGAACCCGGATGAGAGTACCAAAAATTCTGTTTTCCTACACTTCCCCCTCCTCCTCATTAAATTTTCCATTGATATCATGAGCGTATAAATAAAGTGATAGAAAAAGAATTGACCTTTTCATTGTCTAAGGAAACATCTTGTGGTCGAAACCGCAGTAGTGGAAAAGGTTAGTGCTTGTAATATTTTAAATATTAACTAGCTCTACACTTTCAATTTTCTGAACTGTGTATTGAGCACTTTTTTAAACCGTTTTCTGAACAAGATAAACCTTGTCTATAAAAGCATTTTTAGTGTATATATAAACAAATTACCATTACCACATTTTAACTTTTGTTTCTAACATATTTTAAGCGTTGATACTTCTGTATTTCGTTTTATTCGTAAAATATGATCTCTCTTTTTTCTTGAAATATATTATATATATATATATATATATATATATATATATATATATATATATACATATACACACAGGTTTCATTAAAAATGAAAGACAAGATATTATGATTAACTTTTTTATATCATTTTTTATGTGATATGATTTTTTCTTTTCAGAACATAAATCAGATAAAAATTGTCCAAATGTTTTGTTTTTCTGAATGCTTTCAATCATACTTTTAGCCATTAACTATGAGCACAGCAACAAAGTGCTGACCATGTTCAGAATATAAAACACACACGACTCTACATGCATACATAAACACTATGCATAGCCAGTCACATGTAAAATAAAATTCATCCTCAATAATGGCTAAATGTGTAGCTGAAAGCACTCTGAGAAACAAGGCATGTGACTACACATGTGCATTAATGGGAGATGCTAGGAATTTTAAACGTAAAACTTTTTTCCTATCTGTAGTTTGGGTATATATATATAATCTAACTGATTTTACTTAGATTTTTTCTGTTCTTATTTCCATCACTTCCATTATTAAATATCCCACATGATAATCGAAAATCAGCCGAGAAAGGTGATGATCTAACACTTTCTAAGCATTTGTTTTTTCTTAATTAGAGTAGCATAGTTTATATTAAAATTGTGATCAGTCTCATGGTGAGCAACGAATGTGTTTAATGTGCCATTTTGTAAAATATTCCACTTGTGTTCATATCTTTTATTTAAATTTTTTGAGGTTTCTCCTATGTACTCTTTGTGACAACTACTACTGGTAATAGAGTAAATTCTTCCATATTTTAGCTTATTATTTTTGTTTTGTATTGATTAAGTCTTTTATTGTTTTAGATATAATTGTGACAAATTTAATATCAAGTTTAGATAAATTCTTTTCAATTGTAGTTATGTTAGAGTTCATAGGTAAGACAATATGTTTTCTTTTTATTTGTTAGTTTTGTCATGAGTCGTTGCTTTTCTTTTTGGGAATATTTTATGAGACTTTTGTTTTGCATTAAATATGAAATATTTTAGGTATTGGAAGAGCTTGAAAGTATTTTCAATGTATTTCTCCTTGTCATGTATATATTGGGGGCCACAAATTCTGAATGCTTATATATATATATATATATATATATATATATATATATATGTTATTTGCATATGTATTACACAGTGTATGTATGCGTTTACAAACACACATTATAATGTAGGTGGTTATATTAAATGGAAATCTTTTTGCCTGGGTACACATACTGTCTCCACTTGATCAATCATGTGACAGATTTCATTGCATGCAACATTGCAGGACATCAACACATTTCAGAATTTAATGTCATGAAATGGTTTTAACAGTGGGCTCCATAGAAATATTATTTGAGGTATTCATCTTTCTAAAAGCTTCTTAATATGAATGACACTTTTGGCCTATTAGATTGTCCGACCCGATTTCAACCTTTCCTGGCCTCAGAGGCAGAAGACATCCTTGGCTGCTTGTTACCAAGAAAGAAGAGCAATAACTTTACTCAACCTAATTCTTTCTTTATAAAACTAACTAGCAGTATAGCCCGGCATTGCTTGGGTGTAATGAAAGCTTTAAAACTAATCCATGGTCCTTGAGCTCAGACTCAGCATAAAGAATATTTGTGTGAAGTTTGGTGAGAATTGGATAAAAATTGTGGGTTTGTATAAAGGACATACAAACAGATAAGCAGACACACACACAAACATCTTGCCTTATATATATATATTATCGATTTTTTGCACTATTGTAAGAACTGCAACCTTGAATCTTCTGAATATCATTTCTTATGTCTTTGTCTATGAGTGTATCAAATTTGATTAAAATCGAACCACTCCTATAACCTGATTTTTTCGATTATCGATTTTTTATATTTATTGGGGGTACTTCGACACAAAACCTAACTAAGAACACTTGCAGACGCTTATAGTACAACCATGTAAATTTTCAAGAAAATCGGTTCAGCCGTTTCGGAGTTTATAGGTAACGGACACACACACAGAGACAAAGTTCCATTTATAAATAAGTTTAGATATATATACACACACACAGACAAAGTTCCATTTATGAATAAGTTTAGATATACACACACACAGTTCCATTTATAAATAAGTTTAGATATACACACACAAAGTTCCATTTATAAATAAGTTTAGATATATACACACACACAAAGTTCCATTTATAAATAAGTTTAGATATATACACACACACAAAGTTCCATTTATAAATAAGTTTAGATATATACACACACACAAAGTTCCATTTATAAATAAGTTTAGATATATACACACACACAAAGTTCCATTTATGAATAAGTTTAGATATATACACACACACAAAGTTCCATTTATGAATAAGTTTAGATATATACACACACACAAAGTTCCATTTATGAATAAGTTTAGATACACAGTAAAAGTAAAGAATATTTACACAAGTCTCTGTCTGAATTTTTGGAATAAGGAATTATCAGGATTTATATTTACATATGGATTACTGTCTTTATCTGTTGTTTTTATCACAACCTTTTGGTCATTGAATTCATCAGAATTTAAAACCTAACTATTTTTTAATCTGGAGGCATGGATAGTGGTTTGGATTGAGGAATCAGAGTTTTGAGTTCAAATTCATTACATTCACTTATGTACTAATACCCTTGGGAAAGGTATGAATGCATATTTTCTCCTCCAACTTATGAGAAAATAGTAAAACAGACAACCAGTCTAGGAGAAGGAAACCAACTTGGAGCGGGTTAATCTTCCCACCTGGCTCGGAGAGTAAGGGGGTTTATATAGGGTTAACAGTCCTGCCTGTAAAAAGACATGTTACAAAAGCATCAATGATAATGAACCAAGACATTTATTTGATCACTGTGATAGCGAGGAGTCGTTGATGGTCTATGCTCCACCTGGAGTGATGGGGCTAAGAGAGATTTTTTAAAACTCCAGAGTTACATTGTGCTACCCCCATAAATTAAAAAAGGGTTCTGTTTAAAATTCTTTGAAGTTTACCTTGATTAACAAATATGATGATAAAGGTTAAAGAGCACAATGGTTGAAATGTTACAACAAAGATGAGGATAATTGACCACATGTAAATAATATAAGCAACTATATATATAACGTAGAATATATGGTATTTAAGTCAGATAAATTCCGATAGAGATGAACTCAAAAGAACTCAATGTTAAATTTATTTATTTAATTTAACAGAGTAATATAATCTAGAAAAATTTTTTTAGAAATTCTACAATTTCATGGGTAATACATATTTCAAAGACAAACCTTCTGTTCTTCAGATCCAAATGATACAACAGTTAATATTCAAAATAATCCAGAAAAGAATCACATATAGACACTCACGAGCCCATATCGAGAATAGATATTTGTAACAGTAATCTAATGAAAACATTTCTTTGTCCATTCAAAAAAAAAACAAAAGAAAGAAAGAAAAATAAAAATATAGAAAAATCATAAACTGGAGAAAGAGAAAGAAAAAGAAAAGGAAAATTTCTAAACATACTGATAACATTCTCCATGGAGGAATTTATGCCCAGAGAACCTTCCTAGGGAAATGGTAGCTTAAAAATACCTGGTAACTGGCATTAAGAAAAGTCAGAAGTTGCAGGGAGCTAAAACTGGACTGTAGATGCACTAGCAAAACCTAGATAATGCAATGTTTAAAAAACAAAACAAAAAATAACATACGACGTGATATGTCTACTTGCTTAGACATTGTGAGTGTCAGATGCTCACACAGTATAACAGTTTACTCAATGATATTTGATTACCAACTTAGTAACCCAATAAGGTGTTTGTTCACATATATGCAATATAGTCTCCTCTAATTAGTTATCAAAGTTATATCAAATTGTCCTTAAGATATTCAAAATGGTTGGAGAAATTCTGGACAGAGTTCATAGAAAAGACAGTTTAAGTGAAACTCTTGAGGAATCAAACATAATCTTCAAAGATGACACTTCCAAAATAACAAATGTCTATCTGTGCTATTTTCCCCTATTTTTTTATTGGAATACATAAATTATAAGGAAATACAATGAATTGTCAAAAACTACAGAAAACAATTAAGGATTTGTAAAGACCAATGTTTTTAGCATGTCATCAAAACTAAGTGAAATTTTTTTTTAAGAAATCTATATTAGAAAATGTATGCTGTAGTGCAGCGGATATTGGCTTGTAATGAGAAATCAGAGAGCCAAGTTCTAATTCCAGTCAAATTTGTTGTATTAACATGTGCACAAATACTTTTGGAAAAGGCATGAATCTATCTCTTTTCCCTCCAGCAATGAGTTAAATAGCAAGACAGAGTGGGTTCTATAACTTTGGTTAGCAACAAGTCTACCACAGAAAGTAATGGCAACCTACAGCAGGAAAATTTTCTGCCCAGTTAATCATGTCTCTTTCCAGATATTATTGCCCAAGTGTGTATCATGTATGGTACTTAACCGATCGAATAACATTAGAAAAAATATCGCAAACACTTAAAAGCAAGGCATATGTTTTGCAAAGAATAAAATTAAGTGTTTTACATGTAAACATTGTTTTATTTGATTTTGTGGCCTGAAATCAGAATGAAAAGTCTTCCTAAATTCTCTTCTTTTATTGTCCTTTCTCCTCACTAAAGTCTTCTCATTCCCTCCCAGTAACCCCTTTGTGCCTTAGTGGCATTATTACCTTGCTTAGTAGTGAAATAATAAAAAAAAAATGTAATTTTTTTTTTTTTTAAAATTGTGTCACCCCAAGGAAGGCATTCCACTGTAGTACAGGGGGTTACATAGAGGGATTGGGTATAGGAAATGTCAGAAGGAGGGTGATAGACGACTTAGGATGTACATAGGGAGAGAGTTGGAGAGAGTGGGTGTGAGTTAGTGTGTTAGGAGGTGTCTATTGACCTTACATTTAAACTCCTGGCGGTTATAGCTGTCGGGGAAGCAAATATGCGGTAGGGAATTCCACAGGCGGGAAGTGCGAGGAAAGAAGCTGTTGGAGTAGAAATTGCGGTTACATTTCATCGGTTTCACTGTAAAAGGGTGGGACCTAGTTGCCAATCTAGTATCTCGTGCAAATTCACATCTAGGGGGCACCAGTGATTTAAGTTTGTCAGAGCAGAAGCCATGAAAGTATTTATAGAACAGGCACAGGGAAGCCACTTCATGCCGGTGAAAGAGATACTGCAGGCGGTCAGCCAAGTTGGTATCAATCATATTTCAGATTCTTTGCTGTATTTTGTCAAGAACCCCGAGGAGAATAGAAAGAGCACCCGACCAGATGTGGCAGCAGTACTCAATACACGGGCGGATGGTGGATTTATATAATTGCAGGATAGATTCAGGCAGAAAGAATTTCCGGGCCCTGCACAGAGATCCGACTTTCATAGCTGCGGATTTAGCAATGGATTCGACGTAGTCATTCCACTTGAGGTCCGCTGAGAGTGTCAGGCCAGCAGGCGTAGTGATTTACTCTCTGGGAGGCAAGCCTGTTCCATGCTAATGGGAGGGAGGCGTGGTTGTCTGTGGTGGTTAATTGACAGCAGCTTCGTTTTGGAAGAATTGAATTTTACGAGCCATTTCTTACCCCAATCCACAATGGATTGGAGGTCCTTCTCAAGCTCGGCAGTGAGGTTCGCCTTGTCACCAACACCAGATTTTTGATCAAGGTGAGAGTAAACTGTGGTATCATCGGCGTACATGCCTACTTGTGATCTTATGGCATCGGGGAGATCATTGATATAGATTAGAAAAAGTGTAGGACCTAGGATAGAGCCTTGGGGTACACCTGCATTTGTAGGGTAGTTCTGGGAGGCATGTCCATTTAATACCACCTTCAGTATGTGGTTAGAGAGGAATGACCGGATTAAGTCCAACAAAAGTCCAGTTATGCTGTAGCTTCGCAGTTTCCGTAGAAGGCCGACATGCCATACTCTGTCGAGTGCTTTAGAGATATCCAAAGCGACGGTTCGGGCTTCACCATTCTTGTCGAGAACCTGGTATATATACTTGGTGATGGTCGTTAGCATATCAGCAGTAGACCTGGTGAAGCGGAAGCCATACTGTTTGTCTGAGAGGAGCCCATGGGCTGTGAGATGCTGAACGACCTTGGCATTGATAATGGCTTCGAACACTTTGCTGAAGATCGGAAGAGTTGTTACAGTATGAATTTAAATTAATGTTATTCACCATCTCCCTGAACCCTTTTTCTTAAAATTACTTTTCCCTCATTTTTTTTATTCTCTTCCAGTAACTCATTATGTCTTAGTAGCATTATTGCCTTGCATGTAGTGAAATTAAAAAAATGTTTATAAAAGACACAATAATGCTGATTTGTTACAGTAAGAGTTTATCTAAATTCCTATCTGTAGATTTTAATAAGAATTTTGTGGGGAGAGAGAGAGAGAAAAAGAGGAAATATACAGAAGGGAAAAAAAACAAAAAAATATGAGGGAAAGGAAGAGAATTAAAATGTAAAATGGAGAGGTTGAATCATTTATATACAACTCTGGTTCAAACATTTGTATCATGGTATTGAGATTTAGACGTGTGCCAATTAGGTGAGACAGCAGAAACTATGGATACTCTTGTGTATATGTTGAGTATAATTTAACCCAAGGTTTCTAAACTTAAGATCAGAATAAATACTACAGCCATCCCCATGTAAATTATTTTTAACAAGTTGTATCATATTATCCATTAAAATTCTAATTTCGTTCATATATTTCACTAAAATATTTAATTTTTCACGATATTAAAGAATAGAAATAAGCTGGATGTTTAACCATTATTTGTTTCTTCACTTAATTTCCTTTTCAAAAATTATTTTTGAATTTATGG
This sequence comes from Ascarosepion bandense, assembly GCA_037127315.1. Classification (NCBI taxonomy): domain Eukaryota; kingdom Metazoa; phylum Mollusca; class Cephalopoda; order Sepiida; family Sepiidae; genus Ascarosepion; species Ascarosepion bandense. The sequence goes on along the minus strand of JBBBDQ010000895.1, from coordinate 643,051 downwards.
GGAAAGGCATTAAACTAGACATGTCCAATAATATATTTTAAGGTGTTAGTTAAATCAATCCTTTTTTGTTAAATATAACTTTATTATATTTCTATATATTAATAAACGACGAAAATAAAAACAAATCTTATCTTTCAAAGATTTATGAAGAGAGGAAATCTGATAAAAGAACAAGAAAATCAAAAACTTTATCTTGTGAACAAAACTGAGACAAAGACATTTAGTTATACTGATTCCCAAAGAACAAATATTACAAGGAATTATGAAATAGTTTTCTGTAAACAATCGTTATCAATAGCTGCCTACATTGTGTTTATTATCCATTGTGCTAACTGAGCGTATTTGCAATATTGTTGTTTCAAATAAAAGTTTTTTTTAATTAGAGTTAAAATTTTTGGAAAATGTGCAAAATAATACAACTATTTCTTGCCTTAAACTTTCATTTAAAATTTAGCATATTATACACAAGGAAATATGGTAGGTTTCATGATACATTTCAGTGTTCAATCTGATATTTAGAGGTTATCTTGTTTGGATGTGCATTGTGGCGCAGTGGATATTGGCTTGGAAGGAGAAATCGGAGAGCCGAGTTCAAATTCCAGTTGAATTCCTTGCATTCACTTATGTGCAAATACCCTTGGGAAAAGTATTAATCTGTCTATTCCTTCCAGTTATGGGTTAAATAACAGGACAGGTTGGGTTCTATAGCCTTTGTCGGCAACCAGTCTATCGCACAAAGCAATCACAACCTACTGCAGGATAATCTTCTGCCCAGTCAGTCATGTCTTTTTCGAGACATGATTGCCCAAGCATGTATCATGTATAGCACTTAACTGACTGACTGACTTGTTTACTTACAGTAGATCTAATACCAAGGAAGAATTGGGAGAGAGTTAAATCCCTCCCCACCTATATCAAGTTTTTACTATTATCCACCCAATATCAGGCCCCAAAATCACTCAAAGTAGAAGGTTTCTAAATGAGGTTATTGTAAGAACATACAGGAAGTAAGCAAGAGGTGCATATTATGATACGTAAGATAGATAATGGTTGACGATCAAATTGAAGAGGTGAGGATTGGAGTCTATTCTATTTTGCAACAATTCTGGGGAAGAAGCTGTTCAGTGGACCATCCTTCTTACCAACTGAATATGAAGGGAAGGAAGAGGAGTCTACAAAGTGTATGTTTCCTGTCTACAAAGTGTATGTTTCCTGTCGACAAAGTGTATGTTTCCTGTATACAGAAGCTGTATGAGTGGAACATCCTTCTAACCAATAGGATATAAAGGCAAAGAAGATGAGTTTACAAAGTTTACGTTTCTTGTACACAGAAGTTCAAATAAAGAGTCTAGTCCACTCTTCACAAGAAATCATTGCACCCTCCCCACCATCCTTTGAAAATGATGTGAATTACTTTTAGTGTGCAAATTCTTACTTCTACTAATTCAGAATTTCAAACCTTAGTGAGAGGGTTGGCATAAAGTAAAAAATTTCCAGAATGGGAAAAATGGAAAATGTCGAGGAACTCTTGTAGTGATTTATATTCAGCTCATTAAATATTAACTTGTGTTCCTCCTTGCAGAATTATCAGAGGAATCAGTTTGAGCCTCACTGGGTCTTAGTACCAGACTAAGTTTAGGTTCTCATTGACTTATAATTAATATTACTTATCCTGATGGAAACTAAAATTCGATACTTATATTTTGAAAAAAAAAAAAAAAAAAATAATGAACATACATACAAAATGAACATACAAAATGATTTTTGAAATCAGGTATTATTTACATTGTTCAGATTATTGTCCTCATTTCAGTTAATTAGATATAGTGATTCGACCAAAAGAGTTGTAAGTTCAGTACCTAACTACAGCATTGGTGAACAAATAACTTAGGAAGTTGAGTTAAAGGGAGATAACTACATGGCACGTGGAACAAAAATGATATATCCCAGTGATCAAAATAAAGTGTTTGGTTTGAAACTCCAATCACCTGCAGAAGGCAGTAGTGTACAACAGCTGCAACATCATGAATATTGTAACAAAGATTAGGACAATGGTTCAAGCAGTGTAAATAATGTAACTCAAAATGTGTTTAAAAGAATGGTCATATCTGCAATATGACCGTTTTGGGAATGAATCAAAGACATACTACTAGATTCCGTATCTTACTAGAAGAACGTGTTTAGTACAAAGAAATACTCTGCTAACTTTGAAAGTGTTTGTATTTGCTTGTAAAAGTAGTGAAATATTGGGTCTTTTCTTTCCTTGCTTGAAAGAAATCCTTTTTTTTCTCTGAAAGGGCCTGAATCAGATTGAAATGCGTCTTAGCTTTGAAGTCTGATGGAAAAATAAGGACATGTTTGCTTCAATTCAATGTAAAAAGGTACAATGATGCTGAATTGATAGGAAGGAAATCTTATTGATTTTTGCTTCAGGTAAAACAAAAATAGGGTCAACCAATAATGCAAGCACAGTAGAGTAATAGTTAACAGCTCAGATTGAGGAATGGGAAGGCAGAGTTTGAATTCCACTTGAGTTCATTATATTCACTTACATGCTAATACCCTTGAGAAAGGATAGAATCTATCACTTCTGTCCCTGAATATGGTGAAATAGCAGGACAGACTGGGTTCTACAGCCTTGGATGACAATCAGTCTAGGAAAAAAAACAAAAAAACTTACAACCAGTCTGGAGAGGGTTGGGTCCAAAGAAAAACCCCATGGCTGCAGTACATATGGTGTCCCTATGCCCCAAATAGGTTATGGGATCATAATGATATGAAACCAAAAAGCTGTTTCCGTGTTAATATTTAAATCATATATATGTATGTATGTGAGTATGTCATTTACTCTATAACCACCTACCTAGAGTGGCTCTTGGGTCTTATACAGAGTGAACATCATTGAAAAAAATATAAAGAAAGACTCTGACAATAAACATGTATATCAATTGTTTGAAAGTGTTTAATAAAAATCAATGCATACTAAAAAAACATCCACTAGGTTTCAAGTGTAATAAATGTAGAAATGATGTCAACTTTAACATGTGGGAGCAAAACATGGAAATTAACTCTAAATGTTTGAAAACAAGTTCAGAAAAATACATAGAATAATAGAAAGAGCAATGCTGAAGATAGAATAAAGTCAGAATGAATCAGCAAACCCTAATGTATCATAACAGGGATTGTGATGAAAAATAAGCATAACACATAGAAGAAAGGATGACAGATGGAGCAAAAGTTGGTTGGTATCCAATGGATCGCAAAAAAAGCATAAAAAAACTGGACTGAAGATGGAGAGATAAGTAAGCCGTAAAAATAAATAAAGAAAGAATAACAGATGGAGCAGAGTTTTCATAAAATATACAGTGAATTTATATAGTCAAGTAACCCCCACCTTAAAATTATGCAATTGTTTTTTTGTTTTTTGATAGTTCGAAACTGAGAAGTCTAATGGATAGGGATATGAAAAAACATTTTGAAAAATTCATTATTTATTGGAGAGGTGGATTTCTTTGTAAATGACAGATTTAGTAAATATCTACTATTGTACATGGAGAGGGCTGGAGATAGACTGTTAAAAAAGTGAGGAGGTAAAGAAACTAGAAAATAATGTCTATTATAAAGTTCTGAAAAAATCTTGGGGAAGGAAAAAAATAATTTTTCAAACTTAGTACTTATGGTGCCTATCAGTTCTTAATTTAGCTATGAATCATTGGCATAAAGTTATAAGGAAACAATTCAAACATGCACCGTAATATTGGCGCTAGAGGGTGTCGTCAGTGATGTCTTTGCGTGGATCACTAGGGGTTTTGGGTCTTTCAACATCAAACCACCTCACCGCACCAACCTGACCAGAGATGATCAGTCTCTGGTCCACCCTCAATAAGCGATTTCAGACACTGGAAAAATTTATAACGTTTAGGCCCGGTACGAAGTCTTGAAAATGCTTCTGATTGGCGTCAGACAGAGCCACTTTACATTAAGAGGCGAACTGTTTTTACAGTTACATTAAGAGGCCACTTTATATTAAGAGGCGAAATCAGAGATGCAGAATTTCGGGGAATTATAGCTCACAATTTGTTTTGAACTCCAGCTATTTGCTCTTTTGATCCATAACCAATTGGCTGTACTTTCTGCTGTTTCAGTTGTGAGCAACTATTACTGAGAGTAAAAATAAAGAGGAAGCTGTGGAGATCTATGAGAACCAACATCATGATATAGAACTTTGAAAGGGATAGAACCTACTGGAATAGTTTAAGCAAGCAGAAAAGCAAATAGAATAAAAACAAAGAATAATAATAATGGAAAGTATGTTGCTGAAGGCAGCAAATGTAAAGAAACTGTGGAGATCCATGATCATCCACACCCTGAAGGGACATGGAACATTAAAATAGAGATAGAACTGACTTGACACATCTTAACAAACAGTGAAAGAAATAACTTAAAAAGAAATAAGGTTGACTGATTGATTTATTTTATGGTTTATCAACCCATTGCAGATTATTTAAAGCCAGAAAATATTTTTAGATTGCAAGATTTTTTACTGAGATCATAATTTAGTGATACATGTCTTACTAATTAACACATAGCTCGGTGGGGGGAAGGGGGTAGATAAATATATTTTCTAAGGGTATTTGTGTGTAAGCAAATATACCGAACCCAACCTGAATTGGAACTTGGCTCTCCAATTAACAAGTCCGAGCCATAATCTGTTATGCCACCTGCACATATAAGCTTACAGCACCTGGTATTAGCAATCAGTCACCACTCTAGGTATTGATTAGGCTCGACATTGAGAAAGATATAGAAGGAAAATAGTCTATAATAAACAAGCATGAAGCTGAGGGACATATTGAGCCATCTGCAGTGTTTCAAGAGAATGATAATAAAATGTTCATGACCATATCAGCTATGTTTTAAAATTTTTACTCAAATTTATTTAATCTTGTGAGTATAAATAAATATTATTTTGAATACCCAATTACTATGTTGTTATTGTCTTAATGTACAAATTTATTGTTATTCTTTCGACTTTATGAATTTACTCTTGAAATATCCAGCTTCCAATGTACCTTTAGATACTTATGATTTAAAAAAAAAATGTTTAAGAAAAGCACTTCACAAAGCATCTGCTCGTACAGACTTGCCTAAATTTGCAGATATATTTTGAGGTCAAGGCAACATATTGATTTTTGTGATTGAATTTACAAGGGTCATTATCAAATATTCAAAAGTGAAGAAGTGATTTGATCGTTGATGCAACGACATGAGAAAGAATGAGTTCAATTTGAGCACAAGGAATGTTCATTTTGCCTGGATAAAAAGTCTTCATTAAATTTCCAAGTTTATCAAAGCAAGCAAAGAAGTAATAGCTGTCCTTCCATGATTAAATCTTCATGAATATATATTTGAATGAAATTTAACTTATAAAGGGAAAAAAAATATTTTGTCAATGTACATGATCAGTGACTCATATATCATGAGTTAATTATGCTGAGCTATAAAAATGGACTTTACAAATAGGGCTACCATTTTGATTTTAAGATGAACTATATTGTGGTAAATTGCATTTGGTTAAAACATGTCGCAGAAACACCTCACACACATACACACACACACATATATATATATATATATATTTAAGCAACAATCTTGCTTTTATGCAGTTTTCAATGAAAATGACAGGCAAGGTGTTATTAAGTTTTTCATATAATTTTCCATGTGTTCTTATGATTTTTTTTTCAGAACTCAAATTATGTAAGAATTGTACAAATGTTTTGTTTTTCAAAGCACTTTTAGCTATACTTTTAGCTATCATCAAGAGTGAGTTTTGTTGTGTGTGTGTGTGTGTGTGTGTGTGTGTATATATATATATATATATATAAACTTATTTATAAATGGAACTTTGTCTCTGTGTGTGTCTGTTACTATAGACTCTGAAACGGCTGAACCGATTTTCTTGAAAGATTAACACAGTTGTACTTTAAGTGTCTGCAAGTGTTCTTAGCTAGGTTTTGTGTCGAGGTACCCTCGATATATATCAAAAATCGATAATCGAAAAAATTGGGTTATAGAAGGAGTGGTCTGATTTTAATAAAATTTGATGCACTCATAGAAAAGGACATAAGAAATGATATTCAGAAGTTTCAAGGTTGCAGTTCTTACAATAGTGCAGAAAATCAATAATATATATATATATATATATATATATATATATATATATAAAAGGCAAGATGTTTGTGTGTGTGTGTGTGTGTCTGTTTATCTGTCTATGTCCTTTATACAAATCCACAATATTTATCTGATTCTCACCAAACTTCACACAAATATTCTTTAGGCTAAGTCTGAGCTCCAGGACCATGGATTAGTTTTAAAGCTTTCATTACACTTGAGCAACACTGAGCTATACTGCTAGTATATATATATAATATTAAAGCAATAAAAGTTATATTTGCTACACCTGGTTGATTAGATAGTTGTATTTAAGAAGAGAAGAAAAGTATTTGTACATATTTCTGAATTTGTGGAATAATGAGTTATTTACACTATTTACATTTGAACTATTGCCCTCATCTTTGTTCTTGTTATGACAATGTTTTGACAGTTAGGCTTCTCTGGCCCTGATCAGGTTGATATCGATCTGGGTAACCTAGAGGGAATTCTTAACTGAATCCTTTATTTGATCTGTAGGAGTCAGTCATTTAAGTGCCATATGTGAAACACGCTTGGGTGATCATGTCTCGAAAGAGACATGACTGACTGGGCAGAAGATTATCCCGCAGTAGGTTGCCATTGCTTTCTGCAGTAGACTGGTTGTCAGCCAAGGCTATAGAACCCAATCTGTCCTGTTATTTAACCCATAACTGGAAAGAAGAGACGGATTAAAACCTCTCCCAAGGGTATTTGCGCATAAGTGAATGCAATGAATTCAACTGGAATTCGAACTCGGCTCCCCGATTTCTCGCTCCAAGCCGATATCCACTGCACCACAACGCACATCTGTAGGAGTAGACTGTTTTAATTACACTGCTCATGTCTAGGGATAGCTAAGTATGTCATCAGTTGATGACAGATATATACAGGAAATACTTTAAGGAAATGGCTGTAGGAATGGTATATCTACTGGGGTGCCAAGTTCAAATTCCAGTTGAATTCCTTGCATTCACTTACGCGCAAATACCCTTGGGAAAGGTATTAATCCGTCTCTTCCTTCCAGTTATGGGTTAAATAACAGGACAGATTCGATTCTATAGCCTTGGCTGGCAACCAGTGTACTGCAGAAAGAATGGCAACCTACTGCGGGATAATGTTCTGCCCAGTCAGTCATGTCTCTTTCGAGACATGATCGTCCAAAGCGTGTATCACGTATGGCACTTAACTGACTGACTGACTGATATCTATAGTATGGCTGAGATATGTAGATGACATCTTCATACTCTGGCAACACTAGGAAGCTGCCCAAATCCTGCAGGTCCATGTGAACTCAATAAGACCTTCAAAAGTAATCAATGAGACAAGAAATTAATAGCTGACCTTCTTGGATGTACTAATAATTCCCACAGAGAATGAGTTCAAAACATCTGTATATTATAAGCAAATCTTCACTGGACAATACACCAACTTCGATTCCCACCATCCATACAGTGTGAAAATAAGGATTGTCCAATACCTACAACACTGGGCAAAAATCATAAGTGGTGACCTAGACACATAACAACAGGAAATGATTAGCCTTAAGCATACCCTTCAGAATAACAACTACTCTGCAAGAATGACATCCGCAGGTGAAAACAGTCTGCCACAGTCGGTCTACCTTAAGTCAACAGTTTAGAAAAGATTCAGAAGATCTGTGGTCCATACATCAGGACAATATACTTCAAAATAACAACTATCCTGCAAGCATAACATTTTCTTCTTCATGTGCCATGTTTCTTCAGGGCATAAGCAATCATGGATTTCTATTTGCCTGTCCCTTGTCAATCTTAATATTTTTCCTCTTGGTATCTCTTCCAAACCCCGCTGTGCCATCCATTTGCTCAAACCCATCGAATACAAACTCTTCTCTGACAGGCAATATGGCTTCTGTTTTGCCAGATCCACGGCCGACTTGCTAACAACCATAACGGAGTACATGCTCCAGGCCCTTGATGAGTCTGACAAGGCTTGCGCGGTTGCTCTGGACATCTCCAAGGCTTTTGACAGGGTTTGGCACTCTGGCCTCCTATGCAAGCTACGGGGTTACAGTATTACCGGTCGCCTGCTTGACCTAATCCAATCCTTTTTAAATAACCACAAAATGAAAGTCGTTTTGAATGGGCATGCCTCTTCATTCTACAACACGAATGCTGGTGTCCCACAGGGCTCTATGCTGGGCCCGATGCTCTTCCTTATTTTCATCAACGACCTCCCAGATGAAATCAGTTCCCAAGTAGGCATCTAAGCAGACAACATCACAATATACTCCCACACCAGTAAGAAACCTGTCGTGGCGAACAGACATAATCTCGCTACTGACCTTGAACGGGTTCTACACTCTGTGGTAAATTGGGGCAGGAAGTGGCTTGTCAACTTCAATGCGTCTAAGACCAAGCTGTTGTCAGTCAACCATCACAGGCAACCTCTCCTGTCTCCCATAAGCATGAACCAGGTGATTCTCCCAGAGAGTAATACACCACGCCTCCTCGGCCTTACCCTCTCCTCAGACCTCAAATGGAACCACTATATTGATTCCATAGCTAAATCTACTGCTAAGGAGGTTGGGTCACTATGCCGATCCACGATGTTTTTTCCGCCTGAATCCATCCTGCATATATACAAGTCAACCATCCGTCCGTGCATGGAGTACTGCTACCATTTATGGTCAGGCGCCCCTGCCGTTCTCCTCAATGTTCTCGACAGGCTCCAAAGGAGAGTCTGTAATGTGATAGGTACTGATCTGGCGGCTAGACTGCAGCCACTTCCCCACCGTCGAAATGTGGCCTCCCTTTGTCTGTTCTATAAATACTTTCATGGCTTCTGCTCGGACGAACTTAAGTCACTGGTGCCTCCTCAACAGGTGTTTACTTGTGCAACCAGATTGGCAACTGGGTCCCACCCATTCAGTCAGGTTAGCCAAATGCAGACGACAATTATACTCCTGCAGCTTCTTCTCTCGCACTTCCCGCCTGTGGAACTCACTCCCATATTATTACTTTTCTGATGGCTACAACCTCCAGAAATTTAAATGTAATGTCAATATTCATCTATTAACCACTGAACTCTAGCTCTCTCCCCACCCCCGTATATCCTTCCCTTTCTCTCCACCTATGTATCTGTCGTCGCACCTGCATTCTCAGCTTTCTATTGCTCCTTTCTAACTAGTTTTTGGGTTCCCTTGTATACTAGTGAGCCAGCCATGAGTTGACTTATTTGGTAGTTCACCAATGGAAGGGTTAAGCAATCAGAAGGCTCGAAATATTCAATGCGACATGTATAAAGGCGACCATATTCTCCCGAGTATTGGCGATATAGGCAGATTCAGTAGAGTGTTAATCTTTGATGCTGTTTCATTGAACAGATTATGTACTGTGCTGTATTCTATATTCATAAACTATGGTGGACATGGTCAACAACTTTGGTGACATAATAATTGTGAGTTCAATCCCTAGACCAGACAGTGTTTACTCAGTGAAAACAGGATGAGCAATAACTGAGCAATCTTAAAGATAAGCACTAGACAAGATATCCCTGGACATGGGAAGTGTAACAAGAACAGTCTACCTTCATAGATTAAATAACAGGTTCAGTTCAGAATTCCCTGTAGGTCAGCTGAGTGATAATACACCGGCAATGGAATGAGAACAGTTTAACCCTGCAGATTAAATAAAGGCTTCATTTCAAAATTTATTCTAGGTTCCACAGATCAATATACACGTGATGAAAGCCATAGGGTAGAACAGCCGAAATGTTATGATAACAACCAAGATAGGGACAATAGTCTAAGTGTAAATTGTAAATATTTGTTAAATTTTTCTCTCGCACTTCTCACCTGTGAAACTGTCAGCTTCTTGCTTTCCTGTCAACTACAATCTTCAAACACTTTAAATGCATTTTCAATCAGTAAATTCTGTCTTTTATAAATACTGTTATTTTCTTGTCATTTCTCTTTCAAAAATGTTTTTTCTCAGATTCTTTCACTCTCAGAAACCACTTGCATCTTAGTGACTTTATTGCCTTAAAGTGAAAATTCAAACCATTTTATTAAAATACTTAATAGGAAAACTATTCTAAATAGAAAAACTATACTATTTAAGTAAACCATTCACGGAAGCCGATGTATTGACCTATTTAGATCTTGCATTGTATTTTGTATCTGACAACCATATTGTCAATATTTATAAAATAGATTTCAAGGTGTGAATAGTTTAAAATTTAGACAAAGTGTTTCACTGATTGCTTCAATTTTTTTAAAGACATTGTTCAGATTCACTTTGCACAACTTTCTGTATTTTAGTCGTTTCATTATTTGATTTTATTTAAAAAACAAAAACAACTTATAGTTTCAATTTGCAACATTAAAAGTAAATTCAAAACATTTGATCAGTTTAGGTTTATTTAATCTATTAAATTGTAATAATCCCTTTCTTAATTGCCCTGATAAAATCTATTAAATTGTAATAATCCCTTTCTTAATTGCCCTGATAAAATCTATTAAATTGTAATAATCCCTTTCTTAATTGCCCTGATAAAATCTATTAAATTGTAATAAAATCCCTTTCTTAATTGCCCTGAAATAAAATCTTATTAAATTGTAATAATCCCTTTCTTAATTGCCCTGATAAAATCTATTAAATTGTAATAATCCCTTTCTTAATTGCCCTGATAAAATCTATTAAATTGTAATAATCCCTTTCTTAATTGCCCTGATAAAATCTATTAAATTGTAATAATCCCTTTCTTAATTGCCCTGATAAAATCTATTAAATTGTAATAATCCCTTTCTTAATTGCCCTGATAAAATCTATTAAATTGTAATAATCCCTTTCTTAATTGCCCTGATAAAATCTATTAAATTGTAATAATCCCTTTCTTAATTGCCCTGATAAAATCTATTAAATTGTAATAATCCCTTTCTTAATTGCCCTGATAAAATCTATTAAATTGTAATAATCCCTTTCTTAATTGCCCTGATAAAATCTATTAAATTGTAATAATCCCTTTCTTAATTGCCCTGATAAAATCTATTAAATTGTAATAATCCCTTTCTTAATTGCCCTGATAAAATCTATTAAATTGTAATAATCCCCTTTCTTAATTGCCCTGATAAAATCTATTAAATTGTAATAATCCCCTTTCTTAATTGCCCTGATAAAATCTATTAAATTGTAATAATCCCCTTTCTTAATTGCCCTGATAAAATCTATTAAATTGTAATAATCCCCTTTCTTAATTGCCCTGATAAAATCTATTCTTTTTTAGTAAATATGTTCTAAATATTGATTATAATGAGTAGGTATTTAAATGAGTAGGTATTTAAAATTTAAAAGTAAATTCAAAGCATTTGATCAGTTTAGGTTTATTCAATCTATTAAATTGTAATAATCCCCTTTCTTAATTGCCCTGATAATATCTATTCTTTTTTAGTAAATATGTTCTAAATATTGATTATAATGAGTAGGTATTTAAATGAGTAGGTATTTAAAAGTAAATTCAAAGCATTTGATCAGTTTAGGTTTATTCAATCTATTAAATTGTAATAATCCCCTTTCTTAATTGCCCTGATAATATCTATTCTTTTTTAGTAAATATGTTCTAAATATTGATTATAATGAGTAGGTATTTATTACTTAGCATAGTCAGACACAAAGCTATCATGGGGACTAATTGATGACTAGAATCCTGACTGTTTCTAAAGTCTGGAAAATTAAATCGATAATTTATTCTAAAGCAGGTGATCCAGATATTTACTAAATTTAACATGGTCTGACACGAGGCTACTTTATGAGTGTACTAATGAAGATTGAACTGACAAAATTAACCTGTCAGACAAGCTTGTTAACCATTGCTCTATAGCAGGTGAGATGTGCAAAAAGTGTTAATTGGCCAGCGGAAAGAGCAAGTGACAAGCCATCTTAGAATTCTGACCAAAATTTATACATTCACTTTCACACTAATACCGTTTATATATTTTTAACTAGGAATCATTTGTAATTTGTTTTATGTCAGATGACAATTTCCTTTTCATTATTAATGTCCGGACAAATTTCTTGTGTTTTGAAAAAACAATTTCACAGAAGGGCTTTTGTCAAAAATACATTTTCTGTTTTAGCATTACTTATATTGAAAACTTAAGAGTAGCAAATGAAATCTGTTTTTTTTATTTCCCTTTTGAACTAATTGGTAGTGCAGTTACTTTACACATATAAATAATTACAATAACAAAAATATTGTGGAACAGACACTTTCTTTCTTTCACAATGGTAGTAGAAAGAACTAATTATATATATATATATATATGTGGGATGGATAAATTGTTCTCTAAATTATACAAAAATGGAATAAACACTGATGTCTCATTTTAACAGGTATATTTACCAGGATTACACAAAAATACCTTGAAATACTTAAGAGTAAATTTATTTGATAAAAATGCTATTGACTTAAACCATGGCCTCAAACTGTATGCCTTAAAAATATCCTCCCTATTAAACAACTTTTCTTGTTCAAGTTTGTGAATGTTGCCATAATCCTTGCCTTTAGTTCATCTTTAGTGTTACAATGAGTTTTGTTGGTCTCTTGCTCAACTAATTTTTCTAAAAGACATCATTTACATCTATTGAATCTTAACATTGTCAGCCTCTCACTACTCTATCACAATTACTAATTGCAAATGTTTAAATTAGTTATGTTTCTTAGTTCCACCAACTCAGACCTTCACATCTTCGACCCATCATACCATGTTCCCGTGACAAATTATTCCCATTCTTTTTGTGTTCCTTCAGTAAGGTGTAAGTTCCACTCATTACTTTGTGGAACTGACTCCCAAGTGCATGCTTTCCTAACCACTACAATCTTAACCTCTTCAAGTCCAGGGTTGACTGATCTGCACTTTTTATTTTTACTATCTTCTTCCCTCTCCCTTACAGCAATCTAACTCAGGAACCCTCTACTTTGAGAGGCTGTTGGGCCTTGTATTGGATGAACTAGAATAAAAAATGTTTACTGTCAAAATATTTTGACATAAATTGAGTAATTTGATAACATTGTATTTATAAAATATTATCAAAAATTATTTTGTTCTCCATTTTTGTTTTTGTTGAATAATTATTGAAGATTAAACAAATGCAATGTCTGAAGAAGGATTATTCCTGTATCACGAAAAGAATAATGTCTGCAACATCAGAACAACTTAGCCATTTTTATGTAGTAGGCATAAAAATTGTGACACTCACACAAAAATATTGATTATTTTTAGTTGATAAGGGATATCTTGCATAAAATAAATATTGTGTTACTTTTACCCTTGTGATACCATTTCCTGTTCTTTCTATCTAACAATGAATTTATAAGGCTCCAAAAATACACAACTTGATGTTATTCAGAACAGTGGTATAGTAGATATAGTGTTGTAGTCAGATTGTGGTTGGAATTTCAATCTCTAGATCAGGTTGTGAAATCTGTACATTCTGATTCAGTAGCAAGGAACAAGAGACAACATCCTAGGAACAAAAATAAAAAAATAAACAGCTCAGGTAAGACATTCTCAATCAGCCAAAAATAATGGACACCTGAAGATGAGGGTACTTGGTTGAAACGTTTCTATAACAACAACAGCCAAAAAGGAGACTAATATTTCAAATGAATTAAAATATCTTAATATTTGAGAACCTGAAAACTTCATGTTCTTTAATATCCTGGTCAGACCAAGACTTTCCTATGGATGCTCAGACACAATTAAAAAAATATCTAAACTCTAAGCTGTATACAATTGCTTTCTAAGATCAATGGCTAAAAATGGTTTTGAGCAAATGAAGCATGAGGGTTTTGGTCAAGGCTTGCCTTCAAACATTATTGATTATAGACTAGAGAATCCCAAAGAATAACACATAACAGAAATCACATTCCTTGAGGACTTTCAACAGCAGCAACAATGAAAATTGATATCATGTGTAACCTGAAGGGAAAATCGTGGCATAATCAAGATGTTGACGTTCCACACTACCACAATTAAAAGGTTAAGAAGGAACCCCCCCCTCAATACTGGTAAGAGTGATAATCAGCTAGTACACTTGAGAAACCTACTTTCCTGAAAAATGGTTTTTAAACAAAGATCTTATAAATTTCAATGAATAGTAATATTGGTTGATCAGTCAATGAATACCAAATGTTTCCTTATAAATAAACAGATATTACCATAACCTTGAGAGACCTGAAGTGGAATGACTATATAAAATCCATAGCTAAATCCACTGCCAAAAATGTTGGTTTTCTGTGCAGGGCCAGAAAATTTTTCCCATTAGAAGCAATCCTGCACTTATACAAATCTACCATCCGTCCGTGCATTGAATATTGCTGCCATATCTGGTCAGGTGCTCCTGCTATCCACCTAGGGGTCCTTGACAAAATCCAACAGAGAATCTGTAATGTGATCAATCCCGACTTGACAACTCGGATAGTCAGTTTCTCACTGGCGCAATGTGGCTTCCCTGTGTCTCTTCTACAAATACTTTCATGGTTTCTGCTCAGATGAACTAAGTTCACTAATACTTGCTATACATGAATTTACTTGAGCCACAAGATTAGCAACTAGGTCCCATCCTTTTACTGTGAAACCAATAAATTTCAAACGCAAATTCTTCTCCAGCAGCTTCTTTTCTCATACTTCCTGCCTGTGGAATTCCCTTCCATTTACTTGCTTCCCCAACAGCTACAATCTCCAACAATTTAAATGTAAAGTTAATTGTCATCTCCTATCTCACTAACCTGCATTCTCTCTCTCATACTCCTTTCTCCGTCCACTCCACTCTCATCCGTATTCTCATCCTTCTCTTACCCATTTCCTGACACTCCCTATAACCTGTCACTCTTTCTCATAACTTTCCTCCTATGTAACCCCCTGCAAAACAGTGACAGTAAAATGCCTGGCTTGGGGTGACACGATTATAAAATAAAAAAAATAAAAATAAAAAAAAGACAAGGAAAACAGATCCTACTCTTTGATCCCCAGCTTGATGTCCAGGGAGTGAAGATAAATTACACTTTAGTAGCACTGGCTGTTTGGTCAATGAATGTTGAATGTTTCCTAATAAGGAAACAGTTAATATTACCATTTTCATTAGAGACAAAATATTACACTTTGATATGAGTATAATGACCAGAGAGTAATGAAAAGCATGCCTCGAGTAACATTGGCAGCTTGATGAATGAATACCAAACATTTCCTAATCAGGAAATGGATATTATTACCATTTTCATTAGAGATGCAATATTACTTACTAATCCCAGCCTAATAAATGTCTGTATGTGTGGGAGATTATTTCTTAAATAAGGACAAAATTCTTATACTGAAAATAATAAGTATTTCACTGATTTAACTAGCATTATTTTTAAACATTAATAATTCAAGCAATACTGTTTTTGAAAGTCTAACATAGTTAGACAAAACAGAGACAAGCAACTGCAAAAGTTGATAAATATTTTTATTTGAGTGGGCCTGTGCCATCAAAAATGATGGCAAAATATTTATATCAATATGCTGTCTAAAATGACAGCAACCTATACATTGATGTACTTACTACTGAGTATTATTAAGACATAAGAAAAAAAAAAGTAATCCAAACTCCTGAGTAAGACAAGGAATATATATATATATATATATATATATACACAAAAATAAATACACAATGCTCTTTATTATAATAGAGAGTATATATATATATATATATTTTTCACTACTCAAGAACTTAATTATTGCAAATAAATAATAAGGCACTGTTAAAGAGTAAACCTGTGGCAAGAGCTTTCACAACTGGTAGTAAATAAAATGAACTGAGCCAGTGCTGCCTCACTCTCTAATGTTGATATTGAGTTGATGCTGCCTTGCTACCAATGGACTGAGCCAATCCTGGCTCGCTATTGTCTCTCTAATGAAGTGACCCAATGTGGCTTCACTATTGTCTCTTCATGAGTGTTACAGGATATATATATATATATATATATATATATCAATATTTACGCTCTCACACCCTGATTGAGCACTCTGGAAGAATGGTAGACTTTGAAAAACAGTAGCTACTCTGGCATGTACGCATCGCTAATTCAGTAAAATGAATTAGAGCACTCTGGCTATTGGGCGCGTATAATGATAATATATGTGCTAAAAGGTCTGCCTTCTTCCACTGAACGCCCATAGCCCAGAGGTAGAATCGCCGAATGATGCCAATTCGGTCGGGTTTCAATCCTGGGTTAAAAAGCAGTCAGAGTCTAACCATACTGATGAGCTGTGATACAGCAAAACAGATCTGTCTGCGGATGACAATATATATATATATATATATATATATATATACACACACACACACACAAATAAATACACAATGGTATTTATTATAACAGAGAAGTTAGATTTATGAAAGATGACAGTATTTTGTTTTATATTTAATATTTATATAAACAAAGTTTTGTGTCATTTGTTTTCTTTAAATAACATTCATTTTTAGCAAAGAAAAAAAAATTTTTTTATTAAAGTATTTCAAGTAGCTTCCTTCTCATCCAATACTTCTGACAAGTAATTATTAAAGGTGTATTCTGCCAACAAATTATATATGTGTGTGAGTGTGTGGTTACTTTCTTTGAAATTCAGTGCAGTCTCTTTGATTCAGAAAGGTGGTTGCTTCTGAGTATACATGATTCAAAGTTGGCACAGTTTTCATATAATCTACCAAAGAGAAATCATTTATATATTTTTTAAAATGAGTCTATCAGTTGAAAATCTGCCAAAGTATAAAGTTAGGTAATAAAAAACAAAAAAACAAAAAAAAAACATGCTTTAAAAAACAAATCAACTATTTTTGAAAAAGTGAAGTTATTTGTTCATCAGAAAGAATTAGCAGAGCTTCTGGTAGCCCATAAATATGCATCCTTTCGAAAGACAGTGGAGTGATTGATTCAACATGTTGCAACCATCTTTTTCTACAAGGTCAAACTCACTCCCTGTTCACACTCCACCCACATCTATTGAACAGGTGAAAAGGCTCATCCCTTGTTTCCTGTTTAGGATGCGGTTTCCGGTTTTCTCTTTTCTAATCTTCTCACTTTGTTTTTTCTTTTTTCAATTGGAGTAGATAGACTAAACTATCACCCGGTTCACACTCCACCCACATCTATTAAACAGGTGAAGAGGCTCATCCCTTGTTTCCTGTTTAGGATGTGGTTTCTGGTTTTCTCTTTTCCAATCTCTTCACTCTTATGTAGCCCCCTGCACATCAGTGGTGTTACCGCCTTGCTCGGGGTGATATGATTTAAAAAAAAAAAAAAAAGGTAATATTTCTTTTTCTTCCAAACTTGGAATAACCACGACATTAAGATATTGCAGGGTCAACACTTTAAATGACAAAGATTAAAAAGATTTATAAAGTTTAAGAAGGATTTTATTTTTATTCAGTGTTAACTGAAGAGAACAAACATCTTAAGTAATAATGAGATTGTCATAAATTCTGTAGGATTTACTTTCTCAACAGAAAGAGCACTGATTAGCAGTTAGCAAGCTGGTCTGACAGATTGCTTGCATAGTGAGTAGTCTTTATGGGATTATGGCTTTGTGTTTTACTTAACTTTGGAGATATGAAAAAATATTACTCCTAAATTTGGTTCTGTTACTATCTTTCAATTACAATTATGTATCTCTCTCTCTAATCTGTCAATCTGTGGTTTGATAATTCCTGTCATCCAGCACATTTTCAATCTCCTGTCATCAGTTTTTTGTAGTTTCATAATAATTTAGTGATTTCTGATTAAATTTCTGGGATGATGAGTTGTTATTATTACTAGACCACCCATAAACCTGTTGGGTGTCTTTTAAAAGTAGTTCATGATACAAAATGAAGTAACAATATTATAAAATTTACTATTAATTACATATATTTTAATTTATATTTGCAATAAATGTTATTGCAATAATTATTATTACTTATATTATACAACTGAGTTCAGCTCTACCCTTTGTATGGTGTACTTAAAAAACCCCCCCAAAAAACCATCAGCCCTATGTCCTCCATCCAGTCCCAGTTGTATAAAGTAAGTAATAATAATTATTGCAGCAACTTTTATTGCAAATGTAAATTAAAATCTAATTCCGATATTAGCTTATTTTAAGCATGACAACACTCATTTGCTCTATTTTCAATCACTACTTATTTATTTATGAGTGTATCTCTTGAAATGTCATCAATTGTGAGAAGCTGACTAAGACGGTAAAGGAGAAAAAAGAATATGGTTGTTGGTGTGAGTGAATCTGATGTCAGCACAGGCACATGTTTAGACATATTCTAATGGTGATCATCTCGACTGACACTCAAGCGTGAAGGGACCTAACCCACCAATTCTTAATTATCTCCCCTTGGATTTGGGCAGCTCTCTTATAGTAAGGGTTTACATTCTGATTTACTTTGTTGCTATTATCATGGCCGTATCTGACTACCGGGCACAGTTCCGGGCTGATCCATGCAATCATAGTGAAAATCTGGGCAAGGAAAAATGTCTTCGTCAGAAATCAAACTAAATAATTCACGAAGAAAGAAAGAAAACGAAGAACACATCCGAATGAATGCAGTAAAAATCTGTTTATTTATTAATTTTGGGAGAATGGTTATATGCAGAAAGTCCGAACCTGATTTCCTGCTTTCGTACACGTTCTGTGCCTAATTTCTATTGGAATAGCCGAAAAAATCCGCAACAATCATAGTTTCTGGAAACGGATGACACTGATGTCGTCGTCATCACATTGTCAACTAATAAATCCAGGTAATCTTCTCTGTGCCCGGTGTTTTTTTAGCATCAGCTACAGCCCTGGTTATTATCATAATGTTTTGGCAATTTATAAACTGACTCATTAAATTGAATATGTAAAAACCTAATTTTGGTTTCAATCAGAATTATAGAACATTAAATTTGACAAATTGCATGGATTATTGTCGGATAAAATTAGACATTTATTTCTGAATTTTTTGCCTATATACTATTTTTAATAGAACCAATTAAAATGTATCAACAAAGAGAAGAATAATTTTGATTTATTATTATTTATATAGATTAAAAAATATGCATGTTTCAGTTTTCTGTCTTAGAAGAAAAATCAATATACTGCCAAAATGTATGATGAAACAGTATTAAAGAAATAATTCTACAGATATTGATTATTGATATCTACGTTCCTGTTGCCTCAGGGTACATAATGTCTAGTGAAGCTTTAGTAATTGAATTGTTCAACAGTGGGGTGACTGGCCCCACATCTTACCTCTGTAGCCTGAGGAAAGGTTGATTCTTTGTTGGGAGTTTTCCTTTCATGTGATGTCCACATGTTCTCACTGTAATACGTTTCATATACGGAGGTTTGGGAATTCAGAGTTATCCTAAATTAGTTGCCAACCAAGGCTGAAGAGCCTTTACTTAGATATCTCTACTAATTTGCTAAAAAAAAACATTATGACATGAAGGAAAAAGCCTCAAAATTAATAAAAAAGTTTTATCCTCAAAATGTTTATGTTATTATTAAGAGGAAAGACTAAAGTAACTTTTCTATTTTATGAATTTTTTTAATTCTTTCTGGCACATTTGAAATTTTGGTGAAATATTTTTTTTCAAATCAGTGGATAGATCAAAGTTTACTATAGTTTTTTTAACACCTTTTTTTCTGGTAAAAACACACTGATTTAGAAATTCTGACAAAAATAAAATAATTGTCTGATTTTAGGTCATACACACAAATTAAAAAAAATTATTTATATCCTTTTTTTTTTTTTTTTTTTTTTTAGAAAATCTTGGTAAAAACATTTTTTTTTATATATATGTTACCCCCAATTAATCTTAGGAAATTTTGTGAAATAAAAATTTCAGCAGCTTTATATTTATATTAGTTAAAAGCAAGACTCTTTGAAAAATTTAAATTATCAATTTGATTTTTTTGAGCAAGAACACCATTTATCAAAAATCTGATCTGATTCATAAAATAAAAAATTTGATAAAATTATAACATTATATAATTAGGAAAGCTTTCAATTCCTTTTATAAATAAGATATACCTTAATATATTATTGTCAATATTGTCTTAAGAAAAATATTTTTTGATGAAAAATAAAATTTTACAAGAATTTTTTTAATTTTAAAAATATTTTAATTAGAAAAATTTATGAAGTTTTTAATTTTAAAATTCTGTATTTCTACCTTTTATTATTAAGTGAAAACTATAATTACTAATCATAAATGGTAACACTTGAACACCAAGATTTTTAAAAGAATTTTGAATTTTTTTTTAATGTATATAAACAAGCCAATTTTTGAATGTATACAAAAGCAAGAGTAATGACTACTGTAAATTTAAAATCAGCATTCCTAAAATTAGATTATGGAGAATATTTTTTTAGATTACGGAGTACTTAAAAATTATATGTAAAAGGTACTCACATTATTTTCTTAAATTATGTTTTAACAGATAAAGTCTCGTACAACAATAGCAAACCTGCTATCAGCTTTTCATCATTTGTCAACACATAAACAAGTCTCAGTCAGTCAGTTAAGTGCCATACGTGAAACACACTTGGGTGATCATGTCTCGAAAGAGGCATGACTGACTGGGCAGAAGATTATCCCACAGTAGGTTGCCATTGCTTTCTGCGGTAGACTGGTTGCTAACCAAGGCTATAGAACCCAATCTGTCCTGTTATTTAACCCATAACTGGAAGGAAGAGATGAATTAATACCTTTCCCAAACATATTTGCATGTAAGTGAATGCAATGAATTCAACTGGAATTCGAATTCGGCTTCCCGATTTCTCGTTCCAAGCCGATATCCACTGTACCACAACACACATCCTTCTTGGTTAAAAACACAGCTACTGTTTTAAAACGCATGTCTGTGTTATTTTGAACTAAAGTCAGTATTCTCATCCTTCTCTCACCCTCTTCCTGACACTCCCATAACTTGTCACTCTTTCTCATAACATTCCTCTTATGTAACCACCTGCACTTGCACAACAGTGGCAGTAAAATGCATGCTTGGAGTGACACGGTTATAAAAAAAACAAAAAGTAAATAAGATTTGTTTCAAATCATATTAATTATACTTTAAATCAGTTAATATTTTTCAAATAAAGTTTTAGAAAAATATAGTTAATTTTTGGAAGAATTTTGAATGAAGAGAATGTCATTGCAATGAAAGACAACTAAAAAAGGGCACTAATCAGCTATCTCAGAAAAAAAATCGAATCCAAATAATATAATTTGTTTGAAATACACCAGAATATTTTGCTTATTGCAAATAGTAGATTTAATCATTTAGCTTTCAATTAAAGCTAAAATAATTTTTTCAAGAAAGCTTTTGCATTTAAAAAAAATTCATTTCAAACCTCAGGTCTTGTGAATTGTGGAGATACTGATTTTACTATTTAATCTATAGACTGTGGTAATAAAATAAGTACATCCTATTTCCCTCTTGTTTGTTTTTCAGCACTCAAGCTGAATGAGTCAGTTTCATACGTGTCTACTTAGAGTTGGGACTACATTAGAGTCTGCCTTACTATTTAACTCATAGCTGGGGGGAGTGAGGAAAGAATTCATGCATTTTCTAGCTAATCTATGTATAAAATTCAGTGACTTCTGTCAGTCCTCATATCTGTCACATCCTCTAAAATAGCCATTTTAGAGAGAAATGCAAACAGGTACAAAGTACAGTTGGTTTTACTAGTTTGCATAGCTTAGTACAATAAATATTTATCCAACATGTGAAATACTATTTTGAAAGCAATTTAATGATTGAAATAACAAATAATTATTTGATAAAAAAACAAAAGCGTTTTTTTTTTTGCTTATTTTTAAGTTTTTCTCGATACAAGAATCTTATTTCCAGTCTGTGTTTGCAAGATTTAGAAAGAAATCACAAAAACAAACAGTTAAAAAATGGGTTGCAGAAAGAAATATTGACACATAATTAGTTGTATGTTGCATACTCAAGATTAAGAAATCATAAGAATTAATTTTTTACTGTTAAAAAGGAAAAAAAAAAGAAATTTCTTTAATTTTAAATTGCTAACTATGAAATCCTATAAAATAAAATTAAAGAAATTATTAAACTGTAAAGTAGGATTTTTGCTAAACTGAAATATGGCCAGTTGTATGTTGCATGCACAAAGGTAAGAAATCATAAGAATTTGTTTTTTCACTGTTAAAAAAGAAAAAAAAAAAACATTTTTTTTAAAATTTCAATTGCTGACTACAAAATCCTATAAAATTAAATTAAAGATATTATTACAATGCAAAGTAAGATTTTTGACAAATTGACACGTGGCCAGTCGTATGTTGCATGCTCAAGGTTAAGAAATCATAAGAATTTATTCTTTGCAGTTAAAAAAGAAAAAAAAAGGAATTTTTCCTAAATTTCAATTGCTGCTGAAATCTTATAAAATTAAATTATTAAACTGTAGAGTAGGATTTTTGCTAAATTGACACATGTCCAGTTGTATGTTGCATGCTCATGAATTTATTCTTTACTGCTAAAAAAGAAAAAAAAAGAAGAAATTTACCTAAATTTCAATTGCTGACTATGAAATCCTATGAATTTAAATAAATCATTAAACTGTGAAGTAGGATTTTTGTTAAATTAAAAAATGGCCAGTTATATGTTGCATGCTCAACGGTAAGAAATTATAATTTGTTTTATACTGTTATAAAAAAAAGAAAAATATTCTTAAATTTTAATTGCTGACTTTGAAATTCTATAAAATTAAATTAAATAAATTATTAAACTGTGAAGTAGTATTTTTTCAAAGAAATCTACTTATTCAGATTTAATCGATTGGTTTGTGAAATTGAATGAAACAGTTTGTAAATCTCGACAAAAAATGTTAGTGATAACTTTAACAATATTAAATACTGTGAGGATTTCAATATGCATCAGTGTGTCACAAATAAATTCTAGTAGTTAAAGAAATAAAACTTAATTTCAGTTTTAAGGCATTTCATGTCACCTGGTAATAAGTCGAAGATTACTTGGTTATAGAGGTTTGACTTATGCTAAATTTTAATCAGAAAAATATCCAAGATGAGAAAAAAACTTATTTTGTTATAAAAAAATGAAAGAATAAAAAACTGGAGGAAATGTTTTCTGTTTGTGGAGAAAATACAGAAAAATGGAGATTTAAACTTAGAAAAAAAGAATTATTCCATGGATATAAGAAAATGAAGATGAGTAAAATTGTAAAGTTTTGATGGACATTCATGTTTTGTCTGGGGTTCACATTTTTCGACTGGTCTGCAGAGATTTTGATTCAGCCAGCAATCTGTGTATGTGTGGAAAAGTCCATATACACTATGTGTGTACACATAGACAAATATGCATTACATATATACACACAGATGTACTACATATATGAACACATACACACAGAAAACAGAGATCATTCAATATTAAAGGAAAACTATCCAAGAGTAAAGCTATCAAATCAATCTATTAATAACTTTATCTAAAAAGAGCTCAGTTTTCAAAAGCTGAAAGAACAATATTCCAAATGGAAACAAACAATTCAATACTGAATTGTCAAATATAACCAAATCAATTCAAATCCCTTGATCTATTTTGGAAGACATTTCCAATGACAAGGCTAAGTGTAATCACCTTCAATTTGTGGGTAGAGGAGAAGTGCTTCAATTTAGTCTCTTCAATATTGACTTAGCCACATGACCAGCCTTCCTTTATTTTCACCCACAATAAATGCTGGAAAGAGATCATGGATTTAAAATCTTTTTTTTTCATATCAAAATAGTAATTTCAATTTTATATTAAAGCTCAAAAGAATCACAACTCCTGCTAATTTCTTTTTTTTTCTCTCCAGCATTAGTTTCATTGGCAATTGCCTTTCCAATTATGTAACTTGAATTTTAACTAACCATGATTGAGCGGGGGTAGATAGTGGAGTAGTATCCCGTTGCCTTCTCCACGGTGGTTTATTGAGACACCACCTCTAGTTAGCTGGCCGTTGACTCCTTGAGAGTTCTTCTGCCCTTTGTAGGTTTACATTTTTTTTTTAACCTACAGGGATGCTAATGTCCCAGTTATATGAGGGGAAAAAAAATTATTAAGTATGTAATTGTATAAGTTCAATATCATCGAAAATGAGGACAAAACTGGAAGCAGCGGAAATGTGGTTCTACAGAAGGATGCTGCGGATATCGTGGACTGAGCATGCAAGCAATGATGAGGTGTTAGAAAGAATGGCAACCAAAAGGAAATTAATACTGAGCATCAGGAAGAGACAACTGAAGTTCCTGGGACACGCAACGAGGAAGGAGAGCCTGGAGAACCTGATACTGACTGGCCAAATAGTAGGAAAGAGAGACAGAGGAAGGCAGCGGATAACATATTTGCAGGGCCTGATCAGGTGGATTACGGAACGGGGGTTGCCAGGAGTGACAGGAACAAACATACTAAGAGCTACAAGGGATAGGGAGACGTGGAGAACCATGATCGCCTACGTCCTGAAGGGACAGGGCACATAGAAGAAGAAGAACTTGAATTTTAACATTTTTTAATTCTAAATTTCACCAGATACAAGGTTCAAGAGTCACTCAAGATAGTGGGTTACTGAATGTAATATGAAAGTAGGAGGAGGTGGCCAGAAGTGAAGATTCAAACCCCTGAAATGATGCTACCATAATCACTGCAATCTTAAGCTCTTCAAGTTAGGGGATAACCAATATCTTTCTTAGTTATCCTTATAAACTGCACTTCTCTTCTCCTCCTCTTAAACTCAAGACAACAACCTCATTCAGTAATTATCTAATTTGAGTGGCTCTTCAGCCTTGTATTGCGTGAAAAGTTAGTAAAAATAAAAAGATAAATTAAGTTCTTTTTTTAATCGTTTCACCCCAAGCAAGGTGGTACTGCCACTGATGTGCAGAGGGCTACATAAGAGAGTAAAAGTTCAGACAGGAGGAAATTGAAGAGAAAGACAGACCAGTTACAGTGGGTGTCAGAGAAAGCGCAAGAGAAGGATGGGAACACAGGTGTAAAGACAGTTGCGAAGATAGAGAGAAAGGAAAAGAACACAATATACAGGGTGATGTAGAAAGAACTGGAGTCAAGTGGATAAGAGATGGATATTGACATTGCACTTAAATTCCTGGAGGTTTTAGCTGTCAGGAAAGCAAGTATATGGAAAAGAGTTCCACAGGCAGGAAATGCAAGAAAAGAAGCTGCTGGAGTAGAATTGTTGGCTGTATTTGGTTGATCTAACTGTAAACGGGTGGGACCGTGAAGTTGGAAAGTTTTCTTGTCTCGTTCAAGATAACAAAATTTCGACACAAGATTTTTCTTTAAATGTCATTAATATTCTATGAACTATGAGAGCAAAAATTTTCAACATAGAGAAAACAAAATAGATATGAAAAGAGGTGATTACCATATTTTCTGCGTATTGCTTTATGAACCAAAATAGAACTAAACTTTCTCTTGTTTTTTATTGAAAATGGCTGGCTGATCGTATCCAAGCATGCCTGTTTTTACTAGGTCAGATAGCTAATCCCTGTTGCAGACGCCTGCTCAGGCACATGTTTTTTGTTCAACATCAACAGAGGTCACCTGAGAGTTTATATTGCTGATTAATTTCTGGAGAGAGAGTGCAATCCTTGGAGTGATCAACAGTCTGAACAAGGTCAATATGGTAAAATATGATAAGTCATTCTGTAGTTCTAGCTACAACCATTGATGTCTCCCAAACAGATCTGTCTACCCAGTTTTACTCACAAAGCTTGGGTCAGTCTGTGGCACCTTCCTGACAAATTGACCATGGTAAGGTTTGAATCTTTTGTCATGTGGTCAGAATTCAACATTCTAACCATTTGACCACATGCTCATTACTCAGCTATGTCTTCTTGATAAAGCCAACATATACATAAAAAAATAAAATTAACAAAATAAAATTTAAAAAGTGGTCTTCAGGGCACAACAGACTAATATTCATAAACAGATGAGAAAGAAACATTATCTTAGTGTTCAATGATACTGTTTTGGTTTTTTATAACATAATGGTTTGCCTACAATGCAAAATGACCAATATCTTATTAACCTTTATAAACATACAAGCTGCAGTACTTAACCATGGTCAGCTTTCTGAATACCACAGTCAGGTGCCATGCGTGATACATGCTTGGACAACATGTCTTGAAAGAGACATGACTGACAAGGCAAAAAATCATCTTGCAGTAGGTTGCCATTGCTTTCTGCAGTAGACTGGTTGTCAGCCAAGGCTATAGAACCCAATCTGTCTTATTTAACCTATAACTAAAGGGAAGAGATAGATTAGTACCTTTCCCAAGGGTATTTGTGCTTAAGTGAATGCAAGGAATTCAACTGGAATGCCACAAATAAATACAATAATAAAGATCACAATACTTTGTATGAATTATTTCAAAAAGACTTAGACAATCTTCTGCTTGTTCCAGGAATATCCATTAACATACATTACCTGCAAAATAACAATGTGTCAAAAAATAGTTTTCCTCCTGACATTGCTATTATTGTAAATCTTCCCAGCAATTTTCATTGTTTTAAAAAAAATATCTAAGAATTTTAATAAAACCTAAACATATGAATATATGAATCTTTTTTCTTGAGTATTGACAACAAAAATATGGAACATTGTTTATTTTATTAGATTGTTTATTTACAAAAATAATTTTATATTTACAAGATTATAAAAATATATGAACTACAATGCAATATTATTTACTATATGAATAGGCCTGTGCCATCAAAAATGATGGCAAAATATTTATATCAATATGCCGTCTAAAATGACGGCATCATATATATTGATGTACATACCATTGAGTATCTTACATTAAGACATGAAAAAAAAAAAAGATAATCCAAATCCCTGAGTTTGACTGGCAGAAAATATATATAGTCATCTGCAGACAGATCTGTTTTGCTGTATCACAGCTCATCAGTATGGTTAGACATCCAATTGCTTTTACCCAGGATTGAAACCCAACCGAATTGACATCAGTCGGTGATTCTACCCCTGAGCTATGGGCACTCGGTAGAAGGAGGCAGACTTTTAGCATATGATGTATCATACGCCAGTAGTTAGTGTGTTGTAATTAATTTCTAAATGAGCGGTGCATAGATGCTAGAGTAGCTACTGTTTTTTCAAAGTCTACCATTCTTCTAGAGTGCTATATATATATATATATACACACACACAATGGTCTTCATTATAATAGTTATATATATATATATTCTTCACTACTCAATAATACAATTATTACAAAAAATCAAATGAAATACTGTTGAAGAGTGAACTTGCAGCAAGAGTTTTCATAACTGGTAGTAAAGTTTAATAACTGTAAGTAAAGAGAATAAACAGAGCTGATGCTGCTTTGCTATTGTCTCTCTTTCCATGAGCATGACAGGAGGGAAATATATATACACACACACACATACATATGAAATGGTCTTTGTTAAAATGGGAAATTCTTATTTAAATTTTCTTGTTCTATAGTTCAAATAATTTTGCATACTTAGAATTAAAAACAGAAAAAAAATTCTATAGTCATTTTTTATAAACATCTTCTCTTTGCTTTTGATCAAGGTCCCAAAGCTGCTCATGACATTTCAATATGAAACTGTTGTCTAACATTATACTCCTTTGAGATGGAATGCCAAGTAGACAAGGATGAGTTTGAGTTTTGTTTAATGGCATGTCAACCTCTTTGGGTTATTTAATGCCAAAATGTGAGGTTTTAAGGTATTTTTTTTAATGTTCAGTTATAGTGAAATGTTTGATTTAGTCAGATTTTAATGAAAACAAGTTTTTATTTTTTTTTATTTTAAAAGACTGAAAATGACTTCTAGTTTTGTATTCAAAAATGTTTTGCAGAGAATAATTTTTCTTTCAAAATTATGTTATGGTCATAATTTTTTCTTCAAAAATGTATTGTTGGTACTATATTTTTCTTTCAAAAATGTATTTTTCTATAAAAGTCTATTTTTACATATATATGTATATATTTTCTTTAATCATACCACCCCGAGCAAGGTGATAATGCCACTGATGTGCAGGGGGCTATGTAAGAGTGAAAAGATTGGAAAAGAGAAAGCCAGAAACCACATCCTAAACAGGGAACAAGGGATGAGAATCTACACCTGTTCAATAGACATGGGTGGAGTGTGAACCGGACGATAGTTTAGTCTATAAAAATGTATTTTTATACTTTCATAGTGTTTTGACCCCAGTTTTGGGGTTAACTATTTGCCCATAGCTGGGACCCTAACAGGTGTTAACACTCCAGGTCAGGGTGGACCTGGGACCAACAGCAATTAAAAGGTGGTTCCATGCTCCTCACAACCTCCCAATCAGAGGCCTTGCTGCCGGATGCAGTTTACCGTCATACTCAGAACCTAGACAAGGATGAGCATGTTTGACATCATCATCTCTCTTAATCAAAGACACAAAGCTGCTCAAAACATTTGTGCTGTGTATGAAGAGGATTGAGAGAATGACACAGAAATGGTTTTTCATGTTTCAAGAAAGGAAACTTCAGACTCGGACTCTGTGAATTCTGGCTGATCTGTTTAGTGAGATGAGAATCAACTTCACATGCTGATTAAAGAAGAACTTTACCAAACTCCTAGGAAATGCACTTAGAAGATGCCAACCTCCCACATTACTGTCACTTATATTCCCTCAATGGGTAATGTTCGAAAAACAGCACATAGGTGCCACATGTATTGATTGACAGAAAACAAACTACAGTGCTTCTTCATTGCCTCCAGTTTATGTGCTCAATACCAGGTTACTTCTAGATACAATGAAAGAGCTTGGTCAGGAAGTTCTGCAACGCCCACCATATTCTCCTGATTTCGTACCTTCAGAATACCAACTTGCTCACTTCCTAAAAATTTAAAGGGGTGTTTCTTTCAACAATGAAATGGAGTTTAAAATGTGATATGATGAATTTTTCACATCAAAACTTTGAGATTTCTATTGTCAAGGCATTGAACAGTTAGTGTATTGTTGATAGGAAATCGTAAACAAAGGAAAACATTGTTGAATGATTCATCAGAACTATTAATAAACACTAAGTATTAACATTGATTATAAAAATGGATGGATTTATGAAACAGTCTAATATTATAAGTTCATTGCGAAATTTACAAAATCCCAAACTGAATTCTTGTAAAATCAAAACAATAAGCAAATAAAAAGTTTTTAAACATTTTTTCTATAATTGTTATTGAAGATACGTAATCAAGAGAAATCAAAGTCTGAAACTCCATCAATTATAGGTTTACTCCCTTTCTTGCATATATTCCACATTCATTACATATACATTGTTCAGTTTTAATTATTTTTATTATGCTTTAAAATTTTAAAATATTAAATATAAGAATATTTCATGAGATCAATAAAAAATAGGAATCTATGATACAGAAATGCCAAAGATTTTCAAAAACATGATTTTGAAAAGAAAATATTTACATTCTTGTTAATTTTCAAGAATTTCTAATTTATTTAAAAACTAGCAGCATAGCCCGGTATTGCTCAAGTGTAATGAAAGCTTTAAAACTAATCCATGGTCCTGGAGCTCAGGCTCTTTGGATATTGGCATGAAAGACTAAAAAGCAAAAGCTGTTTCCAGTTAAAGCGAAACCGTAGACTGAAAGAAAAATGAATGGATGTAAGTCAAATTTTGATTTCCTGGTATTGATATCAAATAAGTTATTTTTTGTCATAAACTGAATTTTGAAGGCTAAATAAGTCCTCTGAGTAAATAGTATCATGGCTGAGACTAAGAATTACAATTATACATACTTAGAGCCAAACCCGAAGCAAAAACTAAAATAAAAGGGCTGAAAAAATACAGACATACAGGCAGATAAACAGACACACACAGAAACATCTTGCCTTTTATATATATATATATATATTATTGATTTTCTGCACTATTGTAAGAACTGCAACCTTGAAACTTCTGAATATCGTTTCTTATGTCTTTATCTATGAGTGTATCAAATTTGATTAAAATCAGACCACTCCTTCTATAACCCAATTTTTTCCATTATCGATATTTATCAGGGGTACCTCGACACAAAACCTAGCTAAGAACACTTGCAGATGCTTATAGTACAACTGTGTAAATTTTCAAGAAAATTGGTTCAGCCATTTCGGAGTCTATAGGTAATGGACACACACACAGACATATACAAAGTTCCATTTATAAATAAGTTTAGATATATTTTTTTTAATTGAATGGTGACAGGTGTATAGTTGTATTGCATTATGGTTTACGATAAAGTTCATCAAAACAGTTCAAGTAAAAGTGTCATATCCAAAGTGACACAGTTTCTGGCAAAAGACATTGACTGGACAAACATCAACTGTTAACAACACTGGCACATAAAAAAAAGAAGAGTGTTTTTAACTTACCGTACTGGATCATCTGGATGAAGGCCTCCAATGTCTTCATAAGCATAGAACATCACTGAAAAAAAAAAAAAATTTATTATTTTTTTCTTTCCTGCAGGGGATAAAGCACCTGAGAGAAAGAAAAAAAAAAAGTAAAGAAAAAAGAAAGTGTCATACCTTTTCAAAGCTCATTTTAGTAAAGTGAAGTGAGAACCGTCCCAGCTGGAGTTTGAACTTAGTTTGCTGGTTTCATTTTCTGTGCCATTAACCATTAAGTCACTAGCAGCTCCACTAAATGTATTATTTATAAAGATTTATATTTTGTAAAGTAACTCTAAAACCCCATCGCTCTTATTGGAAAGCCATCAACAAGGGGTGGGGTCATAAAAGTTTCTATAACTTGTTTTTTTTTTTTAGATAGGGGTGTTAACACCACATAAGCCCCCTTATACGCTAGTTGAGGTAGACTGGTTGCCAACCAAGGCTATAGCATCCAATCTGTCCTGCTATTTAAAGCATAGACAGAGTGAGAAGAAGAAGAAAAGACGTATTAATATCTTTCCTTAGGGTATTTGTGCATAAGTGAATGCAACAAATTCAACTACAAGTCGGACTTGGCCTTCTAATTCCTTATTTCAAGCCAATATCCATTTCACCATAATGCACATTCAAAGTAACTTTACTGACTTGGCAGACCGGCTGCAGCCACTCTCTCACCGGCGTGATGTGGCTTCCCTGTGCCTCTTCTACAAATACTTTCATGGCTACTGCTCCGATGAGCTTAGATCACTGGTGCTGCCTAAGCATGAATTTACATGAGATACTAGATTAGCAACTAGGTCCCACCCTTTTACAGTTAAACAAATAAGATGTAACCGTAAATTCTACTCCAACAGCTTCTTTTCTCGCGCTTCCCGCCTGTGGAACTCCCTTCCACAACTCTGCTTTCCCGACAGTTACAATCTCCAGGTGTTTAAATGTAGGGTCAATAGACACCTCCTATCACACTAACTCCCAATTATTCTCAGAACACTCTCATCTACCCAACCCTCATTCTCGGTATCCTTACCCGCCTATCACCCACCCTCTGACATTTCCTATATTTAATCATCCTTTCTCCACTCTACGTAGCCCCCTGCGCAGTAGTGGCAGTGACATGCCTTGCTCGGGGTGAAATGCTTATAACAAAAAAAAAAAATTCTCTAAAGAAAAAAATACACTTATGCAGCGGTTATGGAGAGGAAATCCAGTTTAATAGTAAATAGCAGAGCAGTTATACCCTTGAAGCAATTCATCATAGATGCTCAATAATATGCCTGTATAAGCCAGTACAACGTGTTGCATACTACTTGGAAAGAAGGGAAATGCAAGGTAACATCC
Organism: Ascarosepion bandense; assembly: GCA_037127315.1. NCBI lineage: Eukaryota > Metazoa > Mollusca > Cephalopoda > Sepiida > Sepiidae > Ascarosepion > Ascarosepion bandense. Next base: position 611,015 of record JBBBDQ010000895.1, on the reverse strand, counting down.
ATTGTCATAAGAAATACCATGAAAGAGAATTAATTGATGTAGCACCACAGTAATCAAATAAATTTGTGTAACTTCCATTATAAATATTTTTTTTAAAGGCAGTAAAACGACTAAGACACCAGATGTTACAAAGTGTGAAATAATAAGAAAAATAGAGTAAGAATAACAAAAGAGGAATAATCAAGAAGACAGTAGATAACAATTGACATTGAATTTAAACTTTAGAACAGAGGTTCCCAAACTAGAGTACATGTACCCCCAATGGTACATTTGTACTCTTCATGATGTACATCGACTCTGAGAGAATAACCACTACAGTACAATAAATGATGTAATCTCCATCCAGATTGCACAATGTATTTTTTTTTTCTCAATTTCACCAAGCAAAGCTTTTAATTAAGTTATATCAAGAGTGGGGTTAATTTTCATTATTATAAAACTTCCCATACAGAACATGAAAGATCAGGTATGGAACATGTATAATAACTTGAGACCGTTGTGGGCTGCACCACACAGTGGCCTGAGTCAAAGTCACTCAGTTTTGATAGTAACAGCTTGTAATAAAGGTCTAACAATGTCATTTATCACCAGCACTGTTGCTGTAGAATTGTGTAGGGAAGAGTTAATTATACATAAAAGAAAAATAAATGAAAAAAAAAAAACAAGAATATCTAAAATAATAAATATATATTGCTTGGTGACACATCAATACCACACATACACTCTTTTCTCATACACACACACACTTATTGTGGATTCTCTTTTCTTGAATAAATGAGTTTGTTGCAAAAAACAAAACAAAAGCAAAATAAAAGCCCATCCATCTCATTAGTATTGCTTAGTTTTGGTTGTTGGTACATAGTTTTGAATAGTTTTGTGTATTTTTACTTAGTAATGATCAATCAATAAAAAGTACGTATGAAGGATCAAACTATTTGCGAAACTGCCTGCATTTAATTCACTAATACTATGAGTAATTGACTCTATTCAAGAAAACTTCATAATAAAATATCAAAATTTCAATTCTGTTGTTTTTTTTTCATTCTCAATTTTTAGAAGTAGACAGGAATTTATAAAAATGCCAAGAGTATAGAAGAACAAAAATATTGGGAACCCCTGCTTTAGAAAATGAAAGTTGTCTGGAAAGCATGAAGCCAGAAAAAGTTCCACAAGCAAGAAATATAAAAGAATAAAACTTATAGTTACATCTGGCCATTTCAGCTGTAAAATGATGAGACCTTGTTGCTAATCTAGTACTGTGCTTAATGAACAATTACCTTGAACATGTATATAGAAAAGGCAGAGGGAAGCTACATTACTGTAGTAGGAAAGAATGAGTCCAGATTTAGAAATACATATAGATCACTATTTATTTGATTAGTAAATTTGAAAGAAATAGATTTGGTCTCTTGTGAGATTTGAATGAGAGTCCATCTCAACACTAAAAGCCAATTTGGGAAATTGAAAATAAAGAATTTCTATTTGTCTATATTTCTGAGATGAGGTAGTAGTTATATTATTTGGACTATTGTCCTCATCTTTCTTGCCATTTGTACGACGTTTTGGCTGTTGTACACTCCGGCCTTCTTCAGGTGCTAGGAATTTTTAACCAAACCTTTTATTGCAACCACTCGGATATATGAACCCCATTCCTTGCCTAGAGCCTCTTCTGGAAGTCATGAGTTATCTCCCTCTAACCCTGTAAGTTACTTGTTCACCACTGCTGTAGCCTGGTATGGAACTCACAACCCTTTGGGTCCTTAAGGACATATGGCCCAGTGGATATAGACATTGGTTAGTTCCTGTGATTTGACCTAAAGAGTTGTGAGTTCAATACCAGGCTACTGCAGTGGAGAACAAGTAATCTGCAGGGTTAGTGGGAGATAACTTATGACTTCCAGAAGAGGTATTAGGCAAGGAATGGAGTTCATATACCACGGTGATTGTAATAAAGGGTTCAGTTCAAAATTCCTAGCAGCTGAAGAAGGCAGGACGTACAATGGTCGAAACATCATACAAATGGTAAGTCAGATGAGGATGATAGTCTGAATAATGTAAATACTGTAAAGAATTTTTAATCCTGAAAACCTGGAAGCTACAACTGTTTCACATGTTAACCAGAGTAAATATCAGTACAAGACAGAAGCTTAACATAGTCTGGCACAAGGCTTTACTAACTGAGCACACTAAAAGGGTCATTCGGCAGCACAGTGGAGTAATGGATAGTGACTTGGATTGAGGAATCAGAGAATTGAGTTAGTATTCCAGCCAAATTTATTACATTCACTTATGTGCTAATATCTTTTCGAAAAGTATGAATCCATCTCTTGCCCCTCCAGCTGTGGGGAAATAGCAGGACAGATTAGATTCTACAGACTTGGGTGGCAACCAGTCTAAGAGAAGGAAAAATCAATTTTAAACCAGCCTGGAGAGGGTTGGGTTCCATCAAGCTTGCCTAGGAAGCACCACTGTTGCTAAGGCTGCAGTACATGTAGTGCCCTTATGATTTCTGGGTCTTGTGATCGTAAAAAAGGTTATTGTGAGCAATGGTCAGCAAAACTAATTATTCCTTTAAAAATAATCACATTTAATTTGATGGAGTCTCAAATCTTAGAAATAAAAAAAAAGAAAAGAAAAAAGCACTATTTTTTAAAATTAATCTATTGAACAGATAGAGTTCAGGCTCTAATAGTTTAATGGTAAAAAGCAATAGTATGGTTACCTGTATAGATTCAGAGAAAAATTACAGTGACTTTCTCATAACAAAAAAGACATTTATTTTTAAATATCATGCATTGAAATCTGTAAATTTTAAGGGCATTTTTTCAAATGTAATGATCTGTAAAACAATTTGCTGTTTTTCAATGAAAACTTTCAGTGCAAAGAAAATTCCATACTGAATGATGTTGAATGTCTTTGACTATTTTTTTTTTTATGTGCCGCATCCCTTTAGGAATTAGGTGATCATAGCTCTCCACATTCTTCTATCTGAAGGTTTCAACCACCAACCAAAGCATCATGTCCCTCTAATGTATCTCTTTATGTATTACTGATGAGTAATCACTTTTCATTGACTTACCTGCTCAGTTGTTTTTCTTTGTGACATTTACTTAAAAACAATAGTTTAATTGATTTCATTTTAACCAATGTTTTTAATATTCTAAGTTTTTTTTGTTTGCATTTGCAATTTCAGTGTGCAATATTTTTCTTCAAGCTAATATTCAGAATTTTTTCCTTGATTTTTTTCTCAAAGATTTTTCTTGATGGCTTCTATTTTGCTAATGTTTACAATTTCTTTTTTTTTTATCTTTATCTGATCTTTCTTATCAATTTCCAACATCGTATTCACATTAACATTAAAATATCTTGCAATAATGACATTCAGTTATCTTGACAACATCATCAACTTTCACAGTAACCATAATTTAGTTTTCTACAATATTAATTCAAAACAATACTTCAGTCATATTGCTTAACTATTTCCATGAAAGCTTCAATTCCTAACCCCAGCCAACATGAAGTAGATATTTGCCCAACATATGAACTTTGACATTTCCCTACAGGTACAGGTTTATTGCGTTCATGCTTTCAACCAATTTAAAAAAATTATTTGGATTCTTTTCATGTTTTTTTTATCTTTATATGAGTTATCTTGTTTATTTGCTTTTAATTTTGTTTCTTTTGTTTTTAGAATTTTGATCTTATTTTGTATTGAGATTTACTTGGTTTTTGTTCTGTCAATTTTCTGCTTGTGGAGTTTTTCATTTGAGAAATTTTGAGCATTTGTTTTTCATTGAGAAGTTGTCAATGAATTTTTTTTTATTGGAGTTTGTTTTGATGCTTTTCTTTGGTTCTGAGTTGGGAATTTTTTGGTGTTTAATTTTTAACGTCTTTTACTTTTTTTCCAGGTTTTGTAGTCACTGGAAGTTGCCCTATGATTTTATTTACAATTAGAACATTTGGTTTTATTTTGGCATGTGATCTCTGTGTGGTTAGGATCATTCTCCCTATATTTTCCATATACTGATTTTCTTGTACATATGATTACCATGACCATATCTTTGGCAATTGAAGCATCTTAATGGGTTTGGAATTTATGTTCCTACTTTGAAAACTGAATATTCAATTTTTATTTCCTGTGGTGGTTCTGGTGCATCAAAAGTAATGATATGAGTGTTGGTATCTATAATTCGATCATTTTTTTATAATTAATATTCTTTTTATGTCTGGAATTTTTTGTTTTTTGATAAAAATTATTATTCTTAATTTTGTCGAGTGAACAAAGAAAAGGTTCAGTACTTCTCACCGTCCCTTTGGAGAAATTAAAAAATTGGTGTGGATAGACCCTTACCATTATAATATGAAATTTGTTTATCCTTAGTGGCATTTCAGTGTCATGTTTTCCTTAGACTTCTGTCAATCATGTATTATTTCTAGTTTTATTTTAAACTGTTTTTGAAGTTATCAGAGATCCTAAGATTTTTTTCTATCACAAAAGGTGACAACTTTGTTATTAGTTTATCTTCTATTGGTGCTATTATTATGAATTAAAAGAAAAAAATTCTCTGACTGATTTTCTGTGTTACTTTCTGTGACTATATCAATGTGTAGTCTCTTGTTTTTTTTTGTGCTCATACTTTATTATTATTATTATCATTCATCAACTATGTTCTTCATCCATCTTGGAACTATTTATAGGGGAGATAATCAGGTGGGGAAATCTCATTTGTCTCATTCCCCTAGGGCTATGTAGAATAACAACAGAATAACAACACTTACCGGCGTAAGGGTCCTAGCTAGCATCCAGCTGGCAGACAAAAATAAAGCAGGTTGTAACCCAATACAAACCCTGCAAACGGGTTTGTATTGAGTATAATTAGTATACTCAAATGTGGGGAGGGTTCTAAGCAGCTGTTATATCCAGGATCATCAACCAAAGTGTAGGCTTTTCTCAGAGATTGAAACAACCATGACAGATTCCTTTGTTCCCAGCCTGATTGAGTTACACACCACTTACTAGGTCTGTTTAATGTTTGATATGGTAAAGCAGTGTGTTGAAGTTTAAGAGTATATGTATATCTAAATTCATAAAACCCTCAACCACCAGAATCCCATCCTCAAGCATCACAGGTTGCCACCTATAGAAAACATGACCCTTCCCTCCCGGGGGACTTTTACCCCTTGCAGATATGCAGTTGGCATATTCTGAAGCCCTGTTGACAGAACCAGTGTTTTATAGAGAAAGGACATTTCTTTTAAGGACCTAATCAGGTGGATGACGGAACAAAGGTTGCATGGTGTAACAGGAGAAGGCGTGCTCAGAGCCACCAGAGATAGGGAAATGTGGAAAGCCATGATCACTTACGTCCTGAAGCAACAGAGCATATAGAAGAAGAAGAAGGAGATATTTGAAAAAATGTAGGGCATATGTTAATATTTTGGCAAGAACCAATAATTGCACTTTTAAGAAATTTTTGTCTAAGTTATTTTCTATTTTAATGTGTAGCATTTTTAGATCAAAGTTGTTATTTTATGATGTAATGATGTAGTAGAAGTTGTTATTATTAGAAGTTGTTATTTAGATCAAAGTTGTTATTTTATGATGTAATGATGTAGTTAGAAGTTGTTATTATTAGAAGTTGTTATTTAGATCAAAGTTGTTATTTTATGATGTAATGATGTAGTAGAAGTTGTTATTATTAGAAGTTGTTATTTAGATCAAAGTTGTTATTTTATGATGTAATGATGTAGTAGAAGTTGTTATTATTAGAAGTTGTTATTTAGATCAAAGTTGTTATTTTATGATGTAATGATGTAGTAGAAGTTGTTATTATTAGAAGTTGTTATTTAGATCAAAGTTGTTATTTTATGATGTAATGATGTAGTAGAAGTTGTTATTTAGATCAAAGTTGTTATTTTATGATGTAATGATGTAGTAGAAGTTGTTATTATTAGAAGTTGTTATTTAGATCAAAGTTGTTATTTTATGATGTAATGATGTAGTAGAAGTTGTTATTATTAGAAGTTGTTATTTAGATCAAAGTTGTTATTTTATGATGTAATGATGTAGTAGAAGTTGTTATTATTAGAAGTTGTTATTTAGATCAAAGTTGTTATTTTATGATGTAATGATGTAGTAGAAGTTGTTATTATTAGAAGTTGTTATTTAGATCAAAGTTGTTATTTTATGATGTAATGATGTAGTAGAAGTTGTTATTATTAGAAGTTGTTATTTAGATCAAAGTTGTTATTTTATGATGTAATGATGTAGTAGAAGTTGTTATTATTAGAAGTTGTTATTTAGATCAAAGTTGTTATTTTATGATGTAATGATGTAGTAGAAGTTGTTATTATTAGAAGTTGTTATTTAGATCAAAGTTGTTATTTTATGATGTAATGATGTAGTAGAAGTTGTTATTATTAGAAGTTGTTATTTAGATCAAAGTTGTTATTTTATGATGTAGTAGAAGGTAATTATGACGCAATAAAAGTCATGCGACAAATAGAAGGTTTCTTACTGTAGATGCTAGCAAGCTCAGTAAAGGATTTTTAAAAACTTTTTAAGCCATAAACTTGTTCCTTTTTACTTAAAAGAAGCAGTTTATGACTTTTCTTTGGCATCTCTAAATTGCCAGCACCATAACTATTGCACTCTTGGACCATTCTGAAGCAAAACAGATGAATTATTTATTTCTTGGGTTGTTTGTAAATAACTGCTAAAAGAATGCAATCCTTTTGAAAATATCTTTTGCTGAAATCAGGATAATGTACAAATTTTAGTTGAGCTCAGACCTGTGATATTAGGAAAGAAGCACAAACACAAATTGATTATGAAGTCTGATATAAAATTATTAATGCATATTTCTATAGATTCACTTGTTTCCAATACACAAGAAAAGAAAGAAAAAAAAAGGCTCAAGAAATCAAAGTACCTTGATAGAATTCCAAAGAGAGATGTATGAAAGGTTTTTAGGCTTAAGAATTGTATCCTTGCATTAGGCTGAAAAAACTCCAAACCAAAAAAATAATCCAAGAACAAGGAATTTGAGAAACAGAGCCAAGAATAGAAGTAAACCAACAGAAGAGAAATTTGGCTGACAACAGAAAATTTTAAAAGGCACAAGCAGAAAAATATAAAAAGCTTGAAAATAAAAACAGGTTTCAAATTATAAATATCATTTCCCAAGATTCTTGCATAATTTTACTGACACCTTTAACAAAAAAAAAAAAAATGAAAGAAGAAAGAAGTTCATGTTTTTTATATTTTAAAATAAGTGAATGATGACAACTATTATTTTGATTAGGATATTGCAACCTACCACTTGAGGGCCAAGGTGTATAAATTTCTTTGTTGGCTTTTGGTTGGTGTATAATCAGTAGAAGGAAAAAAAAAACTTATTTATGAAGAAATAAGTTTTTTCAAAGATTAAAAACATCTCCATGTTCTTGATGTTTAAAAAAACTGATTCAGTTAATGAAACAAAATTTGAAATGCAAACAGATTATTTTGAAAAAGTTATTAATATTCTAAAGAAAATTTTCATTCAAGAAAAGAACTTGTTGGAATAATAGATTCAGGAAGTAGTCACAGTTTTATTGACCAAGTTTATTCGATAGAGTCGGACATTAGACCTACTAACTCTACAGTCAGCATGGCTTCTTCTGACTTGTCATTCAAAACTGTAGGAAAATCAAAATCTTACAGCGGATATGGAAAATTACAAAAACATTTGTGTACTGGGTAATTTCTTGACAGCTTCCAAAAGTTGAAGTTATTTTATTTAATCATATAATAGGATCTCTCAGGTGGTGTATATGGCCACAGCCTTACTACTCAGAGCAGTTGTTTGTCCCATGCCCAACTGATTTTGAATTCAAAGTAACCTTATCTTTGGTTTAAATCTATTTAACTAAGAATTAGGCAAGGGTTCATGATGATGATGATGATTACAGAATAAGACAAAAAGAAGAGAAAAACATGCATTGATTAATAAAAATGAGGATTGTAGTTTTGTGAAGATTCAAAAATTTAAACTAAACCAGAAAGCTGAGAGACCCAAACCCTTGATAATTTTGGGTTTGTCAGCCCTATTGCATGTGAAGACTGATTCCTAAAAGAGTAGGCATTGGAGATCTCCAATGGCCAAGAAAGTTGAAGTCCAGGTCATCTACTGGAAGTCTTTGATTGTATTGATTATTCATGCCACTTGATAAAATCTCATCCAGCCGAGTGAGTGAGATTACTACAGTGCAATCAATTTTTCTCACTATAAATTCCTCCCACACTGGACCCACTGATAAAGTCGTTTTCAGGCACAAAGGACAGCCATGATGAAAAGTTTATGTACTTCAGAATAATTTTAAGCAAAAATACGACATTTCTTAGAATTATCTTCTGCCTGAATTTCTAGTAAAATTTTTACTTACAGTGTAATCTGGTCGGGTGCCCCTTCTATTCTCCTCGGGGTCCTTGACAAAATACAGCGAAGAATCTGTAATGTGATTGATACCGACTTGGCTGACCGCCTGCAGTATCTCTCTCACCGGTGTGACGTGGCATCCCTGTGTCTCTTCTATAAATACTTTCATGGCTTCTGCTCTGACGAACTTAAATCACTGGTGCCCCTTAAATGTGAATTTGCACGAGATACTAGATTGGCAACTAGGTCCCACCCTTTTACAGTGAAACTGATGAAATATAACCGCAATTTCTACTCCAACAGCTTCTTTCCTCGCACTTCCCGCCTGTGGAATTCCCTACCGCATGTTTGCTTCCCCAACGGCTATAACCACCAGGAGTTTAAATGTAAGGTCAATAGACACCTCCTAACACACTAACTCACTCCCACTCTCTCCCTATGTACATCCTAAGTCATCTATCACCCTCCTTCTGACATTTCCTATACCCAATCCCTCTATGTAACCCCCTGCGCTATAGTGGCAGTGGAATGCCTTGCTTGGGGTGACACAAAAAAAACAAAAACAAACCCGGATATAAGAGAGTTGTCAGAACTGGACAAAAATTCTCTTATATCAGTGTCTGGTCTATTTTATATACATTACCACAGACTCTAATTTGGGACCAGAGAAAATCTTTTATAACCGGGTTATACTGTATCATGTATTTATTCGTGTGTATATTTATACCTGAGTGCTAACAGGCCTACTATACTCCTGTGATATGTAAGTTCTGTACTATAGACACATAGATCCTCTTGGGAGATTCCACCAATGCTATTTAAGATTGATTGTTGGTATCCACTGGATATCCAACACACTAGACATGGGGCTCTCAAAAGAGCTAATGTACTCAGCATCAAAGTACACATTCATTTCCACATGGTTTGTTTAGCAGGCCATAATTTGTAGAACACTCAAGAAAGTATGCAAGAACACTTAACCACAGCATGAACCGAGGAATGATTGTTTATTTGTTTTACCAGTACAACAACCTCTGTGGGTCGTTTAATGCTGAAAGTAGATTTTTTATTCAGGATTGTTTCAGAGCATTTTAAGTGGTTGTGAAATCTTTTAAAATTGTTTTAAAAATATCACAAGTCGTATTGTTCAAGAGTATTTCAAAATGTTAGTTGCACGGTTCAAAGTCCAAGCTTTATTTTCTATAGAGGTTGAAAGGATTTTATTTTCTTCAAATACGCTATTATTTAGGCAGGAGGTACATTTTGAAGAGCATGTTAAGATTTTGTAAATCTTGCATTTTATCAAGATATGCTTGACAGTGAGAAATTGGTTGCAATGGAGAGATTCTGTCTTATGTGTGTGTCAGGTGAGTGTGCCCAATTTTTATTTTGTTCAGCACTATATTTTGTTTACGGTCAGCCAATGGCTCTTTATTCTTCTTTCTTATTGCTGGCTGATGTTCATATAGTTTATTGTTTGGGGAACATGTCCCAAATTGCTTGACATTTTCTTTTGATGTATAATTTTGTTTTTGTAATCTATATATGGGAGTTCGGTGTTGATTATTTGCATATTCGTTGCCTCTTTTGCCAGTGTGTCAACTTTATGATTTCCCTTAATGCCTATATGGCTAGAAATCTAAGCCAATATTATTGTTTTGTGCTTTATTAACTGATGACACGTTTCTAAGATTTCTTGAATATAGGTATGATTTGTGTTCTTTTCTTTAATTGCTGTTAAACTTGGTAGGGAGTCTGAGAATATCATAAACTTCCTATCTTTTGAATTTTCTATCATTTTACGTGCCATTTTAATGGCTTGTAGTTCAGCTGTATAGATGGATGCATTATTTAGTAGCCTGATTTGTTTAGGAATTTGTCTGTTTGTAGCTGCTCTGTCTAGGATTTTTGATTCATCCCTGTAGAATGGTCTATAGTTATAATATTTGTCTCTTAATTTTCCATACATACTTTTGTTGATTGTTTCTTTTTTTTTCTTTATGTCAATGTTATATCTATATGAAGTTTGGAGATTGTCCATAGAGTTACCTTATTTGTTGGGACTGGTGTTACATTATCAGGATTTTTGTGTATTTGTTTTATTACTTTGTTAATTTGAAGTCCAAGTGAGCATAAACCTAAAAAAATACTTCAAGGACTGCATAAAAAAGGCCCTTACAGGCTGCCATATAAAAGATTTTAAGTGGGGAAACCATTGCTTGTGACTGACATAAATGGAGTTTTACAATTTATGAAGGCACTAAGTAACTCTCTACCTTGAGTGGCACTTCAGTCTTGTATCAAGTGAATATAAGAAAAAAAAAACTGAAGAAAGCCAGTGGGTACAATGACTGAAATGTTGTAATAATAAGATAAGGATATTAGAATTACATTCAACCTTGAAAAATTATCTGATGAATGAAATTTTTGCATAATAATAGATTACTGGTTTGCTAAAATGTTTATTTTAGAATGTATACAGGAAGAAATGACTTCACAATGGATAAGTCTTTTGAATAATCCCTTTGAAGAAAAAACAAACCCAAACAAAACACTTTATATATATTACGGAAATTAACGAATTTTAATGAAACTTGGTTATAAACAACTGACAATTTGAAATGAATTGTTCCCCTATGTAGATAGGGGTCGCAGGTTCGAATCCTGCTGAATGGCACACATTTTTGCAATTACAATTTATTGTAAATAACCAGGCCAGTAGATATAAATATATAATACTGTTTAATTAAAAACAGAATATGTACTTAAATACGAGTATCGATAAAAAATAAAAAATAATGTTCAAACAATTCATTTCAAATATATATATATATATATATATATACACACACATACACACACACACATATATATATATACACACACACACATTATATATATATACACACACACATTATATATATATATATATATATATACACACACACACATATTATATATATATACACACACACACATTATATATACACACACATTATATATATATATACACACACACACACATTATATATATATACACACACACACACACATTATATATATATATATATACACACACACACATATATATATATATATACACACACACACACACACATATATATATATACACACACACATATATATATATATATATATATATATATATATATATATATATATATATATATATATATATATATATATATATAATTATTAACCAGTTATTGGTCGGGATCAAATTAGACCAGTACACAGTTGTATTAAAAACTGCTCAATAAATATGTAATGTAGAGCTTTTAAATATTTTAATTTGGAAGTTAGCCAATTACACCAGCTTGGTTTCAACCATTCAGTATCTTAAGACGTTTTATATTAACTGATCATCCAACACTTTTTCAAATGCTTAACACAAACTTTCAGAATATCTAACTGGAAGTTGAAAATAAAAGAGGAGCCGAATGAGAAAGGTTTGCAAAGGTCTAAAGTAATGTCTCAATGTAAATACTGCATAAAATATATTTTGGGGTCGTACAAACCTGGTTGTAAATGTTTACTTATGACCTTCCAAATCTTTCTTGTTATGCTCCCCCCTTAATTCATACTTCCTGTCATGCATTTTGAAAGTTCTTATTATGCATTCGAAAAACCACTGGATGATTGGATGATTAGTAAATATAACATGCCCGAAGATACCAAAAGGTTGAAAACAAGGCAGCATAATCGACTAACTTTCAAATTAAAATATTATATATATATATATATATATATATATATATATATATATATATATACAAGAAATCTAGAAGTGAGCCACCACCTACCGCGGTTTCACACTACGGATCTTCAGGGTTACCCTGATGATCTGTAGTGTGGAACCGCGGTAGGTGGTGGCTTGCTTCTAGATTTCTAGTATTCTCGCTCTACTTTTGTATCGAGCACTTTACTGTTGAGGTTTCATCTTAGGGTTTTTTTTTCTTTCTAACGGGCACTGGATGTATTGTTTTTGTGCGCTGCTTGTTTCTTTTTTTTCTCCCCCCATTATTTAACCCACAAGGTAGTTCTCGCTGGATTACAAGACAGTTTAAATTACTGTTAAGTTAGCACTATTTCTGGAAGTTTAGTCTGTTATTATTAGTGTTGCCTTACTGTAATTAGGTTTATTATTATTATATATATATATATATATATATATATATATATATCAATTACTGCTTAATCAGTAATCAGCTGAGATAGCTGAGTGAAAGCAAAAGAAAAACCCGAAAAAAGTAGAGAGTAGGAGAAAGAAAGAGAGAATGCCTACAAACCAAAAAAAAAAAAAATTTGATCTTCTACATACCAACCGTGTGGAGAATATTTCTGGGGGTGCTAAAAAGATAAAATATGAAAAGTAAAATTACGTTTTTATCATTCAGAAATAAAACTTCAAAAGAAAATAAAATGTTCCTTAACCATGAATGTAAAGATCCTTTAAAATAAATTTTAATTGGAAAAAAAAAAAATAAAATTAAAACTTTACATCCACACTTTTTCTTACTTCTATATCCAACTGTAGAGAAATGTTCACTATGCAAGCCTTTCATAGTGAGTATGGATTTTACAAATGTCCAACAAAATCAGCCTTCTGCCAAATGAATTTATCTAACAAATATCTCCATTCATTTTTTAAAAATTTTCTTTAGTTTTTTTTTTACTCCTGCCAGTTCTCTTTCAGTGTGATTTCTATAGAAAAAAAAAGTTCCTATACATTTGTATCATTTCGTTTTTTTCTATAGCAAATTCCCATTTCTCTAAAATATTTTCTTATTTTACAGCAAGTATCTTTTGTTTTTCATACCTCCAGCATTTTTCTTAATAAAAATCATTTATGAACTTACATAGTGCTTGTGTTTTTGAGGATGTTCATCTCAATGTCAATAAATTTAAACTGATTTTAGTTTTTTTAATCTTTCATTTTTTCATTAATTTTCTTTATTTAATATAATTTTTTAAATTTCTTTATTCAGGATAAAAGGTTGTTAAATTTCATAATTTTTCTGCTTTCATTTTTTATTATTTTTTATTCAGTTGAAAAAAAATGTTAAAATATGTTTCTTTAACAATTTCTCCTTCACTTCTATTTTTTTATAAAATTGGTTTTTATAATTTTTCTTAAAAGAAATAAAAGAAAATTGTATTATTTCATCTTTTTTCTTCCTTTATTTTGTTTATTTATTTCATTAATGTTATTATTCATAATGATCATAACAATTAATGCAATAAAAATCAACATAATTAAAAGGGACAAGAAGAAAACTTTTTACTAAAGTAACACAGAGATCCGAAGGTGAATTGGCATGGTGAAGGACGCATTCCAGAAGCTGAGTAAAGTACTAAGACACAGGAAACTTTCACTAGAAACAAAGAAGAGAGTGTTAGATTGCTATGTGAGGTCACTTTTTCTATACGACAGTGAATGTTGGACAATATCATTGAAGATGAGGAAAAAACTTGAAGCAGCTGAAATGTGGTTTTACAGAAGGATGCTGCGGATATCATGAACCGAACATGCAAGCAACAATGAGGTGTTGGAAAGAATGACAACGAAAAAAAAATTAATAGTGAGCATCAAGAAGAGATATCTAAATTCCTGGGACATGCAATGAGGAAGAGGGCTTGGAGAACCTGATACTGACAGGCCAGATAGAAAGCAAAAGAGTCAGAGGAAGGCAGCAGATAACATATTTGAGGAGCCTGATCGGGTGGATGACAGAACGGGGGTTGTGTGGAGTAATAGAAGAATACATATTAAAAGCCACCAGGGATAGGGGGAAGTGGAAAGCCATGATTGCCTATGTACTGAAAGGATAGGGCACATAGAAGAAGTAGTTTGCTGTAAGAAAAAAAATCCTATAGAATGAACTTGTTATTGCTCCTTTCTCATCAAAAGTCAATCAAAGAAATTAAAATATTAAAACCTGTGAATGTACATCATTTTTCCATTAAGATTTCTTTCTCAGTTTTAAGAAATCACATTCTGACTCCTAAAAATTCTTGAGACAATTTATATTAAACCAATACAATCATTTTTATGCAAACAATAGGATTGGCTGTTAGGACTTAGTACAATCTGTTTATAGATATACCCATCTCAATATACAGGGTGTTGCAAAAATAATATCCTTTATTTATTAACTTTTATTAAACAGAAACGAATTACAGTAGTTTAAGAAAATTTATAAAAGTATTGTCACATCAAAACAAGATGGATTGTTATGATTGACAAACTAATTAACATGTTCAAAATGCTCCCCTTAATGTTCAATACAATGACGAACACTATCAGCAGCACTTCTACAAACCATTTAACACATTTTTATATTAATTAAAATTGCTTGCTTTAATTTAAAAACTATTTTTGGTTTGAACCAAAACACAATATTATTCAGTACACCCTACAAGAAAAAGACTGGTGGTATTAAATCTGGTGATTTTGATGAACACACAATTGCTCCATGTAATCTAAACTTATTTATAAATGGAACTTTGTGTGTGTGTGTCCGTTACCTATAGACTCCGAAATCGCTGAACCGATTTTCTTGAAAATTTACACAGTTGTACTATAAGTGTCTGCAAGTGTTCTTAGCTAGGTTTTGTGTCGAGGTACCCCCAATAAATATCGAAAATTGATAATCGAAAAAAATCGGGTTATAGAAGGAGTGGTCCGATTTTAATCAAATTTGATGCACTCATAGACAAAGACATAAGAAACGATATTCAGAAGTTTCAAGGTTACAGTTCTTACAATAGTGCAGAAAATTGATAATATATATATATATATATATAAAAGGCAAGATGTTTGTGTGTGTGTGTGTGTGTCTATTTATCTGCCTGTATGTCTGTATTTTTTTCAGCCTTTTTATTTTAGTTTTTATTTCGAGTTTGGCTCTAAGTAGGTATAATTGTAGTTCTTAGTCTCAGCCATGATACCATTTACTCAGAGGACTTATTTAGCCTTCAAAATTCAATTTATGATGAAAAAAACTTATTTGATATCGATACCAGGAAATCAAAATTTGACTTACATCCACTCATTTTTCTTTCAGTCTACGGTTTCGCTTTGACTGGAAACAACTATTGCTTTTTAGTCTTTCGTGCCAACGTCCAAAGAGTGTGAGCTCCAGGACTAGGGATTAGTTTTAAAGCTTTCATTACAACACTGGGCTATACTGCTAGTTCTATTCTAAAAACTAAAAAAAAAAAATGTTACTTGTAAAAATAAAAAAAATGGGTGTTACTTTTATTTCTTTTAGTCAATATATCAGTCAGTTTAAGTGCCATACGTGATACACGCTTCGGCGATCATGTCTCAAAAGAGACATGACTGACTGGGCATAAGATTATCCCACAGTAGGTTGCCATTGCTTTCTGCGGTAGACTGGTTGCTGACCAGGGCTATAGAACCTAATCTGTCCTGGTATTTAACCCATAACTGGAGGGAAGATACAGATTAATACCTTTCCCAAGGGTATTTGTGCGTAAGTGAATGCAATGAATTTAGCTGGAATTCGAACTCGGCTCCCCGATTTCTCGTTCCGAGCCAATATCCACTGCACCACAACCTACACAGTCAATATGTAAAATATTTTAATTTCCTCAATTGTTTTTTGACAAGTGAAGTATGATAGATAACTGATTAGTTCATTTTAAGTGATTTTTCTTTTCATATTGCCAACTATTGAAGTTGAGGTTTACTTCTTGTCTCTTTTATGATGTTTGTTTTTATTTCATGAATTAAATCTTTTAACGCTAATGAGATTTTAAATCACAAAAGTCTCCAAATTGTTTTTCAATAAGCAGTCATTATTAACTTTTGACTAGTTTTTCATCTCAGTTTTGAACTTATGCACAAATACCCTTGGGAAAAATATTAATCTATCTCTTCTTCCTCCAGCTATGGATTCAATAGTTGAACAGATTGTGTTCTACAGCCTTGGTTGGCAACCAGTCTACCACAGAAAGTAATGGCAACCTACTGGGGAAAACCTTCTGCCTAGTTACTCATGTCTCTTTTGAGACATGAGTGCCCAAGTGTGTATCACGTATGACACTTAAGTGACTGACTGAATATAATATTTCGAAACATGCTTAAGGCTTCTACTGGGCATAAAGTGGGGAATCAGTTTTATATAGATATAAAGTAATAAACTGATCCCCCACTAATTACTACATAATAATATAATACATATCTTCTCCCTCTAGCTATGAGTCAAATAATAAAACAGATTGGGTTCTATAGCCTTTGTTGGCAACCAGTGTACCACAGAAAGTAATGGCAACCTACTGGGGGAAAATCTTCTGCCTAGTTAGTGATGTCTCTTTTGAGACATGAGTGCTCAAGTGTGTATCATGTATGACACTTAAGTGACTGTAATAAAAGATGATTAAATTTACTAAAACTGTGGTAAATGAATAAAACAGAATAGTCATGTAGTGAAGAAAAAAAGACAATGGCAATTTAGTTAATTTGTATAATATCTGCTGGTTGGGTTCTTGTAGTCTAATTGGTAAAGTGATTCATGATAAGATAGATTCCTAAAGATAAGGGATAGAAAATCAAATTTCACCAGAAGCCGTTCATTTATGTTCTCTGCTTTTTAGTTTATCAAGAAAATGAAACAAAAATAAAATCAAAGAAAAACTACTCAAAAAATATTAACTATTCATTTAACTTTTAAGAAAAAGAAAATAAAATTTACTTGATGCTTTATGTAACTTTCTTTTATAATTTACACAATTTATAATCAGACTATTGTCATCAGTTATTGTTGCTGTCACAATATTTTGGCCATTGTACTCTCCAACCTTCTCCATGCGTATATTGATCTGGCTCACCTACAGGAAACTCTGAACAGAACCTTTCATTTAATCTACGGGAATAGACTATACCACTACCTATGTATAGGGATATTGTTTAGGTCGTATTTATAGTACATCTCAGTTATTGCTTATCTGTGTTCAAGTACACACTAACTGATCCAAAGATTGAACTTACAAACTCTATGTCGCCAAATTTATCAACTAAGATTTTAATCTACGAGGGTCATTCAATAAATAAGGTGAATTTTTCGGTATAAGAACTTCTAATACAGATAGAAGCTTACTTTTTTAAAAAAAATTTTCCTTTACTTCTTTTTCAAAGGGATTTAATTTTTTTTGCAGATTGAAAAAAAACTTTGAGAGTTTTGGAGATAAACAAAGATGGCCGACCAAAAAGCATGCTCTGTTCAATAGGTTAGTTATCAAATTTTTGGTTGCTGAAGAGTGCAAACCAGTTGAAATTCATAGGAGAATGTCAACTGTATATGGTGCCACATGTTTCAGCCAAAAAAATGCCTACAAGTGGGCTAAATTGTTTAAAGAAGGACAGAGCAGTGTTGAGCATGAAGACAGGCCCAAGAGGCCTACAGAAGTGAGATCTCCTGAGGTGATCGAATCAGTCAATGACCTCATTCAGTCAGACAGAAGGGTGACAATGGATGACATTGCAAGGACTTTGAGCCTATCTGTTGGGACAGCACACAAAATTGTTCATGATGACCTTGCCTACTTGAAGGTCAGCTGCTGGTGGCCTCACACAGCAGCCCAAACGGTGCAGATCATCAACAAGCTGGGCTGGGAACTGCTCCCTCATCCCCCTTGCAACCCAGACCTTGCCCCTTCAGACTTTCACCTGTTTGGTCCCTTGAAAGTGTTCACAAGAGGCACAGAGTTTGTAAGTGATGATGAAGTTAAAAGTGCTGTGAGCAATTGACTGAGACATCAGTCCAAAGATCTTTATGCTGAGGGAATGCAGAAGCTTGTGCACTGATGGGAAAAGTGTGACACTGCTGGGAGACTACGATGAAAAATAAAAAAAAGTAAGCTTCTATCTGTATTAAAATTCCTTATACTGAAAAATTCATCTTATTTATTGAATGACCCTTGTACTAGGCCGTTGTCCTGGAGAGAAACAGGGTGAGCAATAACTGAGCAATACTAAAAATAAAAACGAGACAAGATACCCCTAGAATGAGAACAGTCTACCTCTATAGATTAAATAAAAGGTCCAGTCCAAAATTTACTGGCGGTTACCCAGATTAATATACACCCGAGGAAAGCTAGAGAACACAATGGCCAAAATGTTGTAATAACAACTGTGTGATAAATAAGCTGCTACTATGATCTACATGAAAAATGAAAAGGGGTAGAGCTGTGAATTATTCTGATTCTTGTGGACCTACTAAGGATTGAACTCTTTTTCCTTGGTTAACAAATTTAAGATATTATACTCCCACCCTTCAGCTGAATGGATGTATTCTAAGCAGAGGCAACACCTTGTTTCCCTTTCTGTCAAAGTGGATTTAAAGATGAAGACATTATTCTGAATATCAGTCAGTCAAGTGCCATACGTGATACACACTTGAGCCATTATATCTCTTTTATGTTTAGGTAGAAGATTTTCCTGCAGTAGGTTGCCATTTCTTTCTGTAGTAGACTGGTTGCCAACTAAGGCTGTAAAACCCAATCTGCCTTATTTAGTCCATAGCAGAAAGAGATGAGATTGATTCATGCATATCCAAAGGGTGTTTGAGCAGAAGTGAAATGCAATGAATTCACCTGGAATTTGAACTCTGCTCTTCAATTTCTCATTCTGAGCCAATATCCATTGCACATCTGAGTGGAAATAGTGATAACTCCTCATCTCAGAAACTCAGACAAAATTCATTTTCTTTTTCACCCTTCTTTTTATTTTTAATTATTTTCTTAAAAGAACCATTTAAATTTTGTTTTATTTTTCATCTATTCTTGTACACAAAACCTCCCAAATAAAAACAATCTCTTTTTATTCAAAAAAAGAAAAACACACACACACAAAAGTTATATTATAAAATTTTTTCACTTGGTGATTTGCAATTTATCCACTGAAGGCCAAATAACTCTCTTCTGTTTTGTTTATTTCCTTGAAGATATTTGGTTGCATATCCAAATGTTATATTTAAGTGATTACCAATTTAGGACACCACTGAGGTAAATTGCCAATCCTAAAAGTGATTGCTGAATGTAAACAACAATCAATCATATAGAACTGAGCAAATATGAAAAGGTCAATGAACAAAACACATCTTTTATTTGTTCCCTCTGACTTATTTTATAGATATTGTTTTCTTCTACAAACTGTGTCCCTTCATAGCATTGGTGATCAAGGCTCTCCACAATTTTCTGTCTTTTGTGGCTCTTATTTTTGTCTTTTTTGTGCCGTATCCCTTCAGAACATACGTGATCATGGCTCTCTACAATTTCCTGTCCTTTATAGCTTTTAATAAATTTTGTCTTTTTGTTATCTCTCCTAAACCTTGTTCTACCATCTATTTACTCAAGTTTGCTAGTTAGGTTGTTTTCCTCTGTCCCACTTTATTGCAATATATCAAGTGAGTATCAAATTTTCCAAACCCTCTTTCCTCATTATGCACCTTAGAAGTTTCAACTACCTCTTGCTCATGTTAATATATTTTGTCTTTGGGAGACAATCTTCAGAGAGATTTGATTAATGAATGCCAAAGACAGGCATATGTTTTCTTCTCTGTGAGAAGCAATCATTGCTTACAATAAAAAGAAATATATTTAAGCTTATTATGATGAAGACTTGTTATTATCATGAGAGATGAGGATTAATTTTTAATATCAGGAGAAAGAAAAATGACAGTAAAAAGAGCACTAAAATTGTATTATATCAAAATCTTTCATTTTTAATAAGGGTTTTATTTTTCTCAAATGTTTTTTATTATGAAACTTTTTAATAAAAAAGTTTTCAAATAAGGTATTTAAACTTTCTGATATTACATTTGTACACAGTTTTTGAAGTATTTATTGCATATATATATATATATATATATATATATATATATATATACACTCTTTTTTTCCTAGTGCCCTGACCATGTGAATTTAAGCATGCTACGAGATTGGCATTTAGGTCCCACCCTTTTATTGTTAAAATAATTAAATCTAACTTCTTCTTCTACTCCAACAGTTTTTTTTCTCACACTGCCTGCCTGTGGAACTTCCTTCTAATTACTTGCTTTCCTGATAGCTACAATCTCAAAAAATTTAAATGCAACATCAATTGTCATCTATCTAGAATCTTACACATCATTTCTTTTATACCACCTGTAACCAGTCTTTTCTCTCACTGGAACTGTGTGCTTGCTTGGGGTGAAATGATACATATAAATTCATGGAACCTTGAACTAACATTGCTTTTTAGATTAAATGTGTTTTTAAAAAAGAAAAATAATTTAGAACAAAAATGTTAAAAAATTATCATCATGTAACACATAGTACAAAAATTTCCAGCAGGTATGTTTTGTTTAGATGCATGCATCACATTAAAATTGAAAGGTTTAAAAAATTTTTTTAAAAAGAATTAAGCCTAAAATCTCCAAAAAACAAATTGTTTTTTATATCTTATCAAACTTCTGCAGGTAATTTACTGCCAGTAATTATTTTTAGATTCTAAGAATTTTATGGATGTAATAATGACTTACTGACATAAGACCTACTAATTAATCCATAGTTGGGAAGAAAAGATGTGGTTTCATACTTTTCCTAAGGTATTTGCAAGTAAGTGAATATAACGAACCAGGATAGAAATTGAACTTAGCTCTCTGATTTTCAATGCCTAGCTATTATCCATTACTCCAACCACATATCCAAGTTTACAGTCCTTGATATTCCCAAGCAGTCACCCATAGAGATACTTACCAGGATCAGCATTGTTTAACTTTGGTGATTGTATGAGAATGAGTGTTTTAATGGGATAAGGCTGTAAACCCGTCTCCCTCAGACAAAAATGGTGATGATGATGATGATAAAAAGATGCAGAAAAAATATTGCAAAACAGAACAAGATCTTGCAAATGATGACAGTTCTTTTCAACTAGAATTTAAATATATTTTTCTGGAAATTTTCCCCAAAAAGCTGTTTAAAGAATATGGATAGTTGCCAGTTATTATTAACCAGTTTGTCTATAACTTAAAAATAAAACAAAACAACACCAGATGTAAGTAATTTTACAACTGCATTAATAATATTCTCCACATAACTAATCATGGATTTTTATCTTTATAATGAACTCTGCTTCATAAGAAAGAATTCCATTTTTTAAATCATTAAATATAGAATTATTAAAAGTAACTTTATACATATCAAAAGAAAAAGCAACATCTTAGCAGCCTAATCTCCCTTCCTTAGTGAAAAGTTATTCTGTTGTTACAGTAAAACTAAGTTATTTTTTTTACTAATACTGAGGAGTGCCTTCTGTTATCATAACAATGGAATATCTTATTATTAAGAAGGGCAGATCAGGCTGTGCAACTGATAGATATAGAAAGTCACACTGTGCAGGATGTGGCAGAAATACCTCTCACATAAGGATAAGACATTAGTGGCAATTGTGCCTTTATCTAGCTAATGTCTTACCATTTTGTGAGAGGTATTTCTACCGTACAATATTTTATAGTATTTCCTTCATCTTAATTTCAGTTGCTTTTTATAGCAATTCTCTCATTCTAGGGTCATTCTTTGACAACACTTTTTGCTCCTTGTTAAAACACTTCTCAGGTATTTAAATTTCTGAACCTGCCTGATTTTGGTATCCTTTCTCTGATCTGTAAGTGGCATTTTGGGCTCCACTTTTTACTGATGTTTTTCTTTTGTAAATTACATAAGGTGATGTCAATGGGAGACTAGCTACTGAGGTATCCTCAGTATCCTCCTGTAGAATCACATTTCAGTTGTTTCCAGTCTTTCCTTCATCCTTATAGAGACTTTCCAGCATTCACTGCCATATTGAAGAACATCACCTAACAATCCAGTACTCTCTTCTTTGTTTCCAGCAAAATTTTCCTGTCTCTCAATATTCTACTCAGCTTCTGGAATGCATCCTTGGCCATGTCAATATGCCTTTGGATCTCAGTTTTACACTTTCCATCAACTGTTAGAACACTTCTCAGTTATTTAAATTTCTGTACCCACTTGATTTTAGTATCCCTGATCTGTAATTTGGGTTCCTTTTATTAATTTAATTTGGAAATTACATCTATTGAGACCTTTCATCTATTTCAAATTATAACTTAGAGAGTTACCTGATCATGAATCCTTCTAAAAGTTTTATTTTTTTTTAAAATCAGTTTCATCTGGCAGGTTGATAGGAACAATTTTTAAATCTATATACAGGGTGTGACAGAAATAGCTCACACATACCTTCCCAAAATACTTCCTACATAATGGTAAGATATTAGCTAGATGAAGACATCATTACTACTAATATCTTACCATTATGTGAGAGGTATTTCTGCAATACTCTGGATTTGTAAGTTCAGGAATTTCTGTGTAAATCACCTTGTAATATCCCTCAAAATTTCTTAGATATCAAAGGATTTAATTTATAATCCATCATTACATCTTACGACTTTAAATGTCATATATAGTTTGAATAGATATTTCTGTTTTTTAAACAATGTAAGTTTAAATTAATTAACTTGTGTATTCAAAAGATTTAATAAAGAAAACATGCTTTCCACCAGGGTTCAAACATTTGTTCCCCTTAAAAATGAAACCACTTTCGTTTCCAGTGTGCTACAGAAAGCTTTCACAGCTCATCAAGGTTCAAAAACTCTTTAAGAAATGCCACTCTCTCTCTTGAATCTTCAATGTGGTGTAATGATTAGCAAGCTTGTCATGCTAGAACCTGTTACAACTGAGTAGTGAGTTTGATCCTCACTGGGTTCCCTATACTTTTGGCCCTGTGCCACATCTAAGTAGCACTTAAAAAATCAACTGACTTTTGGATCCTTTGAAGCCCACATTTGTTAACTTCACTTTTGCATCCAAATCATAAATTCCTAAAGAATTATTGGATTTTTTTAATTCATAATTAAATTTTACTTTAAAAGTTATATTCTGTGGATACATGTATTTGATTACCATTTTTAAACAATGTAAATCAATGTTTACCAGCCTATGCATTCAAGAGTCTTAATTATATATATATATATATATATATATATATATATATATATATATATATATATCAATCCATATATTCAGTTAAAAGTAAAATAAAATTCATCCTTGATAATGACTAAAAGTATTGCCGAAAACACTTGGAGAAATAAAACATTTAAGTAGTTTTTATATAATTTATACTCTGAAAAGAAAAACAAATAAGATCACTTGAAAAATAGTATAAAAAACATAACCTTAGCACTTGGTCTATCATTTTTAATGAAACTTCCATAAAAGAGGGATTGCTGCCTAAATACACTATATGCTCTCCCTAGTTGATAGAGCACTGTGGGGAGGAGTAGATTAATTAAAAACAGCAACCACTTACAGCTTTATGCTACGTTCTTTGGTTAATGAATCGAACACAGTTTGGTTTGGCTACTAAATTGAATGCTTTTGGTTCCTGGCTGTTTATTTACATCCTGTGAATAAGTGGCTGTGAAAGCTACCTTTCTCTGCCATGTGCCGATAACGTAGGGGAAAGATATCTGTCTAAAGACAAATCAGTTGTATTTTGATCCCGGCTTAAGGCAAATGGTTAATCTAGCTGCACTGATGAGCTGTGATATAGCGAAACAGGTTTGTATGCAGACAATTATATATATATATATATATATATATAGATCATATGCAGACAATTATATATATATATATATATATATATATATATATAGATCATTTTTTTACTTTTACCCTTAACTGTTAGTATCCTTTTGGTCAACACTTCTTCAGAAAGTTGGCAAAGTTCACTAACAAGACAAAAAACTAATCAAGGAGACATATTAGAAGATGAAGGCAAGGTTAGAACATGATTAAAAAATAATTTATTAATAAATGAATCTATGAATAAAAGTTAAAAGGCTCTAACAGAGTATAAAACTGAAAAGATTTACTCACAGCTCACCAAATAGCACAAGAAAATGTATAAAGTTCTCTTTTGGCTTACAGAGACTGGGTTTGTATAGCTTGATGCAAATTGCTCAAAATACACATAAATTGTCTAAAGACCAGGAATATATATTTTCCTGTTTTCTGTCACAATATATTTTATATGAATGTCAGGTGTCAGAGAATGTTGAAGATAAGAATGATGATTTGTAAACATTCACTGGGAACTGTTCAGCAACAGTCAGTCAGTCAGTCAGTTAAAGGCCCTTACGTGATACATGCTTTGGTGATCATGTTTCAAAAGAGACATGACTGACTGGGCAGAAGATTATCCCGCAGTAGGTTGCCATTGCTTTCTGTGGTAGACTGGTTGCCAACCAAGGTTATAGAACCCAATCTGTCCTGTTATTTGACTCATAGCTAGAGGGAAAAGAGATGCATTATATTATTACGTAGTAATTAGTAGGGGATCAGTTTATTACTTTATAACAATAGAAAACTGAGTGCCCACTTTATGACAAGTAGAAGCCTTAATCATGAATCCAACTATTATATTCAGTCAATCAGTTAAGTAAAATATAAATATGTGATACATGCTTGGGCAATCATGTCTCGAAAATTATCTTGCAGTAGGTTGCCATTGCTTTCTGCAGTGGACTTGTTGCTAGCCAAGGCTGTAGAACCCAATCTGTCCTGTTATTTAACCCATATCTGGGGGAAGTGATGGATTAATACTTTTCCCAAGGGTATTTGCACATAAGTGAATGCAAGGAATCCAACTAAAATTTGAACTCGGCTCCTTGATTTCTCATTCTGAGTCGATATCCACTGCACCACAACGCACATCCCTTCAACAATATACTGAAAAAAAGTTAATTTTGTGAATCTCGACATCAGCTACTTTGTACTTATTTTTTTGCAAAATTTTGAAAATGCCTTGTATATCAAAGTCAGACAATAACTGAGTGAAAGTCAATAAAACAACAACAATTGGGGTAAAGATCAAAGGAAGTTTTTTTTTCATAATCATGCAAAATCCTGAGAAGAATGAAAATGCCAGGCCCAAAAAAGTGGAAACAGAAAAAAGAAAGAATTGCAAGCCATGAGAAAAAGGTAATGATAACAATCAGTTGTTGAAAGCAAACTGATTAAATTCCTTTTAATCTGATTCAAGATCTAAAGAGAAAGAAATAGAAAGGAAAGAAGAGAAAGGAAAGAGAGAAAGAGACAAAGATAAGAAACAATAAAAAAAGGCAAGAGAAACTAAAAGATAATCAAACAGACAAGAGAAAACTAAACAGAGAGAGAGAAAGAGGAACAAAAGAAAAAAATAGCAAGATTGAAAGAAGAAACAAATGAGAGAGACAGAAAGAGAGAAATAAAGACACAGAAAGAGAAAAACAAAACAGAGAGAGAAACAATCAAGAGACGGAAAGGAGAGAGACGATCAAGAGACGGAAAGGAGAGAAACAAAAGGTAGAAAGGTGAGAAACGAGATAGAGAAAGAAAGAAACAAAAAAATACAAAGTGTGAAACAAATAAAAAAAAAAACAAGCGAGGGAAAGGGAATTAAAAAAAAACCCAAATGAAATTGAGTGAAA
Organism: Ascarosepion bandense; assembly: GCA_037127315.1. NCBI lineage: Eukaryota > Metazoa > Mollusca > Cephalopoda > Sepiida > Sepiidae > Ascarosepion > Ascarosepion bandense. Next base: position 585,016 of record JBBBDQ010000895.1, on the reverse strand, counting down.
GAAAAAAGAGGAACAAAAGAGAAAGAAAGAAGAAAGGGACCCAAAAATTGAGAGCAAGGAAAAAAAAAGAAAAAAAAGATATAAATAAAGAAGAACGAGTGAGAGAGAGAAAGAAAGAAAAAAGAAACAAACAAGAAATGAAAATTCTTGAAATGAGAATGAAAACAAAATAGAGACTAGCAAAAGAAAGACATTCATTCTTCCCTAATTCATTTGGCCTAACATCCTTCTTCTTGCCAGTTTATAAGAATCTTAATCCTTAATAGAATCCTATAAAGTTGGAGGCTTTACTGTTATATTTTCAGTTGTAATTTATAACAGTGAAAAAAATCCGTCTGCATGTTGATCAGTATAAATGCTTATCTTCTCAGTAATACAATTATTTACACTTGTGAAAATTCCCCATTATGTATCTTTTTTCCTTTACACAATATAAGCAGCCACACTGTACTGAATTCTCTAACCTGACATCTGCAAGCTTTTATTACAAACTCAGGAATGTCTTTACTTTCAGGAAAAGCATTTTTCATAAATATTGCCTGCCTATTATTTTAACTACATTCTAAAGAGGACAGCATAAGCTCCCCAAATCCCAACACATCCAGCAAGATTTGATTTTATGACACTCCAACCCATCTTTTTGGTTTAATTTTTAGAAACTGAGTTATTTCTTTCTTTTATCTGCAACCACAACCTAATTTTTTTTTTAAATGATTGTTTGTGTTATTTTGTATGTTTTTTTTTTTTTAATCATATCACCCCAAGCAAGGCGGTAATGCCACTGAAGCGCAGGGGGCTACGTAAGAATGAAAAGATTGGAAAAGAGAAAGCCGGAAACCACATCCTAAACAGGGAACAAGGGATGAGCCTCTACACCTGTTCAATAGACGTGGGTGGAGTGTGAACAGGGTGATAGTTTAGTCTATCTACTCCAATTGAGGAAAAAAAAAAAATAAGAGAGTGAAAAGAATGGAGAAGAGAAAGCCGGAAACCACATCCTAAGCAGGGAACAAGGGATGAGCCTCTTCACCTGTTCAATAGATGTGGGTGGAAAGCCGGAAACAACATCCTAAGCAGGGAACAAGGGATGAGCCTCTTCACCTGTTCAATAGATGTGGGTGGAAAGCCGGAAACCACATCCTAAGCAGGGAACAAGGGATGAGCCTCTTCACCTGTTCAATAGATGTGGGTGGAAAGCCGGAAACAACATCCTAAGCAGGGAACAAGGGATGAGCCTCTTCACCTGTTCAATAGATGTGGGTGGAAAGCCGGAAACAACATCCTAAGCAGGGAACAAGGGATGAGCCTCTTCACCTGTTCAATAGATGTGGGTGGAAAGCCGGAAACAACATCCTAAGCAGGGAACAAGGGATGAGCCTCTTCACCTGTTCAATAGATGTGGGTGGAAAGCCAGAAACAACATCCTAAACAGGGACAAGGGATGAGCCTCTTCACCTGTTCAATAGTCATGGGTGGAGTGTTAACCAGGCGATAGTTAAGTCTATCTGTTCTGATATCAACCTATTGATGGTTATTTAAAACCAGAAAATATTTTTAAAATATAAGAATCTTTGTGGCGAAGATAATGATTCTGTGATACAAGTCTTACTAATTAATCAAAAGTGAGAGCAAGAAGAGGTAGAGTGATACCTTTTTCTCAATGGTATTTGCATGTTAGTGAATAAAACTCAAACGGAATTGGAGCATAAATTAATATAAAACAAAACATTTGAACAATTTTTATATAATTTATGTTCTGAAAAACAAACTTAGATCACATGAAAAATTAAAAAAAACTTAACCGTAATAAGTTCCCTGTTATTTTTAATAAAACCTGCATAAAACTGAGATTGCTGCCCAAATATACAATATATATATATATATATATATATATATATATAGTTGAGACTCATACAACAACTGTAAAAACATGAAATGAGGTTCTTAGATCCTCATATGTCAAAATCAATAAGAGAGTGTATATATATATATATATATATATATACACATTCATATATATATACATATACACACATATATACACATGCATATATATATATATATATATATATATTGAGAGGAAAACTCAAAGCTTATTTAGACAGAAATCAAGATTTCTTTCAACAACACTAATTTTTACAGGTCTGCCATTCTCTCCTATATATGTATAAAGAACAATTTTAGGCGAAATAATGTCAAAGCACAAAAAGTGTTTGTGTGACGTGTTTCATCCTTAAGGACTTTATTGGACTCAGTTTATGTTTCTGCTGATGCGATGACATACGCACACGAATTAGAGACGCTGGAAATTTTAAATGTAAAAATAATTTAGTGTGTATAATCTATCCAAGTTCATTTAGATGCTTTTTATTAACGTTTCCATTTTCTCTGTTATTAAATTTCGCACATTGTGATGACAAGATCTGCCAAAAAATATGGAACATTTTAAGAAGCTGGACACAAATTTTCTGTGGATGATTGATATCAATGTTGCTTAGTCAATTGATGCAATTCTCAGCATCCCTCCTCTAGAGCCTCATAGATGTACCCTCCAGCAATTGCTCTGTCCACTCATCAGGAGATAGGAGCAATAAAGATCCTTAGTTCTTTATGAGAATATAACATGTGACTATTCATTTTTCTGTTGTGATTTATTTGCCCACATATCTGTTGGTTGGTTGTTGGTTTGTTTAACCAGCACATTGACCTTCTTTGGGTCATTTAATGCTAAAAATCAGTTTTTTATTATTTTTATTAAAGTTCAAGCTTTTCCATTAGTTGGATTTTTCAGGAAGGAGGGCTTAGAGAATCTGATACTGACAAACCGGATAGATGGAAAAAGAGACAGAGGGAGGCAGGGGTTAACATATTTGAAGGGCCTGACAGAACAAAGGTTGCATGGTGTAACAGGAGAAAACATACTAAGAGCCACCAAGAATAGGGAGACGTGGAAAGCCATGATCACCTACATCTTGAAAGAACAGGGCACACAGAAGAAGAAGAAGACCTGGTATTATATTTTTAAGTATACTCCTGTCTCTCTCAAGAAGGAGAAAATGTCATTCATGCAAGCGTTCTCAAATATATCTTTCATATTGTTGGTTTTTAAGTATCGTTTTCTAGCTTTCAAGGGCTCTACATTCCACAAGAATATGTTTGACTGTACAAGTTGTCTGGCATGTCAAACATAGTGGTGACTGTTCTTGTTTGAGCATAAAGAAGTGAGTGAGGCTTGTGTGGCCGATACGTAATCTGGATATAACGACTTGTTCTTTCCTAGTAACTGCCACACATCTGTGAGCGTATTTAAAATGTGATCAATTTTTGCTGTCAGAAACACTTTTAGAGAGATAGCGTGTTTACATATAGATAGAGCTTTCTCTTCCTAAATAGAAATGATTGAAGAAGAAAAAAATAAAACAATGTTAATGTAAAGTTAAAGCCTTTGCTTCAACTGATATTTATTAGCAGGTTTCCTTGAATAATTTCTGCTGAAATGTGATGATGTCATTTGTTTGTTTTTTATGGCAAATACTTTAGCACCTTCTTTCAGAAATATCCAAAGTTAACAAAGTGTCATTTAAAATAAAACGTTTTTAAAATTCTCCAAATAAAGAAAAAGTAAGAAAATTTCTCTGTAGAATTGATGCAGCCATAATATTTACCCCAAAACAAACTGAATGTGTCAATTTCAACGATATATATATATATATATATATATATATATATAAATAGATAATAAAAGCTGAAGAAATAAGAATTCTCAGAAGAACAGATACAGCAACAATGAAAGATGAAACCAAATTTAACAAAACAAGATAATTCAAGATTTATAAAATAAATAATGAATGCTGTCAAGCTAGAAAACGAAGTGATATCATCATTTGTTTATATTCTGAGATGAGGTAATATTTACAGTATTTACATTATTCAGACTATTTTCCTCATCTTTGTTGCCATTTGTACGACGTTTAATAATAGATCATTCTATTTGTCTATATTTCTGAGATGAGGTAGTATTTACATTATTCGTACTATTGTCCTCATCTTTGTTGCCATTTGTATGATGTTTAATAATAGATCATTCTATTTGTCTATATTTCTGAGATGAGGTACTATTTACAATATTTACATTATTTGGACTATTGTCCTCATCTTTGCTGCCATTTGTAAGACGTTTCGGCTGTTGTATGATTTGGCTTTCTTCATGTGCTAGGGATTTCAAACCTTTTATTACATTTACTGGAGTATATCATTCTCATTCCTTGCTTAGTAATGCCTCAATTAGAAGTCATGACTAATCTCCTTCTAACCCTGCAAGTTACTTGTTTACCACTGCTGTAGCCTGGTATTGAACTCACAACTCTTTGGGTCAATTCACAGGAACTAACCGACATCTTTATCCCCTGGACCATGTGTTCTTAAGGACAACTGAATTTTTGGGACTTATAAACCTAATGTTCAGTAACCCTTTTTTTACCAGAGTTCATATTGCAATTTTTTGATGTTAATGGTTTTCTTTAGTATTTTTGCTGTTAATTTTTTCTCTATTTTTTTTTTTTATGAGAGCTGATATTGCAATTTTTGACACTAATGATTTTCTCTGGCACTCTGTATTACTGATTCCCATATTGTGTTCATATCTATGCTTGGTTGGTTTGTGTGGAGAATTAAATCTTGTGAATGTTGGTTGAGAATGAAGGAAACCTATGCAGCATCATCCTCACTTGCTTTATTTTTCTCTTTGTTCATAAAATTACTAAGATAGAAATAAAGACATAAAATTAATATGATTACAATAATTTTCACTGTTGAATTGTTGCCTGGCTGTACTGGCATATTTTTGGAAAAATATTAATTTGCTATTTACTGGAAATAATTGACAATAAAGAAGCTGATAGAAATTTCTCATAGGTGCCACTTTGGTTTCAGTTGAATAGTTCTCAATACATACTAAGTTAATTAACACCAACAACACAATAAAAATACATCACAAAACCAGTCAAAATGCTACTATATGTCTACACTGGTTTGCAAACAACACTAGTTAATTTATGGTACAAATGCTACGGACTGATATTTCACAATATCTTGAAAATATGATAATGGCTGGCCACTCATATTTGAGGATGTCTGTCTACAAATGTAGTTAGGTAATCTCCATTGTAGACACTTCCTCAGGCACACTTGTGTTTGTTCAACACTCACAATGACTATGCTGAGTAGACCATAGTTACAGTTTCTGGGTGAGAGCATATTATCTGGTTTGAACAAGACCAGGACACTCAAGCCCTCAGTCAGAATGACTTGTGACTTTGAGCTAGCACAACCGTCTATCCAATTTCACTCATAAGGCTTGGGTCAACCTGCGGTATGATTTTTAGGCACATTCCAAAAATGCCACATGCTGGTATTACCTCCTCCAGACAAATAATATTAAGAAATCACCTTCCTGACAAATCGACCATGGTAAGATTCGAACACAGGCTTCATGATTAGAAAGTGAACACACACACACACACTCACACACACATACAGTATAACCCAAATATAAGAGACCCTGATATAAAAGAGATTTCCTCTGGTTCCAAATTAGAGCCTGTGAGTGATAATGTATATAAAATAGACCAAACCCAGATATAAGATAACTTTTATTCGGTCCCGACAACTCTCTTATATCAGGGTTATACTGTATTGTACTACATAGATGGCACAACTCAGTTCCTGAAATATGCAATCATCAGGTACATTATACAAACTGATCAATGTAAGACATATATATATATATATATATATATATATATATATATTGTACTACACACAACTCTGAGTTCCTGCATTACGCAACCATCAGGTACATTATACAAACTGAGTTGTGACTTATATATATATATATATATATATATATATAAAATTCTGAATACTACATATGTTGTACAGCTATTTCAGTGATAAAAATCTCACTTCTTCAGGAACGATCTAAAAGAAATTTTTTATTTCAAATATGGTACAAAAATTTACATACCAGAAGCCCCAAAACATATCTACCCACAGAAAGTTTACATAAAAAAAAAAGTCGGGGAATTTTAGAAAGAAAAAACTTTAAAAAATTTGTCATTCAGACATAAATACAAAGGGGCAGAGAAAGACATTCAAAACTCGATATTAGAAGAAGACTTTGAGATTACATCTGTATTAAAGAATCGAAATATCAAAATTTATCCGTTTCACAAAAATAGAAGTGGTGGGGTGAAAAGATATATATATATATATATATATATATATATATGTGGTAATGTGTGTAAGTATATCTATGTGGGTGGTGATGGATATGTGTGTGTGTGTATATTTAAATATGTGCAAGTATATGTATATATATATATATATATATATATATATATATATTAGATTTCCATTTTCCAGATCATTTTCCTGGTTTTATATGTATTGTTATAGGCTGATGATGTTTTCCATGGTATTTTTGGTGTAATTTGCTTATATTTTTTATACATTTAGAATTCATTGTGCCATTTGTGTATGTACTATTTGTAAAGAATATTTCTATCTTGTAAAATGCCACCATGATAAATGCAAATATATGCACTATATATAACATAGATAATATAACATACTTTAGACAAAGCCAATGCCTTAAATTATATATATATATATATATATATATATATATATATCACTTGAGGACTTTCAACATCAGCAACAACTAAAATTAATAGCATACAATGAGATAAAATATAGACATTCCACACTACTTTGGGCATTAGGAAGAAACCCCCTTTAAAAGACCATCCTTGTTTGAACCTTGTTGACTGGTGATACACAATCACAAAAAACTGTAGCACATAACAGAAACCACATCACTTGAGGACTTTCAATAGCAGCAACAACTAAAATGGATAGCACATGTAACTTGAAGAGAACATAATGAGATAATCAAGATATTGACACTCCACACTACTTTGGGCATTAAGAAGAATCCCCCTTTAATAGACCATCCTTGTTTGAACCTTGTTGACTGGTGATACTCAATCACAATGAACTGTAGAAGATAGCAGAAAGCACATCACTTGAGGACTTTCCACATCAGCAACAACTAAAATGGATAGCACACATAACTTGAAAAGAAGCTACTAACATAATCAAGATGTTTATATATCACCCAACTTCAAATAAAATGTTGGGAAGGAAACTCCCATCAATATTGGAAAGAGTGATAACAGTTACTGAACTTGAAAAATTTTTTTTCTGAAAAATTCTTTTAAGAGAAAGATTGTGTAAATTTAAACCAAGAGCAGTAATGCCTGCCTGGTCAATGAATGCCAAACATTTCCTTATATCAAATCTAACAGTATAGCCCGGTGTTGCTCGGGTGTAATGAAAGCTTTTATATGTATATATTATCGATTTTATGCACTATTGTAAGAATTGCAACCTTGAAACTTCTGAATATCGTTTCTTATGTCTTTGTCTATGAGTGTATCAAATTTGATTAAAATCGGACCACTCCTTCTATAACCCGATTTCTTCGATTACCAATATTTATCGAGGGTCCCTCAACACAAAACCTAACTAAGAACACACGCAGACGCTTATAGTACAACTGTGTAAATTTTCAAGAAAATCGGTTCAGCTGTTTCAGAGTCCATAGGTATCGGACACACACACACAGACACACACACACAGACAAAGTTCCATTTATAAATAAGTTTTGATGACTAATATTGTTACTCATGAAATGACACAGATTTTGGCTGGTTGTTGATCTGATCATTTAATGAAGTAACTTCTTTAGTATATAAAAAGTCTTGAGTTATTCTGGATTCTTTTTCTTTCAGCGTATTATTACTTATAAGCCCAATGAAGATAATTACAATGAAACAACGTCGAGTAATCTTAATGTAAGAGGACAAACTGGGAAAAAGAACCATTTTTACATTGGATCATTTCATACGATGAGAAATGGATACTCTTTGATAATAGTCAGAGTGTAGACCAGTAGTTAGAAGGAAGTGAATCATTAAAAGTTAATGGTTACTGTCTGGCGGTCTTTCACAGGGATTATTCATTCTTGCCTCAAGTGAAAACAATAACAGTAACCTCATATTGTGTTGAAATTGTATGCATGAAAAGTTGAAAAAGAAACAACCAAGACTTGTGAATAGGTCTTGCCCAATTTTGCTGCACGACAACACACAACCACATGCTTTTTGATCAACCATCCAAAAGCTGCATGATCTGATTTATTAAATTCAGGCCTCATCCTCCATATTTCACCTGATCTTTCTCTCTCTCTTATTGATTATCACTTATTTAAGCATTTTGAGCTTTCCATACACAATAAAACTTTCCCCAATAAGGAAGAAGTAATATGGGAAGTGTTATAACAGAAAACGGAACATGTGACACAGATATCCGAAGGTGAATTGGCATGGCGAAGAACGCATTCCAGAAATTGAGTAAAGTATTAAGAAACAGGACAATTTTGTTGGAAACAAAGAAGAGAGTACTGGATTGCTATGTGATATCAGTTCTTCAATATGGCAGTGAATGCTGGACAATATCATCAAAGATGAAGGAAAAACTTGAAGCATCTGAAATGTGGTTTTACAGAAGGATGCTGTGGATATCATGGATCGAGTATGATGAGGTTTTGGAAAGAATGGAAACAAAAAGAAAATTAATACTGAGCATCAGGAAGAGACAGCTGAAGTTCCTGGGACATGCAATGAGGAAGAAGGGCTTGGAGAAACTGATACTAACAGGCCAGATAGAGGGAAAAAGAGACAGGGGAAAGCAGCAGATAGCATATTTGAAGGACATAATCAGGTGGATGATGGAATGAGGGTTGCATGGTATAACAGGAGAAGGCATGCTAAGAGCCACCAGGGATAGGGAGACGTGGAAAGTCATGATCGCCTACGTCCTGAAGGGACAAGGCACATAGAAGAAGAAGAATCAAAGTATTTGAATTGTTTCTCTGATCAAAGGATGAGAATTTTTTGAAAGATAGGAGCAAGAACTTAGGGGTATATCAAAGAAGAGACATTCATCAACATAGCCTATTTCAACTAGATAAATTAATTATTTAACATTTAAGAGGAGTTTTATTCATTACCTATAAAGCACATCATTTCATGCATGATAACCTAATATATAGCAAGAGCATTAGATGAGATGCAGCAGCAAATATGGTGTTTACATCCATGGGTAGAAGTAGGTACTGTTTATGTTTGTATAAAATCGACTATTCATAGCTTGAATCATAAAAAGTTAATGGTTATTGTAAGGTGGTCTTTCAAAGAGGTTATTCATTATTCATGCCTGCCTCAAGAGAAAACAATAACAGCAAACTTGTATTGTAGAGAAATTGAGTGTATACACGAACAATTGTAAAAGAAACATCCGAGATTTGTGAAAAGGGATGACTGCCAATTTTGCTGCATGACAGCACACAGCCATATGAATCTCAATCAACTGTCCAAAAGCTGTATTTTCCTGAATCATGAAATTTTGCCTCATCCTCCATAGTCACCTGATCAATCTCTCCTATTGATTATCACTTATTTAAGCATTTTGAGCTTTTCATATGCAATAAAACATTCACCAGTAAGGAAGAGGTAATCAAAACATCTGAACTGTTTATCACATCAAAGGATGAGAATTTTTTTAAAGATGGGATCTAGAATTTAGAGGTAGAGTGAAGAACAGTCATACATTAACAAGGTATCCATTTCAACTAAATAAATTAGCTATTTAAAACTTCACAAGCATTTTATTCAAATCCCATAAAGTGTATCATTTTATATCTGACAACCGATTATGTATATATATTATGTGTGACTATATATAAAGCTCTACTCTGTATTGAGCACTCTTTATAAAAGTAAATGTTTGAACAGTGTGTTTTTAATCTATGTGTTCTTTTACTTTTTGTTATATATATATATATATATATACACAGTGTATCAAAAATACTTTTACAAACTTCACAAACGGGTTTTTCACATCAAAACAAGGACAAAAGTCCATATAAACATGTCTGCAAATCCATCAGTTTTGAGTTATTAAGTTTAAAAAATTTTTACAGTAGATGGTGATGTGTTGCTATATAGACTAGGTTATATTTGTTATTTGTGTACATTTCTGGTTAGTCTGACTTCAATGTTTAACATGTGTCATATTGAATTAACTGATAAGGGTTCCATTTAACAATGGCAGGATATTCATATCATGAGCAGGCAGATATGATTTTTACATACTGCCACGTGAATAGTAATGACATTCAGATTGCATTTCCAGACTGATGGCAGTCGAGTCATCCAACCTTTGCTGCTGTTTATCATCACATTGCCGAGTCGAGATCCATGACACCACAAACCATGCATCAAAGAAGACCATGATCTCCTTTTACACCTGACCATGAAGAACACATTCTACAGGCTGTTGAGGATAATCCATGTATCAACACACATCAAGTGGCCCTGGCATGTCATACATCTCATAGTACTGCACAGAGGTTATTTTAAGAGCAGCTCTTGTATCCATATCATTTGCAACATGTTCAAAGTCTTTCACCCTATGGTTACTCACCATGGGAGAACCTTTACTAATGATTTATTGCACAAACTACTAATCCATTATTTGGTCTTCAATCTTGTTTACAGCTGAGACGACATTTGGAAGAGATGGAATAACAAATTTACACAACCAACATTTGTGGGCAGATTGGAATCCCCATGGTACAATACAGACTAAACATGAGCATCAGTATATGATTACTATGTGGGCTGGAATTGTAGGTGACTGTCTGGTAGATTCATATGTTTTTCCAGCATGACTTACTGGAGCTGTAATTAGGGACATTATTTTAAAAACACTTGCAGACCTGCTAGAGGATGTACCTCTGCTAATATGAAAAGACACGTGTTTCATGCATGATAATTTTCCAGTATATTTTAGTCACATTGTTCATGATGCACTGGTTAACATCTCTGATGAAAGGTGAATAGGTAGAAGAAGACCTGTTCCATGTCTGCACATTCCCTTGTCCTCAACTCTTTGAGGTCAACTAAAACAATTGGTTTATGCAGCAGATGTTAATAATACAGAGACATTTCATCTGCATGTCTTGAGGGCCTGTGAAACCATTCAGCACTATTTGGGAGTATTTAAAAGGGTCAACCACTCAATAATCTGATGATTGTATGCATGTGGAGAAGCAAGGGAATGACATTTTGTACATTTTTTATGATTTGCTGTCTTGAGGTATAATGATGGCCTTTTTCTTGGTTGGTTGGTTGGTTGATTTTTAACGACATATCAGCTTCTTTGGTCATTCAATGCTGAAAATTATTGTTTGTGAGGGCTTCGTGTAGATGGTTGTTTTTCTTTTGGAGGGCGACTTTCATAAGTGAGTTAATTAGTAGAAGTTATTGTCTCTTGAGGACACCTTGACGTGGTGTAATGGTTAGCAAGCTCGTCTTGCTAGAATCATTATAACCGGGTAGTTAGTTCGATCCTCACTGGGTACCCCTTACTTTCGGCCATGTGTCACATCTAAGCTACACTTAAAAAATCACCTTCCTCCAGGTTTGGGGGTTAGGCGCAGGGCTAACAATCCTTCCCCATAAAAAACAGTTTGTTACAGAAACAGCAAAAACACTGCCCTACACACCATTGGGTGTAATGGCAAAGTTCATTATTATTTTTATTGTCTTTTGAGTTTATATGAAACAGATATTTTTCTATTTTTAGATTTTCAAGTATAGACCAATTGTTTTTGGAAAATTTACTATGTCTTCTATTTGGACAGTGTTTTCTAAATTGTTCACCTGACTGTATTGGGATCTTATTGTTTTGAAGTCCTTGCATTCAATTAGGATATGCTTAATGGAGAAAGGTTTGTGGCATGGTATATATAATGAAGGGGGTGTCTTCTCCTTTTAGGAGGTGGGAGTGAGTAATGAAGGTATGACCTATGTGTAATCTCGCCAGGATTACTTCTTAATTTCTCTACTGTCTGTATCCCAGTTGCCAGTCTTTGATGGTAGGGGGAATATGTGGTGTAATTTGTTCTTTGGGCAGTTGTTCCATGCTTTTGGACAGATGCTTACATGGATATTCTACCATGTTTTGGTGTCAGGAACCCACTTGCAAAGTTTGTAAAAATATTTTTGGACTGTATCTTAAATTGTACATTTAACAATGTCTACTGTGAACTTAAAATTTAATAACTCAAAAATAAAGGATTTGTGGACATGTGTTTATATGAACTTTTAGCCTTGCTTTAGTGTAAGGAACCCACCTCCAAAGTTTTTAAAATTATTTTTGATACAAACTATGTGTGTGTATATATATATATATATATATATATATATATATATATATATATACTCCTGATCAAAAATTTAAGACCACTTAAAAATCTTTAAAAAGAATTTTTTATTTACAGATAGATTTTAAACTCCTACCACTTAAGGTTACCAATACTACAATCTAAAAGGTTATGGAAACAAAAAGCTACATTCCAAACATTTTATTTAGAAATTTACATTTTTATAAAATGAGGCGATTTACGTATCATCAAAATTATAAGACCAGAGGTATAAATTGTTAGATCTATGGTAATTCCAATGTTTTTAGTTCAGTTAGAGATTAGCAATCACTGCGTAAAGGTGTTACCATGCCTAAAGCAAGCAAACTTACCAAAGTTGAGCGTTCTCGAATTCTAGAATTCCATAAGCAAAGTTTGTCGCAGCTAAGGTAAATCGCAGTAAAACTGTGATTTGCAACTTTCTAAAGAACAGTGAGAATTATGAAAAAGCAAAATCCTCTGGTAGGCCCCAAAAAATTTCTCCTGCATTGAGTAAGAGAATAAGACAGGTTGTTATGAACGAGGGGGACTTTCTTCTAGTCAAATTAAGGCAGTCACAGATGCTGACTGCAGTCCCGTAACCATCAGACGACACTTAAGACAAAAAGGCATGGTAAATAAAAAGCGTAAACAAATTCCTCGGCTGCTTCCACATCACAAGTTGGACCGCTTAAAGTTTGGTCGTGAATACCAAACATGGGACGTTGAGAAGTGGAAGAAAGTCCTGTTTTCTGATGAGAAAAAATTCAATCTAGATGGTCCTGATGGCTTCCAACGATATTGACATAACAAAAACATGCCTCCTGAAATTTTCTCCACATGTCATAGTGGTGTAGGGTCCCTAATGGTATGGGGTGCCTTTTCTTACAGAGGGACGATGGAGCTCCAGGTGGTGCAGGGTTGTTAAACAGTGGCTGGTTATGTTAGCATGCTACAAAAAGCATCATTGATGATGAGGATAGGAAAAATGAGAAATAAAAAATAAAAATAAAAAAAAGTGGAAAGAGAAGGACACAGAGGAAATAACAAACAAAGAGGAAAACGAGAGAAAGAAATAAGGAAACATGAGGGAAAGATGGCTCAAGGAAAAATAAACTCGAATTTAGGTAGGAAGTAAAGTATAAACATATGCTGACATCATCAGTGATGTCTGGCTTTAACAAAGAAGAAAAAGTGGGAACATGTACAGAGGAGGAAGAAAGTGGTCAGAGAAGACAAGAGTTGCAATGAAATAGAAATTTCAAACTTTGGCAGGAAATGAATTATAGATAGATACATTTGTTCTAACATTGTATAAAACTAAATCCTTTGGCATTTAAAAAAAATTGTGAAATCATATACACAGACATAGGAATTATTAAAAAAGCACAGAGACATTGTTCTTTCAATATTGAAACAAAATGAGACACTTTTGTATTAGATTGTAGTTGTACATGTATAATATATATATTACAAATTTACAACTGCGTTTGCTATTTTTGGTAACTGTTATTGCTGCCTAGCAAAGTTTTATGTCAACACAAGATAAAATCATCACTGATGGTGGATGTTTTTATGTTAACGTCCTTATAACCTCTCTGAAGATGGCTCATGTGAGCCGGAAGCTTAGAACCGACTTAATAAAAAATTATACAAATGTTGGAGAATTTTTGTCTTTATGTTGAGCTGAAATTAAAGCCAAAATATGATGTTTAGAATGGCTCATGATTAAACGTAATAAACATTCACTGTCTCTTATATTTAACAGTATATGTTTAGAAAATATATATATATATATATATATATATATATGGCTTAGGGAGTAGCGACTCCGACTGACACCAAATCGGTCGAGTTTCGATCCTGGCCAGAAGCAAGTGGATGTGTCTAGCCGCACTGATGAGCTGTAATACAGGGAAACAGACTTGTTTGTGGATGACTAACATATATATATATATATATACAAACTAAATCTAAAAGTGAGCCAAAGCCGACCACGGTTTCATTCGCCGGATCGTCAGGACAAGCCTTGTCCTGAGCTGGTGACGCTGTCTTTTATTTTTAATTAAACAGTGAAATTAATATAACAAATGGCTTTTTGAATTTTTGAAGATCAAAGTTGGCTGGAAAGCATGGAGCCAGAAGAGAGTTCCATGGATGACAAGAGAAGTGCAAGAAAAGAAGCTGTTATTATAGAACTTATGCTTACATTTAACCAATTCAATTGTAAATATTAATATTAATATTTGATGTTATAATTAAACTAGTGTAGTATATAATTAACAACTGTCAGAAAATGATTAAACTAAAGTGACTAAACCAGTTCCACCAACAATGCTTTTATGGTGAAAAAGATGGCTAAACACTTAGCAGGATGTTTTGTAGGGTCTTTTAGGATAAATGGTCATTTAGCACAATGGGGTAGACTGTTTCATGGCCTGATTCTGCAGATAATGGCATTGATGGTATCTTTTCAGTCAACACATGGTGCTCCTAGATCTTTTGACATTCTAAGGTGACACTGAATAAATCACTTTCTTTGGCATTCCTTAGGATGAACCTGTTACATACTGGGGTTGCCAAAGATCAACTCTTTTCACTGATAATAAATTAAATTCGGGCCACTGGTATTTCTAGGCATGAATCTCAATTGACAGAACAATTCATTTTTTTTTTTTGCCATTTTCTTCTACCAACTCATCTTTAAGCTCTGAAATCCTTACAGATCCCAAAATTGGGTTGAGTCCAAAGTAATTTTCATTTTAGACAAACAATTGTAATGATGAACGTATCATTTTAACTACTCATCATACATGGCAGTTAAGTGCTATAGATCAACATATGATAGATAAGTATATTAAGTTGAGTCCAAAGTAATTTTCATTTTAGACAAACAATTGTAATGATGAATGTATCATCCTCACTATCAGCCTTATATAGCAGTGGAATGAACTAATATAACGTCTATTGAACAGGTGTAGAGGCACATCCCTTGTTCCCTGTTTAGGATGTGGTTTCTGGCTTTCTCTTTTCCAGTCTTTTCACTTTTCCTTTTTGTTTATTTGTTTTTTTTCAATTGGAGTAGATAGACTGAACTATCGCCCGGTTCATACTCCACCCACGTCTATTGAACAGGTGTAGAGGCTCATCCCTTGTTCCCTGTTTAGGATGTGGTTTCCGGCTTTCTCTTTTCCAGTCTTTTCACTTTTCCTTTTTGTTTATTTGTTTTTTTTCAATTGGAGTAGATAGACTGAACTATCGCCCGGTTCATACTCCACCCACGTCTATTGAACAGGTGTAGAGGCTCATCCCTTGTTCCCTGTTTAGGATGTGGTTTCCGGCTTTCTCTTTTCCAGTCTTTTCACTTTTCCTTTTTGTTTATTTGTTTTTTTTCAATTGGAGTAGATAGACTGAACTATCGCCCGGTTCATACTCCACCCACGTCTATTGAACAGGTGTAGAGGCTCATCCCTTGTTCCCTGTTTAGGATGTGGTTTCTGGCTTTCTCTTTTCCAACCTTTTCACTCATATGTAGCCCCCTGCACACCGGTGGCCTTGCCCGGAGGTGATATGATTAAAACAAAAAAACAAAAAAAAACCGGATAGATTATGTGAAGTAATAATTTTCATTCAATGCACCCAATTGTAATGAGGAACAGCAGTTAATAGGAATATGCTGACAGATAATTTTGATATCTATATTTCTCGAATGAGGTATTGTAATGAATTACGCTATTTACACTGAAATTATTTGCTTGAACATTATTTTTAATCGATACTGTTATTTAAATATATATTCCTTTTTTAATCAAACAGTATATTTATATATTTATTTTTACGATACATTTTGTACAAAAATGTGCGTCATTCAACAGGATTTGAACCTGCAACCCCTATCAACATAGGGGAAGCCACTAATTGATCTGGAACACTCTTAGACCACTCGACCATGAATGATATCACAGTCTAAACAAAGTCCAATCAAGCCTATATAACACGATTTATGATTCTATGTAAATAACCATCTCTGTTCTGAAAAGTATCGTAATGTCAACAAATGTTACAGAAAATCCTGAAGATTAACAAAATGGTTTTAACAATGTTAAATGGTTTTCACTATGTTGATATTGTTTGCAGGTTTGAATCCTGCCAAATGATGTGCATTTTCGTACAAAATTTGTTGCAAATAATCAGGTGGGTAGAAATAAATATATAAATCTACTGTTTGATTAAAAACAGAATCTACTCAAATACGAGCATTAATTAAAAATAATGTTCAAACTAACAATTTTAATATGTCGGTTGTTAAAACCATTTCGTTAATCTTCAGGACTTTCCGTACTATTTACAGTGTTGGGACTTTTGTCCTCATCTTTATCATATTTAATGACATTTCGGCCAGTGTACACTCCAGTCTTCTTCAGTGGATACTATCATATAACTGATAAATATTAATTTGAAGTAAATTCCATTTTAGGCAACTAATTGTAATGATGAATGTATCATATGAATTGCATGTTACAGTTTTCAGAATAAATTTGGTGCAAACTAATAAATCTTAGTTTTTGAATGAAGGTAGTAGCATACACAGTAGATTAAAAGAAAAATGCTGTCCTTCTCCATGACAACAAAAGTTGGTATAAAGGAAGAAAAACACAGAAAATAATTTCTGTTCTACAATGCCTAATGTATTCACCCAACTTTGTATTTGCTGAATATTATCTTTTTCAATTGCTGTTTTGATGGGGAAAATCATGAAAACCAGATTCAAGAATTTGTTGAAAACTTTTTGTTGTAACCCTAAAAGGTTACTGCATGAGTAATCAATAAGACAGAGAGTGGGAATAGCAACAAATACAAGACTTGAATGCTTCAAAAAGTAGATATAATCACTCTACTCCAATAGTGTCCATGTATTTAAGAGGAGAGGAACATCACATTACTGTATATAGGTAGGTATTTAACACTTTCGCACATAATAAATTGGGAAATTTCATTTATAATATTGAAGTGCTACCTGAAAAATATATTCATCATTTTAAAAAATGATGAATTAATTGAATAAAATGAAATTGTATTTTTTTTTTGAAAAATAAGTTGAACAACAACAGAAATTGTTTATGACACAAATTAACATTTTACAAGAACCTGTTTATAATAATTTCATTGTTTAAGAATTGTACTGTATTTCTATAATTCATCTTTCTGCTTACAATGATTTGTAAGTTCTTGTTTATTTTTTTCTCTGACTAATACTTTAACTTTAAACATGCTGTCAAAGTGGTTAAAGCCAGAATGAGTTCATCACCAAACAAAATCAAAGAATAAAAGAAGAAAGGTATAGAAATTGGATCAGAGAAAGCAAAGTTGAAATGTGATGTTTTGAAATCCTGTTTGCCAAATAAGAAACTATTTAGGCAAACAAGAAACAAATGAAAAATCTCACAAACAAATCTTGAACAGGGAAAACTTTGTACAAAAGAAAAAAAAAAGAAATGTGCTTAGTCAACAAAGCACATCATTTGTACTGATCAAAAGTTAATGCATTATAACATTTGACTAAATAGCCCCCCACCCCCCAAAAAAAATTTGGTGGTGAGAGAGAAAAAAAAACATACATAAAAAAAGGGGAGAGAAAGCGAGAGACAGTCTGATAATACAAAGAAGAAAAAAGATTTATTCTGAGCGTGAAAGAAGAGAGAAAAAGATAGAGAAACCATGAAGAGAATGTTGTGAGAAAGATATGTATACAGTCTGTACAGAGAGTGGTAGAAGTAAAAGAGCTTGTAGAGTGAGAGAGAGAAGAGAGACAGAGACTACAGAGAGAGAGAAGGAGTCTACACAGTGAGAGAGAGAAGAGGAGACTGCACAGTGAGAGAGAGAAGAGGAGACTGCACAGTGAGAGAGAGAAGAGGAGACTGCACAGTGAGAGAGAGAAGAGGAGACTGCACAGTGAGAGAGAGAAGAGGAGGCTGCACAGTGAGAGAGAGAGAAGGAGGCTGCACAGTGAGAGAGAGAGAAGGAGACTGCACAGAAAGAGAGAGAGAAGGAGACTGCACAGAAAGAGAGAAAGAAAGAATGCACAGAGAGAGAGAGAAATGACTGTATATTGAGAGTAGAATACTGTATAGATATATAGCAGGAAGATATGGAAAGAAAAAGACTGCAGATGGGAGGAGAGAGTAAGAGACAAAACAAAGAAGGAGAGAATGAGAGTAAAAACTGAAAAAGAGAGAAAAAGATTAACAGACTACAGAAGAGAGAAGGGGGGAAGTGAGAGACAAAAAAACTGTTCAAGAGAGGAAGAGAGACAGTCAAAATGACAATGGAGGAGAGAGAGAGAGAGAGTAAAAGGCTACATAAAAGTGTAAGAAAAAGAGAAAGAGGGTAAAAGATCACAGTAAGAGGAGAGAGAAAGAAAGAGAGAGTCTAAAACTCATACAAGTGAGGTGGTGGTGAGAGAGCAGTGAAAGAAAGCACAAGTTTATAAGAATCAACAGCTGGATCCAATAAGGTAAAGTGAAAAAAATGTTTGCTCAACTATCAAAAACGTGAAAGCAGCACTCTGAGGAAAATGTTTGAATACAGACTTTGAGACAAAGTGAAAGTGAAAGTAACATTTCTATGGAAAGGTACTTGTGTAGTTACAGACAAAGCAAAAAGGAGAATTGACTTTGGTTGAAAGCAAGACTGCAATAAGTTACAGACAATCACACGCTAAAGTAAACTACATTTACTTGCTTTCTACAAAGCACAATCAAGTGTCTTAAATCTCACAGTCTGCTGTGAAACAGAGGAGAATAATTGTTAAGCATCACACAATAGATTTTTTTCATTACCAATTTAATTGAATAGCGTCCTTCATCGGCTGGCCCAATTCTTTTAGATTTTGTCTTATGGATCATAAATGGAATCAGGACTGATCAGGATTCAACAAGGAGCAATCAATTTGGAAAGACATTAAAAAAAAATCAGCTAGTCATTCTTTGTTTTCTTTTAAAAGAGACAAAAAGAAAGGTTTGTTATTTTTATGATTAGAGACTCGATAACAATTGTTGAAAGAACTTGATTATCAAGATACTGAGAAAGGACAACAGTAATATCAATTAAAAAGCTAAGCCTATATATATATATATATATATATATATATATATATATATATATATGAGTTTAACATTAGGATTGGAATCCAACAAGATGATAGAATGAAGAAAAAAGTAAATAGGAAACATATCTGACACTTTTATTAAAGCTTCTTCAGAGACCAAGTGAAAAATGAAAAAACAAAGAGACAGTATACTGGTCTGTTGTGATTTGGGGGTTTGTTCTTATTGATCAGATACATGTCATGTGAATAAAATCAATAGATAATGTTTAAATGTATGAGCATGGAATACTTTGGATAATAAAGTGATAATAGTGTATGTGTGTGTTTATGTAGAAAAGCTTGTCTGTCTCAATGTAAATTAGAAAAGTGCATATAGGGGTAGGTGTGAGATGGAAAAATCTTTAGATATCATTTTCTATGTCAGTCAGTCAGTTGTCATGTGTGATACACACTTGGGTGATCATGTCTTGAAAGAGACATGACTGACTTGGCAGAAGATTATCCCACAGTAGGTTGCCATTGCTTTCTGCGGTGGACTGGTTGGCAGCCAAGGCTATAGAACCTAATTTGTCCTGTTATTTAATCCATAACAGGATAGAAGAGAAGGATTAATACCTTTCCCAATGGTATTTGCATTTAAGTGAATGTAATGAATTCAACTGAAAATTGATGAAATCTATCATGATGTTGCAATGATTTTGTATTTGGTTTCATATGTTATATTTACCGATATGAAGGGGTATAAGGAGTGCTGTTGTCACTTCTGTGTGGGTTAATGAAATGCCACTAGATGTGACAAACATTTTCAGTTGGAATTTCTCATTAAAGTATTTTTCATGGGTTTTTTTGAAGATAACATTCATAAAAAATTAATCTGTGGAAAGATGGTGAAGTACTATGTTTTAAGTGAGTGTATATAGCTGCTAGTAATGATATTGTTTTCAAAATACTTTCTCCTTAAAGGGTTATGTTCTTTTTTTTAATTTGGATGGCATTAGTGGAACCAAAATTATATCCCATATCATTTTGATGTAAAACGAGAGAGTTAGAAGGTCTGTCTAAATGCTTATGATTATGGTGAACTGTCAGTGCCTTTTAAACTAACTAACCAAATACATAAGCCTCGTCATATTATATTCATTTTAAAGTGCAGTATATTGTTGTTATAAAATGATGGAAATTAACCATGTTCATTTGATATTTTGATATGTTTGTTGTATGTATTGGTTTCAGAAAATATTGGTTTTATTAAGAATGATGAGAATGGGAAAAATATCTAAAAATTTTAATAATTCTAGTTGAGCTTATGAATATTTTATGAGATTTTTTTTTCTAGTAACCATCAACTTTTTGTTTATAGAGACTTTATTTCAAATAAAATTTATTTAATTTCTTTGCGTTGATAAATTCTGTCAATGGATGAAATGTGCAGGCAAAAGAATAGTTTTTCTCTTTATATATAGAAATGACAAGTTAATGATAGTGCCAGACAACAGAAGAATAAGTGACAAGATAAGAAAAATGCTTTTCAAACTCTTCAAGAGCTTTGATTTTGAAATCGAGGTTGAAACAAATAAAAAATTTGTATGATATTTAGATGTAGAATTTAATCTTCTAACTGATAGTGTCTTCCTATATATGAAACCCAACACAAATTTTGAGGTGTATAAATACTGGATCTAACCATCCTGCTAACATAATCAAACACATCCCTAAAGGAATAGAACACAGGTTATCTAAAAATGCCTCTCATAAAACAATTTTCGATGAAAGAAAACAAGATTACAAAAAGGCTTTAAATGAAAATAGTCATAAAAATAAACTAAAATATAAACCTCAAATAAATAAGCAAATGAAGAATAATGCAAGGAAACACAATATTATTTGGTTCAACCCTAATAATGTCATTTATAATGCCAAAACAGAGTAAATATTTTTCCAACTGATTAATAAAGACTTTCCTAAATACTCAGAATTACACAAGATATTTAGTAGAAATACAGTCAAATTAAGTTACAGCTGTAACTGCAATTTAAAATAAACACTTCCCTAAATAGTCAGAATTACACAAGATATTTAATAGAAATACAGTCAAATTAAGTTACAGCTGTAACTGCAATTTAGAAAATTACATAAAGAGACAAAATGTCAAGAAGTTATAAAATAACATGTAGCAAAATATTATTAATGAAAAAAGCAAATGTCCACTTGGAGTTTGTAAAATGAAAGGAATTATTCACAAAGCAAAAATTCCAAATACAAATGAACAGAGAAAATTTATATGTAGAATGTAATGAAGGCAACTTAAAAAAAAACATTGATTCAATCTTAAGTCAACATTTAAGTAAAAAAGGCTTAAAAATTGTACCAAACTAACCAAACATGTATGGAAATTAAAAGAAAAAAATGACAAAGATCCTTGTATAACTTGGAGTATATTAAAAAGGCCAGACCTTGCAACAATGGTGATGTCTGCAGATTGTGCCAAGAAGAAAAGTTAGCCATATTATCATTTCCAGAAAAAGAAAGGTTGCTAAATGGTTGCTTCTTCCTGAGTTGAATAGCAGGACAGATTGGGTTCTGTAGCCTTGGTTGGCAACCAGTCTACCGCAGAAAGTAATGACAAACTACTGCAGGAAAATATTCTGCCCAGTCTCTTTCGAGATATGATTGCATAAGCCTGTATTACGTATGGCACTTACTAAATTTTTCTATGAACCATCTAGAGCAATGAACATTAATTGTTTTTTTTGTCTGCGAATTGTGCCGAGAAGAGACGTTAAGGTCGCTAAATGAAAGGGCCGAAATAATGTCCGAATGTAAACACATCAGAAAATATATTTTAGAATCATATAAACTTGAACAAAAATGTTTACGATTCCTGACCAGCTCCTGCCTTATTTTAAACTTCCGGTTATGTGTTCTTAAAGTTCTTGTAATTGTTTGAGTTAGTTGTTGGATGATAAAGGATTTGTATCATATAAGCCTTAAAAATTGTAGTAAACTAACCAACCATGTGTGGAAATTAAAAGAAAAAATTTCAAAAACCCTTTATATAACTTGGAACATATTAAAAAAGGCCAGACCTTGCAACAGTGGTGATGTCTGCAGATTGTTCCAAGAAGCGATGTTAGTCATAGTATTATTTCCAGAATGAGAAAGGTTGTTAAATGAAAGATCTGAAGAAGTGACAGGATGTAAACATCTGAGAAAATATATTTTAGACTCATACAAACCTGTGTGAAAGTGTTTACAATATTATTTTGTTAATTTTGACCAGCTCATCCCTTATTTTAATCTTTTGTTATGCATTCTGGAAGTTCCTGTTACATGTTTGAAAAAGCCATGGATGATCAGTGAATGTCAAATGCCTGAAGATCCCAAAAAGTTGGAACCAAGGTAGCATAATCGGTTGATCTTCCAAATTAGAATATATAAACATATGATATAGATATAGAAGAATCCAAAGGAGTATCCTGTACATAAAGTGGTAGGATAAGTCTCTAGTGTAAAATCTGCATGTAAAACCTTCTGTACAATAAAGGCAGAAGCTGATGATAGTTTGCCTGAAATAGGCCTATACTTCCACTTAACCATGGAATATAGTGTCAGTCTTAATTTATATATATATATATATATATATATTTATATAGTTTTTATTATTATCATTATTATTATAAGAACATGCTGCAACTTATTAGCAATAAAGTTTTGTTGTTTACTACACCATCATCAGGCAGTGAAATGTAATTAATTTACTTTTTTTATCTGTAGATTTAAGAGATAAAATAAAATAAAAACTAAAATAAAGGTCATCACACTTTAAAAAAATTGTAGTGTGAACTCATACACAAAATGTATCAATGCTTTGCCAAAGAAGATAGATAGATAGATAGCTAGATAGATATGAAGACATTGAGGTAGATAGATAGCTAGATAGATATGAAGACATTGAGGTAGATAGATAGATAGATAGATAGATATGAAGACATTGAGGTAGATAGATAGATAGATAGATATGAAGACATTGAGGTAGATAGATAGATAGATAGATAGATAGATAGATATGAACAGACTGAGATAGATAGATATGAACAGAATGGGATAGATAGATAGATATGAACAGAATGGGATAGATAGATAGATATGAACAGACTGGGAAGATAGATAGATAGATAGATATGAAAGAATAGGGATAGATAGATAGATAGAATAGATGATAGATAGATAGATAGAATAGATGAGATAGATAGATATAGAATAGAATAGGGATAGATAGATAGATAGATAGGGAATAGAATAGGGATAGATAGATATGAACAGAATGGGATAGATAGATAGATAGATATGAACAGAATGGGATAGATAGATAGATAGATATGAACAGAATGGGATAGATAGATAGATATGAACAGAATGGGATAGATAGATAGATATGAACAGACTGAGATAGATAGATAGATATGAACAGACTGAGATAGATAGATAGATATGAACAGAACTAGGGATAGATAGATAGAATAGAATGGGAATAGGGATAGATAGATATGAACAGAATGGGATGGATAGATAGATAGATAGAATGGGAATGGGATAGATAGATAGATATGAACAGAATGGGATAGATAGATAGATATGAACAGAATGGGATAGATAGATAGATATGAACAGAATGGGATAGATAGATAGATATGAACAGAATGGGATAGATAGATAGATATGAACAGAATGGGATAGATAGATAGATATGAACAGAATGGGATAGATAGATAGATATGAACAGAATAGGGATAGATAGATAGATAGATAGATAGATAGGATAAGGAGTTTAAGAGATAAAATAAAATAAAAACTATAATAAAGAAGGTCATCAAATGAGATGAACAAAGTGAGGTGAGAGGTCATTACACTTTAAAAGAAGTGAGACATGTCAAAAGGTTAAACTGGAAATAAGTCAGTAACATAAAATATATAAAAGCAAAGAGTTGGAAAAAAATTTATAACATAACGGAAAATAAAATATAAAAAAAAATTTCCATAAAGAGTTTTGTAATTATAAAAAACCCAAATAAATGAGAAAATAAGTGAAGTTTTAAAAACAAGATAAAAGATGACAAAATATCACTTAAGTTAAATTTTAAGTTAGATATTTAAAAAAGGAGTAAATTTTATAGATAAGAGAAAATAGTAAATATATTGAGATACTTTTTGATATATTTAAGAATATGAAAAATTCTATGGTGGCAAAAATTAGTGATTTCATTATGCTGGTTCAGCAAGTTAGCTTTTGGAAACCTAACAGGAGCAAACATACTAAAAGCCACAAGGAATAGGGAGACGTGGAGAACCATGATCGCCTACGTTCTGAAGGAACAGGGCACATAGAAGAAGAAGAAGAATTACATGGACTCTTTTCTTGTAAGAAAAGGAAACATATTTCATGTAATGATTTACATGTTCCAGCATGGGTTAATATTTTTTATTTCACAACAGAAGTTTTGCTAGCACTTTTCAATTACTAGTATTTAGAGAGAGAGGTAGAATTACTATATATTTTATTATTAAAAGATAGGTTATGCTGATTAAAACGTGTCTTAATATTATTCTTTGTACATCCCACATGTTGTTTGGTAAAATTAGGTTTTTCAGATTTTTGAAGATGATAGCTTGTTATACTATGGAATTTGCAAAACATATATTTTGCAGAGGACATAGACTAGGATTATGACAATTGCAAGAATTCGTGTTATTATCATTATTTATAATAATTTGGTGATGATTAATATCATTATATTGTTTTAGGATTTTATTACTGTTTTTTTTATTTACATATCAAGAGTATCAGTGCAGCTATAATTAAGTTTCAGTGTATTTTTATTAAAAATTCTACAAAGGGTTTATTAGTTGGGAAGTTTTTTGTTTTTTTTTAATCATCTCACCCCAAGCAAGGCATTCCACTGCCACTATTGCGCATGGGGCTACATAGGGGAAGGTAAAGAGAAGGAGTGGTTAGACAAAGGGAATGTCAGGAAGAATGAATGTTAGACATAGGGAATGTCAGGAGGAATGGGAGCAGATTAGTGTGTTAGGAGGTGTCTATAAATACTTTCACGGCTTCCTGAAGGTAGCCAGAAATGTAGAACTCAGATGAGGGGATAGAAGGGTTAAGATTAGTTTCACATAGGGCTAATATATCAGGTGAGTTATTATGGAGGAATGAATCTACGCTGAGGAAGTTGGTGTGGATGCCGCGTATGTTAGTGAAAGAGATGCAGACAGGTTTGGGCGTTTTCAAATAAGCTGGTTTAGTTTTGCTATTATGTTTGCTTTTTTCCATAGTGATCCAGTTAAGGAGAGGTCTTAGAATAGAATCAGACGGTCAATCGTTTGCAACTTGTGAAGGATGGAGACTGGCGCGGTCTACAACATAATGTGGCCTCGGGGTTGCCCACTGAACGTTCATGCAGGGACGCCTGTCCATGTGTGATATGGCACTACAAGAACCCCGGTATTATTCAACTGTTGATCAGAGCAGCCTCTCAAGACGCTACGCAAGAGTTAGGGCTCCTAACTACCAGTCGGAAGCAGCAACCAGGAAACTGCCAACCCAGTACCCTCAGAATGTAAAGACGTTGCCACCATACTCCGTAACTGCAAAGAGCTTCCAGCTGAACTAACACTAAGACCGAGAAGGGGGATGAACCGGGAACCCTTTCCTAAACAAGAAACAAGGCGATCACCTCGAAACTCATTCAAAAGAACTGTTTCTGAACTAGGTTCAGGAATTTATTGCCTGTCTTGGTACTAACCATTTGGTTAAATTATGGTGTGTACCAAATTATTTTTCTATTTTGATTATGCTTGGTATTATGATTAATTTGCTTACGATAATATAATTGCATTTATAGTCACTGTTTTTAAGGGGTATATTGTAGTAATGACTGTGTTTGTGAAAAATATCTTCAGTTGAGGAATTATTGTTTATTCTGTGTTCAACTGAATGTGGTATGTGTTTAATAATAGACAGTGGGTGATTAGATTTAGGAAATATGTAGATAGGGTTAACTTTATGTTTTACTTTGGGTGAGTAAGCATTATTAACTAAGAGTAATGTCTAGAAAGTCAACTTTTTATGTTGGTTTGTACATTTTAAGATTAAAGTTCTTCATAATGTTATGTATGTATTTTACAAATTCTATCTATTTTCGAGTGAGTGGAATTATGGATGATCATGAGGCCATCATCTCTACATAATCCAATATCTGCTATATCAGAATCCCAATGTGCATTATGAGTGTACAAAAAAGACCTACAAGATTTCATGATTCTGCAGAAACCAGTGATCCCATAGCAATGTTAAATGGGTGCTCGGAATTAGATTTTATCCATTGTTCATTGTTTTGGATGTGGACTGATTGTTTAGAGTTTAAAATTATATTTCTATCTTGAATAGTTAGGTCAGAGAATTACAAAGCAAAGTCCAATGTTATGGTAAACAAGTCCTTTGAGACAGAGGGGTAGACACTATGTCAAATTGGATAAGTGAGTGAGTTAAAGAGTGAGTTTTGTTTAATGGCATATCAACCTCTGTGGGTCATTTAATACCAAAAAGGTTGGGGTTTTAAGGTATTTTTTGTTAATGTTTGGTTATAGTGTGAAGGTTACTTTAGTCAGATTTTAATGAAAATTTTGTTTTTTTTTATTCTTTATTTTAGAAAACTGAAAATGTATTCAAGTTTTGTATTCAAAAATGTTTTGCTGAGAATTTTTTCTTTCAAAAATGTGTTGTGGTAATATTTTTTTCTTCAAAAATCTATATTTTTCTATAAAAGTCTATTTTTATTCTTTCACAGTGTTTTGACCCCAGTTTGGGGGTTAACTATTTGCCCATAGCTGGGACCCTAACAGGTGCTACCCCTCCGGGTCAGGGTGGATCTGGGAACAACAATTAAGAGGTGGTTCCATACGCCTCACAACCTCCCAATCAGAGGCCTTGCTGCCGGATGCAGTTTACCATCATGCCCAGGACCCAAATTGGATAAATGAAGATGTAGATTTGTTGTTAATATGTTTGAACCAATTAATGATGTTAGTGGTATTATTCCATTGGGTTAATCCGATATTCTGTGTTTGATTTGCAGGTTGATTCTCTCAAAAATTTGTTAACTAATTTTACCAATTTCTGGTTTTGTTGGATTAATAAAAATGGTAAAATTAGTAAACAAATCCTTGCAAGAATCAACCTGCACATCAAACACACTATTGGATTAACTTAATAAAATAATACCACTGACATCATAAATTGGTTCAAATATATTCACAACAAATCTGCATGTGTTGGATGGCGTTTTCTTGAGGGTTCTTTTCCACACCACCTGCTTTTGTGTAAAGCCTGACTGTAATTTCAACTTTCTTAAATTGTCATTTATAAGCAGGGTTCTTGTTTTATGTAGTCTACCTATCTCTCTTTGGCTATTAACCTCAATAAACCTACAATTACTGATTGGGTTTTCTATGCCCATTCTCTCAACATATCCAAAACATGTAAGTCTTGCTTAACACATAGCATCTATTATAATTACCATTATTTTTGTCAGCATGGATATACTAGTTTTAATAGTAGAATTACTGTGAAGCCAATAAATTGTAAACGCAAATTCTACTCCAGCAGCTTCTTTTCTAGCCCTTCCCACCTGTGGAATTCTCTTCTGCATACTTGCTTTCCTGACAGTTACAATCTCCAAGAATTGAAATGTAAAGTCAATAGTCATCTTTTGTCTCACTAACTTACATCCTCTCTCTCATGCTTTTCTACATCCACCCCACTCTCATCAGTACTCTCTTCCCTCTCCTACTCTCTTCCTGACACTCCCTGCAATTCCTTACTCCTCATAACATTCCTCCTCGTCTACCCAACTCTCACCAGTAATCTCTTCCCTCTCCTACTCTCTTCCTGACACCTCCTGCAACATTCCTCCTACGTAAACCCCTGCACAACAGTGGCAGTAAAATACCTTGATTGGGATAACACAATTATAAAAAAAAAAAAGATTTCATATAGTTCTTAAGTGTCCTTTCTTCAAAATCTGTTTCATGGAATTTTCACTTTACATCAAACAATATGAATGTAAATGCCGTACTTATAATCATGTATTAAAAAAAATGTCAGTTTTAATTTTTCCAAGTTGTATATGAAATGAAAATTGAGTAACATTAGTAGATTACTAAGGATTCTGTATGGTCTGGTACACATGTAGTGAAGGATATGGGGGTAGGATCATAATTTATTGCACTGCATAATATCAACTCCAATATGAACGAAACATTGTGCAATAAAGCTACTTCTGATGATATAGTTAGTTTCAAGAGACCACCAATTGTGTAAAAATAGAAATTAAAAAAAGAATATGGTAAGGGATGTTGTTCTGCAATTAAAAATGATCAGCTGAGGTGACTTGTCCAAACTGTTCAAAGCAAATAAAAGTCTTGAAAATTTGGTAGAAGAAAATCAAACCACAGTGAAGAAAAGTCTAAAAAATATATTCTATGCTTCAGTTTGTAATTTTAAGATTAGTCATTACCATTTTATGATTTGCAAGAATTATTGATCATGTTTTTACCTCAATGTTTCAGATGATCTGGTCTACAGCAATCTTCAGGTGTACAATTTGTATGAAAAGAATGAAGAGTCATTATCATTTAAAAACCTTTTGCATTATAAATCTCTTCCAAAGTTTCAAATGATCTAATTTACATCAATCCTCAGGTATTCAAATTCATATTGAATGAAATGAGAGGTAGGGGAGGGTATTTATCAATATAGAAAAGAAAAGGGAAAAACAACAGCTGAACAGACCATCTCTCCACACTTAAAATATGAAATCTCATATATATGATTCTGAAGTTTGAATGATAACTCCAATCAGTATAATTGTGATATTTCTCTCGTTCATATTACAGACACGTTTTTAAAATTGACATGTTCTTTCAGGATATAGAGGATCATGACTCACTACAATCTCCTGTTCTTTGTACTCTAAAAAAAATTGTCTTTTCGTTGTCATATCTAAACCTTGTTATTTCGTCCATTTTCTCAAGCTCGTCAAGAGGGTTATGGATTATTTTCTTCTGTTCTTTTTGACCTCAATCTGTCCTGAGAGTATCAGATTTTCCAAGCCATCTTTACTTATTGTGAGCCTCAGAAATTTCAACTGTCTTTTTCTGATTTTAAGTCTAAGTTTCCTTTTTGTTTCCATTTTCTCTAAAACTTCATCATTGCTCACATGTTCAGGTCCATGGTATTCTCAGCATCCTTTTGTAGAACCACATTTCTGTTGCATAAAGTCTCTTCTTCGTCTATGAGGAGAGGGTCCAGCATTCCCTGGCATATAGAAAGACTGATATTATTTAATTTAGTACACTTTTCTTTGTTACTAATGAAATTTTCCTGTTTCTTAATACTTTGTTTAACTTTTGGAAGGCATCTCTTGCTATTTATATGTGACTTCAGATTTCACTCTTGCATTTTCAGCCTCTTTTAAAACACTTACCAGATATTTACTTGTTTGATTTTAGTATTCCCAATTAGTAATTTTCATTTTGGACTATTCCTTTTTGCTAACAATTATAACACTTATATTTAGCATCAGGAATACAGAGGTGAAATTTCCAGGGAACATAATGAAGAAAAAGGACTTGGAAAATTGGATACTCACAGCTCATATTGATGGACAATGAAAAAAAACAATGCATAACCTACAGAGTGAGCTTGAGTAAATGGATGGCAGAATAATATTTAGAAGTGATAAGAAAAAGACAAATTTATTAATAGCTACAAAATACAGGAAATTGTGGAGGGCTATAGTCACCAACATCTTGAAGAGACATGGCACATAGAAACAGATCTACTTGCTGAATCACTGCTGATATGAAAATCACACAGTTAGCAAGATCATTTAATGACATTCTATTATTGAACATGTAACTCCATAAGGGAATGTATAATTGTGCATGTGCAGTAAGGTTCCCTCTAATTGGTTGCTAAGTTATATCCAGGCTGTGCAACCAATACTTGAAATTTTCAACATATCATTTAATGGCATTCTATTGTTGAGCATTGTGGTGCAGTGGATATCGACTCGGAATGAAAAAAATCAGGGTGCCGAGTTCAAATTCCAGTTGAATTTCTTGCATTCAGTTATGCACAAATACCTTTGAGAAAGATATTAATCCATCTCTTTCCTCCAGTTATGGGTTAAATAATAAAACAAATTGGGTTCTATAGCCTTGGTTGACAACAAGTCTACCGCAAAAAGCATGGCAACCTACTGCGGGATAATCTTCTGCCCAGTCAGTCATGTCTCTTTTGAGACATGATCACCCAAAGCGTGTATCATGAATGGCACTTAACTGATTGTTGAGTGTACAACTCCATAAGAGAATGTATAATTGTGCATGTGCAGTAAGGTTCCCGCTAATTGGTTACTAAGTTATACCAAGGCTGTGCAACCAGTCTTTGAGATTTTCAAGATATCATTAGGCTTTCTGGATATAACCCATAAACCCAAATAAGGTCATAGATTAGAACAGTCAAAACAGTGTAGTAAAGACAAAAACAAACATAATGAAATCAACAGGCTAAACAAGCTTTGAAAATGGTGTTATGATAATATGTATATCAGTTATTTTCCAGACAGCCTAAAAGTAGAAACAAGATCAATACAATTAAACTGGTTGTGTTATTGCGTGTTGGTAGCATAGTCAGCTTCATTTAGGAGTACAATAGTGTTTTTGTTCAAATCTATCAAGATTATATCATGTCCAAAAATCAGGACTTGTTATGAAGCTACTGCCAATCAGATGATAGGATTGTAATATTGGAATACAATTCTACTGTTTTAGGGGATATCAAGTTTTGTTACTTCAGGTCATCCATGTTTCAATTGTCCCATGAAATTCTCAGAAATATATATTTACTTTCATAAAATGAAAGTAAAGCTTACTCAACACCTATTTTATGTAGACATCTTTTAGAGTTATACTAGCAGTATAGCCCAGCGTTGCTTGGGTGTAATGAAAGCTTTAAAACTAATTCATGGTCTTGGAGCTCAGACTCAGCCTAAAGAATATTTGTGTGACGTTTGGTGAGAATCGGATAAAAATTGTAGATTTCTATAAAGGACATACAGACAGATAAACACACACACACACACACACACAAACATCTTGCCTTTCATACATATATATTATCGATTTTCTGCACTATTGTAAGAACTGCAACCTTGAAACTTCTGAATATCATTTCATATGTCTTTGTCTATGAGTGTATGAAATTTGATTAAAATCGGACCACTCCTTCTATAACCCAATTTTTTCAATTATTGATTTTCGATATTTATCGGGTGTACCCGACACAAAACCTAGTTAAGAACACTCGCAGACGCTTATGGTACAACTGCGTAAATTTTCAAGAAAATGGGTTCAGCTGTTTCGGAGTCTATAAGTAACAGACACATACGCACACACACATACATACAAAGTTCCATTTATAAATAAGTTGAGATATACAAAATATAAGAAGTAGTCTTAAAAAACTACAGGGAATTCCGAATTGAACCTTGTATTTAATCTACTGGAATAGACTGTTCTCTAGACATGGGCAGTGGGAGAAGAACAATCTATCCAGTAGATAAAGGGTTCAGTTTGGAATTCCCTGTAGGTTATCCATATTGATATACACCTGAGGATTGTCTTAATTTTTGTGATAACAATGACAGAGAATAGGAAAATAGTCTGAATGTAAATAGTATAAATAGCATGACATATTTTGTGTTTTACAAAGGAATGAATGCTGGCTATATATATATATATATATATATATATAAACATAGAGGTTGTGCCAGATGTTTGAGAAGATACCTTACTTCTTCTATGTGCCATATCACGGCTCTCCACAGCATTCTTTTGTAGAACCACATCTCTGTTCCTTGAAGTCTTGTTTTCATCTGTGAGAATATTTTCCTGCAGTCATAGCTATATATGAAAACTGATAATAAATTGCAGTTGAACATTTTTTTTTCTTTCTTTCTTATGAAATTTTCTTGTTTCTTAAAACTTTGATAAGTTTTTGGAAGGCATCTTTTGCTCTTCTATCACACTTCTAAGCTTCACTGTCACATTTTCTGACCACTGTTAAAACTCTTCCCAGATATATAAATTTTCATATTTGTTTTATTTTACACATTCACTTTTTGTAGGTCATAAATAAATGATAACAAAAGATGCAAAATTATGTAGAATGTACTAAAATTCAATATTCTCATTTCTCTTTCAGATGTATCCAAAAGTGCTAACATGGCAGCACCCAAACTAGCAAGAGGAAATTAAAAGGCCTATTCTGCCCATTGTACTATGCACCAACCATAGTGACCCAGAAAATAACCAGCTAAAAGCAATGACTAGGTGAAATGCCAGGTGCTTTTGTGCAGACTCCACGGAGCTATCATTTTCATGATCATGTCACACTCTAAAACGTGGCCTCTCCTTATCTGTATGTCCTCTATCTGGGGCATCAAACAGTAGCTCCACAATACGAAAGACTCATTAAAGGCAATCATTATCAATGTGAGAGCCAATATGAATAAGAACTACCTGATAGTCAGGCAGTCACTTCCAAGTTTTTTTTGTGTCCATCTTCAAGGCTGAGGGCATTTTTATTAAATATGGGTGTGTGAGTGTTATAATATATAGTGGCTCAGATTGAGGAATTGGTGAGTCAAGTTTGTTATACTCACTCTTGGAACGAGTATTAAGCAATCTCTTCTCCCAACAGCTATAGGTTAAATAGCAGGACTTGGCTCTGGAAAAATATTTAACTTCAAAATATTATGTGCAGTCTCTCATAAATTAAGTTCCATTAA
The DNA here is from genome assembly GCA_037127315.1 of Ascarosepion bandense. Classification (NCBI taxonomy): domain Eukaryota; kingdom Metazoa; phylum Mollusca; class Cephalopoda; order Sepiida; family Sepiidae; genus Ascarosepion; species Ascarosepion bandense. The sequence goes on along the minus strand of JBBBDQ010000895.1, from coordinate 551,619 downwards.
GAAAGTTGCAGTTTAAACCACAAGTTGGCTCTGTGGATGTTAATGAAATACAAATAGAACTCAGCAGACATTTGCAACAGGGATTAGCTTGCCAACTCCAAGAGGCAGCAAACTTATCTGTATTGTTGCAAGAATGACAATGACACTTTCTGAAGTTGTAGTAGGTTAGGGAATTGACCTATGTAGTGGTAAAAGCAAAATCAATAAAAACAACTCTTGGATTGCTAATGAATCTTCTTAAAATTATAGAATGCTGGAGAATGGTTTGACAGTAAATCAATACGCAAAATGTTGGGTTCAATAGTCTGAAACCTCTGGAAATGCCAATGACTTTCGTCAAAATTACAGAATGAACTGTTTTCTTTGTTATAAAAAAATTATATATATGCTTCAGGATTCTTTTTTTTTCAAATACATATCTATGAAATGATATGAGGGTAGAGAAAAACAAGTCCCATCTTTTTGCCTCAAATTAGTGACCTTTAGTACTTGCTATTTTATAAAAAATACATATTTCTAATGTACTGGTCATCTGCATGCTAGAAATTACATGCAAGTTTATTTATGCAACGTGTTCATTTCATATTGAATAGAAAAAGATTCTTAACCAAGTCCTTCACATCATCAGTTAAGTTTTCTCAATGTTTCAGGTTTTTTTTCTTTTTTTAAAAATAATTTTCAAAGTCCTCCTTTGAATAACTTATGTGAACCTTCAAGTTTTAGTCTTGAATTTTTTCCCTCTTTTTCTGAGTTCAAGACTGCCAGACATAAAAGGTTTTTTTGGCAGATTATTTTTACCTGTTCTCATTTTCCAAATAGCTATAAAAACATCAACATTCAAAAACATTAAAAGTCATTTCTAAAATAAATAAAAACATTTAAAAATCTCATTATCAAAGGTAATATATGATTGTCTTGCAAATTAAATATATAACTGTCTTGAAAATTAAAGATAATGTATAATTGCCTTCAAAATTAAAGATAAGATATAATTACCTTCAAAATTAAATATATAACTGCCTTAAGAATTAAAGAATATATATAAATGCCTTAAAAATTAAGGATAATATATAATTGCCTTCAAAATAAAAGATAATATATAATTGCCTTCAAAATAAAAGATAATATATAATTGCCTTCAAAATAAAAGATAATATATAACTGCCTTAAGAAGTTAAGAATATATATAACTGCCTTGAAAATTAAAGATAACATATAATTGCCTTAAAAGTTGAATGATAGTTATAATTTAATAGAATTTAAAATACAACCTGAATACCAATTCTTTAAACAGAGAAAACTTCAATAAGAATTTCTCTTTCCCCTCTAAAATATCTGTATAAACAATTTTTACAGCAAGAAATCTATTTTATAAATATATTCCTGTCATTATGCTGAGTCCACTTAAATGTTTTACTCTGGACATAGCTACATACAAAACTGCCCATGAGAGAAACGTTTAAATCTTTTCTAATCTTTATTTTAATAATGATAATAAAAATACTGTATTCTCAAAATTCTTCACTTGTTTAATTAGTTCAATAGATTTTTAAAAATATCTAATTAAGCAGATTGTTTTGAATTGTTTAGGTAATTCTATTTTTTGGGGAGGGGGTTCCATTTGACAAGTTCGTATTAATGTTAAACAGTAGATCACATCTCAGATCTTCATTGTACTGACTGGTTAATGTGAGTTCACAGATAGCAACAAGGCATATTATGAAAACTGTAGATTTTACTTTTGACTGAATTTTGACTTAACAGATAAAATTGATTTTTATACAAACATGAATTCAAAAATATAAATATGTCTTTATCAACACTGCTTATGATTTTTAAAATTGGAATTAAACATAAATATTATTATAAATTAATTAAGAATAAACATTATTGCTAATGTTATAAGTTCTATTTCTAGTTCTATCATATATATATATATATATATATATATCTTTTCATTCAGAACTCAGCTGATTACGTAACCTTGTTTCAACCTTTCGGTATCCAAAGTTATGTCTGAAAGTCAAAATATCAGAAAATATATTTTAGGATAATACAAACCCAGATAAAAGTGTTTACATTTCTTGACAAATTTCTCCCTTGTTTTGAAATGCCAGTTATTTTGAACTTTAAGTTGTGCATTCTGAAAGTTCCTGTTGTGCATTTGAAAAAAGAAAAAATGTTGGAGAATCAGTTGATATAAAACGCCTGAACATACCGAAAGGTTGAAACCAACATTGCCCAATTGACTGACTTCTTAATAAAAATATCTAAAAGCTCTTATATATGTATTGACCATTTTTTATACAACTGTATATTTGATTTAATTTTATTCTGACCAATAACTGGTTAATAATAATTATATATATATATATATATATATATAGTCATCCGCAGACTGATCTGTTTTGTTGTATCACAGCTCATCAGTACAGTTAGACAGCTGATTGCTTTTTACCCAGGATTGAAACCTGACCGAACTGGCGTCAGTCGGCGATTCTACCTCTGAGCTATGGGTGCTCGGTAGAAGGAGGCAGTTTTGGTTTTTTTTTTTTTGCATGTATATTATCATTATACATGCCCAATAGCAAGAGTGCTCTAATTCATTACTGAATGAGCGATGCGTATATGCTAGAGTAGCTACTGTTTTTCAAAGCCTACCATTCTTCCAGAGTGCTCAATCAGGGCGTGAGAGCGTAACATGGATATCAATAAATATACATATGCATTCATATATATGAATATTTTTCTGGTGTTAATAAAACAGTGATTGAAATCGTACAACAAGGCTATCAAAGTATATGTTAATGATTATACATATTATCCTATGTCTATAACATGACTCAGAACAGTCAGCTCATAAGCACCTGGTGATTGCATAGTACATGAAACTCTGAGTTGTGCTATATATATATATATATATATATATATTGCTAGTCAGCAATCATTATGGGTAAACAGGGTGGGTTGCTATGTTCTACTGATATAAAATGGGGGCAAACAGACAAAACTTAGACCCATGCAAATTTATAAAAGATTGGAATTATGATATAAAATATAATCAGTTAATCTGCTTAAAAGATTTACTGATTGTTCTGACCGCTGAACAGAAATAGTTAATAATTATTAAAAGGACAAATTAAGGGGGCATTTTCCTGGTTTCTTATAATCTCTCTTATACAACAGTTAATGTCTTTGAAAGTTTCTAATATGTTGTATTTGAAAGACAAGTTCAGGTGAGTTTATTTTAAAGAAAAATATGTTTTCTATGGGAAGTTGCCTTCAAATTTGTAGTGGAGCCCTGTAAAAAAACAAATCCAGGTTCGATTTCTAAATTGTAATTACCGAAAAACAAATTTGCAAATTAACAGAAAACTAAAACAAGACAAAGAAAAAATGAAAATTAAAAAATAAATAAAGCAACTAAATTAAGTAAAACCAAAATTTAAAAAGAATTTTAGTTTTAGTAAAAAAAAAAATGAAAGAAATTAATTAAAATATTTAAAAAAACTGAAATAATAATTTTTAGCTGATCCTTTAAGACAAAAAAATATGGAAATATACAATTAAAAATTAAAAGTAAAAAAGTAACAATTGGAAAAATAACAAAAAATGAAATTAAGTAAAACAGAAATTTAAAAGATATGTTTTGTCTTTTTTAAAATAAGAAACGTAAAAAAAATAATGAGATTATTTAAAAAAGACTAAAATGACAATTTTTTCGTGAGTTTCTGTTTTATATGTATCTTTAAAAAATATTCATCATCAGTTGTTTTTTGATAACATACAAATCAAATCACACATTTTCAAGAAAGTCTATTACTGCATGCAACTGCAAGAAATCAACACATTTTCAACAGAACTGTCCAAGATGTGTTTTAAAAAGTCAACTTAAGCATTTCCATAAGGCCCTCATTACATCCAGGTTGGTAATCTCAGAAAACTTTATTAAAAATTGGGTATGTGCATCATCCTTAAGAAAAGACATGTTTTAAGTGGAGAACATTCCAACTATTTTGTGAAAGTTCTTGAGACAATATTAAATCACAACAACCATTGTTATTCAAATGAAAGGACTTTGTTCAAACTTAATGTTATCTGTCTTTAGATATACCTGTATCAATATATTACTGACGAATGTTTATTTTTTTTGCATATGTTTTTCTTTCTTAATTGATGCACATATTTTAATATCTTCCATTGAGGTCTCACAAGTGAGGAGCGATAACCAAAGAGCTCATTCTATACAATTGTTTTTTTCTCTATTTATTTTTTCTTCTCTTCATATTGCCAACTATTTTAGTTTTACTTTCTACTTGTGTGTATGTGTGTGTCTATGTGTTTTTTAATAATAATTTTAATTTTGTCTAATTAATTTAAGTTAATTTGAATATCTCTTCAGGGGTAATTGAAATTGAGTTTTTGTTAAATCATTTCATCCCAAGCAAAGTAATAAAACCACAAAGATGCACAGGGTTACTGAGTGTGAAAGAATTTGAGAAAAAAACTTTGCTAAGAAAAAAGAACAATAAAAGATCAGGAATTAAGGAAGCAAAAAATGGTGATTGACATTGCTTTTAAATTTTTAAAGACCAAAGTTGATTTTCCAACCAGGAAGCCAGAATGTTCCACAATCAAGGAGTGTGAAAGAATAAATTGTTGACATAAATTCATGGCTACATCAAATAATTCCAACTCTAAATTGATGAGACCTAGTTTCCAATCAAGCTTAAGTTTGTAAAATTTATTTAACAAAGAGAAAAGCATGTCAGAACAGTTATAACAATATTCATGGAAAAACAACAAAAAAGTCATGTTATGGTGAAAGGGAAAGCGACTGAATTCTAGTTGCCAGGTCAGTACTGATAACATTGGAGATTCTTTGGAATTTTTCAGGAATCTCTAAATAGATTGCAAAAAGCATCAGATTCAATTTACGAAGGAATAGTAGACTGATAAAGAGGAATATTTATTAAAGGAATCAAAGAAATTAAAATCTGCATAGAAAAAAAATGGTATTTTGTTTTTCAGATATATTTATAAGAAGGGCAGGTTAATCAGTGGCATATAATTAAGATACTGGTATTTTGAATATCATATAGTTTATTTACAAAGAAGGTAACTTCTTGATAATATCAAAATGGAGAAGATGATTCCAGCATGTGGTATCATTAAGAAACACCTGAGAAACACCTGAGAACCATAACATGACCTGATGACAGAAATCTAATGATTATTGTTACATGAAACTCAGATGTTGGCATTGATAATTGTTGTAACCCTAAAAGGTTACTTGGTGAGTAATCACCAAAACAGAGTTTGGGAAGAACCCTATATCAACAAGTAAAGGACTCGCACGTTGCATGAAGTAGATATACTGCTAGTGAGAATAATCACTGTACTCTATAATTTACTCTAAAAGTTTTCACATATTTAAGAAGATAGGAACATACCATTTCTGGAAACAGGTAGGTATACAACAACTATATATATATAAACGAGATTATAATTATACTAGTGTCGAAAACCTTCCTCGAAAACTTTTGACAGAAGGAAAAAAATAGTTTTAAAAAAGAAAGAGCTTAGTACATGAATGTCAGTCAAACATGTTTGAACTGAGATCAGCAAGAAACCCAAAGAAAAAACTTCAATACTAGTAATCATCTAACAGAAAGCACTCAATACAGAGGAAGAGTGAAATAAATAGATAACACCTAATGAGACAGACGAACCTACCTAGGTTTCACCTAAATGGATCATCAGGGAATGCATTTAGGTGAAACCTAGGTAGGTTTGTCTGGCTTATTAGGTGTTTTATTATATATATATATATATACACACACACAGACACTTAATACATTTAACAAAAAGAATTTGTCACTTTAACTGAACAGGTTCATGCTGACTTCAAAGTTTTGTGAGGACACTGTTATGATGTCTTCACTCATTGAAGCTGGATTTTTTTTGGCATTAAACCTGTCAACACTATTTCCAACGCCATACTGAGCACTTTGCAATAAAAAACCAGCTTGCCAAAATATCTGTTATCAGTAAAAACACTGAAAAATCACACTCTTAGCACAAAACATTTTCACAGCTCAAAACCCAATATATATTTCATTTGTAAACAAAAAAAATCACCTGAAGATACTACATGCTAGAAACCTACACTCTGTAATAACTTGTTTGCAAATGAAAAAGATTCAAAAGTTCTACAACTGTACTGAACACTTTAATACAACTGTGTACTGATCTAATTTTATTATGACCAAAAACTAATTAATTAATATATATATATATATATATATATATATATATATATATATACACACACACTGTGTATTAAGGAAGTGAATGTTGTTTAAGACAAATATTATTTAAGACAGTAGACATCTTTTGTCGATTAGTTTTACTGAACAACTTTTCTAAATTATGAATTATTCTTCTCAGACAAGAAGGAAGTTGAATCCATGTATTTTGAAGAAACAAACTTTGCCTGAGCTTATATCTGCAACAAGGATTAGTTAAATACCCATGTAGTTGAACAGACTTGGATGCAAGCAGTCAATCTTACATTATAGATTAATGATCATCTCTCTCCTTCTGTCAATTTGTAAGGTGACGTTTAGTATTTAAATGTATTAATAATTAACTTAGCTTGTCAACATTCATGTTTATGTGCCTAATATAAGTCAGGGGTTTTATTAATTATGGATACTGGAATGTTTCTCAATATGCAATAAACAAGAGGGTTTTGTAAAAGTAGGGGTTCGAAAATCAGTTATAGTCTTAAAAACTACAAAATTAATAAATTAGAAGATCTGAATAAGGGACGTTGAAAAATTTCTATTAAAATATGCACCCTCCCAGTTTTTAAGAAGTATCTATGAGGATGTATGTACCAAATCACTGCAAAAATTTGTACTTGATTTTCTTTGCTAATAAAAAAAGACCAAAACTCAACACTGGCCTTTTCTTTTTTTTCATCAAGATTTGGTCTGTTCAAGATTGAAACCTTAGGTTGTTGATTTGTGAGTCAGATTTTATTGAATGTTTTGTCCACAAATGAATGTCTTCAAGATAGAAGAAGAAAATTTGCATTTTCACCATATTATGCTCTATGAATTTTGGAAAGGAGTAAACGTCAGAACTGTGGAAAAAAGCAAAATGTTCAAAATTTGGATTGTGCATGACCTCTTTAAACGTTCAAAAAGTAGATTTTATCAGTGTGATTTTAATCTAAATGATCACACACGCTCTGGATAACCTCCCAATGTTGATGAAGACACTCTACTTGCCTTCATAGAAAAAAGACAACCATTTTGATAGAAGAGACTGATAAAAGCGTGAAAATTGATATCTCAACTAAACTGCCTTTCCCTATTTGAAGAGAGCTGAGTTTAAGAAAAACACCTGATCTTAGCAAATTATAAAGGTGTCATTTTCCAGAATGACAACACAAGACTGCATGTTGCAAAACAGATCTTGCAGAAGCTGAAGGAGTTGAAATGGGAGACTCTCCAGCATCCAAAATATTCTCTTGACTTGGCTCCTTTGGATTTTCCAGGAAAATTTAAATGACAAAAACATTTGACTTTGTATAGTCAAAAACTACTTTATGATCTTCTTCCAACAAAAAACATAGTTTTTATGAAATGGCATCAATAAGCTTTTATAATGATAAGAAACAGTTGTTAGAAACAATGGAGTCTATGTACTTGACAAATTAATATTTTTTTGTGATTATGCAAAAGTTTGCTTTTAATTTTCTAATCGGGCAGAAAATTTTGCAATGATCTAATAACTTTAACTATTGTTGGTAAAATTTTCTGAAATAATCATGAGGTCACGAGGTCACCAATTTGAAGTGACTTATAAATGAACATGAGTCATTTTAGAAACATTTGTTTTATAATTTTTATTTCGATTATGGTTGACATATTTATGAAATTTAATTTTTCTCAAGTCATACATGTTGTTTTTGTCTAGTAAGGGTCTGTACTTAAAATTAAAATGCTAGTAATAGTTTGGTTTAAAAACAGAAATGTCATATGAGTATATTGCCATATCCTTTCTACAACTAAAAGAGATGGGATATTAACTTTCATTTATTCATGTGGATGATAAAAACTTTAAATGAAAAAAATAAGCAGCCAATGAGCCAAATAAATAATCAACAAGAACAGAACTGTGATGGATGAAGTTAATCCAAGCTTCTTTTTAGGATTTGCTTGTAAGGTGGCCAAAAAAGTTCTTGCCATGTTTTTATATCTTGTAGGAAGAAGTAATCACTGATATGCAAATGACTAAGTTAGGTACTGAGAAAGTGATGGTGATGGGTGTGGAGGCACTGCTCTTAACCAATGCAGGGGTGTTGTGCATACATATGAGCCATAACTCAAGCAGTGGCAAAGCTTATGAGCAAAGTACCCTGCTAGTTTCCCCTAGCTAGAGTGAAAAGAGATAAATTCATATATTGTAAAAGATATCCGTGTAAAAGTGAATGCAACAGCTTTGGCTGGAATTTGAACTTGCTTTGACAATGTCCATTTTCCATGTCAATAACTTTCTACATATGTGCATCTGCAAACATCTTTATGTGATAGCAATACTTTAGTAATACTTAAAAACAGTAGCTGTACTTAGCATTGGAAAGAGAGAGTTGAAATTTCTAGGGCCCATGAGAAAAGAGAGCACAGAGAGTTTGACACTCACAAGACATATTGAAGGCAAGAGGAACAGAGCAAGTAACCTACCTAACAAGCTTATAAATGAAATACAGAACAGCAAGTGGGAGTAATGCTGAAAAGACACACCCAACTAAGATTGATTCAGTTATTTTCTATGAATTATCAACTTTTTACTAGTTATTTAAACCCAGAAAATATTTTTTATATTGTAAGAATATGTTTTTGGAAATAATATTTTACTGATTACTCCATTGCTGGGGAGGAAGAAGAGATGAATTCATAATTTTCCAAGGGTATTCGCATGCAAGTGCGAATAAACTCAAAATTAGAACTTGGCTGTCAGATTAACAATTCTGAGCCATTATCCATTAGAACACCTACACATCCAAGCTTACAGCACCTGTTATTACCAAGTGGTCAACCATCTAATTACTGACCAGGCTCAATGTTGCTTAACTTTCGTGATCGTATTGGAACAGGTGTTTCACATTTTAGGATGTTCACCAGAGGATATGCTTTGTGGTGCAGTGGATATTGACACAAAATGAGAAATCTGGGAGTCCAGTTCAAATTCCACTTGAATTTCTTGCATTCACTTACGCGCAAACACCACTGAGAAAGGGATTAATCTGTCTCTTCCCTCCAGTTATGATTTAAATAGCAAAACAGATTGAGTTCTATAGCCTTGGCCGGCAACCAGTCTACCACAGAAAGTAATGGCAACCTACTGTGGGATAGCATTCTGCCCAGTCAGTCATGTCTCTTTTGAGACATGATCACCCAAGCTTGTATCACGTATGACAGTTAACTGACTGACTGACCAGAGTGTATTGTCTTACATGCTCTTTTTACAGATATATCTGATGGCATAATTCAGGGACTCTCAACCATTTTTTGTGTCATCGTCCAATTTCACTTGGAAAAATTTCCCATTACACACTTGTATAGTAAATATTCATAAGAATACCAAAATTATCTAGCAAATGTTTGTTATGGGTTCATAAACTGACTTCATGATGTGTGACTTTATAATTGTAAAAAACAAAACAACACTGACTTATGCAGTTGTCACAATCTCATTAAAAAAACAAATGAAAGCAAACTTAATCATTGAAAATTATATATATTTTTTTAATCATTACACCCCAAACAAAGCATAACTGCCACTGATGTGCAGGGGGTTACAGAAGAGGTGACTGATGAGAAAGAGGAACAAGTTACAGAGGAATCAGAAAATGAGTAAGAAAAGGATGAGAATATAGGTGTGAAGAGAGCTGCATGAGAGTAGAGTGGAATGGAGGAACAACATGAGACAAGGGTTGTCAGGGAAAGGATGTGAGTTAAGAAGATAAGAGATTGTAGCTTTCATGGAAGCAAGTATATGGAAGAGAATTCCACAGGTGGGAAGTGTGAACAAAGAAGCTGTTAGAATAGAAGTTACGGTTACACTTGATTGGTTTCACTGCAAAAAGGGTGGGACCTAAATGCTAGTCTAGTAGCTGGAGTAAATTCATGCAGTGGGAGCACCAGGGAGCTAAGCTCATCAGAGCAGAACCCATGAAAATATTTGTAGAAGAGACTGAGGGAAGCCACATTATGTCAATGAGAAAGTAACTGGAGTTGAACTAACAGGTCAGGATCAATTACATTACAGATTCTTCATTGGATTTTGTCAAGATGCCCGAGATGAATATCAGAGGGCACCAGACCAGTTGTGACAGCAGTATTCAATTTAGTTTTATGTTTTTTTTTGTTTTTTTTTAATCATATCACCCCGAGCAAGGCGGTAACGTCACTGATGTGCAGGGGGCTACAAAGGAGTGAAAAGATTGGAAAAGAGAAAACCAGAAACCGCATCCTAAATAGGAAACAAGGGATGAGCCTCTTCTCCTGCTCAATAGACGTAGGTGGAGTGTGAACCAGGCGATAGTTTAATCTATCTACTCCAATTGAAAAAAAAAAAAAAGTAAGAAGATTGGAAAAGAGAAAACCGGAAACCGCATCCTAAACAGGAAACAAGGGATGAGCCTCTTAACCTGTTCAATAGACGTGGATGGAGTGTGAACCAGGCGATGGTTAGGTTTAGCTTTGCAAATGTTGACAAAAAATGAAATGATCTTTATTCAAAATTATAAAATTAAAAAGAATATATACTACTAGCAACTAACAAAAAATAGGTGAGTTTTTTTTTTGTTGTTCTTGGTCTTCCCTTATTTGATTTATATCAAATCCAAAACAAAAATTTATTTCATCTGAATAACTAATTGAATGTTAATGACCATTCTCCAAACTATAGAGAATACGAAAATATTTGCTGTTTGTGGGGATATTTATATCTTATCTAAGAATAGGACCCATTTATTCCCGTTTAGTCTTGTTGTATCCCGGGGGGGGGGGGGGAATAAACCGAGAAAGACTAGTGCAAGAAGTAACTCTTAACACTGAGTATATATAATTAGAAATTTATTATACCTTAATACAATAAACCAAATACAAGTACATTAATGAGCAGTTAACACGAATAACAATTAAGAAGGCAATGTCTCTGTATAGGACGTATGCATCCGTCTTGAGAAGTAGGCTTCCGTCTAGGGACGTCTAACTCTTGTCTAAGGCCGATAGCTGTCGACTCTCGTATAATGATGAATAATCTTGATCACTCTCGTGTAATGACAAAGACTCTTGTATAGTCAGGAACACACTCGATCTCTTTCGAGTGCTTTCTCTCTATAGTTCGTTCTCGTCTAGGTCTTTTATAACCCAGGCCATACCCATTCCTGGGTAGGACAGGATATTCCACCACGACAAGTCTCTTGTTTATTTTGTTTTTATATAAATTCTTTGCATATCTCCTTCGAATATTTTCTTCTGGTAGTATATGTTGAAATACCTTTTTAATACTTAAAATCCTATTTACATTATTCAAACTGTTGTCTTCATCTTCGAATTTTGTCCTCAACAAAAAGTATGAAAAGAGGAAGAGAGAGAGAGAGAGTGAAAAGGTAAAGAAACTATATAAGGGGGTGAGAAAAGTACATATCCATATAGGAAGAGGGAGGTACAAAAATTTTAAATAACTGGGAAGTGTTCTAACAGAAGATGGAAAGTTTAACATGGAAATCTAAAGACATACTGGAATGGCCAAAGATGCATTCTAAAAGCTAAGCAGAGTATTAAAAGACGGAAAATTTTGTTGGAAACAAAAAAAAAGAGTACTGAATTGTTATGGGATATTTGTCCTCTTGTATGGCAGCAAATGCTGGACAATCTCCTTAAAAAGAGACTGGAAGCAACAGATATGTCATTCTACAGAAGGATGCTGAAAATAACTTTGGCTAAACATGTGACCAATGATGAGGTTTTTGAGAGAATGGAAACAAAAAGGAAATTTATATTTAACATCAAGAAGAGGCAGTTGAAATTTCTGGGACATTTAATGAAAAAGGAGGGCATAGAAAATTTGATGCTCCCAGGGTAAAAGAGGGACAGTACATGACATACTTAATGGGCTTGAGCAAATGGATGGTATAAAAGGGTTTTTAGAGAAATAACAAAAAGACAAAATTTATTGAGAGCTATAAGGGACAGAAAGATGTGGAGGATTATGATGCCTATGTCCTGATGGGACATGGCACATAAAAGATGATGCTTCTAGAGTCATTTTACCTTTGGAAAATGTCCAAAATCATAGGAATCTTTAGTAGGTTCTGCAAGATGAGGGTAATGTGACGTCTTAGCAAAAGATCTCTTCATTACGCATAAAGAATAAACTTAGTCATTATGAATGAAGCAACCACACAGTACGCAAGCTTGCTTAGTGACATCTCATTGCCTATTGATTAAATCCACAGGAGAATGTCAGAGAAGTGTTTTAACAGAGGTCAGAAAATGTGATAAAATGTTGAATTGGCATAAAATTCATAAAACTAAGGAAAGTAAGAAGAAAAAGGATAGTGTCATTAAAAACAACAAAAAAAAGAATAATGAAATACGATATAATATCAGTCTTTCTATATGGCAGTAGAAACTGGACAATTTCCTTACAGATGATAAGAAGACTTGAAGCAACAGAAATGTAGTTCTACAGAAGGATGCTGAGAATACCTTGGACAGAACTGTGAAAAATGAGAAAGATTTAAGGAAAATATAAAAGGAAAAGGATATTTGTGCCTAGAGACAATATTTCTGGGATATATAATGAGGAAAGAGGGTTTGAAGAATTTGTCACTCAGACATAGCAGAGAGAAACAAAGAGTAAACTACTTAACGAGCTTGTCTAAACGGATGGCACGATGGGGACTTGGTGGGATAGTAAGAGGACTAACAATGCTTAGAATTCTGCAGGTTAAGAAATTGTGGAGAGCCATGATTGCTAGTTTCTCAAGAGGTATAAGACATAAAAGAATAAGATATAAAGTGAGTCAACAAAAAACTGGATTAAATGCTAAAAATTAAAAAAAATAATATATTATCACAACCCTTTAGCATGTCCATAAGTGGCTTTAAAAAGTATACTCTTCAAACACTGATGTAAAGTTATGACCAACTCAACAAAGTACAGAGGGTTTAATATCTGTGAAGTGTATTAAGAGATAATAGCAAATGTGACACAGAAATCCAAGGATGCATTGGAATAGTAAAACCTATCAAAAACTAAGCAAAGTAAGAGGAAACAGGAAAATTTGATTAGAAACAAAGAAAAGAGTATTGAAATGCTATGTAATATCAATCCTGTGAATGCTAGACATTTTCTTTACAGATCAAGACAAAACTGGAGTTAACAGAAATGTGACTTTATAGAAAAATAGTGAGAATATCACAAACACACATGTAAGCAACAAAAAAGATTGAAGGAAAATACAAATAAAAATACCTTGTAATTAGAATCCGAAATAGATAAATAAAATATTCTGGATCTATAATCTGAAAATGTAACACTCACAGGATATACATTTTTTTTAAATAATCATTTCGCCTGTACAAGGCTGGATCGCTACTGGTGTGCAGGGGGTTACAGTGAGAGAAAAAACAGGGTACAGAGGGTAATGAAGGAAGGATAAGAGGTGGATGGGATTTAGGGAGGAAAAAGATGGTAACTGACATGGCATTTGAACATTTGCAGATTGTAGCTATCAGAGTAGCAAGTATACGGAAGGGCATTCCACAGATGAGAAGCACAAGAAAATAAAGTGTTAGAGTGAAAAACTGTGACATTTACAGAGCATGAAAAACTGTTTACAAAGCAGCCTGGAGTGAGTTCAGGATGTTTTGCCCAGGTCGCACTATTGGTGCTCTGGTGCCCCTGTGACCCACTTTGATATCAGCCTGTATGTGAATCCACCTATTTCTAAGTCATTTTGATTTTATAAATCTACCATTCATCTGTGCACTGAATATTGTTACCATCTCTGGTCAGGTGGTCTTGCTATTCATCTCGAGGTTCTTGACAAAATTCGAAAAAATATCTGCAATGTCATCAGTTCCAACTTGACTTCTCTTCAAATATTTTCATGGCAACTGTTCTGATGAGCTTTGTCCTTAGTGCTCTGTCCATGTGAATTGAAGTGTGATGCTAGATTGGCATCTAGGTCCCACTCTTTTAGAATTGAAATAGTTAAATGTAACTTCCACTTCTACTTCAACAGTTTCTTTTCTCACACTTCTTGCCTGTGGAACTTTCTTCTGTTTACTTGCTTCCATGATAGCTACAATCTCCAAAAATTTGAATGCAATGTCAATTGCCATCTTCTATCTTCTTGAATACAACCTGTAACCAGTCTTTTCACATACTGTAATACCCTGTGAACTAGTGATGATCCCACATTGTTTGGGTGAAATAATTAGAAAAATGTTAAAGTGCTTTATTAATACACTGTTTTTCGTTTTGAATTAAGAGAAAGATTTTATAATTTTCAACTAATAGTAACACTAACTATTCAGTCAGTGAAGGCCAAATGTTTCCTGCATGGAAACAGTTAATTTCACCATTACCATACATATATATAAGATTTGCTAAACATGTGACTTGTGTCTTTATTAATACCATGTCCTTTCAGGATACAGGTGATCATGGCTCTCCAGAGAAACTTTCCTTCATCTGTGAGTTGCCATGCCTTCTTGAGAATGATAGTAGAGTGGTTTCCTGCTGTCTTCTTCATTGAATTCAGTGTACTTCTTTAAACAAGGCCCAGGGTTAGAGAGTTCTCTCTACCTACTATTTAACCCATAGCAAAAGTAGAAAAGAAAAGGTATGGATGCAATGAATGCTGAAGGTTTTCCTAATAGAAATGGTTAATCTTACCATTAGCATTATTGTTTTAGCTGATAATGACATTAGCGAGTATTGGTGTAAATCAATATTTCTATTTAATAATTGCTGAAATTAATCAGACTATAAGAAAGTTGCTTCAGTCTTAAGTCCTGAAAAAAATCAATAACTTGAAAAAGATAAAATTTCAAAATGATTTTTCAGTTTTTAGCTAAAAATTACAGATGAGTTTGTTTTTAATCATCTTATCAAAACACCCCGGAGAAAAGGAATGACTTGATCTCTTCATGTTTTTTCATATTGCCAGATATCTTGGTCAAGATCTCAATACTGGCAAGACATAATTATTTTTGCTACTGGCATCATAATGCTCAAAATTTTCTGTCACTCCATACTTTTTTTTTTAATCATATCACCCCAAGCAAGGCGAAAACACCACTGATGCGCAGGGGGCTACGTAAGAGTGAAAAGATTAGAAAAGAGAAAAACTGGAAACCACATCCTAAACAGGAAACAAGGGATGAGCCACTTCACCTGTTCGATAGACGTGGGTGGAGTGTGAACCGGGCGATAGTTTAGTCTATCTACTCCAATTGAAAAAAAAATAAAATAAAATAAAAAAGAGTGAAAAGATTGGAAAAGAGAAAAAGAGAAAAAACGGAAACCACATCCTAAACAAGAAACAAGGGATGAGCCTCTTCACCTGTTCAATAGACGTGGGTGGAGTGTGAACCGGGCGATAGTTTAGTCTATGTAATCCAATTGAAAAAAAAATAAAATAAAATAAAAAAAAAAATGAAAAGATTGGAAATGAGAAAAACCGGAAACCACATCCTAAACAAGAAACAAGGGATGAGCCTCTTCCCCTGTTTAATAGACGTGGGTGGAGTGTGAACCGGGCGATAGTTTAGTCTATCTACTCCATACTTGGAGAAGAGATAAAGTAAATCTCCTTACAATCTGAAATTCCAGGAATCATTAACTGTTTTAAAATTTACTCCAATTTTCATCAAATAGAAAGTATCCTTCAAATGAAATAAAGAAATGTGTTCATATAAAATTCCCTTTTGTTTGGCATATTGCGCTTGATGTGTATCCTTTCACACCATGTGTCTTCAAGGTGAGGACAGCAAACGTTGAGGCTTACAATCATATCACATTGAAACATCAGTTCCCATATGATTAGCAAAATTAAGCAATGTCAAGTCTGGTTAGTACCTAGATGGGTGACTATGTAGGAATATAAAGTGTTCTAAGGTTTGATGGGCAGAAAATGTAATGAATAATGCCACAGAATTGGAAATAGAGAACTGTTTTGATTACGATCAGTTTGGTGCATTAACTTCTCCCTCGGGATTGCGTTTTGGTTTCTTCTAGTGCTTATTTCAACTCTATACTTCTGATATCTCTGCCTAAACCCTACAACTTTATTTACTATTTATATGTTATTTTTTGTTTTCAATAATAGTAGATAGGTTTGCCTATCGTCCAGTTCACACTTCTCCCTTGTTCCCTCTTTGGGATTGGGTTTCAATTTCTTCTAAAGTTTATTTCAAATTTACACTTTTAATGTCTCTGCTGAACTTTGAAATTTTATTTACTATTTTTTCATCTTTCTATTTCTTCTAAAATTTTTCATTCTCTTTTATTCCGAATAAACCATAAAGTTTTTTTTTTTTAATCATTTCATCCCAAGCAAGGCATTCCATGCCACTATTGCGCTTGGGGCTACATAGGGGAAGGTAAATAGAAAGAGTGGTTAGATATAGGAAATGTCAGAAGTGGGGTGATAGATAGTTGGGTGGGTGGGAAGAGTGTTTGAAAGAATGGAAGTGAGTTAGTTTGTTAGGAGGTGTCTATTGACCTTACATTTAAACTCCTGGAGATTGTAGCCATCGGGGAAGCAGTCATGTGGAAGGGAATTCCACAGTTGGGAAGTGCGAGAAAAGAAGCTGTTGGAGTAGAAGTTGCGGTTGCATTTTATCGGTTTCACTGTAAAAGGGTGGGATCTAGTTGCTAATCTAGTATCTCGTGCAAATTCGAACCTAGGGGACACCAGTGATCTAAGTTCATCGGAGCAGAAGCCATGAAAGTATTTATAGAAGAGACATAGGGAAGCCATGTCGCGCCGGTGAGAGAGAGACTGCAGGCAGTCTGCGAAGTCGTTTTTTTTTTAGTGAAATTATTGTCTTGCTTGGTGTTTGATTGGTTATATACATATATATATTATTATACATGTTAGCTATCCACATTCTAACATCTTGAGATAGCCAAGGGAGTATAACAATTTCCATTTCGCAATGACAATTTGTCAACTGTCGTGTGGTTATGTGTGTGAAACTAGTAGTAGTTCTTGGTCAATATATACCTGGAAATTATTAAGAAAATAAGGATCTGCTATTTTGACATTGAAACCTTTTTAGCATACACCCTTTCGAGGTGTTTACATTGTAATTTTATATACATATATATATATATATATATATATATATATATATATATACTAGCAGTATAGCCTGGCATTGCTCGGGTGTAATGAAAGCTTTAAAACTAATCCATGGTCCTGGAGATCAGACTCAGCCTAAAGAATATTTGTTTGAAGTTTGGTGTGAATCAGATAAAAATTGTGGATTTTTATAAAGGACATACAGAGAGATAAACAGACAGACACACACGAACATCTTGCCTTATATATATATATATATATATATATATAAGGCAAGATATATAGGTTGCAGTTCTTACAATAGTGCAGAAAATTGATAGTATATATATATATATATATATATATATATACACTATCAATTTTCTGCACTATTGTTAAGAACTGCAACCTTGAAACTTCTGAATATCATTTCTTGTGTCTTTGTCTATGAGTGTATCAAATTTGATGAAAATTGGACCACTCCTTCTATAACCCGATTTCTTCGATTATCGATTTTCGATATTTATCAGGGGTACCTCGACACAAAACCTAGCTAAGAACACTCGCAGACGCTTAGAGTACAACTGTGTAAATTTTCAAGAAAATCGGTTCAGCTGTTTTGGAGTCTATAGGTAATGGAAACACACACACTCACACAGACAGACAAAGTTCCATTTATAAATAAGTTTAGATATATGCATACTATTGTATGAATCCTCCTCTTCTACCTGCAAAAAAAAAAAAAAAATGAAGTTTTCATTCCATTTTGTAACATAATTTTTTAATTTTAAACTCTTTAACATTAAGCCAGTTTTAACAAATTTTATTTGAATTTCTGAGAAGATGAGGAATTGCCATTATTATACATCCTATTTTAGTTTTTATCACCGTTTCCAAATCCTCTCTAAATACCTGTTAGGTTTGGTAACATTCTACAAATTTTAAACTGAACCTCTAATTCAATGCAGAGGTGAGTTGGTTCTCATTTCTGTCATCCATTTAAGATGATATCTTGTATCAGTCATGTTAAAGATGGGCAGTATTAAACAGGCCAAATTTATTATTAGCCATAAAAGTGAATTTCTTTGTGGCAATAGACCAATCACCAAAGACACATTCATCTATTTGGACTAGAATCCTCATCTTACTTGCTATGGTCACAATGTCTCAGTCATTTTAATCATTGAACTGATTTAGATTCTCTGTTACATTTTTTTAATATTCTTAAAATTTCAAATCACACTATTCAATGCAGAGTTGAGTTGGTTCTCATCAACCATCTTTAGAAATTATCATAGATCAATCAATTTTTCCAAGTTAATCTGTCTTTATGACCCTTTGGCTTCTTCATTTGAACTAGAAAATATAAATGACTTCACTGCCTGATGCAAGGATTGAACTCAGGACCACCAAACAAGCATAGTTGCATCTTTTTTTTTTTTTAAATCATATCACCCCGAGCAAGGCGGTAACGCCACTGATGTGCAGGGGGCTATGTAATAGTGAAAAGATTGGAAAAGAGAAAGCCGGAAACCACATCCTAAACAGGGAACAATAGTTCAATAGACGTGGGTGGAGTGTGAACCGGGCATCTGTCAGAAGATTAAACAGTAATCAACACTGGCTTTTTTTCTCTTTTTATCAACTACATGATATATTTTCTTCTTCTGTTTTACATTTACTCCAATATTTGCTTCAAATTGTAAGAACAAAGGTCAGAACTGCACTATAACCCCCATGAAAAAGCCTAAAATCTGAACCCTATTTTCCTGCTCTGTTGGGGTTGAAAGGTCAGTCTAATAAGAAATAAATATATACTTTTCAAGTTAAATTTACAGCCAAATTGAAGAACAAACGTAAGGACAAATATTTTTGCTTTCTTTCATTTTCTTTCAGTCCACCTTTCTTTGAAGATAGGCATGTAAAACTGGTTCTTTAACAGATTTGTCAGTCACCGAAATGACCAATAAGATTATAAATAAAAAAACTGCAGCTATCTGTGGATGAATATATATAATATTAGATATTATACAGTATTCAATTATAGACAAACCCAGTGAAAAGATTTAATTTCATATAAAACTGTACAGGGAAAATTTAGCCAATACTTAAATTTTGCAATATTGTGACAGCATTGATATGAGAGAAATATGCAAATTTTAATGACTGTTATATTTTCAAGTAGGATTTTTATGTGAAATTTTTATGTGAAATATTTTAGCTTTACCTAATAAAAACAGTTAGTTTTTCATATTTCTTGATTTTCAAACAGTTCATCTTTTTTAAAAAAAATTAGAACTCTGGTTTTTAAACAACTCACTTCAAACAAAAGATGGAATGCTGTTAAATATTTAAACATTTTTTGATTTATTTAAGAAGTGTCAAAATCCAAATAAAATTTTAAATGATCCAAAAAGTAATTTAATATAAAAATATCCTTATCATTTGTAAAGATACTTTCTTTTATCTTTGTTAAATGTTTTTGAGAAATCTTTTTAGTTTAATTTTATATAACAGGCAGGAAGAATATATGACAATGACATAAAAAAATATGCCTGGGTTTAATCTATCTAAACTTATTTATAAATGAAACTTTATCTGTGTGTGTGTGTATCTGATACCTATAGACTCCGAAATATCTGAAACAATTTTCTTGAAAATTTACACAGTTGTACTATAAGCGTCTGCGAGTGTTCTTACCTAGGTTTTGTGTTGAGGTACCCCTGATAAATATCGAAAATCGATAATCAAAAAATTGGGTTATAGAAGGAGTGGTCTGATTTTAATCAAATTTGATACACTCATAGACAAAGACATAAGAAATGATATTCAGAAGTTTCAAGGTTGCAGTTCTTACAATAGTGCAGAAAATCGATAATATATATATATATATATATATATATATATATTGTCATCCGCAGACAGATCTGTTTCATTGTATCACAGCTCATCAGTACGGTTAGACTCTGATTGCTTTTTTACCCAGGATTGAAACCCGACTGAAAAAAAGGCAAGATGTTTGTGTGTGTCAGTTTATCTGCTTGTATGTCTGTATTTTTTCAGCCCTTTTATTTTAGTTTTTGCTTCGGGTTTGGCTCTAAGTAGGTATAATTGTAGCTCTTAGTCTCAGCCATGATACCATTTACTCAGAGGACTTATTTAGCCTTCAAAATTCAGTTTACGACGAAAAAAGCTTATTTGATATTGATACCAGGAAACTAAATTTGACTTACATCCATTCATTTTTCTTTCAGTCTATGGTTTTGCTTTAACTGGAAACAACTATTGCTTTTTAGTCTTTCGTGCCAACGTCCAAAGAGTCTGAGCTCCAGGACCATAGATTAGTTTTAAAGCTTTCATTACACCCAAGCAATGCTGGGCTATACTGCTAGTTAAGAATAAGTAACAAGGCTAAAATTTTTAAATTAATTTAAGAGTTTGAAAAAAAAAAACGTTACAGAAAGAATGCACAGTTTTTGTGTGAAAGAAAACATGGCAGAAAGATTAAAGCTAAAAAAAAAAAAAAAACTTATCATGAACAATGAGATTGGACTTTAGTTGGTGGTCAGGAACTTAAAGTAGGGAGCCAATTCTAATATCTTGGCTTGATTATCAGCAAAGGGAGCCCCAGAATAGCAATATTTTCAAGAACCAAACAATGGCAGCTGTCACAAAACTAAGAACCATCTGGAACGACAAGAACCTGCTTGAAATAAAAAATCAGACTGTTCAATGCATTGACCTTCCTAATCTTTTTGCACACCTGCCTATCTTGAATATTAACAGCAGAATTACAGCAAAGAATCCAAGATTTAGAAATGAAATGCCACAGAACCATTTGAGACATGAAGATGAAAATCCCATGAAGAATGACAGTGCAAGACACCAGCAGACAAAAAACAGGCCTGTTCAAAGACTTCATATCGACCATCAAGAAGAGAAAGTTCAAATGGTATGGCCACACCAAAATCGTTCCACTGCCATCCTACAAGGTATCATTTTTGGCAAAAAAAAAAAACAAAAAAAACAAAAATGGGCCAACATCACCACCAAGTGGACCGAACTACCATTCACAGAGACTCAAACATTAGTATTCAACTCTGACATATGCAGGGAGATTTTCAGATTTTCACTTGAAATCAGACTTACCAAACTCTGTTTTCAAGCAGAGAGGAACCCAATACAGTTATGCTGAACGGCAGAGTCCCATCTGGGGAAAAGTAAACAAGCTCTGATCCTGCTTAGGTGAGGTCTAGGGGGAATTTGTAACTGGGTGTACATGCTTGGAAATCAAATGTTAAAAACGGCCTTGTGCCATATCTCACCTCAGTAAATATCTAGTTGACAGTAACACTACAACAGAACCTTCACATCAATGTATCAATCTAAAAAAAAAACATCTTCAAGTAATTATTTTCATGTGCTTTTCTATTTGGTACCTAAACTTCACAAATTTAAGGACAGTACTAAATTGGCAACTAGGTCTCATAATTTCACTGTTGAAATTGCTTGTTGTAAG
Source organism: Ascarosepion bandense (assembly GCA_037127315.1). Taxonomy (NCBI): domain Eukaryota; kingdom Metazoa; phylum Mollusca; class Cephalopoda; order Sepiida; family Sepiidae; genus Ascarosepion; species Ascarosepion bandense. The sequence continues at coordinate 529,717 of JBBBDQ010000895.1, read as the reverse complement.
TATAAGATTTTGCAGGTTATTTAAAGTCAGAAAATATTTTTAGATTGTAATAATTTATTTTTTGGAATAATAATGATTTAGTAATACAAGTCTTGTTAATCAACCCTTAGCTAGAGGAAGAAAGGTGGATGCATACCTATTTTCAAGGGTATTCATGTATAAGTGAATATACTGAATTCAACTGGAAATGAAACTTTGTTCTTCGATTTCTAATTCTGAGCCATTATCAATTACACCATGTGCACAGAATCTGATGTTCCCAAACGATCACCCATTTAGTTACTGACCAAAATCAACATTGCTTAGAATCAGTGATGTATAGGAACTAATTTTTTTTAATTTTTTTTTTATTATAAGCGTTTCACCCCAAGCAAGGCATGTCACTGCCACTACTGCGCAGGGGGCTACACAGAGTGGAGAAAGGATAATTAAATATAGGAAATGTCAGAGGGTGGGTGATAGGCGGATACCGAGAATGAGAGTTGGGTAGATTAGAGTGTTCTAAGAATAATTGGGAGTTAGGGTGATAGGAGGTGTCTATTGACCCTATATTTAAACACTTGGAGATTGTAGCTGTCGAGAATGTTTCAACGTGATATGGCCATATGTCAAATGAGGTAAAAAGTTGAGCCTGCAATGAAGATTGGATAAAGTTGCTTATTTTAAAAGTGTCTTTGGAAAATAATACGTGTAAAACTGAAAGAAATTCTTTTATGTGCTGTGTCCCTTCAAGACGTAGGCAGCCAATGCCTTCCACATCTCATCTTTTGTCACTCTTAACATCTCTTCTCCCAATCAATCCTTGCTACACCATCCATCTGCTCAAGTCTATCAAATATGTCAAGCATTGCTTTCCCTTGTCTCTCTTCCCTTCTATCTGTCCAGTGAGCATCAGATTCTCCAAGCCTTCCTTCCTCATTGCTTGTCTTAAAAACTTCAACTGTCTTTTCCTGATGTTAATTATCAGTTTCTATGAACTGTGCCCATCCTTTCTAAAACATTCTTGTTGTTGTTCATATTTTTGTCCATGGTAACCTCAGTAACCTTCTGTAGAACCCCACTTCAGTTATTTCAAGTCTCTCCATCTTCAATGAGATTATCTTGCATTCGCTGCCATACTGAGCAACAGACATCACAAAGGTGAGCTTAATTCTGTTGAAAAGTTCTAGAATTAATGATTGAATAGATAATTAGCTGGGAATTGTACTGTGAATAATTTTGAGGTCAATTGAAATATAGGAAACATACCCACATGTACACATATTATAGAACACCACCCACACACGCATATATATAATTAATCTCTCAGCAAATATATTTTGAAATATTTTGAGACCCAAATTACATGTTCTTTGATGTAATATGACAACCAATTGAAGAGGATCTTGCTATACAAGCATGAACTCTCCCATTATGTTACTAAACTGGCAGTGAGGCACCATTAACTGAGCGTGGTTAGTGTATGACCATCATATTATTATTTCTCTTCTTCTTTATGTTCCGTATTTTTTCAGAACGTGATCCTGAATTTCCACTTACCTTTATCCCTTGTCACTTTTAATATTTTTCCTCTTGGTATCTCTCCCAGACCCCGCTCCAATATCCACCTGGTCAAGACAATTAAGTATGTCTAGCAGTGCTTTCCCCTGTTTCATTTTCCATCTATCCTGTGAGTATTAGATTCTCCAAGCCCCACTTCCTCATTATGTGTCCCAAAGACCTCAGCTATCTCTTCCTGATACCAAGTATAAGTTTTCTTTTTGCTTGCATTCTCTCCAAAACCTCATCATTGCTCACATGTTTGGTCCATGGTATCCTCAGCATCCTTCTGCAGAACCACATTTCGGTGGCTTTGAGTCTTGCCTTCATTTTTGGGGAGATCATCCAGCATTCACTGCCATATAGGCAGAGAGATCTCATATTCAGTACTCTCTAATGAAATCGTCCTGTCTCTCAATACTCTGCTTAGCCTTTAAAATGTGTCCTTGGCCATGACAATTTGCCTTCAGATCTAAGTGTCGCACTTTCCATCATCTATCAGAATACTTCCCAGGTATTTATGTTTCTGTACCTGTTTGAATTTAGTGTACCTGACTTACTCCTTATATCTTGTACAAGGATCTTTGGTAAAATGCCATGTCATTCAAATCTATCAAACCTGTGGTGATACCGACTGAATAAAAGCGATGAACCGGATGTGTGCTCTCTCACAACTAAAAGGCAAATGAATAAAAATCTTTGTGCGCATCCGAGTCCGCGCAGATGTTCCGGTTGAAAAATAAAAATTAAATATATATCAAATTCCCAATTCGCTTGAATTTTATTTACCAGCGAATGGGAAGCCCGGAATCAAATACAAAAATGAAATTTGAAACTAGCTGCGTTTTGATCCAAAATGCCCATATAAAAAGCGAAGACACAAAAGCTTAGCCAGACAGAAGGACAATAGGATAGAGTCACCTGCCTCCCCTTGACTTAAGTCCAGCAGCTACTATGTTGACCTCTTTCCACCTCCCTGTCTCATAACTACTATTCTGACCTCTTTCCTTTCCCTGGTCTCAAAAGTACTAACCGACCTTTTCAAAGACATTCCACGCTGACCTACTGACCTTAGAAACTGCAACTCCTAAATGAACATTCTTTTATCTCTTTCAGCTTATTATTTAGCCATGAACTCTTTTACCTCCATTGGACTTTTATTTCAAGTATTGCTTTAATTATAAAAAAAAATTGCTATGTATATATATATAAAAATGTTATTTTATACTCTAATTGCCTTTCTTGATTTTATAATCATTTTATGAATTATAGTGAACTATCTTCCAACAAGGCCAAATTCCGTTAACCTGCTACAGAATCCTACTACAACTAGAATAGGAATAAGAGATACCCGCTATAAACCCTCCCTCTATAGTAGACATTTATCACTCTGTGACTTCTGAACAAATGACAGATCTTAGAAATAACCATTTCAGCATTAAATATAATTTACTGTTAGGATTGCCGGATGTGCATTGTGGTGCATTGGATATCAGCTCAGAACGAGAAATCGGGGAGCCGAGTTCGAATTCCACCTGAATTCATTGCATTCACTTATGCACAAATACCCTTGGGAAAGGTATTAATCCGCCTATTCCTTCCAGTTATGGGTTAAATAACAGGACAGATTGGGTTCTATAGCCTTGGTTGGCAACCAGTCTACCGCAGAAAGCAATGGCAACCTACTGCGGGATAATCTTCTGCCCAGTTAGTCATGTCTCTTTCGAGACATGATCGCCCAAGCGTGTATCACGTATGGCACTCAACTGACTGACTGTTCGTATTAATAAAAGACAAGAAACAAATCCAAAATTCTTTTACAAAATACAAGTAATAAAAAGGGATTTCTTTAAAAAATAAAAATAAAAACAAAAACAAAAAACACCGATAATTTTTAAAAAGCTGAAACTGGTGTTTGACATGATGATCATCACGTTTAAATAAAGTGACTCTGCTAGAATTAAATTAATTTAAATCTTGAATACAAGAATTTAATTGATAGTAGTAGAATGTTTTCAACCCTGAAATCACAGATATTTGACAAAAGAAAAGTGAATGATTAGAGCAATGAACTTTCAGTTCACACCAAGCAAGGCAATAAAGCCATTAAAACACAAATGGGTTGCTGAATGTGAGAGAATAAGGGAAAAAAAAATATTAAAAAGGTGAGAACAATGAAAGAACAGAACAGTTAACAAGACAGATGATAAAGATTGACATTGCATTTAAGTCTTTGAAAATGAAAGTTGACCTGAAAACAAGAAGCCGGGAGAATTCCACAAACAAAAAGTGTGACACAAAAAACTATTAGTAATAAACATTGGGCCATTTCAACTGTAAAATGATGAACTACCAATCTAGTCAGTTAAGTGCCATACATGATACATGCTTGAGCGATCATGTCTCGAAAGAGACATGACTGACTAGGCAGAAGATTATCCCGCAGTAGGTTGCCATTGCTTTTTGTGGTAGACTGGTTGCCAGCCAAGGATATAGAACCCAATCTGTCCTATTATTTAACCCATAATCAGAAGGAAGAGATGGATTAATACCTTTCCCAAGGGTATTTGTGCATAAGTGAATGCAAGGAATTCAAAGGGAATTTGAACTCGGCAACCTGATTTGTCATTCTGGGTCGATATCCACTGCACGACAACACACATACTCTTTTTAATTCATAAAATCTAGGTACCATCACAGAAATTCCATCAGAAAATTATCATTAAAGCATTTCTAGAAAAGTTAATAGTCAGCATGACAGTACTGGGAAGTGACTATAGCCATGATGCAGGTCAGAACCAATAACATTGCAAATTCTTCTTTGTATTTTATCAAGAATCTTTAAATATATAGCAGAAGCATCCATACCAATGCATAAATAAATCACAAACTTATAAAAGTATAAAATAAATTCTGCTAAGCAAAATTGTCGAGCATGAGTGAATCCACTTTCTTAGTAGCAGACCTAGCAATTAATTCAATTATTTTACTTGAGCCACTAGATGAGCAACTAGGTCCCACTCTTTTACTGTGAAACCAATAAAATGTAAACACAACTTCTACTCTATCAGCTTCTTTTCTCACACTTTCCACCTGTGGAATTCCCTTTCCATTTACTTGCTTCTACAAGAATTACAATCTCCAAGAATTTAAGTGTAAAGTCAACAGTAATCTATCTCACGGACTTTCATCCTCTCTCCCATGCTTCTGACTCTCTCTGTCCATTCCACTCTCTTCATATTAGTATTCTCATCCTTCTCTTACCCACTTCCAGACACTCTTTATAACCTGTCCCTCTTTCTCATAACTTTCCTCCTATGTAACCCCCTGCATACCAGTGGCAGTAAACTGCCTTGCTTGGGGGTGATATGATTACAAAAAAAATAATCTTTCACTTAATATCAGCCAAAGACATTAGCCTGGAATAAAAGTGAAAAGTTTTTGATAATATTTGATTCTTCATTTCTGAGTCTGATTGAATACTTAGCAAATGTCTGCTCTGGTACAATTGTGTTTCTTAACAACCACAGAGGCAACCATGAGCTTATACTTCAACTCTGTTGAAAATACATTGGTTGATTCTGGGAGAGAAAGAGCGTAATATGGCACAATCAAGAGTTTTTGGACAAATCTAGTGGACACTCTAACCCTCGATTGCAATGACATGAAGCTTATGTTATCCTAAGTATTGACAGTTTCAGTTTTGTCAACATAATTTCAGTCATAAGGGTCGAGTTGACTCGAAGTATTGTTTTCAGGCACTTCTCAATGACGTCATATATGTCTCAAATCAAGGTCTGATGGTTAGAATGTTAATATTCAAATCACTTAACATATCTTATAAAAGGTGTCATCTACATTTATATGAAGACCAATTTTCATTATTTTTTCAGAAATTGCAACAGATCTCATCAAATGACTGAAAAATAATGCAATGAATTCATATAACTAAAATACAGTAAACTTTTGAAAGAACCTGATAAACAGCATTCGACATCTTAGCTTTTACTTTACTAAAATATTGTTTTACTCTGAATTCTAGGATGAGGAATTATTATTATTTTTATTCAGTCTAACTTCCTCATCATTGTGTTTATCACAAAATTTTATCTGAATAATTCATTTTGTGTTAAGATGACGTATTTGGTCAATTTTGAAGTTTCTTTAAACTATTTCTATTTGAAATGACTGAGAAATTAAAGAGCTGAGTTTGAATTCCACTCTGAGGAAATGTACGAATCATCTTCTGCTATAAAACAGTGTAATTGAAAAAAAAAAAATCACTGTTATTCTTAAAAAAAAAAAAAAAAAAAAAAGAATTGTTAAATTAATATTCATATGCTAAACAAAGAATTATTCTTGCAAACAAAAATGTATTGGCTTTAAATAATTCAGAAATAGTTGGTAGCAATAAAAAAAATCAATCAATTTGCTGCAAGTCAGCAGAGGTTTAAAATCAGATTTTGTTGTTAGATGAATTGCTTCTTCAGGTTAAAGAGTTCTATTGCCTTGAAGCTGGATTGTCTATATCTTAATTAACCAAAACAGATGTAAGCTAGTAGGTCCCAAATATAAACTATACAGGGTGCACAAAATATTTGAGGACATGTGATTGCAAACATATATGTGATAAACAATGAATGTGCTTTTATATTTTCAGAACATCAATGGGGAACTATCAACTATAATGCATGAGATAAAAGGGCATGCTGCAATTGTTGCAATACTTGCTTTATGGTATATCAACCTTAATGGGTTATTTAGTGTTGACAAGATTTTTAGGACAGATTAATATGAATAGTATTCTTTTTAAGAAATCAGTTTGTAGATCAAGTTTCATCAAAATACATTTTTGTAAATAAGGTTTTTGTCGAAAAACGGATTTCATTGATGTATTCTTTTCTGGTGTAGAGTTTTTTTTGTTTTTTTTTAATCATATCACCCCGAGCAAAGCGGTAATGCCAATGATGTGCAGGGGGCTATGTAAGTGAAAAGATTGGAAAAGAGAAAGCTGGAAACCACATCCTAAACAGGGAACAAGGGATAAGCCTCTTCACCTGTTCAATAGACGTGAGTGAAGTGTGAACCGGGCGATAGTTTATCTACTCCAATTGAAAAAAAAAAAGAAAAAGGAATGAAAAGATTGGAAAAGACAAAGCCGGAAACCACATCCTAAACAGGGAACAAGGGATAAGCCTCTTCACCTGTTTGATAGATGTGGGTGGAGTGTGAACTTTGTAGAGATATTGGTTCATTCTTGTTTGATTTATATTTTTTGGCATAGGCCCACTGGTTTAATAATATTATGTCATCCACTTTTGATTTCTTGAAGCACTTGCACATGTTGTTTATATTATGGCTTTTTGTTTAGAAAGAGAGCAACAAGTAAAGATTCATTTAATATATGTTTAATAGTGCATGCTATTCGGTTGTCCCAAAAGTTCGTAAACATTTGCAAAAAATTGAAATTTTACTCTCCAAGTAATTTAAGGTTACCAGAAACACTTACAAAAAATTGAAATTTTACTCAAAAAAACAACAAAAATTATTGCTCCATATAAAGACCTTCATTTTCCAAGACTTTCTGCCATCAATCTGCGAGTTTTCGGATCTGGTCAAAGTACCATTCAGCCGGCTTCGAATCAAAGAATTCTTGACACGCTTCCTCGACTTCATCAAACGAGTCAAATTGGTGTTGCATTGAGCGGAAAAGACCGTAATCTGATGGAGCACAGTCAGGAGTATAGGCTGGATGTGGCAGAATCTCAACGCTGTCCAGCTTTTCAAACTTGTCTTTGGTCTTCCTGGTGGTGTGTGGCTTGGCATTGTCCTGCTGCATCAAAGCGTGTTATCGGTTGATCAGAGCCGGGTACTTTTGCTTCGACTTTTTGTAGATCCGCTCCAGTTGCTGACAGTAAATGTTTGGCACTGATGGCGCGACCCTTCGAAACCAACTCAAAATGCACAATTCCTTCAAAGTTCCACCAAATGCACAACATGACTTTCTTGCCGAATCGATCTTGTTTTGGAACCGACGGTGTCTCTTGCCCTTTCTGAACCCATCACTTGTCTCGATTGTGCTGGACTAGATAGACCCATTTCACAAGTGTTTACGAACTTTTGGGACAACCTAATATTTCACATGCTTGGTATACTGGTTGGTTTTTGTCGCTTAGTAAGTAAAAGTGGCTTATTCTCATATTATCAATTCATAAGTAGACCAGTATTCTTCCTTTAGAGATTTTCTGAAAGTCGACTTCCATTCTCCTCATTTGGGCAGAATTGCAAAGAGTTTATTGAGAGGGTTATTCTCCAGCGCCATTGCCATTCTTTTTTAATATATTTGTTAATAATTCTTTAAAATCAATGTATGACATTTTGGTTCTTAATTCTACATTCAGATCCAAAGCTGATTTGTCTGCTTTATTGTTACCTTCAACTCTGACGTGGCTAGGAATCCAACATGGTTTGATGATTTTATGTTTGCAAGTAGTGCACATGTCAACTTGTTGGATTTTTTTCCCTTTAAAGACATCAGGATAGATGGCAAGTTAAAAAAAATAAGGAAACACTTTTGTTTGCTCTCTGTGATAATCTTGAAAGCTAGCTCTATTGCCTAAGTCTTCACTTTGAAAATAGAGATTCCCTTTGGAAGTTTTTTTTCTTTTTGATATTTTGGCTGATTGCGACTCATCCTATCTTGTATTCACATTTTTGTTGTCTGTATAGACGGGTGCATAGTTAGGGTACTTTTCCAATATAACCTGAAACTTGTCCTGTAATGTGAGTGGATGGTTTTTTTTTATTAGGAAGTTTATTTCATTCTAGCAAAACTTCTGGTTGCCTGATAGTCCATCATAGAATACTGGCTGCAGTAATTTCTTGGATGTTTGAGTGTGGCTCCTAACTCTTCAGCAATGGATTTCATCCTGAGTCCATAGAGTTGTATGGTATTGTCTTTTTGTTGGAAATAGATCACAGTTTAAAGGTACTGCTGTAAGCTGGTTAGTTTATTTGGATATGATTTTTTGACATAGTACTGTAATGCCAATTTAGTGCACATTAAATATGCAGGTGTTTCATAAGCTTCTGTGCAGAAGCTCCCCATTGTCTTAAAAGCTTCAAGTACTAAAGCCTTGACAATAGGTTGTGGTTAGTATTTTATGGTATGATTTTCTGACTGCCTCATATATGAAATTAGCAAAATCCATTTTTGGGCAAAGTCGTGATCTGTATAATTTAATTAATATTTGTTGATCTGCTCCCTATTCAGTTTAGGCCACAACAAGCAGAAGTCATAAAACTTTACATTTTATTCTCAAATATTTTAGATGGGGAATGAATGTTAATTTTTTTGTTAAAGATGATGCCTAGGAACTTGTATTGATCCATTACTGGAATTTCTACTCCATGGAGTTTTGAACACGGGTTGCTGTGCAATTTTCTTAATTTTCAGAAATGTAGGCATTTGGTTTTGGTTTAGCTTTTGGAAAAAATAAACCCTTTTTCAGTGGCCCATTTGTGTATTTTACTAAGGCATTGTTGGAATATACATGTGTTGAGATCTGTAGATTTTTAGAAAGTCATCAACATATAAGGATCATCTCATGTCTGGGCTTACAGATTTAACTATGGAGTTGATTTTACACAAAATAAAGTCAACAAAAGAATGCTTCCTTGTGGAACCCCTTCTTGATTTTGCAGTTTTGATAATATAATTCCTTAAGGGATTTGAAATCTTCAGACTTCCAGAACATTTTCTATGAATTGGGTCAGCCTTTCTTTTAAGCCCTGTTCATGCAGGTCTTACAAGATACCAAATTTCTATGTTGTGTTGTTCGCCTTTTCTAAATAAAAAAAGACTGCCATGAGATGTTCCTTCTTAATGAAGGCTTCTCTTACTAAAGTTTCTAGGCATATTAAGTGGTCTATGGTGTTTTTTCTTTTTCCTAAAAGCACATTGAAAGTTGTTGATTAAGTCTTTAGTTTCCAGGTACCAAATCAGCTTGTTGTTGACCATTCTCTTCACATTGGTAACTTATAAATGCTATTAGTCTGTAGTTTTCAGGGTCTGTGTCATTCTTTCCCGGTTTTGGAATAAGGATGATGGATGTCTGTCTCCACATTTCTGGGAAGTTGCTATTTGTCCATATGTTATTACAGTTCTAATGATTTGTTGGGTAAATGTTTTATGAATTTGTGGTGGATGTCATCTGGGCCCAGAGCTGTATTGTAGGCTTTCTTTAAAAATTAATTTACTTTCTTCAGAGTGAATGATAGGTTATATTTCTACTTGTTGTTTGAGCTATCATTCTTTGCAGATTAATTTTTTGAGATTGTTTTGAACAGTTAGCCATCAATATATTTTTTGCTGGTTATTTTAGAGTTATTATTGAGAGTTGTTTCATATATGCCTGCTATTTTCTTTATCTTATTCCAGACATTTTGTTTTTGTAGCAGAATTATGTCATCTGACATTTTCTCTTACATTTGTCTTTGATTTCTTTAATTATTTTCTCTGCTTTTGCTCGGAGTTGCTTAAATTGCAACAAATTAGAGGTCATAAGTCATTTGTTGAATTCTCTCCTAGCTGCTCTTCTTAGCTTGATGGCTTTTTTTACATTTATTATTGAACCAAAGTTTGTCGCGTTCTTTGGGTGCTAAATTGTTTTAATGCATTTTTTGCTATAGAAATGGGGATTTTCATGAAATTTTTTAAGTCAGTTATGCTTTTACCTTCAACTAGTTTTTCAAAACCTTGGATTTTATATTTCTTATTGTTCATTCTGCCTAATTTCCAACAGAGAAGAAATTGTTATGTTCTGAGTTTTGTAGGATGATTGGCAAGTGATCACTCCCACATGTGTTTATCAGGACATTCCAAGATTAATCCAAATAAATTGATGGATCACATAGGGATAAGTCTATTGCTGAGTAGCTGCCAGTAAATGGATTTATGTAAGTCTGCTTTTCATCATTATAAATGCATAAATTATTGTTATTAATTATTGTTTCTAAGATTCCTTCCCTTTTGATTTCTAGGATTTCCTCAGGTGTTGCCAGAGACAACAGTTTGCTTCCAATGACTCCCTTAAAAATGTTCAGTTTTTCATAGGAGAACATTTGTTTTGTGAAGTTATGAATAGTCTTCATTTTGATTATATTTTTGATACGTTTCCTATTTTCTATCTTTGGTTATTAATTACTAGCAGTATAACCTGGCGTTGCTCGGGTGTAATGAAAGCTTTAAAACTAATCTATGGTCCTGGAGCTCAGACTCTTTGGATGTTAGAACAAAAGACTAAAAAGCAATAGTTGTTTCCAGTTAAAGCAAAACCGTAGACTGAAAGAAAAATGAATGGATGTAAGTCAAATTTTCATTTCCTGGTATCGATATCAAATAAGTTTTTTTTTGTCATAAACTGAATTTTGAAGATTAAATAAGTCCGCTGAGTAAATGGTATCATGGCTGAGACTAAGAACTACAGTTATACCTACTTAGAGCCAAACCCGAAGTAAAAACTAAAATAAAAGGGCTGAAAAAAACAGAGACATACAGGTAGATAAACAAACACACACACACATCTTGCCTTATATATATATATATATATATATATATATATATATTATCAATTTTCTGCACTATTCTAAGAACTGCAACCTTGAAACTTCTGAATATCATTTCTTATGTCTTTGTCTATGAGTGTATCAAATTTGATTAAAATTTGGCCACTCCTTCTGTAACGCGATTTTTTCGATTTTCGATATTTATCAGGGGTACCTTGACACAAAACCTAGCTAAGAACACTCGCAGACGCTTATAGTACAACTGTGTAAATTTTCAAGAAAACGGTTCAGCCGTTTCGGAGTCTATAGGTAACAGACACACACACACAGACAGACACACACACACACACAGAGACAAAGTTCCATTTATAAATAAGCTTAGATTGTTAATAACTAATAATTATTATTATTGGTTTGTTAATTTGTGAACTGTTTTTGGGTTAATCCTACTGGATAGCACTTTTTCAATTAAGGGAAAGTTTTGCTAGAAAAATTTAATCGAGGAATGCAAGCACGCGAAAACTTTGGAAAGTCAATACTTATTTCACTTCCAAAATCAGAGTCTGAAAGACATCACTTGGGCTTTTTTACTTTGGTTATTCATAATTTTGATGAAGTAAAATTCACTGCTTGTACTCCTTATCTGCCCTAGAGCCCAATATTGGACATGTTAAGGGAGAAACCCAGTCACTTGGGCTACACAAACCAGTATATTTGCATTCAAGAGCTAATTCGAGCACCTGTTAAACCATTTATTGCACTTTCCAAATCGTAAGTGTACAAACTGTTATGCTCACAGCCATGTCTAAGTTTAAATCTCTTCAAAACATTTGACCCTCATCCATTGCCTTTTAATGCCTATAAATTGGATAGAGGATGGTGTTTTATCCTGATGTATATTCAGGATTTTGTATTTTGTTATAAAGTAATCCATAAATTGATATAGTTATAGGCACTAGGGCTTGGCATGACCAATTGATTGATTGGATTGGGCCTCTCTGACCACCCAAAGTAGTGTGTAAGGAATCAGAAGTGTCTAACCCTGATTTCTGAAGCCCTCAATCACCAAAACATTAAGAACCACCACACTAGGCAAACAGGTGGCCTCATGGGAAAGGTAGTTTTACTCCTATGCTGAAGCTCCAGCCAACAGAGCGTTATATATAAGTTGTTGAGGCCTTTGTTTGATTGAAAAATTAGAGAGCTGAGAGCTCAAATTCCAGACAAAATCATGACATCCACTTAAGAAAAGTATGAATATGTCTCCTCTCCCATCAGTTACTAATAAATAGCAAAGCAAACTATATTATATTGCCTTGTGTGACAACCAATCTAGAAGAAAGAAAATTCTGACTTCAAATCCTGAGTTGTTAATCTTGCAACAGATTCTAGTCAGGTGAGGAGGGTAAGTGAAACCCGAGCTACACAAAAAACAAGAGCTGTTAAAGGGTCAACAACTTGGAGTCAATGTCCATCTACCCCAACTATGGATTAAATAGTCTCACCAACCTGCAATTTGCCAAATGTGGTTAGTATGGCTACAGCCTTAAAGCTAAGATCAATCGGGAGGAATGAGTAGGCTCTTGACTTGGATTGGTTAATTTAATTACATTGCGTTGTGGTGTAGTGGATATTAACCTGGAACAACAAATTGGGGAGCCGAGTTCAAATTTCAATTGAATTCCTTGCATTCACTTATGTACAAATACTCTTGGGAAAGGTATTAATCCATCTCTTCCCTCCAGTTATGGGTTAAATAACAGGACAGATTGTATTCTATAGCCTTGGCTGGCAACCAGTCTACTGCAGAAAGCAATGGTAATATCTCTGACCTGCATTTATAATTAAGATTTTTTATTATAGTATCTAAACATATTTATAAATGGAACTTTGTCTTTGTGTGTGTGTGTGTGTGTATCCGTTACCTATAGACTCTGAAACGGCTGAACCGATTTTCTTGAAAATTTACACAGTTGTACTATAAGTGTTTGCGAGTGTTCTTAGCTAGGTTTTGTGTCGAGATACCCCCAATAAATATCGAAAATCGATAATCAAAAAAATCGGGTTATAGAAGGAGTGGTCTGATTTTAATCAAATTTGATACACTCATAGACAAAGACATAAGAAATGATATTCAGAAGTTTCAAGGTTGCAGTTCTTACAACAGTGCAGAAAATCGATTATATATATATATATATATATATATATATATATATAAAAGGCAAGATGTTTGTGTGTGTGACTGTTTATCTGTCTGTATGTCTTTTATACAAATCCACAATTTTTATCCGATTCTCACCAAACTTCAAACAAATATTCTTTAGGCTGAGTCTGAGTTCTAGGACCATGGATTAGTTTTAAAGCTTTCATTACACCTGAGTAATGCCAGGCTATACTGCTAATTTTGTTAAAATTGTTAAGCTCAAATATTTTAAGATGCAATAGGAGAATTTTTACACTGGTATATTTTTGTGGGATTTGCAATGAGGATATTTAATCATTAATTTATCAATTACTATTCATCAGAAAATACAAATCTGGAAACACTGAAATTCTCATGGTTTACTGTCAGATATTTTTATTCTTACGATAACCAGAATTAAAATGAATGAAATATCAGCCAATAAATTAATAATATTGTATTTCTCAGCTTATCGGATGCACCAGATATCTCATAATTTTGATTTTTGGTTGGTTGATTTTGTTCAGTGGCATATCAACACCTCTATGACTTATTTAATGTTGAAATCTAAATATTTTGAAGGCAATTTTATATTTTAAAAATATTTAGATATTTTATATTTAAAAATATTTAGATATTTTATAAATAAATCTATATTTTCAGGGTAAATATATGTTTTTAGATATACAGTTTAAGAATTATAAAATATATTATTGCTAAAATTAAAAATGTATTGCTGGTAATTTTACTACAAAACACTACTGTTGGTCTTTTTATCAAAAAAATGTACCATTAGTAATTTTTCTATAAAAATGTATTGTTGATTTTTGTTTTGGGTTCACTATTTGTCTATAGCTGTAACCCTAATAGGTGCTAACAACCAGGGTTAGGGTGAACCTGGGAACGACAACAGTTGCTGCTCCTTAAAACCTTCAACAACCAAATCAGAAGCCTTGCTGCTGAATCTAGTTTATCATCATACCCAAGATGAAAATTTGGGCTGAAAGGGTACAGGATATACAGTAGCGAGCATAAAAATCACAATGATGTTAAGAAAAAGTTTATTGAACAGGTGAAGAGGCTCATCCCTTGTTCCCTGTTTAGGATGTGGTTTCCGGCTTTCTCTCTTCCAATCGTTTCACTCTTCTCTTTTATTTTTTCCAATTGGAGTAGATCGATTAAACTATCGCCCGGTTCACACTTCACCCACGTCTATTGAACAGGTGAAGAGGCTCATCCCTTGTTCCCTGTTTAGGATGTGGTTTCCGGCTTTCTCTCTTCCAATCTTTTCACTCTTACGTAACCCCCTGCACATCAGTGGCATTACCGCCTTGATCGGGGTGATATGATTAAAAAAAAAAAATGTGAAATAACTTTTTATTTTAAAGCTTGATAGAACATTTTATCAAGGCAAAATCAGGATATAAAGGTAAATTATATAATTTCAAAATATAAAGTTCAATAAACTTATTTTGATAAAGTTATAAGAATAATGATATAACATTCTTATAACTTTATCAAAATAAGGTTATTGAACTTTATATTTTGAAATGATATAATTTACCTTTATATCCTTATTTTGCCTTGATAAAATGTTCTATGAAGCTTTAAAATAAAAAGTTATTTCATATTTAAACTTTTTTTTAATATCATTTTGATTTTTATGCTCGCTACTGTATTTGTGCATTGTGGTGCATTGGATATTGGCTCGGAACGAGAAATCGGGGACTCGAGTTCGAATTCCAGCTGAATTCATTGCATTCACTTATGCGCAAATACCCTTGGAAAAGGTATTAATCCGTCTCTTCCTTCCAGTTATGGGTTAAATAACAGGACAGATTGGGTTCTATAGCCTTGATCGACAACCAGTCTACCGTAGAATGCAATGGCAACCTACTGCGGGATAATCTTCTGCCCAGTCAGTCATGTCTCTTTCGAGACACAATCTCCCAAGTGTGTATCACGTATGGCACTTAACTGACTGACTGTATTTTCCAGACTTACTTTATGAGTAAAATGGAATTTTCTGTGTTGGTATATATTGTAATTTCATTAATTGTTAAACATTTCAACATTTCCGCTGTCTTAGGACACTGGGTTGTCAAATACAATAAGTGAAATATGACAAAAAAGACAAGTGATTTATTTTTTTTTAAATTACTATATTTAAATAATCTTCACAAGAAATTGTTTTTACTTACTATAATTTTGTTCCTTTTGTCTTTTCTTCTTGTTCTTTACACAGTGATAAATGAGAACACCCAAAAGAAAGATGAAAACTAGTCCAGCTGTGAGGCTCCCAGCAACAATAACTGGCAGGTCCTGCAGGGAACTGTCCACACTGGCACGAGGCATTAAACTCCCAGAACTGCTTTTCATGCTTGTGTAACTTGTATATGATGATGTGGACAGGATTTTTGGTGTAGTGGTTGCACTTGTGGTTGGGACATTCCAGCTATTGTTGTGGACTGTGGATTTATAGAGACTGGAATTTTGAAGAGGAGCACCTGATAAATATCAAAAAGTAAAAAAATAAACTATGAAATACTGGGTGTTCATGAAGAAAGCATCAAAAGAAGAGGGAAAATGAAACTTGTTCTTCAATAAGTAGAGAAGGCTTCTTTATTGAGAATGCTGGTGATATTTTCCAAGAAAATTAACAAAAAAAGTAGTACAAGAAGATTCCTTGATCAAAGTTAAAAACAAAAATTGCAAAATTTTATTCACTTGTGATAGAAAAATAAATAAATAAAAATAAACAAATAATAAAGAAAATGAAATATCTGCAATTTTTCTCCAAGTTTTTCATATTTCTTTATAGTTTTGAGTCCAAACATAAACAAAGAATTTTTAGAATAGATTTTTATTAATCAGACAGATTTTATATATATATATATATAGTACTGTGCAAAAGAATGAGGACAAGAACTATTTTATCTTTAATGAGGCAGTAAAATAAAGTTTAAAAATCACCCCTGCCCTAACACTTTTGAACACTACTGGTAGTATTAGGACAGGGGTGATTGTCCTAAAAACATCATTGAAATTCAACTACAGGGTGAAAAAAGCCAAGTAAATTGCTAATAAATATTGATTATTTAAAACTAGGTGTAAAAGAAATGTATTGAAGAGAAGTTATATTTAATTATTCCTATTTTCCATTAAACAAGTTATTTTGAAACTACTCATTTTTCTATTATACTTGTATATGACTGACTTTTTTCTTATTCCCCCGAACCCGCTCTCAAATTGATAAATCTAATGTTGCTTTGCAAGACACACTTTGGGAACAAATACAAGCTGTTTGGCAGGAGATACCATTAGATACATTGAAGAAGCTTGTGATGTCAATGCCTGACCTAATGAAGGCTGTGATCAAAGCAAAAGGCTATAATACCAAATATTAAATTTATTTTGTAACAAGTATTTTTCTTGTTAAAGCATTTGTTGAGTAAATCAAATAAAATTACTTTAATTTAATTGTTTATTTTCTGTCAATATGCCTCATAGAAGGTAAAATAGCTCTTGTCCTAATACTTTTGCACAATACTATATATATATATATATATATATATATATATATATATATACACACACACACCAGATGCGATTGGTAAATTGTCGCATTTTATTATTTCAAAGCAAAAGGCTATTATACTAAATATTAAATTTATTTTGTAACAAGTATTTTTCTTGTTATTTGTTGAGTAAATCAAATAAAATTACTTTAAATTGTTTATTTTCTGTCAATATGCCTCATAAAAGGTAAAATAGTTCTTGTCCTAATACTTTTGCACAGTACTGCATATATATATATATATATATATATATATATATATATATATATATAAAGCATTATAATTAAAAAAGGAAAACCCAACATTCAATAATATCAACTAAAAACACGCTTCCCACATTCGGAAAATAATACATAATATGACATACATTAAGTTATACATAAAATAAAATCCATCCTTGATAATGGCTAAAAGTATAGCCAAAAGTGCTCAGAAAAATGAAATATTCAGACAATTTTTACATAATTTACATCCTGAAAAGAAAAAAAACTTAAGCATAATACCTTGTCTGTAATTTTTAAAAGAGAGACTGTTACTCAAAGGCACTACTATATATATATATATATATATATATATGATTTGAGTATATGGTTGGTTCATTGGTTGTTTTGTTTTATCACATACCAACCTCAGTGGGTCATTTAATGCCAACAAAATTTGAAAATAAATTCATAGCAATAGTTTGGTAAAAATGTGTGCATGTTTACATATATAAATTTGAACCATTTTTCATTTACTCATATGATTCAATGCAATCCAACTTCTTTTAAGAAAATTTATAATCTTAGATGGTTTTATTTGCATAAAAAGTTTTGTTAATTTACTTGGTAATATTTTGTTCACACTAGATCAAAATCTACAAACTCTAACAGTTTCACTACTGGCATGTAGTGCATATTGGGGATTCTGTGCCCTTTAGTAAATAAAGGTGAGTAAGGTAGGTGTGGCCTATGTGCAGGCGGGTCATCAAGACTTGTTCTCTTCTATTTTTGTATTCTGAGTTCCATTCTCCATTAGTGGGTTTATTGTTTTGAGGTCTGTTATTAGTGAATGTATCCCAATGTTGTTGCCATTCTTCAATGATAATTTTCTTTACGATCATCCTATAATCAGAGTAGGGAACCTTTGTGTTTGTTATTGCATCCTTCAAGGCTTTTTTGCCTCCGAATCCGCCCTGTCATTTCCCAGTATGGCTTGGGAGCCAACAAAACATTATTTCTTTATTTTTAGACAAGTGTCAGATTCTGTTTCATACTTGTGTGGTTAAAGAGTCACTAACATTTTTATTTTTTAATGCAGTAAGTGCAGATAAAGAGTCTGCAAAAATTTTGAATTTATTGTGTGTCGTTGTGGTTATTATGTCGAGTGCTAAATTAATAGCAATTATTTCAGCACTAAATATTGAAGCTATGTTTGTAATTCTTTTCCGTTGCTAATTCCATTTTAGTATGGCAGCACATTCTACTGCAGTTTTGCTTTATACTCCATCTGTATATATAAGAAAAATTAAGACAGACGCGTAATTCCATGGTGAATCGGAACATGTAAAATCCTTTGTTATATAAAGACGAAGACTGATGATGGTTCACCTGAAATAGGCCTATACTTCTGATTCACCATGGAATAATGTGTCTGTGTTAATTTTTCTTATATTTGCTCTATATTTATTTATATGCATATATATTTAGAGCTCTCTTAGAGAGTTATCCTACCACTGTATGTATAGGATACTCCTTTGGATTCTTCTATACTCACACTGCATGCTGAGATATATATATATTTTAATCATTACACCCCAAGCAAGGCAGAAATGCCACTGATATGAGGGGGGCTACATAAGTGTAAAAAGATTAATTAGAAGAGAGTGAAGAGGAATATGAACCAGTTAGAAAGGAGCAATAGAAAGATGAGAATGCAGGTGTGATGACAGTTTCAAAGGTGGAGAGAAAGGAAAGGATATACGGGGTGGGGAAAGAGCTAGAGTCAAGTGGTTAATAGATGAGTATTGACATTGCATTTAAATTCCTGGAGGTTGTAGCCATCAGGAAAGCAAGAATACGGGCGGGAAGTGCAAGAGAAGAAGCTGCAGGAGTAGAATTTTTGTCTGCATTTGGCTAACCTAACTGTGAATGGGTGGGACCCAGTTACCAATCTGGTTGCTTGAGTAAACACCTGTTGAGGAGACACCAGTGACTTAAGTTCGTCCGAGCAGAAGCCATGAAAGTATTTATAGAACAGACAAAGGGAGGCCACATTTTGTCGGTGGGGAAGTGGCTGTAGTCGAGCTGCTAAGTCAGTAGCTATCACATTACTGATTCTCCTTTGGAGCCTGTTGAGAACACTGAGGTGAACGGCAGGGGCATGTGACCATATATGGCAGCAGTACTCCATGCATGGACGAATGGTTGACTTGTATATATGCAGGATGGATTCTGGCGGAAAAAAACATCCTGGCCCGACACAGTGACCCAACCTTCTTAGCAGTGGATTTAGCTATGGACTTGATGTAGTGGTTCCATTTGAGATCAGAAGAGAGGGTAAGGCCGAGGAGGCACAGTGTATTGCTCTCAGGGAGAATCGCTTGGTCCGTGCTTATGGGAGGCAGGAGAGGTTGCCTGTGATGATTGACAGACAACAGCTTGGTCTTAGACGCATTGAAATTGACAAGCCACTTCTTGCCCCAATTCACCACAGAGTGTAGATCCCGTTCAAGGTCAGCAGCAAGATTATGTTTGTCCGCCACGACAGGTTTCTTACTGATGCGGGAGTATATTGTGGTGTCATCTGTGTAGATGCCTACTTGGCACTTGATCTCATCTGGGAGGTCATTGATGAAAATAAGGAAGAGCATCGAGCCCAGGATAGAGCCCTGTGGGACACCAACATTTGTGCTGTAGGATGAAGAGGCATGCCCATTCAAAACGACCTTCATTTTGCGGTTATTTAAGAAAGATTGGATTAGATCAAGCAAGCGTCTGGTAATACCGTAACCCTGTAGCTTGCATAGAAGGCCAGAGTGCCAAACCCTGTCAAAAGCCTTGGAGATGTCCAGAGTAACAGCACGAGCCTCGCCTGACTCATCAAGGGTCTGGAGCATGTACTCCGTAACGGTTGTTAGCATGTCAGCTGTGAACCTGGCAAAGCGGAAGCCATATTGCCTGTCAGAGAAGAGTTTGTGGGCAGTAAGATGTTGAACTATTTCAGCATTGATTATGGCCTTGAACACTTTCCTGAATATTGGAAGAAGACTGATAGGGCGATAGTTGGAGGGGTCCGAGGGTTCACCACAGTTCTTAAATACAGGGATGACTAAAGAGAACTTCCAGGAAGCAGAAAGGCAGTAGTTATACAGTTTAAAGAGGACAGAGGAGAGTTCAGGAGCACACCTCTTAAGGATCACCGGGATTCCAACACCACCGCTCGCCTTATGGGGGGTCAAGTTTTGAAATTACTCGGGATACTACTGTTGGGGTAATATATACATCGTGCAGTTTGGCCTCAGTTCTAATAGGGAAGTTGGGTGAGTGTACTCCAGATGAGTCAAATGTGTTGGATGATTTTATATATATATATATATATAAAGATGGTCTGAGTGGTTATTTTTAATATTCAGTATTTCAGACTGGTATTTTTTAATTTTAGATATCTTGTAAGGTCTAAAATTATTTTAGGTTGTTTTATGATCCAAGGGAACGTAGATGAAATAATTGATTTATTAATTTGTGTTGTATCTATCGGATTTTCTCCTGTGATGTTTTTAATGCATAAACTGAAAGTTTTGATGGATTTTTCTTTTTGCTAGAAAAATTCTATTTATTGTGATTAGAAAGTAGTACAGTAAGCTGGATTTAGAGGGCATGATGCTAGTTTTAAGTTTCGTCTTGGAAAGCAATTTTTTTGTGTATTAGTTTATGTGATGGTTCATCTGCTTTCATGTGTAAGCTTTCAACAGGAGAGGTGCTATATACTCCAGGGGCTAATAACTCTTGTTCCTCATGTTGTGTCAACGCTAAGGGCAAAGCTGGAGTATCCTCTCCATTTTGGTGCAGTATGATCAGACAAAAGCCTGGGCAATGCAAATGAAGGACAGGCTGTTGTCCATGTAGCATGTCCCTACTCTTCACGTCACTGATTAGACCAAGAAAATGAAAAAGTCATTACAATTTGGGACCAGCGTCATCGCAGGAGCTGCCAGAACTAGTTGAATACAACAGCAAACTGCCTTTGAGACTCTGGATTTTACCTTGAGATTTACTCTTCAAGTCTTTTCCATGATTGGATATGGCCGCAAGGCAGTGGAAGTTTGAAATGAGGGTTTTTATCCCTTAGGTGAACTGCCTTTCCAGGCTGATGAGCTCCAACCTGCCCAAAGCTACTGGTTATGAGGTGCCAGTGACTTGCCTTTCACCCCTTCTCCTGTCTGTGAAAGCAGTTCTGCAACAAGCATGCCAGGAGCTGGTTATAGTTTTCAGTGGCTATTTGAACAAACATGCCATGGAAGTATTTTATAGTCTGTAGGCACTTATCCCCACTATCACACCCAGTTTTGACAACCACGTATATTCAGTTATTTGCTCATTAAGCTCATCGAAAATAGTTAGCATGATTGACAACTAAAACAAAAAACATAGAAAGAATATCATAGAAATTCTATCATATTGTTTTAAGAAAAATATCATAAAAAAAGTGTCTTTCGTGCCAACGTCCAAAGAGTCTGAGCTCCAGGACAATGGATTAGTTTTAAAGCTTTCATTACACCCAAGCAACACCAGGCTATACAGCTAGTATATATATATATATATATATATATATATATATATACACACACATACATAGCTATATATAAATGACTTATATATATGTACATATGCATGTGATACTATGTATAAACACAGTGTTTTTGCATGTAAGTAGCTACTAAGACTTGAGATGGTATACATATGTGTTTGAATATGTACTAAGATTACTTTATTTAAATAAATACTTAGAAAATCAAGTGGGGATAATGATACAAAGTGGAAAAGTTTGTACAAACAGTGTGTTTTGTCTTTGTCTCACAGGTGTCCTCAACTTGAAATAAGAGACAAACTGTGTGTTGGAAATTTTGAGGGATGGGCAAAAAACAATCTTATCAGCTGCCATGGCCTAAAATAATTGTTCTTTTTTTCATATTGAAACTTAAATGGCTGGTGGATTTGAAATAATTCCACCTTTGGTAAATCTCTTTCCATACTGATAGATAATATTGCAAAAAAAATGCAAATGTTTTTATTAATAAATTAACATTTGTCTATATTTCTGAGATGAGGTATTGTAATTATTTTCATCCTCAGTTCCATTGTTCAGGCTGTTGTCCTCATCTTTGTTGCCATATTCACAACATTTCAAAATTTCAATCATCTGATAACAAGATGAAGACAAGAGTTCAAAAAATTTAAATAATATTTATATAAATATGAAGATGATTATAACAACATTTAATTTAAATATAAATATAACAATTTTTATTTAATATAAATATTTATAAATTATGAATAGTATCAATATAATAATATTATTCTTTTTCAGTTAAGTGGCATGCGTGATACATGCTGACTGGGCAGAAGATTTTCCCGCCATAGATTGCCATTACTTTCTGTAGTACACTGGTTGATGGAACATAATCTATCATGCTATTTAACCAATAGCTGGAGGGAGAAGCGATGGATTAATATCTTTCCCAATTTCCTTTGTGAATAAGTAAATGCAAAGAATTCAACTAGAATTTGTGGTGGATATGAAATAAAAATAACTTTTTTGCAAACTGGTAATATCATTGGATAAAAAATTTTGTAAGATGACTCCAACCAGCTTTCTTGATTTTTCTAAAACTAGAAATCTGATTGGCTAATTCACTTCACAAAAATATTTCTGCACTAGATGTGATTTTTCCCTGACCAGGTGATCTGAGCCACTCTGAAAAGTATTTCACTGAGTAAAACTACCAAAGATTTCAGTTGGTTTGGAAGCAGATGCCTGAGTACATTGCCATGTAATGTCACAACAATCACCCACTTCTTTGCCAGGCAGCACTAACTTGAATGCTGCCAACAAAATCCATTTTACCCTGTTTAATAATCACAACAAGGAAGTCAGAAAGAAAGAAAAGATTAGCTTCACCGATATCCATTTCACGCCAATATATTATTAGCCTTTAATGACAACCAATGAGTGAAAGAACTCTTTCTATTGTTGAAGCTAAGTACCTAAAAATACATCTTATATTGAATTCTACTGTAATATTTGAATGTGAAAAATGAACACTTTCAATTTGTTTTTATCATTTTAAAAACCTTGTTTGGAATTCAGCTGCCCTCTTTTGATTTGTTTTTAATCATTTTGGAAACCTTGGTTCTATGGAATTCAACTTAATACTTTTGTGTGAAAATGAGTTTTGGAAATGTACTTAGTGCTTGATATTTTAATATGAACATTTTCTATGTTTATCAAATCTATAAACTTTTAATGTGATTGTCTTGAAATAATCTGACAATTACAACTGTGTAAATTTGTCAATAAATTCCTTATTTTGTGTGGTTAAATTATACACACGTGTTTCCTTGTCATTACACAACAACCACATGCACCTCTTTCTTCAAATTGAAATTCGGCTTTCCAATTTGTCATTCTGCGCTGAAGTCCACTGCATCACAATGCATACATACTAATATTCTTAAAATTCTTCTAAATACTTACCATATGAATTAAGTATGCAGAGAAACAGATATAAATATTATTGAAAGAAAAAACATATTTTCACTGTTGTCTAGTTATCTCTTGTATATTTCATCATTTTGGACAGACCTATCATCACAGCACAAGCAACCAAAATACAACGATTAACATTAGTAGATATTAGCAAAATAATAAATAACACTCACTATGAGGAAAAACTCATAATAGTTAAAAGAGAAATGAAATTTCTCAAAGTCACAAGCACCTATGGTCAGTTTACTACTAGTCTGTGGCAGAAAAAGTGTTTAAAAGCCAGTCTACTCAGCTGCTACACTTAACTACAATTTGCTAAGCAAGAAATTGATTTGCCTCTTCTCTAAAGCAGTCAATTTAACTCAGCTAAGCTTTGCTTGTGAAATGATTGGCTGGGAGTGAAATGATTGGCTGGGAGTGAAGCTGATTTGAAACTGACCTCATCTAGTCAGGGGATTTTGTTTTTCTCACCAAAACAACAGGTGAAAATGCTAATTATACAAAACACACAACCTGTATTAAATAAAATATATTCAATCACAGCAGACAATCTTTTCAAGTCGGCATAAAATATTTAAATTAATCATTAAATTTTCAAATGACTTGTTTTATTGACTAACTCCTGAGTTTCACATAACAGTGCTCGTCAGGTTATGTTGATAAGCCTTGTTACAAGAAACTCCGAAGTTGGCTATTGAGACAAGTCCTTCAAACATTTACTAATTATAGGGCAGAGACTATTATTGTTGCTCTAGTTACTCAGCCAGTTAAATGCAATACATGATACACGCTTGGGTGATCACGTCTCAAAAAAGACATGACTGACTGGGCAGAAGATTTTCCTGCAGTAGATTGCCAATATTTTTTTGTGGTAGACTGGTTGCCAACTAAGTCTACAGAACACAATCATCCGAGTTACTACTGCTCTAGTTACTGGTAACAAATTATACTAGTATTTAACAAATTGAATGTACATAAAACATAATTAACAAAAAAAAATCAAACACAAAAGTAAAAATACCAGAATTACTTTCTTCCTTTCTTCATATTTCATTCTCTGGTAAAAGTGCAAGATTGATTGATGAACATTTCCTGTTTGTTCTTTAGCATATTATTTTGGTGTCATGCATTTGTTTTATTGTTATGACTGAAATATGTATTGCTCTCCATTATAATAAAGACTGTTAGTGGTGTGTGAATAGCATTAGCTCATTTGAAACTGACATCATCTAGTCAGGGGATTTTTTGAAATTTTTTTTTCTTTTCTTATCAAAACAACAGGTGATTTTTTTTTTAATCACATCACCCCAAGCAAGGCAGTAAGGCCACTGGTGTGCAGGGGGCTACGTAAGAGTGAATAGATTGGAAAAGAGAAAACCTGGAAACCATGTCCTAAGCAGGGAACAAGGGATGAGCCTCTACACCTGTTCAATAGACATGGGTGGAGTGTGAACTGGGCGATAGTTCAGTCTATCTACTCCAATTAAAAAAAAAATAGACAAAAAAGAAAGTGAAAAGATTGGAAAAGAGAAAGCTGGAAACCACATCCTAAACAGGGAACAAGGGATGAGCCTCTTCACCTGTTCAATAGACGTGGGTGGAGTGTGAACCGGGCGATAGTTCAGTCTATCTACTCCAATTGGAAAAAAAAAATTAACCAAAGAGAAAAGTGGAAAGATTGGAAAAGAGAAAGCCGGAAACCACACCCTAAACAGGGAACAAGGGATGAGCCTCTACACCTATTCAATAGACGTGCTTATTATACAAAACGCACAACCTGCATTAAATAAAATATATTCAATCACAGGAGACAATATTTTCAAGTCGGCATAAAATATTTAAATATCTATAAATTAATCATTAATTCTTGTTTCATTGACTAACCCTAGAGTTTCACATATGTGAATAGAATAAGTAAAAAACAGGTAGGAAAAAAGTGTCTTTAATCCAACACGTTTCACTTTAATAAGTTTCTTCAGAAATTTGTTAAGACAAGTGATCTAACCATTTTAAAAAATCTAAAGAAAAAAATTTGTTAAAATTTTAAAATTATTCATTTTAACAAATCTCTGAAAGAAGCTTATTAAAGTGAAACATGTAAGATTAAAGACACTTTTTCCTACCTGTTCTTGACCTATTATATTCATCTTGTCAGATTTCAATATATACATATAAGAATTAATAAATATACAAATGGGAATACACACATAGATATAAATAATATTCAGAAGTTAATAAAACCGTCAGTTCGTAATATGCATCTGATGATTATGTAATGCATACTGAAACTAAGTTGTGTCATCAATGCAGGATTATATATATATATATATATATATATATATATATATATAAAAAGCATACCTGGAGAGCCAAACAACCTACCTAGGTTTCACCTAAGGATCATCAGGGAATGCTGTTTGGTGTCTTCTTTCTTGGTCACATGGGTTGATTGAATTTCCTTTTTATTTGTCGCTTGTTTCTTTCCTTGTTAGCCAGCTTTCCCTGATATTCTGTTTAAATGAAACCTAGGTAGGTTGTCTGGCTCTCTAGGTATTCTTTATTTATTCCGCTCTACCTAAGTATTGAGCGCTTTTTATTAGTTGATTGCTTGTGTCAGGGTTTTTTTTCTTTGGGCTATGTGCTGACTCGGTCTGATCTCTTTTGACTAATGTTCATGTACTTAGCTCTTTCTTTTTTAAAACCATTTTTCCTTTTCTTTGTAGATACATGGAAGTTTTTTCGACACAAGTATAGTTATTATTTATATATATATATATATATATATATATATATATATATATTTTATCCTTCATCGAAGACTCAACTCAGTATTCTCTCCTGTCATGTTCATCAGGGAAATAACCTGTGAGGGAACAGCTAATAATCCTCTTAAATATTTTGTCATCATTTTTGATGGCAGGGGTACACTCGTACACATATAAAATAATACAAAAAATATTTGACACATTTTTTTCCAGCATTATAAAACTTAGACATGACATCATATATCCACCCTACAACCTCTTTCTCCACAGACAAAATGTCACAAGCTACTCGCTGCTCCAACATTATTTCCGTGAAAAGTGTTCAGATGAAATACATTACTTAGTTCCGCCAGTTTTAACCTTCATGGCTAAGGCCCACCATATCAAGCATATTGTAGCGAACCAATCTTATCTTGTATTCCATTGGTAAGAAAATTCTTTCTGTGAACCACTACTTTGTAGAATTGACTCCCAAGAGTATTTTTTCCTGATCACTACAATCTTAATTTGTTCAAAATTTAGGTTTATCTGTTATTTCAATCATATATCCTTATAAACTATGCTTCTTCCACTGTAACCATCTACCTTGACTGGCTCTTGTTAAGTCAACAAAATTTTGATAGCATTTAGTTCCTTATACTGATTGAGATGGTTGAATGTACCAAAACAAAAACAATATCAACAGAAACTTTGGACAGTTTAGATAAAATTTTGATATGGATACTTTTTTTTAATAATCATTTCAACCCAAGCAAGACATGAGTGCCACTGGTGAAAAATCGAAGATTGTAGGTATCAGGGAAGCAAGCAAATGGAAACAAATTCCACAGACGGGAAGTGTGAGAAAAGAACCTGATAGAAAAGAGGTGGTAGTTACATTTGACTATATTGATGGTAAAAGGGTGGGACCTAAATGCCAATCTAGTAACACGAGTAAATTCATGTGGTCAAAACACCAAGGAAAGAAGCTTGTCATAGCGGAAGCCATGATATGCAATATTGTCAGTCTTGATGAAGACCATCCTTCTTTGAACTTTATAAACTGGTACTTTTTCTTTCATGTGGCGTGTCTCTTTAGGATTTAGGCAATCATGACCTTCCACATCATCTTGTCACTTGTAGCTTTTAATAAGTTTAGTCTTCTTGTTATTTCTCTCAAACCCTGGTTTACCATCCATTTACTCAAGCATGTTACAAGATGCTTTCCTGTCCTTCAACCTGTTCTGTAAGTATCAGATCTTCCAAGCATTCTTTCCTCATTACATAACTCAGAAATTTTAACTGCCTTTTCCTGATATTAAGAATAAAATTCTTTTTAGTTTCTATTTTCTCTAAAACTTTGTTGTAAGACCACATTTGTGGCTTTATGTCATTTCTTCATCTTTGAGGAAATAGTCCTGCATTTGCTATCGTACAGGAGGGGAGATATTATTATGTAACAGTTTAATACCCTTTTCGTTTTTTCGAGCAAAATTTTCTTTCCTTTTAATACTCTGTCTAAATTTTGTAATATATCTTTGGCCATCACAAAGCATTTTCAAATTCCAGTGTCGCACTTTCCGTCCTCTGTTAGAACACTTCACTGATATTTAAATTTCTATACCTGCTTGATTTTAGTGTAACCAAGCTGTAATTATCATTTTGGGCTCCTCATTTGCTGAAAACCATGCATTCAGTCTTCTTGTTGCTTACATTTAGTCCTTTCTTCCTGCTTTCCTTCACTAGGTGCTTTTGTAAATTTTTTGTGTCTGCTATCAACACTGTGTCATCTCCATATCTTCCGTTTTTAAGATTACGCCTGCCAATAATGAATCCTAATAGGACTTCTAATTTTCTCAGAATTGCCTTTCTATATTCAGTCAGTCAGTTGAGTGCCATACGTGATACATGCTTGGGCAATCATGTCTCAAAAGAGACATGACTGACTGGGCAGAAGATTATCCTACAGTAGGTTGCCATTGCTTTCTGCGGTAGACTGGTTCCAGCCAAGGCTATAGAACTCAATCTGTCCTGTTATTTAACTCATAACTGGAGGGAAAAAACAGATTAATACCTTTCCTAAGGGTATTTGTGCATAAGTGAATGCAAGGAATTCAACTGGAATTTGAACTGTTGAATAAATTCGGTGAGAAAACACATCCTTGTCTTACACCCATTTCTATTTTGCGTATCTGCTGAACTCATTTTCTATCTGTATGTAGGCAGTTTGCTGCCAGTATAGGTTTTTGATTATTCTAATATTCACAAACAAAGAACTTTACTAAATATCAGAAACTACATCACTTGAAAACTTTCAACAGCAGCAACAACTAAAATGGATAGTATATGCAACTTGAAGAGAATATTGATATAATCATAATGCTGACATTCCACACTACTTCAAACAAAAAGTTAGGAAGGAAATCCTCATCAATACAGGAAAGCAGAATAACAGCTTGAGAAACTTTTTTTTTTTTAAATATTTTGGAAAATAAAAGATTTTATAAATTCTAACAAAAAGTAATACTAGTTGCTCAGTCAATGGATGCGAAAAGTTTCCTTATGAGAAAACAGATAATATTACCATTCCAAATTGGGAAAACAAATTAAACATACCTTGTTAAAATGCCTAAATATACCTTAGAGATAAAACAACATAAAATAGTTAAATAAAAATAAAAGGTAAACATTCGTCAGCTTTATACCTGAGTCTGCAAGTATCTTCCTGAAAGGTGGCCCCTTTTGGGTGTGGTTTTACGTCTATGTAGGAGATGATGCTGGTGTATTTTAAAACCCATCAATATGGTAAAAATAATTGGTTATGGAATGTGAAGACATATCTCTGTCATTGCAACAGGAATTTTCCATTGAAGTGACTGCTTAAAATATTAAGAAAGAAATAATCAAACCACACCAATGTAGGACTCGATAGATTCTGTATTTGAATTGCTTGTGTTCTCTTACAATCTGCTTATGGAAATCTCACAAATGTCAAGCTGTTGCCATGTCAAACGAAGTGAATTTGATTAGTCACAGTTATTGATTGGACAGGATATGTTTACGTTTTACCAAGTCTGCTTTGGATATAGATAACAAGACTATACTTTTTAATCTTTCATGAGAAGACAGGAAGACCAAATACACTGGAAGAATTTTATATATATATATATATATATATATATATATATATATTTTCTATAGAGGGTGATTCAAAAAGTAGGTAGACAGTAAGCTTCTGATCTTTTTTGGCCAGGTTCAATCTTTTCTTCTTTTTATTTGAGGGTTGTCTTCTCATTAGGTGAGAAAAGTATGGAAAGAGAAGTTTAGAGAGAGAGAAAAAGAGATAATGGTTTTAAAGGAAAACACAAATGCCTTATTTTAATTTGACTCTTTTTTTAACTTTGTATACAGAGTGGCCCAAAAGTAGGTGGACAGTAAACTTTTGATTGTTTTGACCAGGTCTAGTCTTTTCTTCTTTTTATTTGAATGTTGCCTTCTCATTATTTGAGACAAGTATGGAAAGAGAAGTTTAGAGAGAGAGAGAGAGGGAAAGAGAGATAATGGTTTTAAAGAAAAGCACAAATGCCTTATTTTAATTTGAATCCTTTTCAGCTTTGTTTAAATACAGGGTGGCCCAAAAGTAGGTGGACAGTAAATGATAAATTTATTTTGAGATTACATACACAATTACATTTACTAATACAATTATGAAATTGACAATTAAATTTTGCTCTGTACAATAATACAAATACCATCGTTATAATGTATACCATTGTAATAATAAAACCAAGACACAAACCTATTACACCTCCTGTCCATCTACTTTTGGACCCCTCCTTGTGCGTATGCCTGTGCATATGCATATATATATATATATATATATATATATATATATATATATATATATATAATAATTCAGATATAAATAAAAAATTGATCTGTAAAAAGACATTATGACTAAAAACAAAATATGTCCCCTTCATGATCTCCTTGAATTTGAGAAAAAGAAAATGTCACACAGAGCAAAATCATGTGAACAGGGGTTGCTTCAGTATTGTGAGGTTCTTCTTGGTCAGGAATTGTAGGATGTTCATGATTTTCTGAGCAGTTACATTGTTGTGGTCAAGAGCCACAATTTGTCCATCCACAAAACCATGTTAAAAAAACAAAAAACAAAAAACAAACTGCAATGGCTGCAGAAAGCTAAGATTACAGTTCTATAACTCAGATATATCATGTTAGATGATAACACAATCTGTTTATATTTCTCATACAGCACACTCAGTCACATTATTTTTCAGACAGACCTTATATGTAAATAAACAGAGGTGCTTGGAATTAGATGGTACTTTTTACCAACAAATAAGAAAATGAAAATTTGTGTTTAAAATTTGTTGATTTTAAAAATGCCATAAATTTTTATCTATTTGAGATAAACCACTCACTTTTTTAAAGGAAGCTAAAAACATTGACTTTTAATATAAACTTAACTGATTTTCCCATCCATGGCAGAAAGTACCTTCTTGTATTGAAGGTCTCATATATATATATATATATATATATATATATATATAAATGAATATACAAATATACTTTTCATTCATATAAATGTTTTTTATTATTTTAATTAGATAAATTTTTGTATGTGACTATTTATTTTAACAGAAAGTTTGGATTTAACTGTGTTCTTTCAATTTAAAAAATGTGTTATGTCAAATGTATATTGGGTTAGTAAAATAAATTCCTGAGGTTGGTCATTTGGTATCCTTGTGGTACATGATGTGTGCTAGTTTTTCAAATTCGGTTCTTCCAAAATATGTGGTTGGTTTTGCACCAGTCTTCAATCTCATAATCAAATTATATGGACAGGTAATCAAGACTGAGATTATGTACTCTCATATATCAAAAATAATAGAAAATTCCATATTATAGAGAGAGAGAGGGAGGGAGAGAGAGAGAGAGTGTGTGTGTGTGTGTGTGTGTGTGTGTGTGTGTGTGTGTTGTGTATTTTAGAAACAATCCTTCTTTAACAAAACTGACAAGTATTTTGATTAATTCTTTACGGCTTATTAAACTTTTTCAAGTTATTTAAAGCCAGAAAAACTGTTTAGATTGTTAGAAATCTTGTTTTTTTGATAATATTAGTGATACAAGCCTTATTAATTAACCCTCAGGTGGAGGATGAAAAGGTGGATTTATACCTTTTTCAAGGTCATCTGCAGGTACGTGAACAAAAATCTGACAGGAATTGTAACTTTGCCCCCCAATAAAAATTGTGAGTCATTACTGTTTGGACTGTTGTCCTCATCTTTATTGTCATATTCATGATGTTTCGGCTGTTGTATGCTCTGATCTTCAGGTAATTAAAATTTTGATTTTGATTTCTGGGGTACAAATATAGACAAACACTGAACAATATTAACAAAAACAAAACAAAAAAAATGAATAGTGATGCTTACAAAATTTCTGAATATTATCATCATATAAATCTCAACACACACAGCATATAAATGGCATTTTTGTGTAACATTTTCAGTTCAGTTCCACACCTAACATAAAAATTTGTCAAGTTTTTAGTTCTGTTATATTCTTCCAAGAATAGACTGATTCTCTAGATTACACAGGAAAAAGATAAACACACTTAATAAACATACATCTACACATTCATATAGACATATACACACGCACTAACATTCTCACTTGCACAAACGTTTTCACATTCTTTCACACACACACAGACATACATATATATATAGTTAAATAGAAGAGGTAAAAAAAATTCATTAAAAGGCTCAGTAGATTTTTGCTGGCCATTATATTTAACAGAACAAGTTTAAACAAAGGATTGCTGTGCAAATATACAATGTTGAAATTATATTTTATTTATTTATATCAGACATTTTTTCTGTTCATCACAGGTCCCAAGCCTTCAAGTGTGTCAGGCCTGTTCAATTACATTTGTTTGTTCATTTGTTTATTTATATATGTGTGTGTGTGTGTGTGTGTGTGTGTGTGTGTGTGTGTGTGTGTGTATATAGTTGTGTGAATTGATAAATCTACATATGGGGATACACATATGTCTATGCACCCAATGATTGCATAACATACGGAGCAACAAGTTGTGCAAATGATGTAAGCGTAGATATATATATATATATATATATATATATATATATATATAGTGTTTGGACAGCAATCTCTCTTTTATGCAGGTTTCATTAAAAATGTACAATTTTTGAAAAATAAAAAATGCCATCAATTTAGCCTTTACAGCCGGTGTCTGTGGGTGTGTGTGGGGGAAGATACAATTTGTCCTCTAAGGGCCTTTATCAAGGTAATTTATTTTGTCGCACATGTTCATATACAGAAACAAAGATGTCATTGGCTTATCAAGGCTTTTAAATTTGAGAACATTCATGAATGTTCTTCAGGTGGTTAAAAGGTCAGTCAAAATATGTGGAGACACAAAGTGACATAATTCAAAGTCTTGTAAGAAGTGAGCAATATCCTATATATATATATATATATTCTAAACATATACTGTTAAATATAAGAGACAATGAATGTCTGTTATGTTTAATCTGAAGATGGCTCATGTGAGTTGAAAGCTTAGAAATGTTTAGAATGACTCATGATTAAACATAATAGACATTCATTGTCTCTTATATTTAACAGTATATGTTCAGAAAATTATCTGCTGCTCTTATATATATATATATATATATATAAGTAAATAAACCTAGTGAGCCAACAAACCTACAAAGGTTTCACCTAAATGAATCTTCAGAGAATGCTGGCTGAAGAGGAAATGAACAATGACAAGATAAAGGGAACTCAATAACCCACATGACCAAAAAAAAAAAGTAAACATCAAACACAAATAGTTGATAATAGCAACCCCCAAAAATTTGACAACTAACGAAAAAAACTCCATTGGTTTTACAAAAATTATGTTTTCAATGTGGAAGTTGAAAGTAACTTAAAAGTAGTAAATTATTTAGATATTACGTTAAATATTTTAAATGGAACTATATCCCCTTATACGAAAGAAAACCAAAACCTGCTATACGTAAATACTAAATCCAACCACCCTGCCCACATCGTGCGGAGTATTACTACAAGTATCTCCTATAGATTATCTAACAATTCTTCCAGTAAAGTTATCTTTGACAAACATAAAAAATTGTGTCAAGATGCACTACTTAAAAGTGGACATACAGATATTAAAAGAAGCAATCGTAAAAACAAAAGTAGGAACATCCTTTGGTTTAATCCACCATTTAATTTAGTTGTAAAAAATCAAAATTGGTAAAATATTTTTCTGTTTATTAAAACAAAACTTTGGTAAGGAAAATGAATACAAAATATTTAATAAAATTAACATAAAACTCAGTTATTGTTGCATGCCAAATATTGGAAAAATTATTAACGGATTGAATAAGACTAAGGTTACGGATAAAACTAATGTACGTATGACTAGCTGTAATTGTAGAACTAAGAGCAACTGTCCACTACAGGGTAAATGCCGGCAAGATTGTCATTTACCGGGTTAAAGTTTATAAAGGCGCAGAAAATCCGGAACCCGAAACATACTTAGGTGCTACTCAAGACAGTTTCAAAAAAAGATATTATAACCACACTAGTAGTTTTAACAATGAAAAATATAAACACAGCACAACTCTTTCTACTTATGTGTGGTCGATTAAACAAGAACTGAACATAGACCCAATTTTAAAATGGGAAATATTAAAAAGATGTACAAAGTGCAAAGCTAGTCAGAAATTTTGCAGGTTATATTGGGAGGAAAAACTTGCAATAGCGTCATTTGAACCCACAAGCAGTTTATTAAATTCTAAAACAGAAAGACTTAATAAGGGTAGACATAGGAAGTCTTGGCTTTTGAATTAAGAATGTTTGGTAGGCTCGCCTATTCCCTTATTTTCTTTAGTTGTCGTTGGGAGGTTTAGGCTTCCATCTTTGTTAGGTTGGCGTTTATTATTTTTTATTTTAATGTTTATATATATATGTTTCTTAATAAAAGTTTCCCACTATTTGTGTTTGGTGTTTTCCTTTTTTTTGGTCGTGTGGGTTATTGAGTTCCCTTTATCTTGTCATTGTTATTTTCCTCTTCAGCCAGCGTTCCCTGAAGATCCGTTTGGTAGGTTTGTTGGCTCACTAGGTTTATTTACTTATTCTGATCTGCTTATGTGTTGAGCGCTTCTTTGTTATTGATTACCCATCTCAAGTTTTTTCTTTGGGCTATGTGCTGGCATGGTCCAAATTGCTTTGGCTGATGTTCATGTGCTTAGCTCTTTCTTTTTTTACAACCATTTTTCCTTACACGTATATGTGCAGAGGGTTTTTCAAAATGAGTATAGTGATAAGTTTGTGTTTATATATATATATATATATATATAGATGGATTGCCTGAAGAGACCTGCATACTGTTAAATATATTGTTAGCTCTGCATATTCAGTTCATTTGTGTTGGGTGTGCATTGAACATATTTTTCGAACTACTATCTGTTGGTCAAACCAGCCACTATTTGGTTAGTGTTTGTGTGTATATATATATAAATATTGTTTAATATTATGATGAGATTGTTATGGCATGGGGTGAATATATGTATATCTTCAAATATATATGTATAACAAAGTAGAAAAAAGATTTGCGTGATGCGTTTTATCTTTTACAACTTCATTGGACAAAATTTGTTTACGTTGATGCAACTATCCATGCAATGAATGAGAGATGCTGAAAATTCCAAATTTTGAATTAATTTTCATTTTTGTGTTTTAGACATATAAACTAGCCAATTTCACTTAGATTCTTTTCTGTAGGTCCGATGATGTCCAAAAGGATGAAATGTGTTACACATCTTTCTCACAAAATTGTTCTCGATATATAAAAAATTATATATTATTATCCCATATACAGATAAATATATGCTCATTCACACATATATAAATATATACACATATGTATTTAATTACTTTAAATGTTATTTTAGTACGTACCAATATGTGAGTAGGTGCATTGTTTATTTATTGAGTTGGTTTAGTACAGGTTTAGATCGAACAACAGTTTCTTCTGGAAAGGAGGACATAGAATTTACTGGAGAATATATATTTTTCTGTCATAAGATTTCTTGAATACACAGACCAGTAGAGAAAAATGAATAAAAATACTGTTTATAATATGTAAATCAAGAAAATCTGTTGAATTAAGAAATAAAAAATTCATTATTTCTTTAGAAATTACATACATGCTTCAAACCATGTCTAACATTTTTATTCTTCTTAATTTGTGTGATATATATATATGTAAATTCAGGTGAAAAGAACCAACAGTTTTAAAATTTAAGTTCTCCAGCATTTACTATTTTAAAAAAGTCCTCAATACAACATATATTGTAGAGCATAATATACGAGGATCATTCAATAACTAGGATGAATTTTTCAGGATAATCACTTCTAATACAGATAGAAGATTTATTTAAAAAATTTTTTTTTATTTACTTCTTTTTTAAAGGGATTTAATTTTTTTGCAGATTGAAAAAAAAAACTTTGAGAGTTTTGGAGATTAACAAAGATGGCCAACCAAGAAGCATGCTCCAAGATTGAACAGAGGTCAGTTATCAAGTTTTTGGTTGCTGAAGGGTGCAAAACATTGAAATTCATAGGAGAATTTCAACTGTGTATGGTGCCACATGTTTCAGCCAAAAACATGTCTACAAGTGGGCTAAAAAGTTTAAAGGACGGAGCAGTGTTGAGGATGAAGACAGGTTTGGGAGGCCTACAGAAGTGAAGTCTCCTGAGGTGTTCGAATCAGTCAATGACCTCATTCAGTCTGACAGTGCATGACATTGCAAGGACTTTGAGCCTATCTGTTGGGACAGCACACAAAATTGTCCATGATGGCATCAAGACAATGCAAGGCTTCACACAGCAGCCCAAACAGTGCAGACCATCAACGAGCTAGGTTGGGAACTGCTCCCTCATTTCCCTTACAGCCCAGACCTTGCCCCTTCAGACTTTCATCTGTTTGGTCCCTTGAAAGCATTCATGAGAAGCACGAAGTTTGAAAGTGACGATGAAGTCAAAGGGGCTGTGAGTGATTGGCTGAAACATCAGTCCAAAGATTTTTACGCTGAGCGAATACGGAAGCTTGTGCATAGATTGAAAAGTGTGTGACACTGCTGGGAGACTACGTTGAAAAATAAAAAAAAAGTAAGCTTCTATCGGTATTAGAAGTCCTTATACCTAAAAATTCACCTAAATAATTGAATGACCCTTGTAGTTATGATCAAACATGGAAATTTCTATGTATAAGGATTTTACATCATCATCAGACAATGTTTGCTCATTGTTGCACAAATAATTTTCAAATAAAAAACATTCAATGAGTTAAAATTTCCTAATGATGAGGTAAAAGCTCAAAACATAGAAATTTTCATGTTGCAATGTAAACTAGAATAATTGTAAATAAAAAACAAATTTAATTATATATATATATATATATATATATATATAACATAGTGATGATCCACGTATACTGTCTTAATATTTATAGGAAAAACTACTAAAAAGTTGTAAGTTTAAACATATTTTTTTGACAGTATTTATTTATTTCTATTATTATATTTGATATTTCAGACTGTCCTCGGCCTTTCATCAGAAACAAATGATTTTAAAATTGAAATTAGAAGCGTTTTCGCAAGGAGTGTTCGTCAAGAGATTGTTTACATCACGTGATACAGAAAGCGACAGATTTTTTTAATATTTGTAAATGTAAACTTATCTTTAATAATACTTCTCCTATATATATATATATGCCTCCTTCTACCGAGCGCCCATAGCTCAGACGTAGAATTCAGTTGGGTTTTAATCTTGGCTAAAAAGCTATCGGACATCTAACAATACTGATAAGTTGTGATACAGTAAAACTGATCTGTCTGCAGATGACTATACAGCGAAACAGATCTATCTGTGAATGACTATTCTATGCTCTCACACCCTGGAAGAATGGTAGACTTTGAAAAAAACAGTAGCTATTCTGGCATCTATGTATCATTTATTCAGTAATGAATTAGAACACTCTCAGCTATTGGTGTGTGTATACATGATATATCACACGCTAAAAGTTTGCCACCTTCTACCGAGAACCCACAGCTCAGAGGTAGAATCGCCAACTGACACCAATTTGGTCGGGTTTCAATCCTGGGTAAAAAGCTATTGGATGTCTAATGGCACTGATGATACAGTGAAACAGATCTGTCTGTGGATAACTATATATATATATATATATATATATATATATAGTGTAGTACACTTGGTATATAATCTGGGTAAATTCCAAAGGAGACGAACTCGAGAGAAAATGTTAAATTCGTTTATTTAACAGAGTAATATTTTACATCCAAAATGGATCTGAAGAGCCGCGCCAAGAACACAAGAGAGGCGAAATGTGCATAATCCAAACTAATAATTAAAAATCCATTATATATATATATATACAGGGTGTTCCAGCAAAATCCGACACATGACAAATGGAAAATGAAATAGGAAATAAAAATAAAAGTTATATATGCAGAGGTTCTTTTCTGATGAAAAGAATTTCATCTAGGACTAGACAAGCAACAGGCAGAACGATAGTTGGATCTGCAAAGACATCGAGTTCAGTTCCCGTTGTGAAGCATATGAAGTTTCCCTCCTCCGTCATGGTCCTTGGCATCATCTCTAGTGAGGGGTACGTCATGCCTCTGTTCTTCTTTCAAAAGGGCCTGAAAGTCACCACTGAGATCTACCAGGAGGTGCTGAGGAGCGTGGTGAAGCCTTGGATGGACGAGATCGCTACTGGATGCCTCTACATCTTCTAGCAGGACTCCGCTCCTGCACAGAAGACAAAGACAACCCAGGCATGGCTGCGCAACAATTTTCCTCCTCACCACTGGTCGTCAGACTTGTGGCTGCCCTCCTCACACGACTATTTCTTCTTGGAGCATGATCAAGACCAACAAGTATGCTCACAACACTGTCGACTCTCTGAAAGCTGCCATCGTGGAAGCATTCAATGCTATGGACAAGGACATGGTTGCCAAAGTGTGTGACTCATTTTGCATTTGTCTGCCTTGAGATGGTCATCGCCGGTAGTTACATTGAAAAATAATGTATTATGCAACTAACTGTTGCTAAATAAACTGTCGGTTCTCTGCATATACAACTTTTGTTTTTATTGTCTATTTTGTTTTCTATTTGTCAAGTGTCAGATTTGGCTGCGACACCATATATATATATATATATATATATATATATATATATATGTACTAGCAGTATAGCCTGGTGTTGCTCGGGTGTAATGAAAGCTTTAAAAATAATCCATGGTCCTGGAGCTCACACTCTTTGGACGTTGGCATGAAAGACTAAAAAGCAATAGTTATTTCCAGTTAAAGCAAAACTGTAAACTGAAAGAAAAATGAATGGATGTAAGTCAAATTTTCATTTCCTGGTATCGATATCAAATAAGTTTTGTTCGTCATAAACTGAATTTTGAAAGCTAAATAAGTCCTCTGAGTAAATGGTATCATGGCTGAGACTAAGAACTACAATTATACCTACTTAGAGCCAAACCTGAAGCAAAAACTAAAATAAAAGGGCTGAAAAAAAAAAAAAACCCAGACATATAGGCAGATAAACAGACGCACACACAAACATCTTGCCTTTTATATATATATATATTATCGATTTTCTGCACTATTGTAAGAACTGCAACCTTGATAATTCTGAATATCGATTCTTATGTCTTTGTCTATGAGTATATCAAATTTGATTAAAATTGGACCACTCCTTCTATAACCTGATTTTTTTGATTATCGATTTTCAATATTTATCGGGGTACCTCAACACAAAACCTAGCTAAGAACATTCGCAGTACAACTGTGTAGATTTTCAAGAAAATCAGTTCAGCTGTTTCGGAGTCTATAAGTAACGGACACACAAAGTTCCATTTATAAATAAGTTTAGATATACATACACAGGGTGTATCAAAAATACTTTTACAAACTTTGGAGTGAAGTTCCTTACACCAAAACAAGAACAAAAGTCGACAGAAACAATTTGCGCAAATCCTTGAGTCGAAAGTTTACAGTAGACGCTGTTAAATGTAAAATCCAAGACACAGTCCATAAATACTTATTGCCATAGCTTATGGTGCCATGGATCATGTCTCAACAACATGTCAATAAGAAGCTGTAATGGTTGGATGACTCAGCTGTCTTCAGTCTGGAAATGCAATCTGATACAGTTATGTAGCCTTGCATCCTTTACCATTTGGTTGGCCGTATGTAAAAAATCATATCTGCCTGCTCATGATATGAAAATTCTATTATTGTTAAACAGTAGACTTCTCAGTTAACTTACTGCTACACACATTAAACATCAATAACAGACTAACCACATATGTACATGAATGAAAAATGTAACCTAGTCTACATGGAAACACAGTGCCATCTACTGTAAACTTTCTTTAAACTTAATAACACAAAAATGAAAAATTTTTAGAAATATGTTTATATGGACTTTTGTCCTTCCTTAGAATGAGGATCTTACTCCTAATGTTTTTGAAAGTATTTTTGATACACCATGTATGTGCATATATATATATATATGTGTGTGTGTGTGTGTGTATATATATATATATATACATACACACACACACATATGTATCAAGTTTATATATGTATATAAAAA
This sequence comes from Ascarosepion bandense, assembly GCA_037127315.1. Lineage (NCBI taxonomy): Eukaryota > Metazoa > Mollusca > Cephalopoda > Sepiida > Sepiidae > Ascarosepion > Ascarosepion bandense. Next base: position 489,611 of record JBBBDQ010000895.1, on the reverse strand, counting down.
TGAATCAAGTTTTTTTGGTGACTTGCATGTGTATACACTGCTTATATACAACATGTTAAAATTTCCCTTCTCTGTTTCCATCTGCCTATCGTTTAGGAGGTAGCGACTCTGACTGACACCAAATCAGTCGAGTTTCAATTCCTGTCAGAAGCAAGTGGATGTGTCTAGCCACACTGATAAGCTGTGATACAGCGAAACAGGCTTGTATGTGGATGTCTTATATACACACATACACATATCCTCTGAAACATTCTTTTGAAAATCAGAACTCAATAAATAGCAGTAGTAAAATAAGTCAGTTGATCTGGATATGATACTTCAAAGATTTTACAAATTGGTTAGAACAGTTTAGCAAGACACATAAATGACCTGAATTTTCTGAGGCAATTGTAAACAATCTAGTGTTTGCCATAATTACAACTGTCCATCGAACAGCAACACAAATGTTTCAACCTTTGTTTCCAACTGTGATGTAACATCACTTGACTGACTTTTATATTTAATGATTATTGCTTTACAAAATGTTTATGCAAAGAAAGAAAACAAAATTTCAATCAAGGGAAATAAAAAAAAAAATGGCTGGTCAGATTCTGATAAGATCTCTCAGTATAGACATATACAGAAATAAAACCCACCTATTTAAACACAATCAATATCCAGGTTTTGCTCAAGAAAACAAAACAAAAACAATTTAGCTATTTAAAAAAAACTTTTTTTTTATTGAGATTATCTCATGCAAGGTAGTAAAGCCACTATGGCACAAGGGGTTACAGACTGTGGAAGAATTAGGAACAGAAACATTAACAATGAGTGAAAAAAGAAAAAAAAGTAATCGGTAGGACAGTAGATAGCGATTGACATTACATTTAAATTTTTGCAGATTAAATTTGTTTGGAAAACATGGAGCCAGAAGGGAGTTCCACAAGCACAAATTGCAAGAAAAGAAACTGTTAGCATTTAACTTATGGCTATATCTAGCCAGCTCAACTTTAAATTAATGAGATTTTGACGTCAGTCTAGTATTGTGGTTAAATTGAAAGATTCTAGGTACCATAGCAAAAAGCTCATCTGAACAAGTATCATGAAAATTCTGAACTGATATCCATTGCACCCCTATGCATATAAGGCAGTAAAGCCACTAAGGTACAGGGGGTTACAGGGTAGGGTAGAATTAGCAACAGAAACATTAATAATGATTGGAAAGTGTAATCAGGAGGACAGTAGATAATGATTGACATTTAAATTTCTGCAGATTAAAGTTGGATGGAAAGCATGGAGCTGGAAGAGAGTTCCACAAGAGAGAAGTATGAGAAAAGAAACAGCATAGAATTTACAGTTCCATCAAGCCAGTTCAATTATATATTGATGAGATCACAATGCTAGTTTGTACTGCACTTAAATTAAAAAATCTAGGTACCATAGCAAAGAGATCATTCGAATAATTATGATTAAAGTGTTTATAAAAAAGGCAGAGACAGGCAACCCTATGGCAGTAAAAAAGTGACTGAAGTTGAGTCCCAAATTCAGGACCAATAGTATTCTACTTCAGATCTTATCAAGAAGCCGAAGGTAAATAGCAGGGGCACTGGACCATATGGAGCAGCAATATTCTAAGCATGAATGAATAGTAGACTTATAACACATCACTCAAAAAGTCCCAGGTCTAACTAATGAAACAACAACTTTTAGGCAACATTCAACTTTATTCATCAACATAGTCTCTTTCTAGGGTGATACACTAATTCCAACACTTCTCTAACAATTTGATGCTTTTTTTGTAGAATGATTTGTCTTTGGCCTCAAAATATGCCTGTTTCTGATATCAGTTCTTCATTAGAGCCAAATCTTTTTCCTTGGAGCATTCTTTTGAGGTCTGCAAACAGCCAGTAGTCACTGGGGGCCAGATCTGGAGAATAGGGTGGATGCAGAAGTAATTTGAATTCATGTAGTTGTTGTGGAGAACTTGAACACACAGGCCAGGGCCCAAAACTGCTAAGCCCTGACAACTGTCAACTGCACTCATTCAGGCAGGTGTGCATGTATATATATATATATATATATATATATATATATATATATATTACATACACTCCTGATCAAAAATTTAAGACCACTTAAAAATCTTTAAAAAGAAATTTTTTTTTTTTTTTACAGATAGATTTTAAACTCCTTCCACTTAAGGTTACCAATACTACAATCTAAAAGGTTATGGAAACAAAAAGCTACATTCCAAACATTTTATTTAGAAATTTACATTTTTATAAAATGAGGCGATTTACACATGATCAAAATGACCAGAGACAAAAAGTGAGTGTATATACTTACTGAACTATAACACACACTCTGCAAACCATAAGGAAACAAAGACTGACTTTTTAAGTTGTAATAATTGTTGTTATTTTTATTAGTGTGTATATATATCTCAAAATAATGCTTTGATACCACAAAATGAACAGATAGATTTAAACAAATACAATTTTATGCTCATTATGCTCAAGAAAAGGCCTACATTTTTCCTGAACGTATAAGATTACATGCAGACTGGTCCAAACACCTTTTGTTAGTTCTGGAGGCCATTTGCCTTAATTTGCTCCAACATCTCTGTGCAAACAAAAGAACAATTTTGTGCAGTCTTTGAATTTGTTTGGAGATGTGAGAGCAATTATTTTTCTGTTTTTATGCTCTGGTTGATTCATTTATCTACCTTCTTCACTTTACGTATTTATTTTAATTGTAAATTTTTTAATTTTATGTATTTACATTAATTGTAAAATTTTTGAGATGTGTTCCAGCCTTATCTCTGAGAATTCTCCAGTATATATATAGTCTAATTTAATCAAGTTTTTGTTAACGATTGGTGCCTCAAGAAGCATTGGCTAAAAAGCAGCCAAGGTCCCAATTAAAAAAAAAAAAATGAGCTTGAAATTTTGTTTGTTTAAATTTATATACATACATGTGTATGTTAAATTGTAATGATGCTTAGTGACAAATTTTTTTTTTCATTAGTAGATAGAGACAGAGCATTAATTCCACATTAATCATATATATCTTAGAAGTAGTACAAACTAATGTGTTAGTAGTCTACTACTTGCAGTGATTTACTTTATTAAGAGTGCTAATAAGATAATACTGAAATACAACGGCTTGTGGTGCAGTAAACTATGTTTTTATTATGAACATATGAAAACATCACTATACATCTAAACTTATTTATAAATGGAACTGTGTGTGTGTGTGTGTATCCATTACCTACAGACTCTGAAACGGCTGAACCGATTTTCTTGAAAATTTACACAGTTGTACTATAAGTGCCTGTGAGTGTTCTTAGATAGGTTTTGTGTTGAGGTACCCCGATAAATATCGAAAATTGAGAATCGAAAAAATCGGGTTTTAGAAGGAGTGGTCCGATTTTAATCAAATTTGATACACTTATAGTCAAAGACATAAGAAACGATATTCAGAAGTTTCAAGGTTGCAGTTCTTACAATAGTGCAGAAAATTGATAATATATATATATATATAAAAGGCAAGATGTTTGTGCGCGTGTCTGTTTATCTGCCTGTATGTCTGTATTCTTTTAGCCCTTTTATTTTAGTTTTTGCTTCGGGTTTGGCTCCAAGTTGGTATAATTGTAGTTCTTAGACTCAGCCATGATACCATTTACTCAGAGGACTTATTTAGCTTTCAAAATTCAGTTTGCGACGAAAAAAAACTTATTTGATATCGATATCGATACCAGGAAATCAAAATTTTACTTACGTCCATTCATTTTTCTTTCAGTCTATGGTTTCGCTTTAACTGGAAACAACTTTTGCTTTTTAGTCTTTTGTGCCAACATCCAAAGAGTGTGAGCTCCAAAACCATGGATTAGTTTTAAAGCTTTCATTACACCCGAGCAACGCCAGGCTATACTGCTAGTATACATATATATAGTATATATATATATAGTGTCATCCTCAGACAGATCGGTTTCGCTGTATCACAGCTCATCAGTACGGTTAGACTGCTTTTTAACCCAGGATTGAAACCTGACCGAATTGGCGTCAGTTGGTGATTCTACCTCTGGGTTATGGGCGTTTGGTAGAAGAAGGCAGACTTTTTAGCATGTATATTGTCATTATGCCCTATATATATATATATATATATATATATATATATCTAAGGGAAGATGTGTGTGTGTGTGTGTGTGTGCACGTGTCTCTCTGTGTCTGTATGTCCTTTATACAAATCCACAATATTTATCTGATTCTTACCAAACTTCACACAAATATACTTTAGGCCATCAATACCGGAAATCAAAATTTGACTTACATCCATTCATTTTTCTTTCAATCTATGGTTTCACTTTGACTAGAAACAACTATTGCTTTTTAGTCTTTCGTGCCAACGTCCAAAGAGTCTGAGCTCCAGGATTATGGGTTAGTTTTAAAGCTTTCATTACACCCTGAGCAATGCCAGGCTATACTGCTAGTATATATATATATATATATATATATATTTGTGATGACCACATCTTACTCAGACAAGAGCCACATCTTCAACCCTTGCATCATTTGTGAAGGCTTTCATCTTGGTTTGCTGTCCATGACCCCTAAGATGAATCTTGAGAACGGCATTCAATTTTATAGATATCTGGTGTATACACATGCTATAGCCCAAACATTTGGGGCTATCCTCTGCAATTAATAATTAGTTAGTTTCAGACTTTCTTTTCTTTAATTAACTAATATTAAAACAGGATGATGAAACAATTTAACACATTCGGGCATGATTCCCAATTTTATGTAGAGAAGAGTGGGATTACCTAAAATTTAAAATCTGTCATCGCTAAGATTATCATTAAGCATCATGAGGCTAAAACTTTAAGGAGACATAAATGCAGTAATGGATTAATTTTATTATTACATGTAATATATGAGAAAACGCTCCAGGAAGGTGATTTCCTAAGTGCAACTTAGATGTGACACAAGACCAGAAGTAACAGGCACCCAGTGAGGATTGAACTCACTATTCAATTAAAGAAAGTCCTCCTCATTTAATGCGAACTAATAAATTAATTTTGAGAAAGATACGTAATCTTCATTTTTTAGGTGATTCTTTGAAATCAAGTCGGTAAGACCAAATATTTGGATTATAGTATATTTTAACACACAAGTATATACATACATATATATCATAATAGTGGTTTGCTTCTAAGGACACTTGTTTCCTGGGGGTGGATAGCTCGTCCCTGTTAAAGACAGTGGCTTATACAAATTTGCGTTTCTTAAAAAAACCTACAGAACCAACCAGCAGTTTCCATTGCAATGAAGCCAAGCAGAGCTTATTTCCAGTTTTTGGTAGAGACCATAAAATCTGGGTTGATTAGTCATTAAACAAGGTCAAAATAGAAAAGCTCTCGGTCAGACATCATGCTAACACACACACATATATATACAGACATTTAAATTGTTTGTACTGTTGTCCTCATCTTTGTTGTTATGTTCACAACATTTCAGCTGTTGTTTGCTCAGGCCTTCTTCAGGAGACTGGAATTTAGAATTGAGCCCTTTATTTTGTCCACCAGGGTAGGTTTGTTCCAGTTCCACATACCATGCCTTTTCTGGATAACACAGATTCATAACCCTTTACCTCAACTCTCCAACTTTTTGTTCACCTCTGCTGTTCTGCCAGGTATTTAACTCACAACTCTTTGGGTCAAGTCACTGGATTACTGCGACAACACATTTATCCACTGAACCATGTGTCCTTGAGGACTTAGTGACCATAACAACAAAGATGAAGACAACAGTCCAAATAATGTAAATAATTACAATACCTCCTCCCATAAACATGTGTGCATGTGTGTTTATATATGTGTGTGTCATACTCTTTATGTTAGCAGAAAGCTCTACCTATTGTTTAGAAATTGCTGAAGGTTTTTTTTTCTTAACATTTCACCCCAAACAAGGCAATAAAGTTACTAAGACACAGGAGTTATTGAATGTGAAAGAATATGAGAAAAGAAAAAATATTAAGGAGAGAGAACAATAAAAGAACATGAATTAAAAAGACAAAAGATAAGTGTGTGGTGGACTATTCTGATGACATAGCAAAAGCAGAGTTGGATATGTTAATCTTGATCAATACAAATCCAATAATTATTAAAAAAGAAAAAACTTCTGTCTATATATCTGAGATCAGATTTAGTAACTATTTACACTATTTACATTGTTCTGACTGTTGTCCTCATCTTGCCATATTCTCAACATTTCGACCGTCTTCATCTTATATTTGTTGGAATTTCAAACTGAACACTATTTCATCCACTGGGGTAAATTGTGCTAGTTCCACATGTCGAACCTTTTTGGATATCTCAGTTTCTGTTCATAAAAAATAATTAACCCCAAAAACTGCTTCCTTTTGTTTTGCATTTTTTGATTTACTGAAAACAAAGTAAAAACTGATTCATATTTTACATAATGCTTTTTAAAATACCTTATTTGAAGAAAAACAGTCATTAATTAAGGTTTTTTTTTTTTTTTTAATCATCTCACCCCAAGCAAGGCATTCCACTGCCACTATTGCGCATGGGGCTACATAGGGGAAGGTAAAGAGAAGGAGTGGTTAGACATAGGGAATGTTAGGAGAAAGGTGACAGATGAATAAGGATAGGAAGGATGAGGGTTGGGCAGATGGGAAGAGTGTTTGATAGAATGGGAGCAGGTTAGTGTGTTAGGAGGTGTCTATTGACCTTACATTTAAACTCCTGGAGATTGTAGCCGTCCAGGAAGCAATTGTTTTCGACCTTTTATAAATTTATTTTATTTGGTTATAAACAAAACATGTTTTTCTAGTGCTGAATCCTCTCAGTTCTGACTTGTCCCTTCCCGTCACAATATATTGAGTCTGTGATACATTTCTCTAAATCATCTTTAAGATATTTCACCACTAGAAATGTGTTAATGCCACTAACACAAAAAAGATTCCTTTATTATCTACTCTTTTTCTTTCAATCTTGGTAATTCCTTACTTTCTAATGGCTTTTATTTATTGCTTTTTTTGGGATGAAATGATAAACAAAAGAAAACTAAAAAAACAAAAACATTGTGGAATAAAGTCCATTAAAGTTCAAGGAAGCATTATCTCCCTTTTTAGGAGAGAAAAGCAGTTTTAGTTTAATATAGTTAAAGAGTTTTATTATATAATAAATTACTAACAACAGATGTTTGTCTTTCCTTCTCAGTTCTTGAAATATGCTTACTTCTTCCCTCTTCTCTGTAAATCAATAAGTTTAGGGATAAGAAAACACTTGTTTTAAACAAATATTATTGGCGATAATCTGCTTCCATCTCAATGGACTTAATCCAGTGATGAATAATAAACAAAGAATCAAATGTGAGACAATGGAAATTCAGGTAATAATGATATAACAGGCTTATTAATCAATTTGCTTAATTATTCTAATCTTTTCATCTCAGGCAAGGCAATAAAGCCACTAAATCACAAGAGGTGACTGAGTGTGAGAGGATACAAGAAAAGAAATTATTAAGGAAATTGAATGTTAAAAGAACAAGAATTAAGAATACAGAAAATAATGATTGATATGGCATTTAAATTTTTGAATAGCAAGGATGACTAGAAAGCAAGACGTTGAGAAGCCTGAAAATCACAAACTTAATCTCAACCACTTCAACTAGAAAATGATGAGACCTGCCACCAATCTAGGACTCTGCTTAAATTCATAAAGTCTAGGTAACATAGAGGAAAGTTCATCAGAACAATTACCATGAAAATATTTATAGAAAAAGCACAGTGAAGCTATGTTAAAGAGGTGAAAAAGTGACCAAAGTTAAATAATTAACTATAATGTCCAAGGTGGATTTTATATGGATATAAGATATATTGACCATGTGCTTGAAAATTATTTAACTGAAAATGTAATTATACCTGCGACTAAAGATACAAACAAACCTACCTGTAAAGAAAACCGAGACTATTACCCAAGTTCTATACTGTCATATATTAGAAGGTTTTACATACGTGGTATTCGGCACAAATTGCAGCTCAGGTATACAAAGTTGCAACACAAGTGCACCAGGTAATGAAACCTGGGCGAGTTAATGTGAGTTTTAGTGGAGATATCTCAACCAGGGAAATAAATGCCAAAGTTTGCTCACTTGTTTACTTATAGGTGTGTAGATAGACTTAGATCTAAGGAGAATGAAGCCAAAGAACAGGTGTTCACTTGGACAGGTGAGTATGTGGCAAGCTGTCAGTATGGCAAACAGATAGAAAGTCAGAGGGGAGAGCATGAAGACAGAAGAATAGGAGGAGGTATGAGAAGAAAAAGAAAAGGTTGAACAAAGAGGAGTAAGAATACAGGTAAGAAATGGGTGAAAATGAAGAGGAAAATAAGAGAGAGAGAAAAGGAAATCACATGAAAGGAATGAGAATATGAAAGAAAATTGAGAGACAAGAAAATGAATGAACATGACGGAGACAATATTTTAGTTGCATTTCATGAATCAATACATAATATCTACATAAAATGACTCGGCTGTCCTAAATATATCAAATTTTATATTGCATGACAATATTTTTTCTAAGAAAATTAATATTAACCAACCAACATAAAGAAAATGCTCAGGGTACTGTCAGTGAAGTGCCATACGTAATATACACTTGGGCGATCAGGTCTTGAAAGAGACATGACTGACTAGGTAGAATATTTTTTTACAGTAGGTTGCCATTACTTTCAGCAGTAGACTGGTTGCCAACCAAGGCTATAGAACCCAATCTCTTCTGCTATTTAACACATAGCTGGAGGGAGAAGTGATATATTAATACTTTTCTTAAGGATATTTGTGTATAAGTGAATGTAACAAATTCAACTGGAATTCAAACTCAGCTCCCTGATTTCTAGTTCCGAGCTGATATCCACTGCCCCACAAGTTGTATCCCTTCATGACGTGCCCTTCACAGTCTCCTATCTTTTCTAAGTAATGTGTGTAATATTACTTACCTTCCCAGTCACTGTTATGTCATCCATTTAATCAAGCTTATTAGATAAGTTACTCAATGTTTCCTTCTACTGCTCTTGCCATCAATGTCCTGTGAGTGTCAAATTCTTCAAACCCAACATCAATCCTAAACACTGTTCTTCCATCCATTTTCACACGCTCATTAACTAGCTTACTGACCATTTACTTTTTACTCCTCTTGTCTTCAATATGCCCTGCGAGTGTCAAAATCTCCAAGTCTTTTATTATCGATCCCAGTTCCTGTTCTGCCATCCATTTACACAAGCTGATCAGATAGCTTATTCACTGTTTCCCTTTGTGCATTTTGCTTTCAATATGACCTGTGAGTGTTAAATTCTCCAAGCGCTTTATAATTACAGTCCTGTTCTTTCATCGAATTACACAAGCTCATTAGATATCTTACTCACTGGTTCCCTCTGCACTTCAATATACTCTGTAAGTATCAAAATCTCCAGGCCTATTTTTATTGATTCTAATCCCTGTTCTGCTATCCATTTACACAAGCTCATTACATAGGTTACTCACCATTTCCTTTCTACACTACTTGTTTTCTATATGTTCTGTGAGTATCAAATTCTCCAAGCCCTCTTTCCTGATGATATATCCCAGAAATTTCAACTGACTATGATTTTAAGTACAAGAATTCTTTTCGTTCATATTTTTAAACCTTTGCTCATGTTTCATCCATGGTATTCTTAGCATCCTTCTATAGAATCACATCTCTGTTGCCTCAGGTCTGTATATTCACGTGATAAACATATTTCAGCTCATATCAACTCTGGATTAAAAGTATTGATAAAAATTATTTGACAGGGTGTTTTGGAATCAAGTTTTGCTATGCAAAATGCAGCATCAGTCAGTTAAGTTTCATACGTGATACACACTCTGGTGATCATGTCTTGAAAGAGACCTGACTGACTGGGTTAAAAATTAACCTGCAGTAGGTTGCCATTACTTTCTGAGGTGTAGTAGACTGGTTGCCAGCCAAAGTCCAATCTGTCCTGTTATTCAACCCATAACTGGAGGAAAGAAACGGATTAATAACTTTCCCATAAATATTTGCGTATAAGTAAATGCAGGGAAATCAACGACATACTTATTTTAAAAAAATCAAACAATACCCTATAGACACAATAGAGTACCCTATATACCTGAATAAATACTTCTTCATGTTAATATGGCTGCCTTAACCTTCCTCATTCATTAATCTTAATCTGTTTGACCTTTAACATTACTTACATCAATTTTTATTGCTTTCCACAAATCCTCTTTATTCAAATATCATTCTCCATTCTCATAGACATCTCTCAGAATAAAGGAACAAAAATTTATTATTAGATTAAAATTTGGAGAAGTTGGAAATCTCTCAATTACTTTTGTGTCTTTGAAAACATTTTAAGCAAGGTGGGCAACAGTCACCTTTGCAAATTGTGAAGAAACATTGTCTTGCAAAATATACTCTTTAGCTTAAAGCTTTTTAGTCATGACTTTTAGCACTCAAAAGACATGTTGTCCAAGAATTTATGACAATTCTTTGGTTTGATTCTTTTTGTTTTACGGCATATCACCCTCAATAGTTTATTAAATGCAGACAAGATTTTTAGGAGCGGTTTATGGTGCAGTGGATATCAACTCGAAACAACAAATCGGAGAGTCAAATTTGAATTCCTCTTGAATTTCTCGCATTCATTTATGCACAAATACTCTTAGGAAAGGCATTCATCAGCCTCTTCCCTCCAGTTATGGATTAAATAATAGGACAAACTATTGGGTTCTATAGCCTTGGCTGGCAACCAGTCTACTGCAGAAAGCAATGGCAACTTACTGTGGGATAAACTTCTGCCCAGTCAGTCATGTCTCTTTTGAGACATGATCACCCAAAGCATGTATCACATATGCCACTTAATAGACTTGTATGAATAGAATATATCATTTTTCTAAAATAGTTTTTAGATCAGGTTTCACTGCTCTATTTTTGTAAAGAGGCTTTATATTGTGAGTCAAATGTATTGCCGATAATATATTTTTTTTTAAGTATTGCTGGTATTTTTCCTATACTTTCATAGTGTTTTGATCCCAGTTTGGGGATTTATTATTTGCCCATAGCTGGGACCCTAACAAGTGCTACCACCTTTGGTCAGGGTAGACCTCAGCAGAACAGTAATTAAGAGGTGGTTCCATGCTCTTAAAAACTTCCCAATTAGAGCCCTTGTTGCTGGATGTTGTTTATTGTCTGTTGTGAGGTATTACCCACACAAGATAATGGACTCGTCATAGGACTATATGTAGCCGAGGGTTATTAACACTCAGTGTGTTGCTGAGACTCTAGTAGTGTTCACTGACTGACTTACAGTACAGTATTCTCTTTTTGGCTTTTCCATGTGTATATCTTGTATCATTGTATTGTTTTGTCTAATATATGTCTAAACCTACATTGGCGGTTTTCTTATTATCGATGGTCCTAATTTAGGTCCACATCATTGTCATAACCAGGACAGAATATTTCTCTGTATTTACCTTGGTACCATAATCAATTTAGAAGGGACCTATAATTTTACTACTGACAACATGTTACTCTCATTCCTGTTATTATCTAAGACATATTCATTGACATATTTATTTCTATGAAGAGTTCAACCTTAAGGCCAGTCATTTGTTCTAACCAATATAGCTCCACATTCATCACTAAAAATTACAGTTTCGAAATCAGTTTTCATGTACTTCTTCACCCAACAGTATAATGTTTATTTAAAAGGAATGGGATGCTTTTATAACATTATATGTTCTTAATATCTTACATTTTTTCACTTTGTTTAAATTTGAATCATTTGCTTCTTCAGTTATTTCCTTGCCTGCCAACAAACTTTCTTTGTTTTGCTTTTTAATTTTTCCAAAATTACTTTTTTGGCATTCTTAAAACCATTATAATATATATAAAAAAAAGTGAAAAAAAAACCCAGGTAAATTAAAACCCATTGTTCAAGTTATTTAAGAACAGTCAGTTAAGTGCCATATGTGATACAAGCTTTAAGCAATCATGTTTTGAAAGAGACATGACTGACTGGGCAAAAGATTATCCCGCAGAAAGGTTGCCATTGCTTTCTGCAGTAGACTGGTTGCCAGCCAAGGCTATAGAACCCAATCTGTCCTGTTATTTAACCCATAACTGGTAGGAATAGACGGATTAATACTGGTTGCCAGCCAAGAGACAGATTTAAGGCTGGTGAGACTGAAACAGATTCAAGGGAGGTGGGACCGAGACAGATTCAAGACAAATACAAAGCTGGTGGGAACCCAGTAGTCTGTTCTATTATTTAACCCATAACTGGAGGGAAGTGACGGATTAATACCTTTCCCAAAGGTATTTCTGCATAAGTGAAAGCAAAGAATTCAATGGAAATTCGAACTCAGCACACCGATTTCTCGTTTCGAGTCAATATTTACTGCACCACAACGCACATCCTTAAGAACAGTATTGTTCTGAAATAAAAATTTTTGTATAGTAATATAATGCTTTCATAAACTATTGTATTAAAAAAACAATATATATATATATATATAGATATATATATAAAGAGAATTAGTAAAGTACAGGTAGAAAAAAGTGTCTTTAATGTAACATCTTTCACTTTAGAAAGCTTCTTCAGAGTTTTTTTCAAGACAAGATTCTTCTGAAACTTTTTCGTTTTTAAAAAAATCTCTGAAGAAGTTTGTTAAAGTGAAACATGTTTGATGAAAGACACTTTTTCTGACTTGTTTTTTACTTATTCTATTCATCTTATCAGATTTCAATTTATATATTCAAACTCATATATATATATATGTCATTAAATAAATTGCAAACACTATGTTTGTTTATTTTTATACTCATGGATAATCTTTTCGCATATTACAATCAAAAAATGTCAGAAATGACCTGTAACATTGACAGATGTTATTTTCATTCATTTTTTAAGGCACCCAAGTACTTTCAACCTCTTTCTGAGATCATCTTCAGGTGTGTGAGTGATGGTAACAAATGTAACCAAAAAAGTGAGTTACTAAAAATTACTGTACATTTTTTCCTGCTTCAAATATAATGGTTGACAAATTGCTAGCAATCATTAAAATGTGAAAATTATCCAAAATGGAATTTTTTTTTATATGTTATAATGTCATGGTCATGCACATGTTAAAGCATGAAAAAAACTGTTCTTTTTACAGACATTTTAGAACATTACTACAGTATTCATAGCTGATTCTATTAATTGATGGCTTAAGCGTTTTAATGAATATTGCCTTGAGAATCTGTAGTTTGCTTTTGTTGTTTTCTTGGTGTAGGATAGTTGCATTATCAATCATTAATTTTTTGCATAATATAATGCAATATAGTTTAATATTGTTTATAACAAGAAACAATTTGATTAAAGGAAATTGACAGATGAATATCTACAGAAAAAAGACTTGGTTTCTCTACAATTTTTCATATGAACAAAGAATATAACTTTGCATGGAGGAAATACAACTGCTATCTTTTGCTAAAATTTAGGTTGTTGGCAAGTATTTTCTTGTTTACTTCTCTAAATTAAGCCCTAATCTCACTAATAAATTGTTTTTTACTAACAATTTAAAAAAAAAAAAGAAGAAAATGTGTTTTTCATGTTTTCGAAACTGATGTTAAGAACGTGCAAATAAATACAGAATTTTTATATAAAAAAAATGGATTTAAGAAGAAAAATTTCAGGAAATTAGACAAGTTGGTAACGTTAACACAAACATGTTATATCCTTGAGAAAGGTACAATAATGAATTGCGCACCTAAGTAAAAAACTACCAAATACGGATATCGTATAGCAAACTGGATTATTCTGTCCGAGAATGTTATTGAGATATTCGTCTATTTTACTTTTTTTTTAATCATTTCATCTCAAGCAAGGCATTCTACTACCACTGCTGCACAGAGGGTTACATAGGGGAAAGTGATGAGAAAGAGGGGTTAGTTATAGAAAATGTCAGGAGAAAAGTAATAGACGGATAAGAATACAGAGGATGGGGGTGGAGTAGATAGAGAAAAGAGCTTGTGAGAATGGATGCAAGTTAAGGAGATAGGAGTTGTCTATTGACCTTACATTTAAATTCCTGGAGATTGTAGCTGTCAGGGAAGCAAGTGTATGGAAGGGAATTCCACGAGTGGGACGTGCGTGAAAAGAAGCTGTAGAAATTGCGGGTACATTTTATCTGTTTCATTGTAAAAGGGTGGGACCTAGCTGCTAATCTAGTAGCTCATGTAAATTCATATGTAGGAAGCACCAGTGATCTAAGTTCATTGGAGCAGAAGCCGTGAAAGTATTAATAGAAGAGGCACAGGGAAGCCACGTCATGCCAGTGAGAGAGCGACTGCAGCCGAGCTGCCAAGTCAGTTTCGATCACATTACAGATTCTCCGTTGGATTTTGTCAAAAACCCCAATTTGAATAGCAGGGGCACCTGACCAGATGTGGCAGCAGTATTCAATATAAGGGCAGATGGTAGATTTATATATGTGCAAGATGGCCTCAGACGGGAAAAACTTCCTGGCCCTGCACAGTGAACCGACTGTCATTACACTTGAGGTCCAACCAAGGAGGTGTAGTGTTTTATTCTCAGGGAGGCTATCCTGTTCCTTGCTAATGGAGGGTAGGAGCAATTGTTTATGATGGTTAATAGATAGCAGCTTTGTTTTGGAAACATTAAAATTTATGAGCCATTTCTTACCCCAGTCCACCATGGATTGAAGGTCCTTTTCAAGCTTGGCAGCAAGGTTTGATTTGTCAACCTCAGCAGATTTTTGATTGAGGCGAGAGTACAATATATCCTATCATCTACACTCCTTGCTAATCAGTAGCTATAATTTGCATATAACAGATGGACCCATCCATCTAACTGTACCAGAAAGGTAGCAGAATATTTAACTCCAACAAAAAAGAAATTATGGGGTTAAATCAAAATATTAGCATAGGGTGGGGACAAAGAACAGGATAAATATGGCACCCAGTACGTGTGGCAGCAGGTATAGTGAGTTGAGAAAAAGAATGAATAAAAATTGGTGAAAGTGTTACGAGGAAGCACACCTATTCCTCAGATAATGGACTCTTCCTCTGTTATGGTGAAACACACCTATTCCTCAGATAATGGACTCTCCCGCCTATATTAATAAGAATTAACAGGAAGTTAAGCAGAGAAGTTTCTATCAGTGCAAAAACTACTCCACAATATAATTGGCAATGAAGATCTACATACTCACTTGGAAGAGGAGAGAAAACTTGTTTTTTCTCAAGGCAAAAGTCACCACAACAAAATTGGTGATGATAAAAATTTTGCGAGATCATGCAGAGTAGGAGAGAAAATTTTTTCTCTCATGCCAAAGAAATTTGGCAAATAAAGATTACCAACATGACAGTTGGCTGTAGAAAACTGCAAAGTTACGAATACTTTGACAACAAGATCTCGAAGTCACAAAGCAACAAAGTTTTTGCTCAGAAGACTTCAAAAAGTGTGGAGTAGTTAAAAAAGACAATTTTTGGGCAACGAAATTCGCACACGTAAAAAATATATATATATATATATATATATATATATATATTGTTGTATTCTCAAGATACAGTTGCTCAGTTGGTCAGGAATTACGAATTTGTCTGACCCCTCCCCCCAACAACATAAGATGTAGTATAAATTTCTTGCATAAAAATGGAGGAATTTTAGGGTTTATTTCAGGAATTTTTTAAATTCCAGGCGGAACAGCAAGCAAAAATTCTAGAACAGCAAAGTACATTCCAGAAGCAAATTCAGGAGGAAAGTTTTGACAAACAGTTAAAATTTCAACAAAATATGGTACAGATGCAAATGGAATTTTAAAAGAAAATTCTGGATGCAACTAAGAAAAGGGAAGAGGAAAATATTCAAGATTCTTTTCCAGAGAATACAGTTTGGGACTTGATCAAGACTTTCACATACAATACAGACGAAGAAGTAACTTACGAAGATTATTACAAAAAAATACACGGGCGTGAATGCTGTAGACTGTTATTCATGGTCAGAAAAAAAGGTGAGACTTCTTCTAAATAAATTAGGAACGTCTGAACATAGCAAAATGGTAAATTATATTTAACCTAAAAAGACCTGTGATTTAAAGTTTACTGAGGCGGTAAATATATTCACGGAACTTTTCAGCAAGAAAACATCTCTGTTCCACAAGAGGTGGAAATGTTTGAATTTAATGAAGGAGGACAAACAAGATTACATAACATATGCAGCAAATGTAAACAAGCATTGCAAAGAATTTAAGCTGGCCGATTTGAGCACAGATAATTTCAAGTGCTTGGTATTCGTTCAGAGCCTCGTATCAAAAAAAGACGCAGAGATGAGAAAAATGGTACTGACAAAATTAGAAAACATCCCAAATATTACAGTACAGGATTTGGCAGAACATTGTAAAAAACAGGTTAGTGTAAAAAAAAATGCAAATAAGATTGAACAGTCTGGCGTTTTACACATAAGGAAAGTACAGTGCAAAGAAAAAGTCAGTACAACAAAAAAAAAAAAAAATACTAAAATTGCAGATCATCAAATGAAAATACCAGGAAAAAATAATCAAAAACTTCCAAAACCATGTTTTGCTTGTCGTGGATTACACTGGTACAGAGTGCAATTTTAGGAACAAGAAATGTTTTAACTGCGGAAGAATGGGACACAAAAGCTCGCACTGCAGAGCAAGTAATAAAGATGTAAAAATAAAAAAGTAAGTTCAACCAAGTTGAAGACAGAATAACGAGAAAATTCGTTACAGTTGAGATAAATAACAAAAAGATAAAAATGCAACTTGACACTGGGTCAGATCTGTCTACTATAAATCTAAATAAGTGGAAGAAGTTGGAGAAACCAACGTTAATAAAAACGAATAAAATCGCAAGGTCAGTGATGGGTGAAAAGATACAGTTCATCGAAGAATTTGTCACAAACATCATATTAAATAAAAAAAAATGTGCAAAGTCAGAATGTTTGTCATCGAAGATACCACAAATTTACTTGGTACAAATTGGATAACGGAATTCCAATTCTAGGATTTATCCATTAATGCTTGTTACAAAAAAATAAAAAGCATGATGAAAGTGGTATTTTCAAGCAATAAAAAATTCACAACAGAAATTGCACAAAAGAAACCTGTATTTATTACACCAATAGTTACAGGAAAAACTTGCAAACCAGACAGAACAAGTTGTTCTAGGAAATTGGAATAATTGACAAGCGGATTGGCAACATGATGTGCCTGGTAAAAAGAGAAAAATTTACGTGCAAGGGGCACATTAACCAAATCAGAAGACGCTCTTCGGGCGTGGTTGACAGCGGTCCCACGGAAGAAATGCTGATGGAGGTAATTTATGACACATTCAAACTACCAACACCAGCAACAATTTTACCAGAAATATGCCAGTCCAAAAGTAAAAGGAATGAAATAGATCAATTACAAGTGGATCCAAAACGTAGGAGATATACTACATTTTTGCTGAGAAACTGAATTTTTTTTTTTTTGTCATTCATATTGCCTGTAAAAAAAATAAATAAATTTTACCCCTGTGGAATAAAATTGAGGAGAGGGGTGTGATGGGAAAACACACCTATTCCTCAGATAATGGACTCTCCCGCCTATATTAATAAGAGTTAACAGAAAGTTAATGGAATAAGATCCTTCAGTGCAAAAACTACTCCAAAGTAAAAATGAAAGTGAAACAGAAAATAAAAAATAGTATGAAATACATAATTTCTTTAAAACAGTGGGGTAGTCTAATAATAGTAGTGTATTTCAAAATGTTGAACTGCTTTTTTATTTTCATTTAGAATTATCCACTTGGCAATAAATACTAAAAATAGTATGAAATACATCATTTCTTTTAAAAAACTGAGGTGGCCTAATAATCATGTCTGGTAGGTTAATTTTTTTCATGTCGACAGTATATGAAACACTGATATATATTTTTATATATCAAGAGATAGTATTGAGTATATGTAAATTATGAAATCATAACATGAAATGTGTCACAAGTAAACTTTTTCTATTCTCAATACTGTCTCTTGATATATAAAATATATGTGTGTATGTGTATGTGCATTGTGCTGCAGTGGATATCAGCTCTGAACAAGAAATCAGAGAGCCGAGTTTGAATTCAAGTTGAATTTGTTGCATTCACTTATACACAAATAACCTTGAGAAAGGTATGAAACCATCTCTTCTTCCCCCAGTTATGGGTTAAATAGCAGAGCATATTGGGTTTTATAGCCTTGGTTGGCAACCGATCTACCACAGAAAGTAATAGCAACCTACTTCGAAAAAATATTCTGCCCAGTCAGCCATGACTCGAAAAACATATGATTACCAAAGCATACATCATTTATGACAATTAACTGACTGATATGTGTGTGCATAGTCAGTGGAATTTAACTGTATAAAAAAAAATCACTGCCATACAAAAATGAAAGTTAAATGACAGAAAATATTTGTGTTTTCATAAAGGCTTAAAAAGAAAAAAATTTCTAATGAATCCCAACAGAAGAGATAAGCGAACTCACCAGCAATTAAGCCCTTTCTACTAATTAGTTTGTTGATAACAAGTCTGAATCAGTATTATCTAAGATTTTAATAACTAATTAATGACAATGTGTTATTGCACTTTGGAACACACCCCCACAACCACCAGTTTCCCAAAATACAGGGCAGGGGAGGTGGTTGATTTCCTTTCTTTAAGTGTGAGAATTAAAAGAAAGAAAGATGTATTTCACTGAGATTTTGTACAAATTATCAGGTAAAACAGAAATAAATCATCTTTAAATTGTGAAGGTTTTCATTTGGTTTAGTTTAAACTTTCACAAATTTATAAACAACCAGGTTTGTACAAAGTTTTACAAGTTTAAGATTTTTGTCCTTGATAAGAAATTCATGCTGTGTGTCAAGTGTGTGTTTATATATATATATATATATATATATATATATAAGAAAAAATTTAGGCAGACACATTATTTCATGGTAAATCGGAAGTATGGGCCTATTTTAGGCAAACCATCGTCAGCTTCTGTCTTTATTGTATAGCAGATTTTACACAAATGAAATTCACAAACAAAGACCCCACCTCAAAAAAAAAAATAAAAATAATAAAAATAAAGTTTGCTCCCTTAAAATAGAAAATTTAGGAAAAATACATCATTACATCAGTTCGGCGAATACACACACACATTCATACATAAGCATGTATATATACACAACATATAATCAAAGAGCACACGTAAGAGCGGATGTCAACTTAAAAATATAATATGCAAGTCATTTAGACTGCTGACATGTAGATTTTCAAAGTAAAGAAAGGAGGTTAGTTGAGAGAGAGAGAGCGAGAGATAGCATTAAAGATAAAGAGTAAGTATCTTAAAGTGTAAACGAAAAGGGAAAGAAGAAGAAAAAAGAGAGAAATAAATTTAAATTAGAAAGAAAAAGTGATAGGAGAAAATGAAAATAAAACTAAAAAATAAATATTATATATTAACGGTGAAAGGATAAGAAATTAGAGTCTAAAACAAATTAAGAAAATTAAAATTATTTAAGAGATAATAGTTAATCAATCTGTTGTAATCACAAATACCATCACACCAGTATATAATCAAAATTATACTCCTTATACATTCAACAAAACAAATATAATGCAATATAAAGTTTAAAAAAATTAATCTAAAAGTAAGCCTACTTATTCTATTTAAATTTAGTTGTTAAACTTTATTTAGTTTAAAAATAAATTTAACTTATTAATAGTGGAAGGATAAGAAATTGGAATCTAAAAAAAACTAATAAAATTAAAAAAAATTAAGATATGACAGTTAATCAATCCATTTTAATCACAGTTACCACCCCACTATATAATCAAAATTATACTAATTATTTGGTTAACAATACAATTATAATATAATGTTAATAATATAGGAATATTATTCAGTCAACGGTAAAATTACAATACAATATAACGTTAATAATGTAAAAAACATATGTACATGTACAACTCACACACATACATGCACACGCTTATATATGTACACACACACATGCACACGCATATATATGTACACACACACACACATATATATGTACACACACACACGCATATATATGTACACATGCACACACACACACACACACACATATATATATATATATATATATATATACACACAAACACACATATATACATACATACACCCGCAAAAACAAATATGTAAGCAATACCATAGATATATATAAACCCGTATATATAAAAAAAACCATCAACACATATAACAATAGGGTACAAATAAATAATAGATATTCCATAAGATAGTGTGATGCATGTAAAGTCTTCAGAGGAATGAATGAAAAACTACAAGTTTAACATAATTTAAAATGGCTCCTATGATGACATTTAAAAACTAGTTTCCTCCTCAGATTCAGCAGGTTCAATTGATTTTTGTGTTTGATAATAGTAATTTTTTCACTAAGGCATGTGACAGCAATCTTTGAAGTTGATGGGTGTGTCAGATTTTTTAACGATATTCCATTTAATCATAGGGGTTAAGTTCTTGTCTTTCAATGACCAGAGATATTTAGATAGAGATGTTTAGTTTAGAAAAGGAGTGTGCGTGATTGTATAAACATTGCTTCCAAGCATCTGCAGAAATACCAATGTAGTATTTCTTCAAGTTTGTATTTTCTTTTGGGTATATCATCGCTTGATATACCACCCCTTCTGTCATACATTCTCCACCCATAGGACACTCATTTTTGATTCTACAATTGAATTTAGGTGTATGACTGTCATGTCCAGTTGCATCCCTTATGTCTTTTGAATTCTGAGCAACTCTAGGGTTACCTTGGTTAGGAGTTGCAGAACTAAAGCTGGCTCGACTAGGAGTTGTTACTCTGGAGCTGGCTTGATCAGTGGTAGTAGATCAGGGGTTATCAATTTGGTTTCATATCTCGATAAAGTTCTTCTATTGTGGGAGATGATTTTACTTTCAATATTTTTAGTACATGAATAGCTAATTTTTAGGGTTTTCCTATTAAATATTCTATGAAGGGGACTAGAATTTCTAAAATGTTTGTCTATGAGGTTTAAAAATATTTACTGATATTAATGTTACATAATTTGCAAAATGGAGGGTTGAACTAAATTGCCAATATTTCATCTGTGAGAATAGAATTGTAGGTTGGAAATAAATTTATCACCCACAAGGCTGTGAAAAATGATTTTGAAGTCTAGCAAGGCTGGGAAGTGAAGATTTTGCAGCTCCAGCCCAGATATAGCAGCAATACTCCATTTTTGATCTAAGCTGATCATATATATGAGTTTCCTGTGTGGTCTAGAGTATTCTTGAGTACCAATAAATGTTCAAAAGTCTCATTAAGAGTACAATACAATTAGGATTGGAGAAAATTTAGAGTCTGCTTGTTT
Source organism: Ascarosepion bandense (assembly GCA_037127315.1). Lineage (NCBI taxonomy): Eukaryota > Metazoa > Mollusca > Cephalopoda > Sepiida > Sepiidae > Ascarosepion > Ascarosepion bandense. The sequence continues at coordinate 468,110 of JBBBDQ010000895.1, read as the reverse complement.
CCATTTATGTGGTTATATCATAAAAACCAACAATCTTTCCTTCTGCCCCTCTTGCTTTCAATATGTCATGTGAGTGTCAAATTCTCCAAGCCATTTTTCCTTATAATGTGCCCTAAAAATTTCTATCTGATGTTGAGCATAAGTGTCCATTTTGTTTCAATTTTTTCTAAATCTTTGTTGTTCATGTTTTCTGTTCATTGCATTCTCAGCATCCTTCTGTAGAAACACATTTCTGTTGCTGCAACCTCTTCCCCATCTGCAATGAGATGGTTAAGTATTCTCTGCCATATATGAGTACTGATATTACATAACAGTTCAGTTCTCTTTCCTTGGTTTCTAATGAAATTTTTCTGTGACTTAATACTTTGCATTTTCTGGCCTCTGTTATAATAAAACATAACTTATTCACTAATCCTATACCTTGAGTGGTTGTATTGGGCAAACATTAGTTTAAAAGAAATAAAGCAGTGATAATACTGTGGTTGCTATATTAGTTGTCAGCCTTGACAGAGACGATTAATCCATGTAATTGGAAGAAAGATTGAAGCCTTAGAGTCATGTTTTTTGTTTGAGATCTGAAATAAACAAGGATCAAGGAAATGATATCACAATGAGTGAAAGTTTGAAAATGATTCAGTGAAAGAAATTAGAGATTGGTGTTTAATGCTGGTCAGTTTGGAACCATTTCCCATAAAAACAAGGTCAAGATACTGGTAACTTGGTTTTCCAAGAACTCCTTGAGAAATGTTCAAAAAAGAAGAAAACAAAAATCTATGAAGTACTTTTTTTTCACCCTTCTGTATGCAGAGTAAATTAAATTCTGGTGAATGAATAAGGATCACTCACAAAGCACATTCTACAAATATCCAAGAGAAATCTGATATTGCAAGTGGCTGTTAAATACACCCAAGCCTTGAAGTAATGGATTTGAGAACTTCTTAACTTTCCTGGATGATGTGAGATGGTTCATATATCATGAGGATAAGATCTTGAATGAATAATAAAAAATAATTGCAAGTGGAGAAGTAAACCATTCCCCATAAACAATTGAAAAAGAATCTTAATTCAGTTCCTTTGCTGATTTATTGTGAAGAGCTCATTTTGGTGAGGCTGATTTCAGCTATCAGTATTTATGAAGATGGTAAAAAAATTGTGCATGCAGAGGGGAATACATGGATATCATATATATGCACATGTGTGTGTAAAATTTCAGATATAACTAAATATCTTTAAAAGGACAATATGAATAAAGACAAAAGCCAGTGCATTTCATTGTCTTTATCAAAGAAGGATGATGTGCACATCATGGACCGAGCATGTGAGCAATGATGAGGTGTTGGAAAGAATGGAAATGAAAAGGAAATTAATATTGAGCATCAGGAATAGACAGCCGAAGTTCCTGGGACATGCAATGAGGAAGGAGGGCTTGAAGAACCTGATACTAACAGGTCATATAGAGGGAAAAAGAGACAGAGGAAAGCAGCGGATAATATATTTGTAGGGCCTGAGCAGGTGGATGACAATTGGGAGCTGTGAGATGTTACAGAAGAAAGCATACTAAAAGCCATCAGGATTAGGAAGACATGGAAGGCCATAATTGCCTATGTCCTGAAAGGACAAGACACATAGAAGAAAAAGAATCAAATCAAATCTAATGACTTGATATTCATTGACTGAGATGCCAGTACAGCTTTCAGTTGAAATAAAATCTTTCTCTTAAAATCTTTCAAGGAAACTGGTTTCTCAAGTTTAGGAGTTATTAGTACTCTATTAAGTATTGATGAGGGTTTCCTTCTTAAACTTTTGTTGGAGGTAGAGTGGAATGTCAGCATTATGATAACATCAATATTATTCTCTTCAAGTGATGTAGCTTCTGTTATTTGGTACAGTTCTTTGCGAATATTAGAATAATCAAGAGCCTACACTGGCAGAAAACCACCTACATAAGATAGAAAATGAGTTCAGCAGATACACAATATACAAAGGGGTATAAAACAAGGATATGTCTTTCTCAACATATTTATTCAGCCTATACAGTGAGACAATTATGAGAGAATCAGAAGTCCCACTAAGATTCCTTATAGGTGCCATAATCTTAACATAAGATATTTAGATGACACAGTGTTGATAGCAGACACAGAAAGGAAACTTATTTTAACTTAAACAATGAGGTGATTCATGGAGAATTAGAAGTCCTACCAGGATTCATTATTGGTGGCCACAATCTTAACAACGTAAGATATGCAGATGACACAGTGTTTATAGCAGATACAGAAAGGAAACTTATTCTAATTTTAACAATGAGGTGATTCCAAAAGAATTAGAAGTCCTACCAGGATTCATTATTGGTGGCCACAAGCTTAACAACATAAGATATGCAGATGACACAGTGTTTATAGCAGATACAGAAAGGAAACTTATTCTAATTTTAACAATGAGGTGATGCCAAAAGAATTAGAAGTCCTACCAGGATTCATTATTGGTGGCCACAAGCTTAACAACATAAGATATGCAGATGACACAGTGTTTATAGCAGATACAGAAAGGAAACTTATTCTAATTTTAACAATGAGGTGATTCCAAAAGAATTAGAAGTCCTACCAGGATTCATTATTGGTGGCCACAAGCTTAACAACATAAGATATGCAGATGACACAGTGTTTATAGCAGATACAGAAAGGAAACTTATTCTAATTTTAACAATGAGGTGATTCCAAAAGAATTAGAAGTCCTACCAGGATTCATTATTGGTGGCCACAAGCTTAACAACATAAGATATGCAGATGACACAGTGTTTATAGCAGACACAGAAAGGAAACTTATTTTAACTTAAACAATGAGGTGATTCTGAGAGAACTAGAAGTCCTACCAGGATTCATTATTAGTGGCCACAAGCTGAACAATATAAGATATGCAGATGAGACACAGAAATATGACTAAAAAAAGATGGCTTGGAGTTGTTAATCAGAGCTAAGTTCCAATTCCAGTCAGGTTCATTATATTCACTTAGGTGCAAATGCCTTGGGAAAGGAATGAATCCATCTCTTCTCTCCTCAGCTATAGGTTAATTTCTAAATCATTGTTGTTTTTAAAACATTTAAATAATCTGTAAAGGCTAATAAATTGTAAAAACAAAAACAAATCAATCATGACCATTCAGAGATTGCATCAATAATAAATGAAAAACAAGATTTTTACATTGGTCATATAAGCACCACACTCATCTATAGGTTAACTTGTACCTTACAGAAATTCTGTGTAATTCATGCACATATCAATGATCATTTGACAAACAACCAAAACAACTATTAGTAGGTAATACCAAAATACTAAACAATACTCTGTAAAGAAAGACCCAAGATGCTCTGATTATATAATAAAAACAATATAATCTTTAACCACAGGAGATGACACTTTAAAATCTATATGAAATACTGAATATATTAATTTTCCAGTTCTGCTTGGTGAAAATAGTGTAGAATATCTACATCTTCATTGTGCTATTATTTTCTCTTCGAGTTACATGTGCTATCCATTTTAGTTGTTGCTGCTATTGAAAGTCCTCAAGTGATGTGGTTTCTGTTATCTGCTACAGTTCTTTGTGATTGTGTATCACCAGTCAACAAGGTTCAAACAAGGATGGTCTATTAAAGGTGATTTCTTCCTAATGCCCAAAGTAGTGTAGAATGTCAATATCTTGATTATCTCATTATCTTCTCTTCAAGTTACATGTGCTATCTATTTTAGTTGTTGCTGCTATTGAAAGTCATTGAGTAATTCGGTTTCAGTTATTTGGTACAATTCTTTGTGATGCCGTTTTGCCAGTCCACAAGGTTTGAAGACAGTTTGCTTGCAGTGTATTTTCAATGTGTCGATAATGTTTTCATAATAACAGCCCAATAAATGGAAACCCAATGGTTGAATTTGTAGTTAATTTATAGTCACAAATCTTTATTGGGAAATAGAGTAGTATGCCAGTGTAAGACACACAAAATACACAATTAGAATGACCATGTGTGAAGGGAAAGTGGTTTGTTTTCTAACCTAATTGAAATCTAAAGAACACTACCCAGGAACAAAAGAGGTGTGCGTATAGTAGAAGTTGTAAACTATCATTTGGTTGGTTGTTTGATTTTGCTTCGTACCATATAAATCACTATTGGTTTATTTTAAGTCAAAATTTAATCATTTTATACCTAATCTTATGCTTTCAACTATAGATATTTTGCACATGATTTTATATTTTTAAAGTATTTTTTAAACATATATTTTGCAGATCATAAAATGTATTTTTTTTTTTTTGGTAATTTTACTGTAAAAATGTATTTTCATATTTTGTTTAGTGTTACATGATCATTTTTCTATAAAATCTTACTGTTGGTTATTTTATTAAAAAAAATGTCAATTTTTGTTTAGGAGCCCACTATTTGGCTACAGCTGGGACCCTAACAGGTACTACGACCCCAAGTCAGGGTAGACCAGGGAACAACAGCAATTAAAAGGTAGTTCCACACTCCTCAAAACTGACAATCCCTCAATCAGAGACACTGCTGCTAGATGTAGTTTATTGTTATGACCAGAACAATGCACTGTCAGGACCCTGCAGTCCATTGAGGAAGATAGAAGATGGTATTGAACTCATAACTCTTTGGGTCAAGTCACTGGAACTAACCAACGACTGTATCCATTGGGCCATGTAAAGGAAACTTATCCTTAACATCAGAAAAGATGGCTGAGGTTTCTAAGACATATAATGAGGAAGGATGGCTTGGAAACTCTGATACTCACAGGACAGATAGAATGAAGGAGAGATAAGGGAAAGCAATGTGTTACCATACTTTATAGACTTGAGTAGATGGATGGTGGGGCAGGGTTTGGAAGAGGTAACAGGAGAAGAACTACAAGAAATAGGGAGATGTGGAAGGCCAAGATTGACCATGTCCTGAAGGGGCATAGCTTGTAGAAAATAAGAAGAATATTTTTTTTTTTAGAAATCTATAAAAATCATTTTTATTTTTATAATTTATACCAGGTTTTATGATTATCACTAATGAATTAAAAAAGAACTACTTTGAAAAATATATTATAAAATATTAAAGTAGAATAGATAGGCATAATGTACGTTTTTAATAATATGGATTATAATATGAAAATGTAAATAAACATAAACATCATAAGGTCATTTGTTAACTAATTTATTATTTTGAGTTTTTCTTACTATCAATTATTGTGTGGAAAACATGAAAAGAAAGCACATTCAAATTAAGGTAATACATTTTAACTGAGATTCAACTGGTTAAATTATAACCGAAAATTTATCAATGAGGAAACATTTGAAAGTTTAGTTACTGCCAACTGAAATTATTGACCTAACAATCGTATCTAAACTTCCTGTTAAACATTTTAAATTTTTAACATCTGCCTTTATTTCTGAGATTGTATTGTAACTATTTACATTGTTCAGACTGTTATCCTCACTCTTTATAGTCATATTCAAAATGTTTTGGTCAACGTACACTCTGGCCTTCTTCAAGTAATATATGTCGGAATTTCAAACTGAACCTTTTATTTAGTATATGAGAGTAGATTTTTCTTTTTCCACTTGTCATGCCTTTTCCGGATATCTAATTTTCAGTTAATTCCCTTCAGTAACTCAACTCACCAAAGTGTTGGCTGAAGTAATCCAGTGACTTGACCTAAAGAGTTGAGAGGTTAATACCTGACCACAGCAGAGGTGAACAAAAAAAAACTTAGAAAGTTTAGTTAGAAAAGAAAAACAACAACTAAGATATCCAGAAAATGCATGGCACACGAAAATAAAACAAATGTGGTGAAGTGGATATCCGCTCAGGATGAGAAAAGAGAGAGCCAAGTTCAAATTCCAGTTAAATTCGTTGCATTCACTTGGGAAAGGTATAAATTCTCCTGCTTCTCTCTTTAGCTATGGGTCAAATAACAAGATAGATTGAGTTCTATAGCCTTGGTTGGCAATCAATCTATTACAGAAAGTTATGGCAACCTATTGTGGGAAAATCTGCTGCTCAATCATGTAGCTTTCAAGACATGATTGCCCAAGAATGTATTATGCATGGCACTTATCTGACTGAATTTAATAGTTGAAAACATAAGTAAAGCTTTCACTGGTGAAGTAATAAACTGATCCCCCACTAATTACTACTTATTAATATAATAATATAATCCATTTCTTCTCACTCCAGGTATGTGTTAAATAGCAGGACAGATTGTAGTGACAATGTACTGCAGAAAAATCTTCTACCCAGTCAGTCATGTCTCTTTTGAGATATGATCATCCAAGTGTTTATCACATATGACACTTAACTGACTGACCATGGTAAACTGAAAGTATTTGGTTCACCTGAAGAAGGCTGGAACATACAACAATCAAAACATCGAGAATATGACAATAAAAATGAGAGCAACAGTCTGAACAATGTAAATAGTGTAAATACTTAAATTTTTATTTGATGCAAAGAAGATGCAGACCACTGATATTAAATTCTACAGAATTAGCAGTTGATGTAAACTGTGTTATCATAGGAATGATCTATGAAATAAATCCAACTGTCATTTCCTCTAATGATTGTAACTTAAAGAGAATGTGATATAATGAAGATGCTGACTTTCCTTTTTTTTTAATCATTTTACCCCAAGCAAGGCATTCCAACTGCCACTATTGTGCATGGGGTTACATAGGGGAAGGTGAAGAGAAAGAGTGGTTAGATATAGGAAATGTCAGAAGGAGGGTGATAGATGGGTAAGGATACCGAGGCTGGGGGTTGAGTAGATGGGAAGAGTGTTTGAAAGATGGTTAGTGTGTTAGGTCGTGTCTATTGACCTTACATTTAAACTCCTGGAGATTGTAGCCATCGAGGAAGCAATCATGTGGAAGGGAATTCCACAGTCGGGAAGTGCGAGAAAAGAAATTGTTGGAGTAGAAATTGCAATTGCATTTTATCGGTTTCACTGTAAAAGGGTGGGACATAGTTGCTAATCTAGTATCTCGTGCAAATTTGTACCTAGGGGGCACCAGTGATCTAAGTTCATCGGAGCAGAAGCCGTGAAAGTATAAAATAGACACAGGGAAGCCATGTCGCGCCGGTGAGAGAGAGACTGCAGCCGGTCTGCCAAGTCGGTATTGATCACATTACAGACTCTTTGTTGGACTTTGTCAAGAAGCCCGAGGAGAATAGCAGGGGCACCCGACCAGATGTGGAAGCAGTATTCAATGCACGGGCGGATGGTAAATTTATATATGTGCAGGATAGATTTCTACACTAATTTAGACAAGAGCTCACAAAGGAAACCTCATCAGTACTAGAAAGAGCAATAACAGTTAGTGGAAGTGACAAACCTATTTTCCTGAGATTTTATTTTCAGAGACAGATTTTATAAATTTTAACTGAGAATAACTGGCCAGGAAATGAATACCAAGTTTTTCCTGTAGGGAAATGATGAATGACATCATTACCATACATAAAATTCAGTTTGATGTTTGTGAATGATGTCACCTTTAAGTGACTTGAAATTGATTCTAGCCAACAAGGGATCACCAGAATTAGCCAAACACTGTTTCATAAACAGACAAAACTAAAGAGTTAAATTTATAAGAAAAAATAAACTTTGAAAACTGAAACAATTGTATAGGATAAATTAGTCATAAGTTGGAGAAAATAAAAAATTGGACAGACAGATCTTGTGTGTGTATGTATATATATATATATATATATATACAGTATCAATTTAACTGTCCAGTACAAAACTAGGTTTCTTGTCATAAATCACTTAGCTATATCGGTCATACTACCACCTCCTTGAACAGATGTCTCCCTTATCTGGCCAAAGTGACATAAAAAAGCATTTAGCCACCCACAATATACAAGAACCCATAAGGAATATTCTGGTGATAAAACAATCATTTTTCATAAGTCATGTAATTGAACTGAAGGCATCTTACTGTGAGAGAGACCCTTTACATTAAACATTCGGCACCTTATTCAGCAGTGGAAATGCTGGGTAAATTTTTTTTTTAAATAGAAAGACACCATTTTGAATTCCAGCCATGTTCACTTTGTGGGGCTTGGAATAAATGCTACTACTGTTTGGCAATCACAAAACTACAAACAGACAAATAAGAAAAACTAACAACCATTAATCACAAAACTCTTAAAAGTAGCTACAGAAATGGCCAAAAATGCTTGGGACAATACACACTAGGTAATTTTTATACTCTTTTACCCACACTAAACAGAAAAATGCAAAAATATTAGAAAAACTAAATAAAAATTTAGAAAATTTCCCTTGTCTGTCATATTCATTGAAACATGTTTGAAAGAAAGGTTGGTGCTCTCTTTCTCTCTCTCTCTCTCTCTATATATATCACAATGAAGTACGAAACTGACAGTCACTATGCAGTGTTGATTCCTATGTCTACACTGTCTCTCTGCTCAATAGTGAACAGACTTTCCTGTAAGTATAGCAACTTTTACAGTTTATAACTCATTACTAACATTTTTAAAATACAAGGTGGTCTGAAAAATTCACAAGCCAAACCAAGAAGAGATTAAAAAATAAATTCTGTCTTCTGATAAAATTTGGTCAAGAACTTTTTCAATTTCCTTCCCATCAGAAGAACCATTGCAAATTAAATCACAGTAAGAGTGTATTGTCATTAGTCAGGAATTGAAACCAGGTATTACATTCTGAATAGGGCTGTTCTCTACATAACAGAAACACAATGCCAATGATTTTAATATAGAAAATCAAAGCACCTGATTTTACAAGAAAAAGACACTGCAAATCAAGAAAGGAATTATCAATTGTCAGGAATTAAAGCAAGTCTTAAAGAATGACTGAATAGTCAGAAAGCAAATGTTCTAAATTTCTAAAAGTTAGAACATTCATTTTCTTACCGTGAAACCTCGGTTCAAATCTCACCATGGCCAATTTGTCAGAAAAGGTACTTTTTAATGTTATTGGTCTAGAGGAGGCAATCCCAGCATGCAGCACCTTTAAAAAAATTGCCTGAAAACCATACCAAGGGTTGACCCAAACCTTGTGAATAAAATTGGGTAGATGGGACCCTTCGGTAGCTGTTGATGGTTATGCTAGAATGAAGTCACAAGTCATCGTGACTGAGGGTTTGAGCATTGCGCTCTTGGCTCTCTCTCTCAGAAACTGTAACTAATGTGGGTTCTGAGCAGGAATCTGCAATGGGGATTAGCTAGTTGCCCTAGTAGACAGGCATCCTCAGGTATGAGTAGACGTCCATCATCATCATTTATCCATCACACCCAGATGGTGCATAGGGCAGTAACTTTTTGTTGCTGTTTCTGTAACAAACTGTTTTTTTACAAGGCAGGGTTGTTAGCCCTGCACCCAAACCCCAAACTTGGAGAACTGGTGGACCATTCTTGGTCCTTACGCTTACAGCACCTGGTATTCCCAAATGGTCACCCATTTAAGTACTGACCAGGCTCGATGTTGCTTAACTTCAATGATCGGACGGGAACTGGTGTATTCAACACGATATAGCCGTAGACATATGTTGCCGTCCATACCATCCTAAAATGATTTGGCATTTAAATGACAGGGTTAATTCATTTCTCTTTGATAAAATAAATAATAAATCAAGCAAGTATATAGATGTGATTTTTAAAAAAAATTTGTGATATTTATTTTAAAAGATTTTGACTTTATAGTCAAACATGAATTGATTTCATTGCAAATAAATACTGTCTTCTGGGAAATCTAACTTGACAATTTTTCATAACTTTATCTTTAGTTCAGACATTTCACTTTTTTTTTCATGACTAGAACATTGTTCCATGAAATAAAACTTTAAAAAATTACTATATACAAACAAACCTTAACAAAAAATATGCAAGTGAATGAATATGTTTATTCACAATTTTTAAAAAAATTATATCAATAAGTTGTCAGTTGTTTTTTAGGAAGAGAAGATATAAATTTTACTTAGAATATTTTTTCATTTTCTTAGATAAATTCGTTGCATTCATTTATGCTAAAATACCCTTGGGAAAGGTATTAATTCATCTCTTCTCGCCAGCTGAGGGTTTAATAGCAGAAAGGATTGAGTTTTATAGCCTTAGTTGGCGACCAGTCTATAAAACAATGGTGACCTACTGCAGGCAAAGTTCTGTCCATTCAATCATGTCTGTTTTGAGACATCATCATCCAAGCATGTATCACATATGACTGACTGTATAGAATTTGATTTCTGCTATAAATATGGGGTTGATATAATTCTAATAATAATAATATTTATTTACCAAAAAGTCTCTTCAGGACTGATATATCCCAGGAAGGAATATCAGGGAAAAGAATAGTGTAAGAATAATACTTAACACTGAAGATAGATTAGAAGAGATTTATTATACAACAGTACAATAAACCAGTAGACGTACAAGAACAATCAACGTATAGTAACAGGAATAACGATCAAGTAGAAAATGTCTCTGCCTATGACGTATGCGTCCGTCTAGTGACGTATGCTGCCATATGCCCACAGTCACACTCTTTTATAGACTGGACCATATCCATTACGGGGTAGGATAGGATGTTCCTCTACAACAAGGACATAATGCTTAGTTTCTTTAGTTTGGTAAAAAAACGCAGAAAGAAGGGCATTCTATGGTTCAAATTTTCAAAGTAACCTCGAAAGTTTTATAAAATTGGTAAAATCAGAAGGTGACTTACCTGTGGTGAAAGTCATCGTGGTTGGACTCCCTAATCCTCCGGTGCTTGTGGATGCAGAGATGGACACATTATAACGAGAATGTGGAAGGAGATTGGTCAGTACAGTGGAGAGATTGGATGTTACCAAACTGCCAGAACTTTGCAATGCTTCAGAGCTGCTGGCAGTAGCGGAGTTATGTTTGGCTTTATCTGAAAAAGAAGAAAGCAACATTTTGGTTAACCATTGGGAAGTGGTTGATGCAATATGTCACAAGATATTCTGTTGTTCTGGATCTTCTTACTAAGACAATTAATTGGATGATAATTCAAAACAATTTCTATAATGCTATAAAGGCACTGAAAGCAATGTTTGTCCTGGAACAGATGATGAGATATTTCACCAATATGACACATCTTCCTTCCAAATGGGAAAATTTATTCACATTCTCCTCATGAATATGAGAATAATTCAGAACATTTACTGAGAGAACCTACTTGTATACTGACAGAAAATGAATGGGATAGAAAAACTAGTATAAACCAGCTGTCAAAAATGATAGAAAAATATTTAGCTATTTCTTTACAAGTTATCAACCCTGAGTACATTTTTATATATATATATATATATATATATATATATATATACATACACAAATAAATACACTAAAGTCTTTATTTTAATAGAGAAGAAATATATATATATATATATATATATATATATATATACACACACACACACTAAAGTCTTTATTTTAATAGAGAGTATATATATATATATATATATATATATATATCGGAAAAACTGCTAAAGGTTGTAAGTTTAAAAATGTATTTTTTTAATGTATTTTATATATATATATATATAATAAACACACTAAAGTCTTTATCTTAATAGAGAAGAAATATCTATATATATATACAAACACACACACACACACACACACAATAAAGTCTTTATTTCAATAGAGAGGAAATATATATATATATATATATATATATATACACACACACACACAATAAAGTCTTTATTTCAATAGAGAGGAAATATATATATACACAAATAAATACACTAAAGTCTTTATTTTAATAGAGAGGAAATATATATATATATATATAATTCAAGGTTTTTTTTGAGTGATCTGGCATTTATTACATCATAAACACTGCTCAATATAATGAGTATTATAGAGCTTAATATAATTATATAGTTATGTATCGATTTTACAGTGTGACATGGAAATTTCTATGTTTCGAGATAGGTTCTCATCATCAGGCAATGTTGATGTAGTTGTGCAGATGATTTACATTTAAATGACAAAATCTTTTGGTTTGCTGTGAATGCATGTGGGTGTTTTTTGTGGCTAATCAGAATGGAGATTCACTTTTGGGTTTGACCTCAAAGAATACATACTAACCAACATTTTTTCCTCTTCTTTTTTCTTCCTTTTATCCTAATCTTCCCTTGTTTGTTTTCCTTCCTTAATGTTTGACTTCCCATTAATCTGATCTATTGTTTTTCTTTCATTCCCTTCAGTTATATTACCTTTGGGATAATCTTCTGCCCAGTCAGTCATGTCTCTTAAGACATGATCACCCAAAGCGTGTATCACATATGGCACTTAACTTACTGACTAAATAGGAATATCACATCAAAGGTAATAAAAGTGAAGGGAACGATATATATATATATATATATATATACACACACAAATAAATATGCAATGGTCTTTATTATAAGAGAGAGAATAGAAAAAGTTGTAAGTCAAGGGTGCATCTTCTCTGAAGATTGATTTAACCAATAAATTTAAGTGATACTAAGAAAATTACAAATCTTACCAGAAATTATTTTTGGTTGACAGAAACAGGATATATAAATGATATTGTGTTAATAACAAACTCAGAAAGAAAAGTGCTAGAACTCAGCGAGAAGAAAGTAGGAGAAATGGACTAACCATTAGTTGTAAGAAGACATAATATATGGTTGTTAGCAAGAACTATACAAGATGTGAGCTAACACATCTTTCCATATGAACATCAATGACACACCCTTTGCAAAGAATTTGCAAAGAACACCACAGACACGACCTTTGCAAAGAACACCACAGACACGACCTTCGCAAAGAACACCACAGACACGACCTTCGCAAAGAACACCACAGACACGACCTTCGCAAAGAACACCACAGACACGACCTTCGCAAAGAACACCACAGACACGACCTTCGCAAAGAACACCACAGACACGACCTTCGCAAAGAACACCACAGACACGACCTTCGCAAAGAACACCACAGACACGACCTTCGCAAAGAACACCAGACACGACCTTCGCAAAGAACACCACAGACACACCCTTCGCAAAGAACACCACAAACACACCCTTCGCAAAGAACACCACAGACACACCCTTCGCAAAGAACACCACAAACACACCCTTCGCAAAGAACACCACAAACACACCCTTCGCAAAGAACACCACAAACACACCCTTCGCAAAGAACACCACAAACACATCCTTACACCCCAAAAAACCAACCACATCCTTTCTATTATGAAATAAAAATGCAAATTCATTCATTACACTGTAATAACATTTATTATTGTATATTCCTGAGACCCTTACAGCTAAAACCCATCATGCTATACACACAGGGTTCAACCTTCTGTATTCCTTTGGTAATGAAAAGGTTCCACTTAGTTTCTTCCCCAGAACTGTCATTTTATGGAGCAAATTCCTGAGATCATTACCATTTTAACCATTTCAAGTTTAAGGTCAAATATTATCTATCCTACATATCCTCATAATATGCATTTCTTACTTTTACACCTTAACAATAAACTTGGTGAGTAAACCCCTACATTAAGTGGTTTTTGGGGCCTCATATTGGGTGTATATTTAGCATTGACAAAAAGTATATCTTTAACCACCATTCCAAAAGTAAGACACAAGAACAGTGATTGCAGATGCCCAACAGGACTGAAGTGTAATAGGTGTGAGCACTTTTTTCCTCTCAAGAGTAAGTTTGGTAAATCACCTAAAATTACCTGCTTCAAAAACGAATCAAGCTGGTGAGAAAATTTTACCATGTCTATTGAACAGGTGAAGAGGCTCATCCCTTATTCCTTGTTTAGGATGTGGTTTCCGGCTTTCTCTTTTCCAATCTTTTCACCCCTTACGTAGCCCCCTACGCTTCAGTGGCATTACCACCTTGCTCAGGGTGATATGATTAAAAAAAAAAAAAACAAAAAAAAAACATGCACCACAGAATAACTGTCCAGATTAGTATATAAGTCTGCAGGTGCTCGATATTTCCAAAATACCAAAAGTTATATTTTAGCTGGTGACTTTAAAAAAACAGACACTTCAGGTATCATATATGAGATTGGGCTGAAATATCATGTATGTGTACATTGTTGTGTCATGATCATTGAAGAGAATTTTTTTTTTTTTGCCAAGAGAATACAATATATATTTAAGTTTTCTGCATTTAGCTATAATTTATAAATCAAAAAGTTAAGGAGTATTTGAGTTCTTCATGACATAGCATCTAAAAGAATAGTATTTTTTTATAGACACAAGTAAATCTCACTTTCTTAAAATATATTTTAATTTTTGATCACCTTCCTTTCTTTAAATGTTAATGAGCAGGTCATGAATTATCATAACAACATATTTTCTCATTACCTATTAAGGTGACCAGGCTGCTAATAATTACATGACATGCCTTTCCTATTGTTTATGGGAAGAGAAACAAACAAACATATATAAAAACCATCTGCAGACGGGGCCTGTTTTGCTGTATCACAGCTCTTCAGTGCAGCTAGATTAACCATTTTGCCTCAAGCTGGGACTGAAACCCGACTGATTTAACAGCAGTCGAATATTCACCCACCAAGCCATCGGTGAAATGTCAAAAAAAGGTTGATTTCATAGCGTGTAATGTATTTTATGAAATGTAAACAACACCAGCAGTGAGAGTGTTCTATCTGATAACCGCTTCCACCTGAGGTTCTACACCATCAATAGTGAACATAGCGTAAAGCCATAGTTAACTGCTGTTTATGAAATTTTCCCCTCTCTACAGTGCTCAATAGCTCAATTGCAAGTCAGAGCATGCACATTATATATATATATATATATATATATATATATATATATATATATCTAAACTTATTTATAAATGAAACTTTGTGTGTGTGTGTGTGTGTGTGTATCTGTTACCTATAGACTCCAAAATGGCTGAACCAATTTTCTTGAAATTTTACACAGTTGTACTATAAGTGTCTGTGAGTGTTTTTAGCTAGGTTTTGTGTTGAGGGACCCCCGATAAATATCGAAAATCGATAATCAAAAAAATCGGGTTATAGAAGGAGTGGTCCGATTTTAATCAAATTTGATACACTCCTAGACAAAGACATAAGAAATGATATTCAGAAGTTTCAAGGTTGCAGTTCTTACAATAGTGCAGAAAATTGATAATATATATATATATATATATATATATATATATATATATAAAAGGCAAGATGTTTGTGTGTGTGTCTGTTTATCTGTCTGTATGTCCTTTATACAAATCCACAATTTTTATCCGATTCTCACCAAACTTCACACAAATATTCTTTAGGCAGAGTCTGAGCTCCAAGACCATGGATCAGTTTTAAAGTTTACATTACACCCAAGCAACGCCGGGCTATACTGCTAGTATATATATATATCTCCACACACACATATATACAGAAAGTGTGACACTGGAATCTGAAGGCATATTGGCAGGATGCATTTCAAAACTAAGCAGAGTATTGACAGACAGAAAGAATTTATTAGAAACAAAGAAAAGTACTTGACTGTTATGTGATATCTGTCCTCCTATAAGGCAAGGAATGCTGGACAATATTCTCAAAGATGAAGGCAAGACTTTAAATAACAGAAATGTGGCTCTACAGAAGGATATTGATGATACCATAGACTTAATATGTGAGCAACAACAAAGAAATACTTAATGTCAAGAAGAGACAGCTGAAGTTTCTGGGACACGTAATGAGGAAAGAGGGCTTTAAAAATCTAATACTCACAAAATGGATAGAAGGAAAAAGAAACAGGAGAAAGCAATGTGACTGAATGAACAAATGGTAACCATGGCAGTTACCAACCAACTTGTTCCCAAATGACTCTGGCGTCCTCTTTTTATAGTCCTCGGTCAAGTCCATTATGGTGCTCCAAGGTGTGTCCAGCGAAAGCAAGCACATGCAGTTCAAGGACGCTTTCGCTCATGCTCATCACAATTCTTCAACTTTGCCAAGTCTACCGATGATGTGCTAACAACCATCACTGAATATACCTTGACAGCAAAGCTCGAGTTGTTGCTCTTGATATCTCAAAAGCATCTGACATAGTTTGGTAAGCTGACCTTCTGTGCAAGCTCCAGAGCTCCAGTATTTCTGATTGATTGTTTGATCTAATCCAATTATTTCTATCAAATCATAAAATGAAGAGTCTTTTGAACAGACAAACTTTCCACAACCTTTTATACAAATGCTAGCATCTCTGCAGGCTTTTTCCTAGGTCCTACATTTTTTCTGATCTTCTTTAATGATCTTCCTTGTGTAATCAGTTCCCAAGTAGGCATCTATACAAATGACACCACCATTCACTCCTGTCTCAAAAGGAAATCTGACAAGTCTGACAAAGTAAACCTGGCTGTTGCTTTTCAAAAAGGCTGCAAGTCGGTTATTGAATGGGGTAAAAAATGGCTCATAAATTTTAATGCCTCCAAAACTAAGCCGCTTGCTTTTATCTACTCTGCCACAACCCAGAAGGACATTTATATTCAGTGTCAGATTGGTTTTTGACATTTTTTGGTCATGATAGTGGATTTGTACCAGTTTTTATAATTTAGTATTATATACCACAGGAAAATACCACAATAACCAACAGAAATCCCTATATCAGCCCATCAATGGACAACTTATGATGACCAGAGGAAGCTTGGTCGAAGTGCTGTGCCTATAATAACATGTATACCAACCACAATAAGATGAATAATTCAGAATCATAGAATCAGCCAGTTAAGTGCAATACGTGATACATGCTTGGGTGATCATGTCTCAAAAAAGATATGACTGACTGGAAAAAAGATTTTCTCGCAGTAGGTTTCCATTACTTTCTGAAGTAGAATGGCTGCCAACCAAAGCTATAGAATTAAATTTGTCATGCTATTTAACCCATAGCTGGAGGGGGAAGAGATGGATTAATACTTTTCCCAAGGGTATTTGCATGTAAGTGAATGCAATGAATTCAACTCAAGTTTAAACTTGTGTTATGGGGAAACACATCTATTACTCAGATAATGGACTCTTTCCCTTATATTAATAGAGAAACATTCCTGCCAACCATTAGAATGGATAATACTAGTCTCCTAGAGAGCAATACACTGTACCTCCTTGGCCTCACTCTCTCAAATGACCTCAAATGAAATGACTACATCAAATCTACAGCTACCAATTATTTGTTTTGTTTTGCTTGTGAAGAATTTTATCCATTTCCTTGATTTGTAATTGGCAACAACAGTTTGATTTTTTGCAAAGAGGATTTTCAGATTTCCAACCAAATTGTTCATTGATCTTATACAAACACGATAACATTTTGCATATTTAAGTGGGGTGGGATGAAACTTGGTACTATTTACAACAAAATTCTAGTCTCAACAAGCAATACAAAAAATGTACAACAAAAACTACAGTCAAATTCTTTTATTGATTCTCTTTTGGTATTTTTTTCATATTTACACACACTTCATAACTTTTTCATAAAAAGATCTCAATTTACACTTAAACTATTTAAATGAGTCTTTTTCCATTTATTGTTTGAAATGTTTTGTTCAAAAGAATTGCAAGTAACTGAATAAAATAGTAAAAAAAAAAAATTTTGGACAGTTCCTTATCAGATTAATTTAACAAAATGTGTAATGTATATATATATATATATATATATATATATATATATATATATATATATATTTCCATTTGTAAACGTGTTATTACGTGACCTAGGTTTCTAGATTTGCAATAACTGATTTTACCGTTTACCGTTTTCTTTAAGAATGCTCACATAATGGTGTTTTTTTTAATGCTCACGTGGTAGGGAATTTTTGAACATGCAATTTTTTAAAATTACAAGAAATTATGACTAAGTGTAACCATACTAAAAAACATCTATTAGATTCATGCTACCATGGATGAAAATGACATAATTCCTTGTAATTTAAAAAATTGCACGTTCAAAAGTTCCCTGCCATGTGAGCGTTAAAAAAAAAAACACTGTTACATGAGCGTTCTTAAAAAAAATGGTTAAATCAGTTATTGAAAATTGTCTGAAGATACCACTCATGGTAGAAACTTAGATTGTGAAATCACTTGTTTACAAATGGAAAATATTCAAAAGTTCTACAATTGTATTGAACACTTTTTAATACAAATGTGCACTGGTCTAACCCTATTGTGACCAGAAACTAAGTAATAAAACAATCAATATATACATATTAATTTATTTGTTTAAACATTAATCCATTCCATAAATCTCTGGAACTTTCCAAAATGTATGTGTGTGTGTTTGTGTAGGTGGTCAAGTTGTTAGAACTTTTTTTTTTCCAATGATGAAACCCAAAACAAAATGACAATATCTGTATTACTTTGAACTGTTATTATTATAGACTTAATATTTTGACCAAATACCCTCAGGGCATCATCAGGTGTCCATTAATTGGTTGATATAGAGTATTTATTGATGATTGTGATGTATATATTTCTGTGATATCAGTTTTGGCTGAATTGGTGTTTTACTACCAGAATCTAGAATTGAACTCATGACCACTAGATGAAAGTAACACATGCATAACCAACTCCTTTATCTACTATGCCACAACCCAGAAGGACATTTATATTCAGTGTCAGATTGGTTTTTGACAATTTTTTGGTCATGATAGTGGATTTGTACCAGTTTTTATAATTGAGTATTATATACCACAGGAAAATACCACAATAACCAACAGAAATCCCCATATCAGCTCATCAATGGACAACTGATGATGACCAGAGGGTACTTGGTTGAAGTGCTGTGTTTATAATAACGTGAATACCAACCACAATAACATGAATAATTCAGAATCATAGAATCAGCCAGTTCAGTGCCATTTGTGATACACGCTTGGGTGATCAGGTCTCAAAAAAGATATGACTGACTGGAAAAAAGGTTTTCTTGCAGTAGGTTTCCATTACTTTCTGAAGTAGAATGGTTGCCAACCAAGCTATAGAATTAAGTTTGTCATGCTATTTAACCCATAGCTGGAGGGGGAAGAGATGGATTAATACCTTTCCCAAGGGTATTTGCATGTAAGTGAATGCAATGAATTCAACTCAAGTTTAAACTTGTGTTATGGGGAAACACATCTATCACTCAGATAATGGACTCTTCCTCCTATATTAATAAGAATTAACAAAAAGTTAACAGGAGAAATTCTTGGGAAGTTCATAGAAGTTCTTTAGACTTCTATTGGAGTTCAAGAGAACTACTAGGCAGTTGATATAGTTGACAGCCAAATACTAAGGAGTCAGCTTCCAGTGAAAGATTACCAAATTCCTAACATTTTGGGTACGTTAAGTTGATTAGCAACCGACATAGCATGATTATAACCTTCAGTGCGAAAAGTACTCCGCAACAACTTGGTTCTCCAATTTCTCATTCTGAGCCAATATCCACTGCACCACAGTCCACATTGGCAATTCTTCTTCTTCTATGTGCCCTGTCCTTTCAGGACATAGGCAATCATGGCTTTCCACATCTCCCTATTCGTGGTGGCTCTTAGCACGCTTTCTCCTGTTACACCATGTGACCCTCGTTCCATCATCCACCTGATCAGGTCCTTCAAATATGTTATCTGCTGCTTTCCCCTGTCTCTTTTTCCTTCTATCTGGCCTGTTAGTATCAGGTTCTCCAAGCTCTCATTCCTCACTGAATGTTCCAGGAACTTTAGGCGTGTCTTCTTTATGCTCAGTATTAATTTCCTTCTTGTTTCCTTCCTTTCCAAAACCTCATCATTGCTCACATGCTCGATCCATGATATTCTCAGCATCCTTCTGCAGAGCCACATTTCAGTTGCTTTAAGTATTTCCTTCATTTTCAATGTGCTCATTTATGGACAGAATTATTCACCTCCACTGAATATTTGTATATCTTTTAAGAAAATGTGAATATTTGTAAGTACTTACTGCTTTCACTCTAAATGTTTGATTCTGTAATTAGTTTTTAATAATTTATGAATTTTTTAGAAGTTTTAATCTATTATATTCATAGCTATAAGTGAAAGCAATAAATTTAGCTGGAATTCAAACTCAGCTCTCCAATTTCTCGTTCCGAGCCAACTGCACCACAATAATAAATTGGCATATTATCCTACATCTATAGCCAGACTCAGAGTTATCATGCACTATGCAATTATTAGGTACTTATTATGAACTGACCATTCTACCTATTAATTTTGAACTGACCAATCTGCCTATTAATTTAAATTTGAATTAACTTAACTTTTAAGATTTTACTTTCCTATTTCTCATTTAAGTTTTAGTTAAAATCAAATTATACAATTTAAAAATTAATAAGTAGCATCCTAAGATCAGAATATTTAACTGCTATAAACAACATAATAATAAGCACCTGATGATTACATGGTACACAAATCTTTGATTCATGCTATACATATAGGTTAATATATATATATATATATATATATATATATATATATATATAAATGCAATGTAGTTGATCCAGATTTAGCAGCTTGACTCCAGTCACTTTTTCAATGATAAGATGTGGCTTCCCTCTGTCTTTTCTACAAATATTTTCACAGTTTCTGCTCTGACTAGATTTTTTCCCTGGAGCCCCAACCATATGAATTTACTTATGATACTAAATTGGCTTGTAGGTTCCACTCTTTTACTGTCAAAATAGTCAAATGTAACTGCCACTTCTACTCTATCAGCTTCTTTTCTTGCACTTCCCACCCGTGGAATTCATTTTTTATTACATGAACATTATTTTTAGTGGATACACATGTCTGAGTAGATGCTCTGATTTTTTAAACTGGATAAATTACATCCACAGGCCTGCCCATTTGTTATGGGACCTACCCTCTTTGGACTATAATGAACTCTTCCTATTATTATGAATACCGGGGGAATATGTCTCTCGGGGTGGCATTGAGTTGGGTTGAGTCACCCCCGGTCTAATACTTGGCAGTCAGACTGACGACATGTAACACTCTTGTATTTGTTTTCTGTTTTATAGATATGTTTCACTAATTTCAGAGTTCAAGTTTTCCTTCAGACCTATTCTGGGTCCACAACACCATTTGATAGACTTAATAAAGAAAATGTGGAGAACAGTAGATGTAATTCTCACTGATTAAAAAAAACAAAAATAGAGCGTCTACTCAAATATATTGTGGTATTGTGGATATCGACTTGGAATGACAAAACAGGGTGCCGAATTTGCATTCCTTGCATTCACTTACGCACAATAGCCTTGGAAAAGGTATTAATCCATCTCTTCCCTCTATTTATGAGTTAAATAATAGGACAGATTGGGTTCTGTAACCTTGGCTGGCAACCAGTCTACCGCAGAAAGCAATGGTAACCTACTACGAGATAACCTTCTGCCCAGTCAGTCATGTCTCTTTCAAGACATGATCACCCAAGTGTGTATCACACATGGCACTTAACTGACTCAAATATAGATATCCACTAAATATACGATATAGAGTCATAAGATTATATATATATACACACACACACACACACACACACACACACACACACACACACACCCAGTGACACGCATAAGTATTGGATACATGTTATTTTCTGCTATAACTCGAGTTTATGTTCACTATTTTGCATGATATTTGGTAAGTAGTATCTCGTAAAGTTGTTTTAGTTGGATGTGGAAGGAAAATTAAAAACTCATGATTGAATCCATTTTTTTTTATCAAAGTTCAAAATTAACCTATGCAAAAGTATTGGATACATGACACTTTTTACAAATTTCGACTCAAAACTTTGTATTTTAAAAGACTTTAAATATTCAAATTTTCGATAGTATTGAAATGTTATCTCTGACTAATCAAAGAAGCACACAATTACTTACAAGATAGTGTTACTAATCATCTGACTCTTTGATGTGCATTCTGCAATTCAAAGATTAAAAATGGCTAAAACTAAAGAATTATCCAGAGATATGTGAGATAGAATCATTGAACGTCACAAAGGAGGACAAGGTTGCCAAAAAATTAGCAAAGGAATGAATCTAGCACTAAGCACAGTAAAAAATATCATCAGAAAGTATAAGAGGTATGGTGACGGTACAACAAACCTTCCAAGAAATGGAAGACCGAGAAAAATAAATGAGAGGACTTCAAGGTGGATCAGCAGAAATGTGCAAAAAAAACAAAAAAACGCTCATTACTCGTTCTGAAATTAAAACTGATCTTGAGGGTGCTGAAATTAATGTAAATAAGGATACCATTAGCAGAGCTATATATCGTACAGGCTTTCATTCAAGATCACCAAGAAAAGTGCCTTTACTGAAAACCAAACATGTCAAAGACCGATTAAAGTTTGTCGAAGCTTATGAAAAGAAAGGTATACAGTTTTGGGAAAAGGTAATCTGGTCAGATGAGATGAAAGTTGAACTATTCAGAAGGAACACAGCAACAAATGTTTGTTGAAAAAATGGCACTGCCTTCAACAAGCACAATACCATGCCCGCAGTTAAGTTTGGGGGTGGTTCCATTATGATATAAGAATGCTTTTCATCTAAAAGCACTGATGAGTTACAAGTTATCCATGGTAGAATGAATAGTAGCACGTACAGGGAGATTCTAAAAAAGCACCTTCAGAAATCTGCAACTTCTTCAGGACATGGTCGGAATTTTGTGCTTCAACATGACAATGATCCCAAGCATACTGCAAAACTTACAAAGGAATGGTTTGAAAATAAAGGTATTAGTCCTCTCAATTGGCTAAGTCAGTCTCCTGACTTGAATCCAATTGAGAATTTGTGGAATACTTTGAAGGTTAAGCTTTTATATAAAACTTAACTTTTTATCTATTTGAGATGATGCTCTCAAATTTTTAAAGGAAGCTAAAAGCATCTACTTTAACACACAAACATTTACAACAGAAAAGACTTTCAAAATGCCATAACTTTTGATCTATTTGAGATAACACTCTCAATTTTTTTAAAGGAAGCTAAGGGCATCTACTTTAACACACAAACACTTGCTACAGAAAAGCTGTGTGGCATTATGAAGCAAAAAACTTTATACACATATTATGTAAACCGAGCAACACTGTATCACAACTTTTGTTCAACAAAATAGTGAAATTTCTTAAGACAGATAAAAGGTTTAAAATATGTCTAATGGCAAACACAAGCTTGTACATAAACACAATAATGACTTTTCATGAAAAAGAAAACATTTTGAAGGGAAAAAATGAATAATCTGATATGTTACAATAAAAGTAATCATTATCCACTGTTACTGGTTTGATGACAACCATAATAAGTAGACAAAAATATTTAATAGTATAACAAAAATCATAAAAAAATGCTACCAGGATGTGGCTGAAGGTACCTTTTACATCAACACTCAGCATGTGACCCATGATGTAGCAGAAGGTACCAACAGTCAGCATGAGCTTGCACAGTCAGGAGCATATTCAACATCATTGTGAACCATTGCAATGTAGACCTTGTACTGAGTACCTGATAATACTATATATTATAATCATTATATTCGCTTACATATTAATACAATTGAGAAAGGTATGAATCCATCTCCCCACCAACCAAGCTATTAGATAAATAGCAGGCCAGACTGGGTTTTATAGCCTTGGCTGGTAACCAGTCTACTGCAGTAAGAATTCACAACCTCCTGTGGGAAAATCAGCTATTCATCTTATGGCTGGGAAGAAGTCCTGAGCCTGGATTGGCAATCTTCCTTGAGATGGTGCCTTATCTTAAAAAAAAAAAACCTGAATGTAGTGTTGGTGATCCATGTCAATATCAGCCATTGAAAGAGATCTATGACATCCACTAACAGCACAGGAATCTGAGTACAGCAATGGTTGACCATGTTGTGTGGGGTGGCATTGTCAATAGATTGCTAACCAACCTTCGTTGTTATATTCTAATAGTTTCTTTTCTCACAATTCCTGCTTGTGAATCTCCCTTCCATTTTTTGGCTTCCCTGATAACTCAGTCTGGTTATAACTGGATGTGCGTTGTGGTGCAGTGAATATTGGCTCAGAACAAGAAGTCGGGGAGCCGAGTTCGAATTCCAGTTGAATTCATTGCATTCACTTACATGCAAATACTCTTGGGAAAGGTATTAGTCTGTCTCTTCCTTCCAGTTATGGGTTAAATAACAGGACAGATTGGGGTTCTATAGCCTTGGCTGGCAACCAGTCTACCGCAGAAAGCAATGGCAACCTACTGCGAAATAATCTTCTACCCAGTCAGTCATGTCTCTTTCGAGACATGATCGCCTAAGCATGTTTCACGTATGGCATTTAACTGACTGATGACCCAGACAGTTAAGTGCCAGACATGATACACACTTGGATAAAAAAAAAAACATGACTGACTGGGAAGATTGTCTTGCAGTAGGTTGCCATTACTTTCTACAGAAGACTGGTTGTCAACCAAGGCTATAGAACCCACTCTGTCCTGTTATTTAACCCATAGCTGAAGAGAAGAGACAGATTAATACCTTTTCCAAGGGTATTTGCACATAAGTGAATGCTACAAATTAAACTGGAGTTCAAACTTGACTCCCTGATTTGATGCTTCAAGCCAATATCTACTGTACCACAGAACATATCTTGGTAATTACAATCTTCAAAGATTTAAATGCAATGCAAATTGCCATCTTCTGTCTTCCAAAACCCTGTTCCTTTATTCTCTTTCATGCCCTTTGCGGCCGAGTGGCATTACCTTTTATAAGGCAATGAATAGTGGGCATTCTTCACAGATAAAGAAAACAGAAGTGACAAAAATAGGGTTTTACTGATGAATACAAATTTACTCAGGCTGTCAGTCATAAATCAAAATTTTGCTGAGCAAAATTAATAATAAATTTAATTTTGTTACAATTAAAAAATATCATTTTGTCCATGGTCATTAAAGGAGTGGCCCAATATGCAACTTAGAAATTACAGACATTACAATTAAACAATTACAGAAATTTAACTGGATATTTTCCAGTAACCTTCCCACTGAGGTTAGATGTGGCACAAAGCTGATTTCTCATTATGGGAACTCGAATTCCTTAAGCCCAGGCAAAAATTTCCTGTAGACCTTATATAATGCAGGATTGGGCTCTTGTGCTTTTCCCCAGACAAGACTCTGTCCTTTGGCATAGCCTCATCTGGGTTCCCTTCTACTCGGAGACAGAGAGTTTGACAGGTTCTGGGTGTAAATTAAACTGTTTTACAGAATTGTTTTAACAGATGATGGAAATCTGAAAGCATTTTGGGACAGCAAAATATGCTTTCTAAAAGCTAAACAAAGTATGAAGAAACAAAAGAATTTTGTAAAAAACAAAGAAAAGACTTCTGAGCTGCTATATCAATTCTCCTATATGACAACAAAAGCTGAACAAATTTCCATATAGAGGGAGAGAATACTTGAGACAACAGAGATAGGTTTCTACAGAAGGATGATGAGAATAACATAGAACATGCGAGCAAAGAGGAAGTTTTATTGAAAATGGAAACAAAAAAAACAATACTTATACTTAGAATCCGAAAGAGCATTGTAATTTCTGGGATATATGAGAAAAGTAGGCTTTGCGAATTTGAACCCCTTTTCATTTACCCCATAACTCTCCTTCATCTGTGAGGAGATTATCTACTATTTACTGATTTGTAGGTGAAAGGTATTTGCATGTCAGTAAATATAATGAACCCAACTGAAACTGGAACTCGGCTCTATAATTAACAACTCTAAGCCATTATCCTTTACATCATCTGCCCATCCAAACTTAAAACACCTGTTATTGCCAAGCAGTTACCCATATAAGTACTGACAAGGCTTGATGTTGCTTAATTTTGGAGCAAACTTATATGTAGTGTTAAGATGTGATAATGCTTACTGCCAAGGTTTTTGTTTTTTCAGTGGTTTACTTATAAAAAGATATTTTGGTAAGCAGGTTTTTTGTTGTAAAGTGCTTGATATCAAGATAGAGCATTAATAGAGAAGAAAAAACTGAGACACAACAGTAGATTGAAATTAAGCCTTGATGAGTGAAGTCATCATAAGAGTGTCTTCACAAAACTGGAAGTTGGCATGACTCTGCTCAGTTAAGTGACAAACTTCTCCACATTAATCCTATATATTTTTATTTGTTTAAACATTATTTTAATGGATACTCATATTTGAGTAGATACTCTGTTATTTTTTTATAATTAAACAGCATATTCATATATATCTACCAGCTTGAATAATTGAGAAATCTTGTTAGGAAAATATGTTTCCACCAGCTAAATTCAAACCTGTATCCCCTAGAAACCATCAGTTAATCTTAGAACATTTGACCATGAAATATTTGCAATTAGACAAAGCCCAAATTAAACCTAATAAACACAATTTCTGATTTTTATAGTATTTGCTTTGTTTTTATATCATAATGTAAACAAATGTAACCAAAGACAATTTATTAAAAATATGTCAGAGTTGTAATGTTTCGTTTATATATATATATATATATATATATATATATATTGAGCACTGATTCTTACTGTTCCTTGTTATTTCATGAAGAAAAAATAATACAAAGTGTATAAATAGAAAAAAGTTAGAGACAGCAAAGTGAGTGATGCATTAGAAAAACAAGATACAAAAAAATAGGCTTATACACAAATATGTTCTAAAGGTAAAAATCACTCAATGTGAAAAAGGTGTATAAAAATCATTTTTCAAAAGACACATATGCACATCATCATCATCATAACAAAGCTAACTAAAATGTGATCCCTGAAATAATGTGTACAGGAATATACAGGTTGGGTGTGGCATTTCTAAACATCTTTAATCTGGTAAAGTCAGTCATTCATGAATAAAAGTCAAGTGAGCCATTATCTTCCCTGTTTCATGTGGTATGTGAAGAATGAGCTGCAAACACATCAATACAATATACAGTTCTCTCAAATTTTGCCACAAAAAAATCATGTTTTTTTGTAATTTTCTAAAACTTCTGTTTTCTTAGTTTAGTACCAAGCTCATTGTCGTTAGATAAGAAACATTTCACAACAGACTTTATATGCTGTAATAAGCATAAAGTTGCCTCAGAACCACTACTTTGTGTAATAGACTCCTGAGTGAATGCTTTCCCCAAGACTACAATCTTAAACTCAAAGGTTAGTCATTATCTATCCTCCATTCTTTCATAATCTTATATTCCCACTTCAGTAGCCCTCTACCTTGTGCGACTCTTTGGCATTGTAATAAAGGGAACCTTATTTTAAAAATAGTGAATATGTAATAATCAATTGAATCATTGTGTGGGAGGGATTCAAAAAAAAAAAGAGACAGGGTGGGAGGCAGTCGGAGAGAAAGAGACGGCGTGGGAGGCAGTCGGAGAGAAAGAGACGGCGTGGGAGGACGGGGGAGGAGTCGGAGAGAAAGAGACGGCGTGGGAGGCAGTCGGAGAGAAAGAGACGGCGTGGGAGGCAGTCGGAGAGAAAGAGACGGCGTGGGAGGCAGTCGGAGAGAAAGAGACGGCGTGGGAGGCAGTCGGAGAGAAAGAGACGGCGTGGGAGGCAGTCGGAGAGAAAGAGACGGCGTGGGAGGCAGTCGGAGAGAAAGAGACGGCGTGGGAGGCAGTCGGAGAGAAAGAGACGGCGTGGGAGGCAGTCGGAGAGAAAGAGACGGCGTGGGAGGCAGTCGGAGAGAAAGAGACGGCGTGGGAGGGAGTCGGAGAGAAACAGACTCTGTAGGAGGGAGTCGGAGAGAAACAGACTCTGTAGGAGGGAGTCAGAGTGAAACAGACTCTGTAGGAGGGAGTCAGAGTGAAACAGACTCTGTAGGAGGGAGTCAGAGTGAAACAGACTCTGTAGGAGGGAGTCAGAGTGAAACAGACTCTGTAGGAGGGAGTCAGAGTGAAACAGACTCTGTAGGAGGGAGTCAGAGAAAAAGAGACAAAGCGGGAGGGATTCAGAGAGAAAGAGATGGTGTGGGAGGGAGTCACAGAGAAAGAGTCAGAGTGAGACAGGGTGTGGGAGGTACTCAAAGAGAGACAGGGTGTGGGAGGTACTCAAAGGGAAACTGGGTGTGGGAGGTACTCAAAGGGAAACTGGGTGTGGGAGGTACTCAAAGGGAAACTGGGTGTGGGAGGTACTCAAAGAGAGACCAGGTGTGGGAGGGACTCAGAGAGAGAGAGATCCAGTGAGGAAGCCAGAAAAAAAGGGAAAAAGAGAATACATAATTGTAAATTTTTATATATTCTGGAATTAGATTCTTCATAATAGTTACAACAGCTCAATTCATTTTGGTCCGCATATATGTGCCATAATTAATCCAGGAAGCATTGGTAAATAGAGAAATTGATGTTGAGACTGAATTACAGTTGGATGAGTTGGTGGGTGTTTAATGTGGAACATAGAAAGATAAATAAAAGTGTAGGTGAACCAAGAAAAGAGGAAGAGGGAGCAGTTGCGAGGTAGTTAAGTATATTTTAAGTTTGGGTAAATAATGATGGGATCAGATATCAAGAAAGAATAAATAATCAACCAAATTATGTTGGACAAAGATATGTTGGGTATGCTAATAATCATAGAACGCACGTTTTACTAAACATCAAAGTTTTAATTAAGCACTTTGAAAATGAACAGTTTCTTAACCAATGTAACTGCCTGGTGGTACACAATCTTTCTGGTATATCTGCTTTTAAAATTTTCATTTTTTTAAATTTTTTTTTTAATCATAATCACCCCAAGCAAGGCGGTGACGCCACTGATGCGCAGGGGGCTACTTAAGAGTAGAATGATAGGAAAAAAAGAAAGCCAGGAACCACATCCTAAACAGGAAACAAGGGATGAGCCTCTTCACCTGTTCAATAGACGTGGGTGGAGTGTGAACCGGGCGATAGTTCAGTCTATCTACTCCAATTGAAAAAAAAGAAAAAAGAAAAGAGTGAAAAGATTTGGAAAAGAGAAAGCCGGAAACCACATCCTAAACAGGAAACAGGGGATGAGCCTCTTCACCTGTTCAATAGATGTGGGTGGAGTGCGAACCGGGCGACAGCTAAGTCCATCTACTCCAATTGAGAACAAAAAAAAGAGAAAAGAAAAAAAAGTGAAAGAAGATGGTGGAGGAGGGGAAAGAAAGCTGGGAACCACATCCTAAACAGGAAACAAGGTGTGAGCCTCTTCACCTGTTCAATAGACATGGGTGGAGTGTGAACCGGGCGATAGTAAGTCTATCTACTCCAATTAGTAAGTCTATCTACTCCAATTGGTAAGTCTATCTACTCCAATTGGTAAGTCTATCTACTCCAATTGGTTTCATTATATGAAAGTGCAATAAATATGAAAATCAAAATATCTAAGTAAAAAAAGGAATTATTGGAAAAACTACAGGTGCCTTTACCCGCATCAGCACGGAATAAGTGTAAAAAAGTACTGAACGAAGCTAAGAGGGCGTTTGCTACCAGAATGAGGCAACGAATAGCATCCTCTAAGTTTGGCTCCAAAGATTACTGGCGACTCTGCAAAAGCGTGCTCAACAAGAGCAAGACTTCAATACCCCCACTAATCAATGAATTTGAAGTTCTCACCTCCCCAGTGGACAAGGCTGAATGCTTTGCTCGTAGATTCTCCACCAATTCGACACTGAACACGTTAGGAATACCTACACCCGACTTCCCACCCAGAACTAAAGCTCAACTAAATAACGTCCACATTACACCCTCTCTGGTTGCCAAGATAATTGCACAACTTGACCGACACAAAGCGAGCGGCGGTGACGGAATCCCAATCATAGTACTGAAGAAATGTGCCCCAGAACTCTCCTCTGTCCTCTCTAAACTCTATAACCTCTGCCTATCTGCTTCCTGTTTTCCTGCCTGTTGGAAGTCCTCCTGTGTAGTTCCTATATTTTAGAATTCTAGAGAATCCTCAGACCCCGCCAATTACCATCCTATTAGTCTCCTTCCGATCTTTGGCAAAGTTTTCGAAGCCAGTATAAACACCGAGGTGATTCAGCATCTCATGGCCCACAGGCTTCTCTTTGACAAACAGTATGGGTTTCGCTTCACCAGGTCTACTGCTGATATGCTAACGACCATTACCGAGTACATATACCAGGCACTTGACAAGAATGGCGAAGCCCAAACCGTAGCCTTGGATATCTCCAAAGCGTTCGACAGGGTCTGGCACGCTGGCCTCTTGTGCAAACTGCGGAGCTACGGAATAACTTGACATCTGTTTAACCTCATCCAGTTATTCCTTTCAAACTGCACATTGAAGGTAGTATTAAGTGGGCATGCCTCCCAAAACTACCATACGAACGCGGGCGTCCCTCATGGTTCTATCCTAGGTCCCACGCTCTTTCTGCTGTACATTAATGATCTCCCCGACGCCATTAG
The DNA here is from genome assembly GCA_037127315.1 of Ascarosepion bandense. NCBI lineage: Eukaryota > Metazoa > Mollusca > Cephalopoda > Sepiida > Sepiidae > Ascarosepion > Ascarosepion bandense. Next base: position 437,697 of record JBBBDQ010000895.1, on the reverse strand, counting down.
ATCCCAAGTAGGCATGTATGCCGATGACACAACAATCTACTCTCGCATCGATCAAAAACCAGGTGTGGGCGACAAAGCGAACCTCGCTGCTAAGCTTGAAAAGGACCTCCAATCCGTAGTGGCCTGGGGTAGGAAATGGCTAGTAAATTTCAATGCTTCTAAAACAAAGCTGTTATCAACTAACCACCATAGACAATCACATCTACCTCCCATTAGCATGGGACAGGCTTGCCTCCCAGAGAGTAAAACACTACACCTCCTTGGCCTTACACTTTCGGTTGACCTCAAATGGAATGACTATATCGAATCCATTGCCAAATCTGCCGCTATGAAAGTCGGCTCTCTGTGCAGGGCCCAGAAGTTTTTCCCACTTGAATCTCTTCTGCACATATACAAATCTACCATCCGCCCGTGTATTGAATATTGCTGCCATATCTGGTCGGGTGCCCCTGCCGCTCTCCTTGAGCTTCTTGACAAAATACAAAGGAGGATCTGTAACGTGGTTGATACTGACTTGGCAGACTGGCTGCAACCACTCTCTCACCGGCGTGATGTGGCTTCCCTGTGCCTTTTCTACAAATACTTTCATGGCTTCTACTCCGATGAACTTAGATCACTGGTGCCACCTAAGCATGAATTTACATGAGATACTTGATTAGCAACTAGGTCCCACCATTTTACAGTGAAACAGATAAGATGTAACCGTAAATTCTACTCCAACATCTTCTTTTCTCGCGCTTCCCGCCTGTGGAACTCCCTTCCACAAGTTTGCTTTCCCGACAGCTACAATCTCCAGGTGTTTAAATGTAGGGTCAATAGACACCTCCTATCACCCTAACTCCCAATTATTCTCAGAATACTCATCTACCCAGCACTCATTCTTGGTATCCTTACTCGCCTATCACCCACCCTCTGTTATTTCCTATATTTAATCATCCTTCCTCCACTCTATGTAGCCCCCTGCGCAGCAGTGGCAGTGACATGCCTTGTTAGGGGTGAAACGCCTATAAAAAAAAAAAAGTATGCCCTTCTGCCATAATGAATTTTGAATTCAAGTTGAATTCATTGCATACATGTATGCACAAATATACTTGGAAAAAGTATGAATCCATCTCTTCTCCCTACAGCTATGGGTTAAATAGCAAAGCAGACTGGGTTCTATAATCTTGGTTGGCAACCAGTCTACCACAGAAAATAATGGCAACCTACTGTGAGAAAAATATTCTGCCCAGTCAGTCATGTCTCTTTCGAGACATTATCACCCAAGCATGTACTGCATATGGCACATAACTGACTGAATCTTTGTTGCAAATACCTGATCAGGCATATTTTTCACCCTTTGATTTATATTACAGCTATACTGAGTGAACTTTTGTTACAGTTTTTGAGAGAGAGGTCATAGTCTGATGTGATTAGTAGTTGAAGAGAGATAATATGTTAGAACCTTCAGTGTTATTGGCTTGTAACTTCATGCTAGAAAAACCATCAACAGCTTCCAAATAGTTTTATCTGCTAATTTAATTCACAAGACTTGGGTGAATCTTTGGTATAATTTCCAAGCATTTTTTAACTGCCTCACATGCTAAGATTGTCTCACCAGGTTGATGTTATCATGTCATTGCATTAATAAGTCAACAACAGGTCTCATGGTTGAAATTGTAATATTCTAAAAATTCATTCATGGAAACATTAAAGGCACCTCTAAAGTAATCAATAACTTAGCAACAATTATTTACATAATTTACATTGTTCAGACTGTTGTCCTCATCTTTGTTGCCATTTTTACAAAGTTTCAGCTATGTATGCTCCAACCTTGTTCAGGTGATTGTTGAACTGAACCCTTTATTTTAATCACTGGGGTAGATTGCAATCTACTCTTGAGCAATCAAAATAAAGGGTTCATTTCAAAATTCCAGTCACCTGAAGACAGTTGGATTGTATAACAGCTGAAACGTGAAATTAGCAACAAAAATGAGGACAACAGTCTGAATAAAGGTAAATACTTACAATACCTCGTCTCAGAAATAAAGACACACTTAAGATCAATGTTGATTAATTTTTGTTAATATTTGGATACTTATTTACATAATCCTCAATCAAATACTAATTCATTGTAAAAAAAAGTTGAAGAATTATTACATGTGAGAAAGAAAAGATTTTAGTCAGAACATGTGATTAAAAAAAATGTTTGGAAATTTGACCAAATTTTTGGAAATGGGTTGAGCCAAGAACTTTTCAATCCTTTTTGCACATTGTCTATTATGCTGTTTTTTGTTTTTTTTTTGCAAAATATGCATGTCTTTTTATACTCTTAGAATTTTTGTGACCAATTATTTGTCCTCTGTAGAAAATAAGAGTTAAAGAGCAGTGGCGCAACACGGCGAGAGAAAACAGGACAACACCAAACTTGAGTGGAAAAAAGAAAGGCTTTATAACAGAAAGAGGAAGAAAGAAAGAGAAGATAAAAAATAGGGTTTGAAAAATGGTTGCAAAAAAAAACAAACAAAAAAAACAGGTTTTTGCGAGAACTTAACTGAAAGCAGTAAAAGTTCATTCGGTTAGCAGTTCTTCTCATTTTTTGTTGCGACATCAGAGTATATTCGTCTTCAGGTTGAAGAGGGATTCAGTTTTCTGATGTTTTGCTTAAACTGTTGGAACAACCTCAATCCTATGTTGTCTTCTAGGCTGCTCCATTTTTGGACACCATGTGGCTGCTGGTTGAGTTTTACAGAGCTAAATTTTTCCGTGCTGACTCGTTGATGTCGCAGGAATATAGAGGCCGTGACAGGCTGCTTTAGACCAGAGGCTAGTAATAATGACCTCGACAAAGAGAGACCATTCATTGATAAAATATTTCCAATATTATATCTAGGCCTTAAAATTATCTGATAGTTTATTTTGTAAATATGTTGATATTTAATTGTGATAACAATAAAAACTCTAATGGCTATCTATATTTCTAAAATGAGGTAATATAATTATTTATACTATTCAAGAACACATAGCCCTGAGTGGATAAAAGTGTTGGTTAAATCCCATGACTTGACCCAAAGAGTTAAGAGCTCAATACCTGGCTACAGCAGACGTGAATAACATTTTGAGAGTTGTGTTAAAGGGAGATAATTGATACTGAGACATCAAGAAGGTGCATGATGCGTGGAACTAGAACAATTTACCCTGGTAGAGGAAATAAAGGATTCATTTTGAAATTCCAATCATCTGAAGAAGGCCAGTGCATAAAATGGCTGAAACATTGTAAATATAGCAATTAGCAATAAAGATGAAGACCACAACCTAAATAATGTAAATAACACTCATAGCTTGTGATCTTAATGTAAAGACTGAGCAGCTCCAGGCCAGATATGGCTGCAATATGCTATTTTTGGTCTGATCTGACTCTTATAAATAGAGAATGTCTTGAACAAATAATCTTGTAATCTTGTGATCAACATAAATCTTCATTATTATTTTACTAGCAGTGTAGCCCGGTGTTGCTCAGGTGTAATAAAAGCTTTAAAACTAATCCATGGTCCTGGAGCTCAGACTCTTTGGACATTGGCACAAACGACTAAAAAGCAATAGTTGTTTCCAGTTAAAGCGAAACCGTAAACTGAAAGAAAAATGAATGGATATAAGTCAAATTTTGATTTCCTGGTATCGATATCAAATAAGTCTTTTTTTTCGTCGTAAACTGAATTTTGAAGGCTAAATAAGTCCTTTGAGTAAATGGTATCATGGCTGAGACTAAGAACTACAATTATACCTATTTAGAGCCAAACCTGAAGCAAAAACTAAAATAAAAAGGCTGAAAAAAATGCAGACATACAGGCAGAAAAATAGACACACACCCAAACAGCTTGCCTTTTATATATATATATATATCGATTTTCTGCACTATTGTAAAAACTACAACCTTGAAACTTCTGAATATCGTTTCTTATGTCTATGAGTGTATCAAATTTGATTAAAATCAGACCACTCCTTCTATAACCCAATTTTTTCGATTATCGATTTTCAATATTTATCGAGGGTACCTCTACACAAAACCTAGCTAAGAACACTCGCAGACACTTATAGTAGAACTGTGTAAATTTTCAAGAAAATCGGTTCAGCCGTCTTGGAGTCTATAGGTAATGGACACACGCACACATAGAGACAAAGTTCTATTTATTATAAAAGTTTAGATGTTTAGATTGTGAATTTAACGTCATCTTTTACTTGTTTTTTATGAAAAAAGAGCATACCTTAACCACTTTGGATAAATAAACAAGTCATTCTTCCACTCTTCTTTTAAAAAAAAAAATTACTATTATCTCTAAGATATTTTGTCATTGTATTCAATAATTAGAATGTGCAAGTTGTTAAACAGATATCATCACAAAACTGTAATCCATTAATTCTCTCTGAATACATATAAGTGGACATTGAAGTCAACACCCAGTGGTGACAGCCTGTTTCATGCTTATATGCAATCATCAGGCCATCAGATGAACTGACAAATGCGTATGAAACAGACTGTCACCACTGGGTGTTGACTTCAATGTCCACTTTTATATTTACATATGCTCTATCCATGATATTGAGCATTTTAACTCATAAATATGGCATACTTTAAAACTATATATATATATATATATATATATATATATATATATATTAGAAGTAGTACAAACTAATGGGTTGGTAGTCCACTGTTTGTAGTGATTTACTTTATGAAGAGTGCTCGATACTTAGTAGAGCATTATATATGGTTATGTTTTTATTACAAGTTTATAATAAAAACATAGTTTACCGCAACACAAAAGCCGTTGTGTTTCGGTACTATCTTATTAGCACCTCATCAGGCAGTGAAGTATATATAGGATGTATCAGTAATTGTGTCCCAATATTTATATTAAATTTAAAAAAATTATTTAAGCACATTTTATTGGTGTTAGGCTAATTTCTTCTTCTTCTTCTTTGTGTGTGCATGTGTATATGCTTGTACATGTTTGTGTGTGTAAATATGTAATGGGTATAGTTTTATTGACAAACCCAATTTTTTAAAAATCTTTTTCTTGATCAGTAAATATATGTGAAATCTATTGATACATGATATCCATTAAAATGAATTAACATCTTTGGTACACTTGAATTTATATTAAAGTAAGTGATGTTTATTTGACAACCATGAAATGTTTTTTTTTATTATTCCTAGAAATGGGATATTAGTTTTCATGCATAATAAGTGCAGATGCTGATAGGTAAACAGGTGTTTGTCTTTTAAAATCACTCTCTATATCATTATATAATTCATTCATTTTTATCATTAACAGATTTCACATCTTTTATAATTTTTGGAATAACAAAATATTTAGCAGTCAGAAATTCTAGCAAAACTACATTGTCATTTTCTTAATATACTTATTCGTGTATAAGATGTTTTTTTTTTTTTTAATCAAATCACCCCAAGCAAGGTGGTGACGCCACTGATGCGCATGGGGCGACTTAAGAGTAGAATGATTGGAAAAAAGGAAGCCGGGAACCACATCCTAAACAGGAAACAAGGGATGAGCCTCTTCCCCTGTTCAACAGACGTGGGTGGAGTGTGAACCGGGCGATAGTTAAGTCTATCTACTCCAATTGAAAACAAAGAAAAAAGAGAAAAGAAAAAGTGAAAGAAGATTTGGAAAGAAAAAAAGAAAAAAAAGTGACTTATTAAGTTTTGTTATGGTAATTGTAAGAGAAAATTGAATATGTAAAAAGATAACATAATTCTGAGTTCTTGTTGAAAGTGATAGGTTTATACCCAATATTTATAAGTTTCAATAAGAAATTTCTTTATTTCTGTTTTTCTTGTAAAGGAAACAAAGAAAATACAAAGAAAACAAATGGTAATATACATGAGAAAAAAAAAAGAAAAGAAAGAGAAGCCAAAACAAGAAGAAAAGAAAAAGAAAAAAAGAGAGAAAAAGTAAAACAGAAGGAAAGGAGAAAGAAAAAGTGTAAAGTAATAAATAAAAACAAAAAGAAAATGTATAAGAAAAAATAATAAAAAAACAAAAAAGAGAAAAACAAATGAATAAATAGAAAACAAAGGAAAAATAGAAAAAAAAGGAAAGAGAAAAAAAGAAAAAAGGAAGTAATTAAAAATAAGGAAAAAAAAAAGCAAAGGTTAAAATGAAAAGCAAAAAATAAAAACAAAACAAACACCATCAAAATTTTAAACTATTTAAAAATATTATAATTTAAAATTTGAAATAATGTTATAAACCAAAATAAATATGATAATTGGTAAAATTATTAAATCCTCAAATCCAAGAAGACAGAATAAAAAATGAAATCAAAATTTAAAAAATTAGAAAACGAATGGATATAATGAAAAAGTCTGTTTAAGAGAAAGTTATTTGTTTTGAGACAGAAATGAAAATTAAACAACACAGAACCTGGATACAGAAACAGAGAAAGATATCAGAAAATACCTACCCATGAACAGTTTAGATTTTTCGTTTTATAAGCAAAGTTTTTCTCTCTTAACAATGATTGCCAAGTTTTCATATATTCAATCTTCTTTGTCTGTCAGATGCTTTGTTTTATTTGGGAACATCCCCGGATGACTGATTCTTCTATACTCTACCCTTTCCCTAATTCCCATCCCCACTGTTATTTGACTTCCTTATTTTACTCAATCATCATCTTCACTTCATCAAATAATTAACCTATGTTTTCTTCTTTCTTTCCTTTTTAGAATCATCTCTTTTTTCTTTCTTCTCTTCTCATTCTTTTCTTCTTTGTTCATATCTTCCCATATCTTTGTTCTGTCTTTCTATCTATTTTTTTTTATTTATTGTTCATTATTCTATATTATACTGCTTTTATACTTAAAAGAAAAAAAGAAATGGAAAAAAAAGTAAAAAAAAAGGAAGAAAAAAGATAAAAATGAAAAGAAGTAAAAAAAAGAAAGAAAAAAGTAAAAAAGTAAAACAATCAAGAAAAAAAGATTAAAAATGAAAAAAATAAAAAAAAATGGAAAAAAGTAAAAAAAAAAGGAAGAAAAAAGATTAAAAATAGAAAAAATAAAATAAAGAAAAAATGGAAGAAAAAAGAAAAAATTAGAAGAAAAAGTAAAAAAAGGAAGAAAAAGGAAAAATGCAAAGAAAGTAAGAAAAGTAAGAAAAGTAAAAAAAGTAAAAAAAGAAAAAAGTAAAAACGAAAATAATGTAAAAGGAAGAAGAAAAGAAAAAAAGAAAAGGAAGAAGAAAAGGAAAAGTAAAAGGAAGAAGAAAAGGAAAAAGTACAAAGAAAAAAGTACAAAGAAAAAAGGAAAAGGAAGAAGAAAAGGAAAAAGGAAAGGGAAGAAGAAAAGGAAAAGTAAAAGGAAGAAAAGGAAAAAGTAAAAGGAAGAAAAGGTAAAAGGAAAAGGAAGAAAAGGTAAAAGGAAAAGGAAGAAAAGGAAAAGTAAAAGGAAGAAAAGGAAAAAGTAAATGGAAGAAAAGGAAAAAGTAAATGGAAGAAAAGGAAAAAGTAAATGGAAGAAAAGGAAAAAGGAAAAGGAAGAAGAAAAGGAAAAGTAAAAGGAAGAAGAAAAGGAAAAGTAAAAGGAAGAAGAAAAGGAAAAAGTAAAAGGAAGAAGAAAAGGAAAAGTAAAAGGAAGAAGAAAAGGAAAAAGTAAAAGGAAGAAGAAAAAAGGAAGAAGTGGATGAAAAAAGAAAAAACACTGAAGGAAAAATGAAAGACACAAAAGGGAAAATTGGGAAAAAATGGGAGAAAAAAAAATGAAAAGAAAAAAAAATGAAAAAATGCAAGAAAAGAGAAAAACTAGATAAAAAAAAAAATGAAAGCTAAAAATTATTCTCTACAAACCCAACTTTTACTTTTAATTATAATCCAGCTGCTGTCAGAAGATGTGGCTAAAGTGGTTCTTTTCTTTGGATATTTTTTCATCCAAACTGATATGACAACATGTGAGTAAGATTTCAAATAATTTCACACCAAAAATAGATATTAAATATAAAGAGTTTTATTCATTTATTTTAACTGATTTTATATCTCTAATAAGAAAATGGTCAGCAAAATAGAAATTAAAATTCGTAAAACCATGATGCTCTTAGGAATGGCATAAGTCTACTTCTCTCTCTACACTGTTTCTTTGCGAGATATGGTGTCAAAATGTCACATCAATGGTATACACAATTTAACGATCAAGATAATTGTTGTAACCTAAAAAGGTTATGGAATGAGGTTGGAAAATAGAATAGTGATCTTTATAAGATCAACAAAATACAATACTCACCAGATGCATGAAGTAGATAACCACTGCTAGTATTGAACTTCTAGACAGCAATATAACTCCCCGACAAGAGTGTCGAACAGATACATGAGGATTGGGACATGCCCATTAATGGGTACATATATAATAATAGAAAGGTGAAAATTTGGGTAAAACCATAATTTGCCACAACTAATATCCTGTTACCCCTACTGTCAACAAATTTTAGATCAATCGGAGTAAACATTTTTAACAGACATATATTTTTATGAGATTTCTTCTCTGACCAGGGTCTGGTAGCTCAATGGAGAAAGACTGTTCTTTAATACTCTAACCTCTAAAACCAAACTTGCAACATTTTACCACCCTCAAAGAGCAGGATTTCATTGACCCGCTCACTGCTACACAGATATTTCCATGGCAAATGTTCTGACAAGCTATGTTACTTAGTTCCATAGGCTTTGACCTTCACAGCTAAGATTTATGAAATTAATCATCCCATTTCTTTAATATCCTGTTCATAAAAAGAAAATTCTAATCAAATAGCTACTTTCCAAGAACTGTTGCTTCATGTAAAAAACTCCCAAGAGGATGCTTCCTGGATCATAACAATCTTAACATCCTGAACTCTACATTTAACTTATCATGACAATATATCTTGTTAGTGGCCTGATGGTTAGCATAAAGTAATGTAAACAAAATTCTCCCCTATGGGCTGCAGTCAACCATGAAAAGAAAGAGTTAATAAGACACACAACTGAAAACAACACAAGTCACAAAGTGTTGAACACTCAGTCAGGATCAAATTCTTTAACAGCCTGGAAGACTAGTGTTCCCACAACCACCATTCCAAATTCTATGTCTACAGTGAATTAAGATATTTTTAACAAATATTAATGAAATACGATCAAAAACAGAGTACGTATTACCAATATGTTTTTGTAAAATTTCACTTTATATATATATATATATATATATATATTAATGCAGGTTTTATTGAATAATATAGACAAGTTCTGTCTATTAATTTTGTGTAGGATCCGTTCATACCGTCTGATATACTTGATGGTGATATCGTTAAAAGACAACAAAAAATCACAGTAATTGTTGATTTTTTTATCGGGTCTAAGCTTTCGGCTCACATAAGCCATTATCAAAGAGTAAATATTAACACACAGTAAACATAGAACGTTTAAGCTATTAACAATAAAGAGAATTAAATTGAAAATATAAGTCCATCCCTACCGTGGCGGATGGCTGAAGACAGTGAGAAAATAGTGGCGTTGTGGTCCCTGATCTGATTTACAGGCATTTGAGTACGTTATTGGAAATATCAAAATTGATTGTATTCAAACCAGGTTTAAATTGTTTAATGTAGATTGCTTCGAGGATTTTTAGTTTCTGTTTATTATTTTCTTGTTTGAGTATGTACGTGTTATCAACGAGCGTTTTTCTCAGAAGTGTGCGTTTTTATATATATATATATATATATATATATATATATATATATAAATATTAGCAGTATAGCCCGGTGTTGCTTGGGTGTAATGAAAGCTTTAAAACTAATCCATGGTCCTGGAGCTCAGACTCTTTGGACATTGGCACAAAAGACTAAAAAGCAATAGTTGTTTTCGGTTAAAGCGAAACCGTAGACTGAAAGAAAAATGAATGGATGTAAGTCAAATTCTGATTTCCTGGTATCGATATCAAATAAGTCTTTTTTGTCGTAAAGTGAATTTTGAAGGCTAAATAAGTCCTTTGAGTAAATGGTATCATGGCTGAGACTAAGAACTACAATTATACCTATTTAGAGCCAAACCTGAAGCAAAAACTAAAATAAAAAGGCTGAAAAAAATGCAGACATACAGGCAGATAAATAGACACACACCCAAACAGCTTGCCTTTTTTATATATATATATCGATTTTCTGCACTATTGTAAAAACTACAACCTTGAAACTTCTGAATATTGTTTCTTATGTCTTTGTCTATGAGTGTATCAAATTTGATTAAAATCAGACCACTCCTTCTATAACCCAATTTTTTCGATTATTGGTTTTCAATATTTATCGAGGGTACCTCTACACAAAACCTAGCTAAGAACACTTGCAGACACTTATAATAGAACTGTGTAAATTTTCAAGAAAATCGGTTCAGCCATTTCGAAGTCTATAGGTAATGGACACACACACACACACACACACACACACAGAGACACATACAAAGTTCCATTTATAAATAAGTTTGATAAATATTTTAATACAAAATACCAAATATCTCATCAGTAGCACAATAAACATAAGTGGTGCTGAAAAGTTCTCAGTTTGAACCCCTTTCCAGAATATATCTAATAAGATTATTTTTTTAAGCATTTCTTGATTAGGATGAGAACTTTTCAGCATCCCTTGCAATATGTACTGTGAAGCATAATGACAAAAAAGCAGTGGAGGTGGGGGTTTTTCTCTCCTCTCCTTTCTCCAAGAAGTGAGGCGTGTAAATGAAGATGATTTGCTTGAGGACAGTCTGTATGGTACATTAGACTGGGAGTCTAAGAGTGACAAGTTTTGTCACAGTGATATCCAAGCTCCCATCTCCCCGGGTAAAGAAGAGTCCAGTGAAATCAGCAGCAGCAGCAACAACAAAAGGAAGAGAGAATCTCCTACTCTTCTTATTTCCCCCTTGTTTTCATCCCAGACATGAAGGACCAACAACAAAAATAGGCAGAAAAAGAAGACATCTGTAAAGTGTCCATTGTTGTGTCACACAATTGAGAAAATCTGAGGACAAAGTCTTCTTTTTCTGTGTGCCCTGTCCCTTCAGAATGTAGGTGATCGTGGTCCTCCACATCTCTCTCTCTCTCTCTTGTAGCTCTTAATAACCCTTTTCCTGTTATACAACACAAACTCCGCTTCGCCATCCATCTGTTCAAGTCCATCAAGTATGTCACGCATTGATTTTCCCTTGTCTCTCTTTGCTGCTATTCGTCCTGTGAACATCAGATACTAATCTTGTAGCACACTCAAATTCACTCTGGAAAAAAATCATCAGAGCAATTGTCATGAAAATACTTGTAGAAAAGACAAATAGCAGCCACATCACATCGCTAAGAAATTTGTTGAAAACCTTGAGATGAATAGCAGGAGCAACTGACTAGATAGAGCAACAGTATTCAATGCACGGACAAATGATAGATTTATAAATGTACATGATGGATTCTAATGAGAAAATCTTTCTGGCCCTGCACAGATACCTAACTGTAATGTTTGGTGTTGAAGGCAATCGATGTTTGCTAAACATTGACTACTACCATTGTGGGTCAACAGGATAAATAATGATTAATGAGAGAGCGAAAACAAACAACCGTTCCGTACTTAGCATTTCCTTCCTTCCTTCCGGATCCCCAGGGCCATAACCCTTTGACACCAGAGGTTATCTCCCTTTTATTGGTCAGGACAATACACTAACCTTCCTAGCAGTAGAGACAGCTAGAATATTTTTCTTTTGATTATTGGCAATATTTATGAGACATTATGTTTTACCAATAGCTTCCTGTTGTTATATTTGGTAACTGAAATTTTTTTGAAACAATATGTGGTGTCTTAAAACAAACTGTTTACAAGTAACCAAAAAATTAAAATGTTCAAAATTGCACCTGCTGTTTTGATATGTTTTAACAGATAATGTCAACTGTGGGAGTAAATAAGTTGTAATATGATAATCAAAATGATATTTTATAGAATTTGTTACATTCTTAAAAAAAAACAACAACTGACACACATCATTGTAACTGTTATATCCTGAAAATTAAAATGAAGTTTTTGCAAAAAGTTGTTTGGATGAAAATTAAATGTTTCTCAAAAGTAATGTTTTCTAGTATTGATTTAATAAAGTATTTAATTTCCTTTGAGTTGAGTGTACATTTTTTTATTTCCAAATATAACAACCTAATGGATAAAAGCAGAATTTTCATTTCCATTGTCCCATAATAATTGCTATGTCTGCATACACATTTCATACATCAATTTGAACAACCATTCTTATTGCCCAGATCACACTCCACCTTGCTTTTTTGAACAGAAGTCAATGTTTATCAAAAGTTTCCTGTTGAGGATTGGGTTTCTAGTTTTTTCTAAAGTCTTTTCGTTCTCTTTCACTCCCAGTAGCCCATTACATCTGAGTGAAATTATCAACTTGGGGTGATTGGAAAAAAAAAAAAAAAAAAAAAAAAACATTATTAGTAATCTTTACTACTTTTATCCAATAAAACTGTTGTGTCTGCAAATGCATTTCATACACTGACTGTAGCAGTTATTATGGGACAGTGTATTTTTTAAAAGTAGAAACAAAATTTTTTACTACTTCTTATTACATTTCTCAATTGGAACAAAGAAATAGTCTTGAATTGGAATTGAATTAGTTTGTCATGTGGCCAGGGAACAAAAAAAAAACA